>OY829541.1:36962607-38162607 GCA_963691705.1 Viola odorata
TGTTAAAAACCCTAATTTGCACTTCATCAAGTTTGATCCTTTCTTGCTCAAACATGGCAATATTTGCAAATTTTTGTGTACCATGCGTGACTTGTTGAAGTGTTGTCTACACTGGAAATCCATGACTGTTTTGAATGAAGTATGGAGACAATTCTTTACCAAAAACTTGTTAAAATACTACAAAGAGTTGTATTTCCTTTGGAGTCGGTTGCTTGGTTTTCCATCGTGTTTTGTGCGTGTATGTGTGGCTCAATTTTCTTGGATAATTCTAGTGAGCCGAATTGAGAAAGTGCATAATCGGGAAGACAAGCCTCTTATGACATCGGATATTCTACCTTTTAGGGATGAAGCGCTCACTAGGAGGTACGAACTCCTCACTACTTTTAATTCCAAGATGTCTAGTTTTAAAGAATTTGAATGCATATTTGAACATGGAAAAGCTTTGCTAGACATTCACATTACACTCACCAAGGATCTTCACTTGCGTTTTATTGAACATGATAAATTCTTAAACAAATCAAGTCAACCTTACAAGGTTAAAACTAGTAATGAAGAATTACTTGCCATTAAAATGCAAGAACACTTGGCCTTGGCTGAAATTTGGCATGTTTCAAGGATACGAATCTTGCGAACAAGATAATTGATCACTTCTTCTTTCAACATTATACTCAATTACATGACATTCTTATGAGCATTATGAATGATAGTCGTACTGGATTCCTGAAACATTTTTTGTACACTAAATGGAAAACAAAGAATCCGCACATCAAGTTTACCACAGATCATGCGCAACAAACCTCATTTGTATTTACTAATTTTGAGGTGGAATATGAGATTTCCTCCTGAATCCTCTTGATATCTCACCATGTGCTTTAAGTAATTTTAAGTGTGTAGAAGAGGGAACCACGAATACTCAAGCGCCCAACGGAAATAACAAGGAAGAAGCGCTTACATCTTTCAAACAGGAACAATGGGTTTTATTCCACCGGCGTAGGGATCGCTTGATCCCTTTCTTATGCCAAATCTCCCTCCACTTCATCCACGCCAATGTCCTTGATCTCCCAAGTAAGTATGGTTCAATAGGCAACTCATTTCATCTTACTGATATATCTCTCTATCATGCAGATAATGAAGGGCTTCAAGAAATGGATTCGAGGACGAATCCTTTCAAAGGAAGAGGTGATGATACGATCACACCTAACCTCATTCTCTCTATGTACCAGCACCACCTAAGCATGGGGATCGCATCCACAACTGTCCAGTGGCTACGCATGGGGATCGCAGAACAAAGCTCGGCAACAAATGCTCCATCCAAGAGGGCCAATCATCATGATCGATGGACAAGTAAATGACGTCTGATTGAGCAAACAAAGTCTTGATGGAAACTTCAAGATGTTAGCTTTCATTTGGGACACGTTTCGGGCCAATCTGACGGGTGGATCAAAGGTATGGCCGTCGACATTTTAGCGCGCAGTTTGAACGAGCCAGGATTAACGTGAGTCCAGTGGCAAAATGCTAGTGTTATTATAGCGTTTTGCCCCTGCTTTGATGGATCATTGCGAGCTGTCATGTTCCCCACTTGTGATATTTTATTGTATTTCTTTTCTATAAGTAGAACATCAAGCTAGTGTTATTTTGCAGATTATTGCCAAGTGAAAAGCTAGAGAGAGTTCCTCCTCTAGCCTATCACCAAGGCTTAATCCAAGTGTGATATTTGAGTGATTTAAGATTGTTTCCTTTCTTGTAATTCAAGTGTGTTCTGAAATAATAATCAAGTGTTCTTTGTGCTTTCAATCTGAGTTCAATCAAGTGTACCATCATCAATCCATCCAATTCCAATCAAATACTCAATCCTTTTCCTTCATCCTATTTCCTATTATCCATTTCCGCTGCACTTATACTCCATTTTTCATCATATTTCCTTCCATCTTCCAATCTGCCTTGTGTCACAACTCCAAGCTAGATCCTCCTTCAACATAGATTCAAACTCCCCTTACAAAGGAGGCTGGATCGTATCATGGTGACACCTAAAAATTGCTTCCATCTTTCGTTCCCAAGTCAAATATGCCTCGGGATCATCCTTCCCTTCAAAGGCTGGAATCTTGAGCTTGACACTCCCAAGATGGTTGTCAGCTCGCTCGCGCTCCTCGCGACGCGGCTGCTCGAAGCGACGCTCTAGCCCACCAAAGGTGTGCCTACCGCGCCCATGCGCACCTCCTCGGCGCATTTGGAACCCCCTCGGTCCCGCCATGTGAGGACCCTCTTCCTCATACTCATTTTCAGAACCATCTAACTCAGGCTCATTGCGCTGGTCGTCGCTCGGTGTAGGTGCATAGGCCTCTCGATTCACTCTAGGGTTTAGGTGTTGCACAAAGTGTGCCCCGGGCGCTTGTGGAACAACATTCTCACGTACCCTAGCCTCAACCTGCTGCCTCCAAGCTTTCATGTCCTGGAGCTGGGCTGCTATGTCTTGCAGTGCCTTGGCTACATCGTTCACAATCGTAGCCTCCTTTTCGGATCTCCTGACATCCTGAAATTCAAAACAGAAAATTTTCCAAGCGTAAAATTGCCTAAAACTATCACTCCCTCACGTGTTTACTCTCGTGTTTGTCTCTCTAATAATCTCACAATAAGATTGCCTCAGATCCTCCTCCAGTCGTCCAGATGAACCTGACTCGACGAAATTTCAAGAAAAGCTTCCAAAGAGACACAAAGAAAACTAGTGTAGAAAGAAAATTTTGAGGTAGTATACTCGATTCAATTGCAAAGATCAATCAATCAATCAAGTGTACTACAGAGTAGGAAGGCATAGTAGTCTTGGAATCAAAGAAAAGCTCAAAATACACAGATTGAGTCAATTCACAACTCAAAAATGCTAATGGCATGCGATTAGGGTTTTGAAACTTGTTTTTGCCACAACTTTTGATTCCCAGTTCGAAATCCAATGATTCTTTTTGCTATGAGTCACAAATTCACTCTAGTATTTGATTCTGAAGTTCTTCTCTCTTTTTTTTTTGAAGGGTACTGATTTCGCCCCTGTTCTATTTTTTGACGAAATTGCTTCACTTTTTTTTTTTTAAATTCAATGCAACTGAAAACACAAATTAACTAAGACACTTTGGGGGACTTTTTTTTTTTTTTTTGACAATAGTAAAGACCTACAAATCGCTGAAATGATTTGCACACTAATCGCACACACAAGACACGAATTGACACAAGACAACTAACACACAACACGCAAGAGAATTGGTGTAGAAGAGAATAAAGGAATACCAATTCTAACAAAGAAAACGTAATAATAAAAGGGATAGATTTACCAAGTCGGGACAGCTGAGCTCCGCTACCAACTGATGCGTTCCTTGTAGGCTAGAATGCTCTCTTTTGATCGTTGTCCAGCGACGAGGGTTTCAATGCGGAATTTAACTCGAAGAAAGCACGTGAATATCCAAGGTAAGGTGTCCTTGGCTGATATGAGCACCAATGCTCACGGATACTTCACTCGGAGCAAAGCCTTAGCAGCCACCCTCTTGAAGAGCCTTAGAACCGAAGAGCGCGACTTTGCAGCAAGGGAGAGATGGACTACATGCGTTCATGCTTTGCTCGGACATACCATGAGGAACAGCGCGCCTAACCCTCCGAAGCCATGCGCGCGCGCGCGCCCAACCCTAGCAAACCATGAATGCGTTCGGCTAAGTCTTAGCCATGGTGAACGTCAAGGCAAGGTCCATCAAGCCCATCTTCAAGGTTTCCCAAGGCCGGCAGCAAGCCCCTTTGTCCAAGGGTAATGGGGTATTTTCCCCTTGTAAATAACTTAAGTATTTAAAGTGTAGAATGGCTCATTTCTACACTTGTCTTTGTTTTTGTGTTATCTTCTTCAAGGACCAACTTTTATCATTCAGCATTTAGGGTTCCTAAAACCTTAGGGTTCTTCAAATCAGCACCTATCTATCTAGACAAATCAGGTTGTTCATCCAAGAGGTGAAAGGGTTGTATTTGTTTAGAGATCCTTTGTTCTTTTCGACAAGGTTACTCATCCAAGAGGTGAGGGGGTTTGTCAAGAACATTAGTTCCTTTTGTTATCATCAATACATATTCCTTTTCCTCCATTTATGTCCACTGCAATCTAAACCATCTCCCTTCAATTTATCCGTTCATCCATCTTAAAACCGAAGAACTATCCATCTATCTACACGCCAACCTCCCAAAGAGGCTAGATTCTGCTCCATCAAGGTTTCCTTCGGCCAACCTCCTTCCAAACAGAGCTTGGGCCTTATCAAGTGGTAGCAGAGCTCAAGACTACCTCTAGGTTGGTAAACTTCACCATCTTCACCGTTCAATCGGCTGAAAATTTTTCTGTTCTTGAGCAAAATTCATGACCGTTCCCCTAAACTGAAATTTCTTGTTTTCCTCCATTTCCTACGGTTCAAACACCTTGATTATTGTTTTCTATGGTTTAAACATTGTTTTCTACCATAGGAATCAATCTTACTCCATTTGAAAAAACTTTGGTTTTCTTGAGAAATTAATTTTATCTTGAGTTTTGATCTTGTTGTCACACAAAGCTTGAGTAAATTTGTGTTTGTGGCTGCCACACCTATCAATCAAAATTAGGGCAGCACACTTCATTTTGCTTGGCTTGTCATACACCTTCACCCAAATACTTGTCATACACCTTCACCCAAATACTTGTCATACACCCTAATTTGCCTAAACTCCTTGTCACACACCTTGGTGCACTTTAGTGAATTTTTTTTTTTACTTGCCAAATCATTTGCCTTCCACTTCAATTGTCAAAAACTCTTTTCATACATTAATTGAAGCTCTCTTGCACTTACAAAAAAAAAAAACAGCAAAGAAAGGGATCAAAAGAGTAAAAGAAATCCCTAAGTCAAAAAAAAAAAAAGAGAGAAAAAGAAGGGATCAAAAGAGCTAATTAAATCCCTCAATCAAAAGAAAAAGAAGACAAGTAAGTCAAAGCAGGAGGCAAAATGTATATGTGCATTTGAAGTATTTTCTTTAAAGTTAAAGTGTGCAGTTATCAAGTGTTCTTCATTTTGGCAGCAACTTGTGAAAATTTCAAGTTCTTATTCCCGTCTCTCCTTTCTTCTTGAGTTTGTTCTTGGAGCTTGCTTTCTTTTGTGTCCTTGAGTTTTCTTCACTTGTTTCCTACAACAATTTCTACTCTAGCCTAAGTAGTGTTCAACCTCAAGCAATTTTCTTTGAACACTATTTCGGTTTCCTCACCTTTCATTCTACCTTAGTTTTCCTTGAACTCCTCGTCCTAGCCTTGAGTCTTAGAGTCATTGCTGGTTGAATAGTTGGTTCTTGAGTGAAGATTGAGTGGGTGAGATTGTGAGCGTATTAGAGCGTAGTGTGAAACACGAGTGACACACGTAAGGGAGGGACTAACCCTTATTATTTCCAATTGTGTTTGTGTCTTTTTGCAGGTACCGTTCACCATGTCTCACCGAGACACACACTCGAATGCTAGTTCGAGGGACTCCTCTACTCTAAATCCAGCAATGGCCTCTCTCGCGGTTCAAATGCAAGAAACTAGACAGCATGTTGCTGATTTGCAACACAACACAAGGGACATCTTGGCTGCCATTGCTGCCTTATCGGCGCAAAGGGCAAACCCTACTCCCTCACAACTAGCCCCCACCGCACAACCAACACAAACACCACCCCCCACACAGCCCACACCTACAAATCAGCACCCACCTCCCAATTACCAACCCCAAAATCTCCCGCCAACGGCGCAATACTACCAACATACACGCCCCACTGATCCTACAAGCGTCGATTACTATGCGTTCCCACAAGGACACGCGCATACCAACCCCCATGACACAAGGCAACCGCCATCACCACACACCCAGGCTACCTTCACACACACCTCCCACCAAGATGTAAGGCAGCCACCAACACAAACACCGCCACCACCCCCACACAACACCCTACCAGCCGCACCACCAAATCCTCCTAGACAGCAGCCACACATCAATCACCTAGATATCCCTTTACACCTAGCAAATGCCTATGTACCACCTCACGTGGACAGACCTAGGCCCCCCTCTCCGCCGCCCTATGAGCACGCACACAATGCTCGGCGATACGACTATGATGAAGCATTTGGGCAGCGGGGTAACCAAAACAACGAGGAGAGAGTGGATAGCAACCTCTCGAGTATCAAACTTTCCATTCCCCCCTTCGAAGGTAAAGATGACCCGGATGCCTTCAATGAGTGGGAAAACAAAGTGGACCGACTGTTTGCTTGCTACAATTACTCCGAGACAAAGAAAGTTAAGTTGGCCATTGTGGGGTTCACGGATGTGGCAATACAATGGTGGGATCGCCTTTCTTTGCTCAAACGAGTTGCGGGCACACCACCCATTGCATCTTGGGAAGAATTGAGAGCTGAGATGAGGCGTCGTTTTGTGCCTCCACACTATATCCGCGAATTACACCAGCGCCTCCAACGGTTGTATCAAGGGCCACGTACCGTGAGTGAATATTATCATGAAATGTTGACATGTTTGATGCGGGAAAGCACGAATGAGAGTGAAGAGGCAACCATGGCACGGTTTATAGCGGGTCTACACAAGGAAATTTCATATCAGCTTGAGTTCCATCATTATGACACATTAGAAGACATGTTTCATTTGGCCTTGAAAATTGAGAAACAAGTAAGTTCTAAACCTAAATCCTCATACACTTCTCCCTCCACCACTCAAAAACCTTGGCAGTCATCTACCTCGACCACACAAAAGCCATGGCAGACCTCTACACCTGCCACAGACAGCCCCAAAACTCACACACCATCCAAGCCATACACCAACCCGAAACAAACATCAAACACTACCTCCACACCTAGAACCCCTGCCCGAAACATTGAGTGTTTCAAGTGTGGAGGGAAAGGCCATATGAGGGCCGAATGCCCCAATCGACGGGTGGTGATGATCCGCGAGGGGGGGGGCAGCAGAAAGTGAGGACGATGATGATGCATCACCTCCTCTCGGCCATGAATGGACTGATCACGAGGATGCACCGATAGACCAAGATGAGTATGACATGTTAGAAGTCCCTAATTGCTTAGTTGTTCGCCGTAGTTTGAGCATGGCAGCAAAGGACAGTGACACGATAATGGAACAAAGGGAGAACTTGTTTCACACCCGCAGAATTTCCAATGGAATGGTAGTTTCCATTATTGTGGACAACGGAAGTTGTACGGATGTGGCCAGCACTCTCCTAGTGCATTCCTTAGGCCTCACCACCTCCAAACACCCGCGGCCCTATGTGTTGAATTGGTTCAACGATGGCAACTCGGTTAGAGTCAAGAGCCAAGTTCTAGTTCCCCTCCAAATCGGCAAGTATGTGGACGAACGCCTATGTGATGTCGCACCAATGCACTCTAGCCACCTTCTCCTTGGCAGACCGTGGCAATTCGATAAGAAGGCCCTTCATGACGGGTTGTACAACACATACAAGTTAGAACACAATGGCAGCAAGTTCCTACTACCGCCCCTTCCTCCTAATCAAGTTTACGAGGATCAATTGAAGTTGGAAAAGGCTGCTGCCACGTTTGAGATAACATCTTCACTTGGAAAGCAAGCGGAATGGAGTGCAGTGAAGAAAGTAAAAAATGAGAGAGTTCAAAACAGCGGGCATGAAAAAAATGAGCATGCCTTGAGTGGAGAGAAAACGGTGAGCTACGAGAGAGGGTTGAGTGGCAATACATCGCTTGAAAATAGTAAGCAAGCGAGTGAGATTCCAAAGGGTGTAAAAGTGGACAGCAAGGTGTGTCTAATAGCTAAGGGTAGAGATGTAAGGCATGCTTTAATCATACGCCAGCCTTGCATACTTATCAGATTTAAGGAACACGCACTTGTGGTTACTAACCCTAACCCCTCTTTTCCTAGTTGTTTGTCTCCTCTTTTGCTAGATTTCAAGGATGTTTTTCCGGATGAAATCCCCAAGGGACTCCCCTCTGTACGTGGAATAGAGCACCGAATTGACTTCTTGCCTGGATCAACACTACCAAACCGCCCAGCGTATCGTTGTAACCCAAAGGAAACGCAAGAATTGCAAGATCAAGTTGAGGCGCTTCTTGACAAAGGATTCGTTAGGGAGAGCCTTTCTCCTTGTGCTGTCCCGGTGGCCCTCGTGCCAAAGAAGGATGGTAGTTGGCGCATGTGCATGGATTGCCGTTCGGTGAATAAGATCACGGTAAAGTATTCGCATCCCATTCCTCGTTTGGATGACATGCTGGATGAGTTAAGTAGTGCTAAAGTGTTCTCCAAAATTGATTTAGTGAGTGGTTATCACCAAATTAGGATGTATAAAGGAGATGAATGGAAAACAACCTTTAAAACCAAGTTTGGTCTTTATGAATGGCTAGTTATGCCATTTGGGCTCACTAATGCTCCTAGCACCTTTATGCGCTTAATGAACCATGTGCTTAGACCTTTTATAGGGAAATTTGTAGTTGTTTATTTTGATGACATATTGGTTTATATCACATCACCACAACTCCACTTGGAGCACTTGAAATAGATTTTTCTCACCCTTCGCAAGCACAAACTCTTCGCGAAGTTATCCAAATGCGAATTCTGTTTAGAGGAAGTCCACTTCCTTGGTTTCATTGTAGGTACTCAAGGCCTAAAAGTGGACAATGAGAAGATCAAGGCCATTGTTGAATGGCCTACCCCAACCAATGTAGGAGACGTCCACTCCTTCCACGGGCTGGCTGGTTTCTACCGTCGCTTTGTAAAGGAATTCTCCTCCATTGCAGCCCCCCTTAATGCTCTCACCAAGAAGAATGTCCCTTTCATTTGGGGTGAAGAGCATGAGTTAGCTTTCAACACTCTCAAGGACAGGCTGTCCTCCAGCCCCGTCCTAATCCTACCCAACTTCGACAAAACATTCGAAGTAGAGTGTGATGCAAGTGGCATCGGTATTGGGGCTGTTTTAGTCCAAGAGAAGAAACTGGTGGCTTTCTTTAGCGAAAAATTGAAGGGTGCGCAGCTGAATTATTGCACATATGACCGAGAGTTATATGCCCTTGTGCGTGCACTCAATGTGTGGGAACACTACTTGCTTCCCAAAGAGTTTGTAGTGCATACGGACCACCTGAGCCTCAAGTACTTGAAGGGACAAGGAAAGCTCAACAAACGCCATGCAGCTTGGATGGAGTTTATCGAGAGGTTCCCATACCACATCAAATACTTGAAGGGTAAGGACAACATCGTGGCAGATGCGTTGTCCCGACGGTATGCCCTCCTTACATCACTTCATTCACGCCTTTTAGGCTTTATGCATATCACCTCTTTGTATGCTGATGATGCGGATTTCAAAGATGCATTTCTAGCTTGTGTTAATGGTGCGCATGACATTTTTGTGTTACATGATTCGTTTCTGTTTCGCAAAGGTCGATTATGTATTCCTACATGTAGCACACGTGAATTGCTTGTTAAAGAAGCACATGGTGGTGGTCTAATGGGCCACTTTGGCGTAGAAAAGACGATTAGCACACTTAAAGAGCATTTCTTTTGGCCACACATGAAGAAACAAGTTACTAATTTTGTGGCAGCTTGCCTTACTTGTAAACGTGCTAAATCTAAATGCCTTAATCACGGTCTTTATATGCCTCTACCTGTTCCATCGCATCCGTGGTGTGATTTATCTATGGATTTCGTAGTTGGTTTGCCTCGTTCCAAATGAGGCAAGGATTCACTCTTTGTAGTAGTTGATCGCTTTTCAAAAATGGCTCATTTTATACCATGTCACACTACGAATGATGCATCGTATATTGCCACACTTTTCTTTCGTGAGATTGTCCGATTACATGGTATGCCTCGCACAATTGTTAGTGATAGGGATAGCAAATTCCTTAGTCACTTTTGGCGTGTATTGTGGGGTAAATTGGGCACGAAGTTGCTGTTTTCTACATCTTGTCATCCCCAAACGGATGGCCAAACTGAAGTTGTTAATAGGACGTTAGGCACAATGCTACGTGTGATGATTCAGCAATACTCTAAGTCATGGGACGATTGCATCCCTTTTATTGAATTTGCATACAATCGTGCCATGCATTCTTCCACTCGCTTCTCTCCTTTTGAGCTTGTCTATGGGTTTAACCCACTCACCCCCATAGACTTGCTCCCTCTTCCCTTGACTGATTTGATAAGCACAGATGGAGAGGAAAAAGCAGCCGTAGTGCAGCAATTGCATGGGAAAGCAAAGGAGCGAATGGAGGCATTGAACACCAAGCTTATGGCCAAACGCAACTCGGGGCGCCACATCAAGTCATTTGAGGTTGGCGAATGGGTGTGGCTGCATTTGAGGAAAGACCGTTTCCAAACTCAACGGAAAGGGAAACTTAGCCAACGGGGAGACGACCCCTTTCTAATAGTGGAGAAATTCAGCGATAATGCTTATCGTTTAGATTTACCTCCTTCCTTTGGGTCTGTTAGCTCAAGTTTTAACATTAATGACTTATCTCCTTACTTTGAAGGTGATACCGAGGGCGTTGAAGAGGAGCATCCCATGGATTCGAGGTCGAATCCCTTCAAACGGGGAGGGGATGATATGAGCACCAATGCTCACGGATACTTCACTCGGAGCAAAGCCTTAGCAGCCACCCTCTTGAAGAGCCTTAGAACCGAAGAGCGCGACTTGGCAGCAAGGGAGAGATGGACTACATGCATTCATGCTTTGCTCGGACATACCATGAGGAACAGCGCGCCTAACCCTCCGAAGCCATGCGCGCGCGCGCGCCCAACCCTAGCAAACCATGAATGCGTTCGGCTAAGTCTTAGCCATGGTGAACGTCAAGGCAAGGTCCATCAAGCCCATCTTCAAGGTTTCCCAAGGCCGGCAGCAAGCCCCTTTGTCCAAGGGTAATGGGGTATTTTCCCCTTGTAAATAACTTAAGTATTTAAAGTGTAGAATGGCTCATTTCTACACTTGTCTTTGTTTTTGTGTTATCTTCTTCAAGGACCAACTTTTATCATTCAGCATTTAGGGTTCCTAAAACCTTAGGGTTCTTCAAACCAGCACCTATCTATCTAGACAAATCAGGTTGTTCATCCAAGAGGTGAAAGGGTTGTATTTGTTTAGAGATCCTTTGTTCTTTTCGACAAGGTTACTCATCCAAGAGGTGAGGGGGTTTGTCAAGAACATTAGTTCCTTTTGTTATCATCAATACATATTCCTTTTCCTCCATTTATGTCCGCTGCAATCTAAACCATCTCCCTTCAATTTATCCGTTCATCCATCTTAAAACCGAAGAACTATCCATCTATCTACACGCCAACCTCCCAAAGAGGCTAGATTCTGCTCCATCAAGGTTTCCTTCGGCCAACCTCCTTCCAAACAGAGCTTGGGCCTTATCATTGGCACTCCACACCGAATCCCTTGAGGATCTTGTGTCAAACCGATGAATCTCCACGGCACTCCAAAGACGAATGACTCAATAGATAGTGCTTTCAGGTTTTACTTGACAAGCTAATCGAATGCACGAAACTCAATTAGTTGCAAGGTTCATCAAGAACAAGTGGATTAAGATCTAAAGCAATATGCTTTAAATTATCAAAAATAGTCTCCTTTAAAAATAACATGGGCGGCTCCTTTTTAAAGAAGCACCAAACCCTAATTCCAAAAATGGAAACTAGTTTAGTTTCTAAATAATGACTTAAACGAAAATGGCAACAAGCCACCCTTCCAAATAAGTTTTGAAACCCTAAAATAACATAAATAAAGTCTACTAAATAGGATAGAAGTGCAGGCACCGCCGTTTAGGTCAAAAAGGCCCAAGTGGCTTTGCTTGCGGGTCCGCCGAATCACATTTTAAGGAAATAAGGCGTTTTCCTTATTCCCTCGAGCGTTCCCACTGAAATTTGGAGGGAAACTTCCTAACACATAGATGAAGTGCTGGGCTGAATATTGTGCTAGGCAATATGCTCTAATCTTCAATAGGCTCGGCAGTGGCATTCGCTGTCCAATGCGGGCTTGTGATTTGGGCCTGTCCCAAATCCTTCGGGCGTTTCTCCTGATTTTTAGCCTGGACTCCTCTCTTGTATTATAAATGGTCATGACCTAGTCAAAAATAGGAAAATGGCACTGGTGGACCTAAAGGTCCGAGGTGGCCATGTGTAGCCCATCCGTAGGCGCGGACGCGGTGCAGATTAGGGTTACAAGGCGCAGCCGGGGCGCGCGCAGGTTGGCTTCCTCCGAGGCTGTCTTTGCCTTCAGTTCCATGTGGATGAGGCTACTGAGCCTCACTTGTAGGGCTCGTGCCCTGGCACGAGTGATCGGGCCCGTGGGCGGCAATGGGAGGCTCGCGGCTGCATCCTCCAAGGCTTGGGCCTTGGCGCGGGTGGTTGCGCCTGTGGGTGCGTCACTAGGGTTGGCTCTGGCTGGGATCGTATCATGTGGTAAGGTTGTCTAGGAATCATCCCTAGAAGGGTTTACCGTGTATGCAAGTTTATTTATTGTTTATACATCAAAACACCTTCAACTTCATCCATTTATCCACTGCACCTATTCCGCAATCTCCTTGCGACGTTATCCTCTCCATCAAATCCATCCAATCGACGATCCAACCTCCCAAAGAGGACTAGATCCGTGTGAGGCCTCCAAACCGGAATCGAGCTTGTATCAGAGGGTTTGTTGGGTATTGAAGTTATATACTTATTGTTCATCAAAACACTCTCCTTTTCATCCATTAATCCGCTGCACAATCCGCACTCCTTCTAGCGACGTTATCTTCTTCATTATTCCATTTATTGTCGCTGCCCTTAAACTCCATACAAATCCGGATCCATCCATCCACCCAAACACCAATTATCCATGTGTTTACCACCTCCCAAAGGAGACTAGATCCTTGCTGCCTTCATCTCACAGTTTCTTCTCCAAATTGAAGTCGAGCTCTTATCAGTTTGTGCCTCCACACTACATCCGTGAATTGCACCAGCGCCTCCAACGTTTGTATCAAGGCCCCCGTAGCGTGAGTGATTACTATCACGAGATGCTGACTTGTTTCATGAGGGCCCGCACGAATGAAAGTGCGGAAGCAACTATGGCACGATTTATGGCAGGCCTACACAAGGACATCTCATATCAGCTTGACTTCCACCGTTATGACAACTTGGAAGACATGTTTTAATTAGCATTAAAGATTGAGAAGCAAGTAAGTGCTAAACCGAGACCTCCTTTCAATGCCTCTTCTACTTCTAAAGCTTCTTGGAATTCAACATCTCCTTCGCCCAAAAATACCCTAGACACTAAACAGCCCGCCTTTGCCTCTAAACCAAACACTAGCCCAAACACCAACCCTAATTCTAAGACTCCACATAGGAATATTGAGTGCTTTAAATGTGGCGGGAAAGGCCATATGAGGGCTGAATGCCCTAACAGTAGGATAATGCTTTTGCGGGACAGTTGAGAGGTAGTTAGTGATGATGATGAGGCTGAAGTTACACCAAAAACAGCCACCACCTTTGATATTGATTCGGAGGAGGATGTTGGGGTTACACTTGTGTGGAAGTCCCTCAATGCTTAGTAGTTAGGCGCAGCTTGACCATGAGGGCTAAAATAGATGACAAGACACTTGATCAAAAAGTCAATCTATTTCTCACTGATACGATCCAAGTTGCTTAGGATGCGTAGCACACAATCTGATCGTTGTTCAAAGACGGATTTCAATGCGGAAGAAGATAACTCACTTAGACAACGTAAGCCTGCTGATCGCTAAGCACCAGCCAACCTAAGTCCAAACAAGGGAGGATCCTTGTCGAATCACTAAGCCTATATCCCTTGTGGATATCAACCTAGGGCAGACAACAAGTAGGGGGCAATTTCGGTTTTACTTGTTTGACGACTCGAGTATTACGGACTTGAGAAGGAACAAGGTTCAATCACATGAACAATGGGCAGAGATTTGAAGAGAGAAGTCTTAAATTTATCAAAATAACAGCCAACTCAATAATGGAGCTAAACGGCTCCTTATAAAGAGTTTACAAGCAAACCTTGATAGGAATAGAAGTAGGAGTTCTAATTAAGGAAATTAACTTAATTAACTAAATAATCAATTAACCAATTAACTAATTAACTAATTAAAGTAAAAATAAATATATTTAAATACATTCCAGCAGTCCATGTCGAGTTCTCCATCATCGGGCCAAGGTTTGGGCTGAAACCTCAAGTCGTATATTGTCTCGCGTACACACTGCGCACCATAATGTAGACTTCTATAACTTTCAAACCACTGGGACAAATGGGCTGAAACTTATCCCAAACGAAAGCTAACATCCAGACGTTTCCAAAACGTGGTCGATCGCACGATTTGGATTTGTACAGTGCCGGCTAGGGTTGGACAAAGTTGCCTGATGTGTCTTGGAATCCTTGTCTGATAACATTCGGGCTTCTCTTGAAGGAAGAAACCGTGTTCTTGAGCTAGAATGGATCTAGTCTCCTTTGGGAGGTGGTAAACACAAGGATGAATGGTGTAAATGGTGTTTAAAGGTGTTTAATGGAGAGGATAACGTCGCTAGGAGATAGCGGATTGTGCAGCGGATTAATGGATGAAAAGGAGAATGATTTGATGAACAAACAATATACTAACTTGTATTCAAATGATTACAAGGATCGATAATTGCAACCTTCCCTTATTTGTTCATACAATGAACAAGCCGAAAGGAATTAATTAACTAAATGAAAATCGGGTTTAAGACACCTAAGGCAAAGCCAACTAATTGGTCTTGAAAGGAGATAAACTCAACAAAATCAAAGATAAGCTATAAAAGAGGCTAGCTCCTTCTATTTATAGCTTGGGAATTATTACATGGGAAAGCCCTAATCTACCCCTCACTTAAGCTAGGAGGCCGCGGGCTTGTGATGGTGGGCTTGGTGCTTAGGCCTAGGCGGATGTGGCGAGACTCATGGGATGCTAGGGTTTGGCGCGGCCCGGTGCGAGTGTCTTCATGGGTTGCTCGGCCATCCCGTTGATACAATCCCAGCCAGAGTCAACCCTAGTGACGCACCCATAGGCGCAACCCCCCGCGCCAAGGCCCGAGCCTTGGAGGATGCAGCCGCGAGCCTCCCATTGCCGACCACGGGCCCGATCACTCGTGCTAGGGCCCGAGCCCTACAAGTGAGGCTCAGTAGCCTCATCCACATGGAACTGAAGGCAGAGACAGCCTCAGAGGAAGCCAACCTGCGCGCGCCCCGGCTGCGCCTTGTAACCCTAATCCGCACCGCGTCCGCGCCTACGGATGGGCTACACATGGCCACCTCGGACCTTTAGGTCCACCAGCACCCTTTTCCTATTTTTGACCAGGTCATGACCATTTATAATACAAGAGAGGAGTCCAGGCCAAAAATCAGGAGAAACGCCCGAAGGATTTGGGACATACCCAAATCACAAGCCCGCATTGGACAGCGAAAGCCACTGCCGAGACTTTTGAAGATTGGAGCATATTTCCTCGCACAATATTCAGTCCAGAACTTCATCTATGTGTTATGAAGTTTCCCTCCAAATTTCAGTGGCAACGCTCGAGGGAATAAGGAAAACGCCTTGTTTCCTTAAAACGTGATTCGGCGGACCCGCAAGCAAAGCCACTTGGGCCTTTTTGACCTAAACGGCGGCGCCTGCACTTCTATCCTATTTAGTAGACTTTATTTATGTTATTTTAGGGTTTCAGAACTTATTTGGAAGGGTGGCTTGTTGCCATTTTCGTTTAAGTCATTATTTAGAAACTAAACTAGTTTCCATTTTTGGAATTAGGGTTTGGTGCTTCTTTAAAAAGGAGCCGCCCATGTTATTTTTAAAGGGGACTATTTTTTATAATTGAAAGCAGATTGCTTTGGATCTTAATCCACTCGTTCTTGATGAACCTTGCAACTAATTGAGTTTCGTGCATTCGATTAGCTTGTCAAGTAAAACTTGAAAGCACTATCTATTGAGTCATTCGTCTTTGGAGTGCCGTGGATATCTTACCACGGAGATTCATCGGTTTGACACAAGATCCTCAAGGGATTCGGCGTGGAGTGCCAAGGACACCTTACCTTGGAGATTCACGTGCTTTCTTCGAGTTAAATTCCGCATTGAAACCCTCGTCGCTGGACAACGATCAAAAGAGAGTGTTCTAGCCTACAAGGAACGCATCAGTCGGTAGCGGAGCTCAGCTGTCCCGACTTGGTAAATCTATCCCTTTTATTATTACGTTTTCTTTGTTAGAATTGGTATTCCTTTATTCTCTTCTACACCAATTCTCTTGCGTGCTGTGTGTTAGTTGTCTTGTGTCAATTCGTGTCTTGTGTGTGCGATTAGTGTGCAAATCATTTCAACGATTTGTAGGTCTTTACTATTGTAAAAAAAAAAAAAAAACAAAGTCCCCCAAAGTGTCTTAGTTAATTTGTGTTTTCAGTTGCATTGAATTTAAAACAAAAAAAAAAGTGAAGCAATTTCGTCAAAAAATAGAACAGGGGCGAAATCAATACCCTTCAAAAAAAGAAGAAGAGAAGAACTTCAGAATCAAATACTAGAGTGAATTTGCGACTCATAGCAAAAAAAATCATTGGATTTCGAATTGGGAATCAAAAGTTGTGGCAAAAACAAGTTTCAAAACCCTAATCGCATGCCATTAGCGTTTTTGAGTTGTCAATTGACTCAATCTGTGTATTTTGAGCTTTTCTTTGATTCCAAGACTACTGTGCCTTCCTACTCTGTAGTACACTTGATTGATTGATTGATCTTTGCAATTGAATCGAGTATACTACCTCAAAATTTTCTTTCTACACTAGTTTTCTTTGTGTCTCTTTGGAAGCTTTTCTTGAAATTTCTTCGAGTCAGGTTCATCTTGGACGACTGGAGGAGGATCTGAGGCAATCTGATTGTGAGATTATTAGAGAGATAAACACGTGAGGGAGTGATAGTTTTAGGCAATTTTACGCTTGGAAAATTTTCTGTTTTGAATTTCAGGATGTCAGGAGATCCAGAAAAGGAGGCTACGATTGTGAACGATGTAGCCAAGGCACTACAAGACATAGCAGCCCAGCTCCAGGACATGAAAGCTTGGAGGCAGCAGGTTGAGGCTATGGTACGTGAGGATGTTGTTCCACAAGCGCCCGGGGCACACTTTGTGCAACACCTAAACCCTAGAGTGAATCGAGAGGCCTATGCACCTGCACCGAGCGACGACCAGCGCAGTGAGCCTGAGTTAGATGGTTCTGAAAATGAGTATGAGGAAGAGGGTCCTCACATGGCGGGACCGAGGGGGTTCCAAATGCGCCGAGGAGGTGCGCATGGGCGCGGTAGGCACGCCTTTGGTGGGCGAGAGCGTCGCTTCGAGCAGCCGCGTCGCGAGGAGCGCGAGCGAGCTGACAACCATCTTGGGAGTGTCAAGCTCAAGATTCCAGCCTTTGAAGGGAAGGATGATCCCGAGGCATATTTGACTTGGGAACGAAAGATGGAAGCAATTTTTAGGTGTCACCACTACACGGATGAAAAGAAAATAAGGTTAGCTTCCGTGGAGTTTTTTGGATATGCTGCCCATTGGTGGGAGCAAGTGAATGAGGATGTGAGAGGACCTGTAACTACTTGGGAGAACATGAAGTATGTAATGAAGAGGAGGTTTGTTCCACCGTACTATCATAAGGACCAATTGCAGCGTTTACAAAAGCTTACCCAAGGGTCCAAAACCGTGAATGACTATCACAACGAGTTGGAAGTTCTTTTGGCTAGGGTTAATGTGATAGAGGATGAGGATTCGAAGATGTCTAGGTTCATGAGTGGGCTGAATCCAGAGATAGCTAACGCCTTAGAGTTGTGCCAATATAGGACTTTGGAGGAGATGCTTCACATGGCCGTGAAGATCGAGAGGCAACGCAAGGCTAAGGCAGCCTACTCTAAGCCATCTACTGTTGTGTCTCGGACTTCCACTTTGAACAAGTCTACATGGTCCAAGGGGAATAAGGACAGCAAGGAAACACCCAAGGTATCTAAACCTTCATATGGTACCAAAGGTAATTCGACAAACCCTACTCTTTCTAAAGTTCCCATTACTAGTACTAACCGCGTGCCTACAAGAGACATTGTGTGCTTTAAGTGTAGTGGCCGAGGCCATAAGCAGGCCGAATGTCCCAACAAAAGAGTTCTGATCATTAGGGACAATGGAGAGATGGACTCGGAAGATGATTATGAGGTGGTGGAGGATTGAGAAGAGGAGAGTGAGGAAGAAGAGGCGTCGGATCATGAAACTAGGGTTTGTGATCCGGTTACCCTAGTAGCTCGGAGAACTTTGAGTGTGCAACCCAGAGCCGAGACTCGTGAGGAGGAACAAAGAGAGAACCTATTCCATGCTAGGTGCCACATTGGTACTAAGGTATGCTCTCTTATTATTGACAATGGATCTTGTACTAATTGTGCTAGTACACTTCTTGTGCACAAGTTAGGGTTATCTGCCGTCAAGCATCCCAAGCCGTACACTTTGCAATGGATGAATGATGGAGTCGGCCTTAGGGTGGTTAAACAAGTGTTGGTGAGCTTTTCTATTGGGAAATACAAGGATAAAGTATGGTGTGATGTAGTCCCAATGCAATCGTCACATGTGCTGCTTGGCTGACCTTGGCAATTCGACCGCAACGCCATTCACGAAGGAAAAAGCAATCGATACAAGCTTGAGAAGGAAGGAGTGAAGTTTACACTCGCACCCCTTACACCTAAGCAAGTGCTTGAGGACCAGCTCTGGTTGGAAAAGTCCTATGCTGAATTTGAGGCCTCACGGTTTCTAGACAAAAGAATTGATGAAAACAGCCCCCGTGAAAAAAAGTGAGCACGGGTTTGAAAGAAAAGAAAAGAATGAAAACAGCCCCCGTGAAAAAAATGAGCACGGGTTAAAAACAGAAAAGAAAGAGCTTGAAAAAGAAAAGAAAAGAAAGTAAACTTGTATGCGAAAGCAAAAGATTTGTGCCGAGCGCTTGTTTTACAAAAATAGTTTTGTGGCGAGAATCGCCCTTTGATTCTTCTTCGCTTTAAATCTTTTTGTTTGAGCACTACTAACCTTGATCCTTTAGCTTCTGTGCCTTCTTCTATCTTGGCTGTTTTGCAGGAGTTCAAGGATGTAACACCCGAAGAGATGCCAGCCGGTTTGCCCCCAATCCGCGGCATAGAGCACCAAATTGATTTTGTGCCAGGTTCGACTATCCCAAACAGACCAGCCTATAGGAGCAACCCCGAGGAGACAAAGGAACTTCAGCGGCAGGTTGATGAGCTCCTTAGCAAGGGATATGTCCGGGAGAGCTTGTCTCCATGCGCCGTTCCAGTGCTTTTAGTGCCAAAGAAAAATGGAACTTGGCGAATGTGTGTTGACTGTCGAGCTGTCAATAAAATTACGGTAAAGTATCGTCACCCCATACCTCGCTTAGATGATATGTTAGATGAGCTTAGTGGTAGTGTAATCTTTTCTAAAATTGATCTCATGAGCGGCTATCATCAAATTAGAATGAAAGAGGGTGATGAATGGAAAACGGCATTTAAAACAAAGTATGGATATGAATGGTTAGTGATGCCGTTTGGACTGACTAATGACCCAAGTACTTTCATGCGACTTATGAACCATGTTCTTAGGCGTTTCATAGGAAAATTTGTTGTTGTGTACTTTGATGACATCTTAGTTTATAGCAAGTCTTTGCATGATCATGTTTTACACCTTAAGGAAATTTTTCTAACCTTGCGTGAAGAGAAGCTTTATGCTAAACTCTCCAAGTGCTCTTTTGCTTTAGAACAGGTTGAGTTTTTAGGATTTCTCGTGGGCAAGGATGGTGTGAAGGTGGATGAAGCGAAGGTGCAAGCGATCAAGGAGTGGCCTACGCCGAAAACAGCAAGCGACATCCGCTCCTTTCACGGCTTAGCTTCCTTTTATCGACGTTTCATTCGTGATTTTAGTACTCTTGCTGCCCCACTTAATGACCTAACTAAGAAACATGTTGATTTCAGGTGGGAGGAGCCTCAAGAGGCCGCATTCCA
Source organism: Viola odorata (assembly GCA_963691705.1). Classification (NCBI taxonomy): domain Eukaryota; kingdom Viridiplantae; phylum Streptophyta; class Magnoliopsida; order Malpighiales; family Violaceae; genus Viola; species Viola odorata. The sequence continues at coordinate 36,982,634 of OY829541.1, forward strand.
AGCGTTGAAGGACAAGCTGTCCAATGCGCCCGTGTTAGCCCTTCTTGACTTTGACAAACCGTTTGAGTTGGAGTGCGACGCGAGTGGAATCGGTATAGGTGCTGTTTTGATGCAAGAGAAGAAGCCAATAGCCTTCTTTAGTGAGAAGATCAAGGATGCTCAGTTGCGTTATCCAACGTATGACAAAGAGCTTTATGCACTAGTTAGGGCTTTCGAGGTTTGGCAACACTACTTGATGCCGAGGGAATTTGTGGTGCATACCGACCACTTGAGCCTCAAATACCTAAAGGGACAAGGGAAGTTGAATAGGAGACATGCCGTGTGGCTGGAGTTCTTGGAAGCTTTCCCTTATCACATCAAGTACAAGGAAGGAAAAGACAATGTTGTGGCCGACGCATTGTCTAGGAGGTATGCCTTGATCTCTTCGTTAAGTGTCAAATTTTTAGGGTTTTCTCAAATAATTCCACTCTACCCTACTGATTTGGATTTTGGTGAGATCTATAAGACTTGTGATTCCATGGCTGATGTAAAATTTTATACGCATGAAAACTATCTGTTTCGGAGCAAGCGCCTTTGCATTCCTAAGTGTTCTTTGCGTGAATTACTTGTGCATGAATCACATAGTGGTGGATTGATGGGCCACTTTGGCATTAATAAAACCTATGACATGCTGAAATCACACTTTTATTGGCCTAAAATAAGACGTGATGTTGTGCGTGTGATTGCTAGATGTGTAGTTTGCCAAAGGGCAAAATCTCGGTTAGCTAGTCATGGTGAGTTTATGCCGCTACCCGTACCTTCCCTGATAAGTGCTCAACTTTTGTTTTGGATAGAAGGAGGCCGAATTGCTGTTCTTGAGCTGGATCTAGTCCTCTTGTGAGAGGTTGGCAGCTTGGATGGATGAATGGATGAAGGTGCTTTTAGTGTTCAAATGGAGTATGTGTTGCAGCGGAAATGGATGATGTTTAGAGGTGTTTCGATGATGAACATAATAGGAACTTAACTAATTAGAAAACCCTCTTGATTAGCAAACCAAGCAACCTTTCTATAAACTAGTTAAGGATCTCTCTTTTCTGATTTAAGAACAAAGCTCAAGAGCTTAATTACAAGAAGAGATATAAGATAAACAATGGTTTTCAGCCCTAATGGCACCGGTTACCAAGAACCCTAAGTTACACTAGTTTACTCTAAGAATTGGCCAAAGAGAATATCATCAAAATCAAAGGCAAGCTATAAAAGAGGCTATCTCCTTCTATTTATAGCTTGAGAATTATTACATGAGAAAACCCTAAATAACCCTTCATTTAAACCTAGGAAGGCCGGCTGACTTGATCACCAAAATAGTCCCTAATGTGCTAGTTTTCGCCGTGAGATCCAAGGCTAGTCCGGGCAAGGCATAAGGACGAGCTGGAGCCTTTAAGCTCATATCATCCCATCCCCCTTTGAAGAGATTCGTCCTCGAATCTAAGCTTTGGAGGGTGTGGGGTTCCAAAAGTGGAGTGAGAGTCTTCAAGCTCGTATCATCCCCTCCCCCTTTGAGGAGATTCGACCTCGAATCTATAGGGTCCATCCCTTGCAAGGCCAAACGGGTCAAGGCATGCTCATAGCTTGTGGATACACACGGAACCCTCCAACGACAACTCTCGGTGCATATAGGCCAAGGTGGAGGCCTTCCTCGGGGAAGACATGTAGGTGCGGGCAGAAAACAACCAAGAACAATCAAGGATTGGCCATAAGGGTGCAAGGAGGTGGCTCGGGCCAAGTGCGAACTCCTAGAAGTGGGAGGGACCGTGAGGCCACTTGAAGGCACCTCAAATGGGAAGAAGTGTGCACTGCCAATCTGCCCAAAAGTAAGGAGAAACGGATCCACAATTCTATGTATAGGCACCCTCGGAATGATGGAGAAGGCACTACTCACGGACTGAAATTTGCGCTGCAATGCAAGGCAATGAGCGGCTGTCTTATGGCAATCTGAAGTAGACTCATCCGAAACTAGTAACTTCTCCTCAAATGGAGTCAACTCAACCTCCACAAGTGATGGTGATTCGGCCGAAACCTTACTAGAACCAAGCGGCACTAAACTCTCCTTATGCGGGCTATTTGGTACACACTCAACCCGGCTGGACCTTGCAATAATTGCCTCTACTTGGCGTTGAAATTCAGCCACCGCATCCACAAGATGCGCTTGGTAGTGCTCGATGTGATAAGGAGCCGTGAGGGCATGAGGTCCTCGATCCATGACATATGTAGTGGGTTCGTGGCCATAGCTAGGAGTGGGAGGAACCGATTGGTAAGTAGGAGGAGGCGGTGTCCAACGGTCAAGGTGGGGGGGCTGCTCAACATGATACCAAGATGCGTGGCTAGTAGGAGCAACCCTCAAATGCGGCGGCACGTAGGAAGACATAGAAAAATTCCTACAAAAGGAACACAAAAACAGTAGATAGAAAACAAGGGGTTAAGCTCTCCCTCACGTGTTTCACGCTCGTGTTTGTCACTCTTAAATACTCACACTTTTCTCTCACACTCTTATCTCAATCGCAAACCAGTCACCAAAGCTAGAAAGACTCGAAGAATCAACTAGGGTTTAAGGAATGCAAGAGAACCAAGGTAAGAAAGAAAGGCAAGGAAAGCCGCACTATTGCCCAAGGAAAAATGGATTTAATTTGGGAAGTAAATGGACTTAGAGAAGAGTAGGACGTGTGGAAACAAAGAAGAAAACAGCAAAACACAAGCTACTCAAGAAGAAAAGAAAGACTCAAAACTGAAATTTCGAGTGCAAACTGCGCACTGATTTTGAATTGGCTAGAAGTATGTGAAACCAACAGAATTAGGAGAAGTGTACAACATAAGAGTTGTTCCACTCAGACTGAAGTTTAATCTGTAAAAATTTCAGAAGTGTTTGAGGGCAAATACCCTCTCAAAAGGGAAAAAGCCGAAACTATTCAAAAGGAAAAATTCGAAAAAGAAAATCCGAATTGGAATGCACAAATTGAAAGCCGAAACTTGTGTTCTTCCACAAGGACACTTCAAAAACAATGTAATTCACTTCAAATGCATACACACAAGTAGTCTCTTGCTTATGACTCAATTGCTTCACTCTACTTTTTTTTTTTTGAGTGTTAGGAACTTGATCACTTTTTTTTTTTTGTTTTTTGTTTTTATCTTTCTTTTAGTTCCTTGCTCTTTTCTTTTCTATTTTTGCAATGAGTGAAGAAAGCTCACTTGTATGACATGTATCCTTGAAAGAAGAAGAAGTGAAAGACAAGTAGTTTTGCTCTTGAAATTTTTTTCACTAAAAGCCAAAAGTGATGTGGCAAGTGAAAGTGATGTGTCCAAAAGTGTGTGGATGACAAGGCAAGTGACAAGGCAAGTGATGTGGCTGTGTATGACAAGCAACCTAAGTGTAAGGATGTGAAATTAGGGCCGGCCTAGAGTAAGGAGCAAGCTGAAATGCTTGGCTCTCAATTGAAGCAAATACTAGGCTCACAATCAAGGTGATGTGGCCGGCTAGGGTTGGACAAGCAATTTCAGCACTTTAGCAAGAAAACAAGCAAGTCCACATGGCTCTCAAGGCCACCATAGGAGGCTCCAATAACTTCAGCAGCAATTACACTTAAGAAGAAGCAAATTCGTCCATTTTGATGCACACAAACACAAACAATTTCAGCAATTGTGTTCTTCCAAAATTCAGCACACTAAAAGACAAGAATTTCTTCAAGAACACCAAATTTTTCAAATGAAGTGGGAATGATTCCTATGGTAGAAAACAATGTTTAAACCATAGAAAAAAAGAATCAAGGTGTTTGAACCGAAGAAACTCAAGAAAATGAAGTTTTAACCGAAGAGAGGAACGGTTATGAAAAACAGAAAAATTTCAGCACAAAGGAAAGAAGTTCTACGGTAGAGAAGATGATTCTAACCATAGAAATGAAGAGGAGAATAAGAAAAACCAACCTAAAATTACGAAAATAGACAGGAAGACTCCTAAGGCACCGATCTACAACTTTGTAGAAGGATGGGAACACAGATTCCAAGTGGAAGACTCTCAAAACAGACACACAAATCAAACTGTTTTTCTCGCGCGATTTCTGCACACTTTTCTTCCAAGGCCGAAAAGTATGCAAAGATCACTGAGTTAGCAGCCGACACAAAAATAACATTTTCTCTAATCAGATAGACGATTAAGCACAGAAATTTTCAGAAGTTTATGATGGCGGAAACGCACAGAAAAGCAAAAAGAAAACAGACACAAAACTGGTTCCTGGACAGAAAAATCTGTCCAACAACAACAACACAAAGATGATATTGGGGATACGAATTTAATGGAGGAAACGGAAGAATAACAAGAAAAACCAACCTAGAGGACAGCTGAAGCTCCGCTACCACTTGATAAGTGCTCAACTTTTGTTTTGGATAGAAGGAGGCCGAATTGCTGTTCTTGAGTTGGATCTAGTCCTCTTGTGAGAGGTTGGCAGCTTGGATGGATGAACGGATGAAGGTGCTTTTAGTGTTCAAATGGAGTATGTGTTGCAGCGGAAATGGATGATGTTTAGAGGTGTTTCGATGATGAACATAATAGGAACTTAACTAATTAGAAAACCCTCTTGATTAGCAAACCAAGCAACCTTTCTATAAACTAGTTAAGGATCTCTCTTTTCTGATTTAAGAACAAAGCTCAAGAGCTTAATTACAAGAAGAGATATAAGATAAACAATGGTTTTCAGCCCTAATGGCACCGGTTACCAAGAACCCTAAGTTACACTAGTTTACTCTAAGAATTGGCCAAAGAGAATATCATCAAAATCAAAGGCAAGCTATAAAAGAGGCTATCTCCTTCTATTTATAGCTTGAGAATTATTACATGAGAAAACCCTAAATAACCCTTCATTTAAACCTAGGAAGGCCGGCTGACTTGATCACCAAAATAGTCCCTAATGTGCTAGTTTTCGCCGTGAGATCCAAGGCTAGTCCGGGCAAGGCATAAGGACGAGTTGGAGCCTTTAAGCTCATATCATTCCCAACCTTGGACCGATCTGTCCATGGACTTCATTGTAGGTTTACCTAAATCTTGGGATGGTAAGGATGGTATATTTGTTGTTGTGGATCGATTTTCCAAAATGGCGCACTTTTTGCCTTGTAAAAATACTAGTGATGCGTCTCAGGTTGCTACTATATTCTTTAGAGAGGTAGTCCGCCTCCATGGTATGCCTATTAGTATTGTTAGTGACCGTGATGGAAGATTTTTGAGCCACTTTTGGCGAGTGTTGTGGAGTCGCCTTGGAACTAAATTGTTGTATTCGACTTCTTGTCACCCTCAAACCGACGGCCAAACTGAGGTCATTAACCGTACTGTAGGGTCTCTTTTACGCTCTTTAGTTACCAAATATGTTTCTAAATGGACTGATCATTTGCCTTTCATGGAGTTTGCTTATAATCGTTCAATCCATTCTACTACAAATTGTTCACCTTTTGAAGTAGTTTATGGCTTTAATCCGCTAACTCCCATGGATTTGATGATACGATCCTGGTTCCTTAGGATGCGTAGCACCAATTTTGATCTTTGTTCAAAGACGGATTTCCTGCGGAAATAAATAACTCGACAAGTACGAGCTTAGACCACTTAGCTAACCTGTGCTGAGAGCCCTAATCGATTTCAAGTCAAGGGTCTTGAATCGGATTCTTAGGACTAGACTCAACAATGTGAGAATCACACTAAGATAAACGACACAATAATACAATTCCAAGATTTACTTGTATACGACTCAAGTATTGCGGACTCAAGAAGAACAAGGTTCAACCAACTTGAACAAGGGGCGGAGATTGAAGAGAATATCTCAATTTATCAAATAACAGCCAACCTAATAAGGAGGCAAAGTAGTTCCTTATATAGGTTACAATCAAACCCTAAAAGCAAACCTAATAGGAATAGAAGTAGGACTTCTAAAATAGGAAGATAGCTTAACTAATTAAACTGTTTAATTACCTAATTAAGCTTAAAGTAATTTAAAGTCAACAACTTAAATCTTCAGTCAACGCGCCAGCTTCTAGACACGCGAAACGGGCAGGAGCCGTTTTGAACAATCGGCACGCGCGACAGATGAGTGAATCGGCAACGGCTGAGTGAAACGGGCAGATGCCGATTTTGTGAGAACGGTCTGAGCCGTTTTGAACGAATTGGACAAGAGCCGTTTTGTGACAAACGGTCAAGTGCCGTTTCTAGCAGAATCATCATCGGCTATTGTGAATGTAAGGAGATTCACAACTCTAGGGGTTTTCTCTCGAAGTGCAGCTTCCTCACTTGACATCTCACATTCCAGCTCCTTGTGAATGAGAGATGACAATCGGTCTTGAAGCTTTCTTGCTCTGGCTCGAGTCATTGGACCAGCTGGTGGTAACGGTAGTTGGATGCGTGGATTCGCATCATTCCCTCCCCCTTCGGAAGGATTCGCCCTCGAATCCGAATCGGTATCAGCGGAAAGTCCATACTCGTCATCTGTATCAAACAACTCTAAGTCAGAAACATTGAAAGTAGAGCTAACGGCACCATACTCACTCGGCAATGCCAGTTCGTAGGCATTGTTGTTGATCTTCTCAACAATCTGGAACGGTCCGTCTCCTCTAGGAGATAGCTTGCCACGACGTTTGTCAGGAAAACGCTCCTTGCGCATATGCAACCAGACCCAATCACCCATCTGGAACGTCACTAGCCGTCGGCCCTCGTTTCGTTTCTGCACAAGCTTGTCATTCATGCGCTCAATGTTCTGTTTTGCCTTAGCATGCAATTGCTTGACAAAATCAGCCTTTTGTGCACCATCTAAACTTACAACATCACTCAAAGGTAAGGGAGTTAAATCCAAAACAGTTCTAGGATTAAATCCATACACAAGTTCAAACGGCGAGTAATGAGTAGTAGAATGAACAGCACGGTTGTAAGCAAATTCAATAAACGGTAAATGATCAACCCAAGTAGTAACATGCTTACTAACTAAGGTGCGTAAAAGGGAGCCAAGAGTCCGATTTACCACCTCAGTTTGACCATCGGTTTGTGGGTGATAAGATGTAGAATACAATAATTTAGTACCAAGTTTCTTCCATAAAACACGCCAAAAATGACTAAGAAACTTAGTATCTCTATCACTCACAATAGTTAAGGGTATACCATGCAAACGGACTACTTCACGAAAGAACAAATCAGCGACCTGAGTAGCATCACAAGTAGTAGAACATGGAATAAAGTGGGACATCTTTGAAAATCTGTCCACCACAACAAAGACACTATCCTTTCCGTTCTTAGACCTAGGCAATCCAACGACAAAATCCATAGACAAATCGGTCCAAGGGTGAGAAGGGACAGGTAACGGCATGTATTCTCCATGACCAGCAGATTTCGACTTGGCTCGACGACATATTAAACATCTAGCAATAATGCGGACAACATCACGCTTCATGTGAGGCCAATAAAAGTGATCATGCAATACATCCAAGGTTTTAGTCACGCCAAAGTGACCCATTAAGCCACCACTATGGGCTTCATGCACAAGTAACTCACGAAGAGAGCAATGAGGAATACACAAATGTTTGCCTTTAAACAAATAACCCTCATGCTTGTAGAATTTAGAACCAGAAATAGAAACGCCATGCAAGTAAATAGCACCAAAATCAGAATCGGTTGCATAGAGCTCTATAATGTGCGAAAATCCAAGCAATTTGGCATCTAGAGAAGTAATCAGCACATACCGTCGCGAGAGCGCATCGGCAACTATATTCTCTTTACCTTGCTTGTACTGAATGTGGTAAGGGAACGCCTCTATGAACTCCATCCAAACGGCATGTCGCCGATTGAGCTTCCCTTGACCCTTTAGGTACTTCAAGCTCAAATGGTCTGTGTGGATGATAAACTCCCTTGGCATCAGATAGTGTTGCCATGTTTCTAACGCTCGGACAAGGGCATAGAATTCCTTGTCGTAGGTCGGATATCGGAGCTGAGCATCCTTGAGCTTCTCACTGAAAAAGGCAATCGGCCGTTTCTCCTGCAGCAGAACGGCACCGATTCCTAATCCGCTGGCGTCGCACTCTATCTCAAACGCCTTGCTGAAGTCGGGCAATGCTAGCACGGGAGCGGCACAGAGCCGTTCCTTGAGGGTAGCAAACGCCTCCTCCTGTTGTTGCTCCCACCTGAAAACAACATTCTTTTTTGTTAAATCATTCAATGGAACGGCAATGGTGCTAAAATCCTTTACAAAATGCCGATAGAAGCTTGCTAATCCATGGAACGATCTCACATCGGTAACGGCCTTCGGCGTCGGCCATTCCCGTATTGCGCGGATCTTCTCTTCATCCACTTTAACGCCATCTGCACTTACAATGAAACCAAGAAAACCAACTTGTTCCAATGCAAAAGAACACTTACTAGGTTTAGCATATAATTTCTGCTCACGAAGTGTTAGAAAAACTTCCTTAAGATGTAAAACATGCTCATCCAATGATTTGCTATAGATTAAAATGTCATCAAAATAAACTACAACAAATTTACCAATTAAGTGCCGAAGTACATGGTTCATTAATCTCATAAAGGTGCTAGGAGCATTAGTCAAGCCAAACGGCATAACCATCCATTCATATAAACCATACTTAGTCTTAAAAGCAGTTTTCCATTCATCCCCTTCTTTCATACGAATCTGGTGGTATCCACTCATTAAATCAATTTTAGAAAATAATTTACTACCACTTAATTCATCTAACATATCATCCAATCGAGGAATAGGATGGCGATACTTTACAGTGATTTTGTTGACTGCTCGACAATCAACACACATGCGCCAAGATCCATCCTTCTTTGGAACTAGAATGACTGGAACGGCACATGGAGACAGACTCTCCCGAACGTACCCACGCGCAAGCAAATCGTCCACTTGCCGTTGCAGTTCCTTTGTCTCCTCTAGATTGGATCGGTAAGCCGGCCGATGGGGAATTGCTGATCCAGGAACAAAGTCGATCTGATGGTCGATGCCTCGAATCGGAGGTAAGCCAGGTGGCATCGCTTCGGGTAGAACATCTCCAAATTCCTGCAAGAGAGAAGATATACCAATCGGAACGGTGTTGTGCCGTTCCGTTTCAGTGGAGGTTAAACAAGAAGAGCGAAAACGGATTAGAAGTAGAGGACGGCTTGCGTCAAAACAGTTGTTATGAGAAAGCATGGCTCTCCTCACTTCGCTCCCCTTGGCATATACACTCAATTTCTTTTTATTTACCTCTCCTATTCTCTCAATGCCACTCTCAGCACGCTTACTCTTTTCGTGCGAATGTTTACACTCTCCCTCTGCATGCTTGCTGTTTTCATGCGAATGTTTAAGGCTCACACACTCAGTGGTTCCCTCTATACTTTTCACACTCAAACCTTCTTTTTCTCTCGCAAGCTGTTTTGCAATTTCATATTCAGCATGTGACTTAGCAAGCCATTGCTGATCCTCAAACACTGCAGCTTGTGTTAACGGTGCCAAGGTGAATTTCTGACCATCCTTAACCAATTTGTAGAGGTTTCTCTTCCCATCATGATTCGCTTCGCGATCAAACTGCCATGGGCGTCCAAGGAGGATATGGCTTGCTTGCATCGGCACAACATCACAGAGAACCTCATCTTGGTATTTGCCGATACGAAACTTAACAAGTACCTGTTTGGTCACCTTAATACCGTTGTCATCCGTCATCCAGTGTAGACGATACGGTTTCGGATGCTTTACCGTCGGCAAGTCCAGCTTATGAACCATCAGCGCACTGGCACAGTTGGTGCAGCTTCCGTTGTCTATAATAATGGAACAACCCTTGTGATCAATCACACCTCGGGTGTGGAACAGATTGGTCCGTTGCTCCTCATCACACACTTCATCTGTGGTCTGCACGCTCAGGTTCCGTCGGATGACAAGCAACTGAACATGCTCACCTCTCTGACAGTCAATATCTGAATCGGTCTGACCGTTTTCCTCAGGTTCTATTTTCTCCTGTTCATCATCCGATTCTTCCTCTCCATTCGGCCGGATGATGAAGACTCTCTTATTCGGACACTCCGCTTTCTTGTGTCCTCGACCGTTGCATTTGAAACAATTAATTTCCTTAGTGGCTGGCCGATCCACAGGTGGAGTGTAAGGTTTAGTAGTAGCCGTTTTGGATGGGATAACGGCACTGGCGGGTGTCTTCGGAATGGTAGAACCCGTTCTGTCTTCCTTATACCAAGACGGCTTCTTCCACGGTGTCGATCCAGTAGACTTAGAAGAGCTCTTAGCTTTCCGATGCTTCTCAATCTTTTGAGCCATGTGAAGCATCGCCTCAAGAGTATTGTATTGCGTCAGCTCCAGGGCGTCGGCAATCTCTGCATTCAAACCAGCAATAAACCGAGCCATCATTACCTCAGGTTCCTCAGTAATTTTTGCTTGAGCTAAAGCAATCTCCATCTCATTAAAGTAGGCACCAACTCCCTTGCTGCCCTGCTTCAAGGTTTGAAGCCGTTGATGAAGCTCACGGTGAAAGTGGGCAGGGACAAACCGTTGTCTCATCGCCTGTTTCATCTCAACCCAGTCATTAATCGGACCAGCATAAACAGCGACTCTCTTCAAGTTGAGCTGCTCCCACCAATGACTAGCATATCCACTGAATTCTACTGCTGCTAACTGGACCTTTTTACCCTCTGAATAATTGTGGCATAAGAAAATAGCATCTACTTTCCGTTCCCATGTCAAGAAGGTATCAGGGTCGTCAGTACCCTCAAACGGAGGTATTTTCATTTTGATGCTGCTGAGATTAGCATCCAAACGGTCATCCTCCCGTTCTCTCCTACCATCACGACGGTCTCGTCTCTCTCTCCTCTGTCCATCCCTTGCATTTATCCAGCCTTCTCCCCCATCAGGTTCTCCTTCCAAATCAGAATGTGGTAATTGTGGACCACGTCTGGCAAGTCGCCTAGGAGGGACCAAAGCAAGATTACGCCGACGATTCACATCACGTGGTCGACGGGCGTTGTCATCTTCTTCGGACAGATTAGTCAAACGGCCATCACGTTGGTTATTCGCGGCTATAGGAACTGGATTTATGGTAGCTAACGCTTCCATCCTAGCCATTCTTGCATCGGCAGTTAGCTGTCGCTCATTGGCAGTTACTTGCCGTTCATTCAATGTTCGGAGCTGTTCCGTCATGTTGGCTAGCATAGCCGTTAGATCGGGTTGTTGTACTCCCTCTTGGGACATCTTTTACTTTTCCTGAAATTCACAACACCAAAGAAAACGTAAAATTGCACTAACCTAGCACTCCCTCACGTGTTTACTCTCGTGTTTAATCACTCTAATAATCTCACAAAATCTCTCAAAATTCCCTGCAATGTTCAAGTGTTAGTGAGACTCAAGAATCCAAAGAAAAGCTTCCAAGAAGACTCTCAAAGAAAACTAGCACTGAAAAGAATGGTGACACTTGATATTTGAGTAATTGTAAGAACAACCAATCAAACAAATAGCAAGTAGAGTAGAAGGCAATTTCAAGGAATCAAGAAAGCTCAAATTGACTCGAACGGACTCAAACAAATTCAATTTCAGTTATGATTGTAATATCCAATCGCCGTGCAATTTAATTCCTTGATAAATCTGGTTTTTATGGAGCAAATACTTCTATATATTTTCGTATTTGCAGAATCGAATCCCTTTCTTTTCTTTGGGAATTTCCCCCCCCCCCCTTTTTTTTTTTTGACAGCAAAACACAATTTAGTGTTTTGATCAGAACTTTTTACTCTGAACTCCGAATCGATCGATTCTTTTTGATTCGGAAGCCCAACAGATTCAGCTTTCCAACGAAACCACAATCACCCAAATAGGACTTCAGTTGCTATATATATAAATATAAATTCGCCAACTGATACTGAACAGAATTTTCTCTTGTATTTCGTGACCTTCTTGTGGGTAGAAAACGCAAGTAATTTAGCGAATTTCAACACAACAAACTGGAACGAAACACAACCAATTGTATTCAAGTAACTAACCAAGCACAACAAAGAAATCAGTTTTAGAATGGAGTAGAAAGAGAATACCGATTTCAACAAAGAAAACTTGAAACAATTGAAGATACTTACCAATCTTTGAACGCCTTAAGCTTCGCTACCAACTGATACGATCCTGGTTCCTTAGGATGCGTAGCACCAATTTTGATCTTTGTTCAAAGACGGATTTCCTGCGGAAATAAATAACTCGACAAGTACGAGCTTAGACCACTTAGCTAACCTGTGCTAAGAGCCCTAATCGATTTCAAGTCAAGGGTCTTGAATCAGATTCTTAGGACTAGACTCAACAATGTGAGAATCACACTAAGATAAACGACACAATAATACAATTCCAAGATTTACTTGTATACGACTCAAGTATTGCGGACTCAAGAAGAACAAGGTTCAACCAACTTGAACAAGGGGCGGAGATTGAAGAGAATATCTCAATTTATCAAATAACAGCCAACCTAATAAGGAGGCAAAGTAGTTCCTTATATAGGTTACAATCAAACCCTAAAAGCAAACCTAATAGGAATAGAAGTAGGACTTCTAAAATAGGAAGATAGCTTAACTAATTAAACTGTTTAATTACCTAATTAAGCTTAAAGTAATTTAAAGTCAACAACTTAAATCTTCAGTCAACGCGCCAGCTTCTGGACACGCGAAACGGGCAGGAGCCGTTTTGAACAATCGGCACGCGCGACAGATGAGTGAATCGGCAACGGCTGAGTGAAACGGGCAGATGCCGATTTCGTGAGAACGGTCTGAGCCGTTTTGAACGAATCGGACAAGAGCCGTTTTGTGACAAACGGTCAAGTGCCGTTTCTAGCAGAATCATCATCGGCTATTGTGAATGTAAGGAGATTCACAACTCTAGGGGTTTTCTCTCGAAGTGCAGCTTCCTCACTTGACATCTCACATTCCAGCTCCTTGTGAATGAGAGATGACAATCGGTCTTGAAGCTTTCTTGCTCTGGCTCGAGTCATTGGACCAGCTGGTGGTAACGGTAGTTAGATGCGTGGATTCGCATCATTTGACCCCTTTACCTTTGAGTGATGTTTCTAACTTAGATGGATAGCAGCGGGCAGAACACATCAAATAGATACATGAGAAGGCTAAGGCAAACATTGAGCGCACTAATGAGCGCCTAGTGCGCAAGCACTATGAAGGCCGCAAGACCGCGTCCTTTCAAGTTGGCGATTGGGTGTGGCTGCACCTAAGACGTGAGAGATTTCCAGAGAAGAGGAAAGGAAAATTATCCCCACAGGGAGATGGCCCGTTTCAGATTTTTGAGAAGATCAACAACAACGCCTACCGCCTCGACCTTCCAAGTGAGTATGGTTCGATTCATGGAACCTTTAATATTTCTGACTTACGGTTGTTTGATGCAAGTGATGAGGATGTTGCTGATTTGGATTCGAGGGCGAATCCTTCTCAAGATGGAGGGGATGATACGATCCCAGCCGGAGCCAACCACCCGCGCCAAGGCCCGAGCCTTGGAGGATGCAGCCGCGAGCCTCCCATTGCCGCCCACGGGCCCGATCACTCGTGCCAGGGCCCGAGCCCTGCAAGTGAGGCTCAGTAGCCTCATCCACATGGAACTGAAGGCAGAGATAGCCTCGAAGGAAGCCAACCTGCGCGCGCCCCGGCTGCGCCTTGTAACCCTAATCCGCACCGCGTCCGCGCCTACGGATGGGCTACACATGGCCACCTCGGACCTTTAGGTCCACCAGCGCCCTTTTCCTATTTTTGACTAGGTCATGACCATTTATAATACAAGAGAGGAGTCCAGGCCAAAAATCAGGGGAAACGCCCGAAGGATTTGGGACAGGCCCAAATCACAAGCCCGCATTGGACAGTGAAAGCCACTGCCGAGCCTTTTGAAGATTGGAGCATATTTCCTCGCACAATATTCAGCCCAGCACTTCATCTATGTGTTAGGAAGTTTCTCTCCAAATTGCAGTGGGAACGCTCGAGGGAATAAGGAAAAATCCTTGTTTTCTTAAAACATGATTTGGCGGACCCGCAAGCAAAGCCACTTGGGCCTTTTTGACCTAAACGGCGGCGCCTGCACTTCTATCCTATTTAGTAGACTTTATTTATGTTATTTTAGGGTTTCAGAACTTATTTGGAAGGGTGGCTTGTTGCCATTTTCGTTTAAGTCATTATTTAGAAACTAAACTAGTTTCCATTTTTGGAATTAGGGTTTGGTGCTTCTTTAAAAAGGAGCCGCCCATGTTATTTTTAAAGGAGACTATTTTTGATAATTGAAAGCAGATTGCTTTGGATCTTAATCCACTCGTTCTTGATGAACCTTGCAACTAATTGAGTTTCGTGCATTCGATTAGCTTGTCAAGTAAAACTTGAAAGCACTATCTATTGAGTCATTCGTCTTTGGAGTGCCGTGGACACCTTACCGCGGAGATTCATCGGTTTGACACAAGATCCTCAAGGGATTCGGCGTGGAGTGCCAAGGACACCTTACCTTGGAGATTCACGTGTTTTCTTCGAGTTAAATTCCGCATTGAAACCCTCGTCGCTGGACAACGATCAAAAGAGAGCGTTCTAGCCTACAAGGAACGCATCACCCGTGAGGCCTTGGAGTGGATACGAGCTAAGGCCCTCATGCTCGTATCATCGTCTGCGTAGGACTATTGTCAACGAGAATGTTGGCTTGATCTTTTGGATGCTCCACTTGTCTAAACGTCCTGAAATTTGGACACAGTAAACACAACACATAGAGGTTTCCATTAAGCCTTTCTGATCCCTGATCGGACTCCATCTGCTCTATCATGTTTTGACGCTTTTGTCCATGTAGTCGCGTGATACATCTTGGGATCGTATCATTCCCTCCCTCTTCGGAAAGATTTGTCCTCGAATCTTGCTCAGCATAATCAGCCCATGAAAGCTTCACAATTATATGCTCAAAGCATACTCGGCATCTCTTGTGCTTCCTTAGTTGTCATCTCTTACGCTTCAAGGGTAAGACGCTTGATGTGCTAAGGTATGTATGAGGATTCGCATCATTCCCTCTCCCTTTGAAAAGATTCGACCTCAAATCTGTACCTAGACCTGCACCACAATACCTTAAGTTAGTAATATCAAAGTAAGCACAAATCGAACCATACCAACCTTGTAAATTCAACTTGGCAGCAACGTCTTTGAACATGTCAATGCGTCGAGTAAGATTATTGCTCCAAGCTGCTACTCTTGCTTGAACTTGGTTTAGGGACCGTCTCCGGCGTAAGCGCTACCAAACCCAAGCTCTTATCTTGAAGGATCCACTCATCCTTCCATGGTTTCCCAAAGTTTCCATCTTGACACTCAAGCGCGCACCATAACGCTTGGCTTGTCCATGGGCTATCCACATTACTTCAATCTCTTTGCTGCCACTTATACTAAACAATACACTCAAAGGCAGCAACATTAAATCGAATAATGTTATATGAATAAAATCACACATGTGTTTCAATAACACACCAAAAATAATAGCGTGTATGAAAAGATGGTAAGTATATAAAAGAAACGGAAAATATTCCTTCCGCGTAGACTCATACTTACAAACTGTCACATGTCTCACAGCTCCAAGAGCTCTCTCCTCCATCTCTGGTTGCCTCAAGAATTGTGGTGGCAAGGATAAATTTCGCTTCATTGGCGCACTCAATGTCTGCCACGATTCTTGACCTAAGTCGCTAAAGGACTTCTTCGTTTGATTACTAACAAGACTCAAAGGAACAATATATGAAATAATAACATCCTTAAGAGTTAAGTAATAATAAAACAGCAGCTCATCACACAATCCTCAAACATATCATGCTCATCAAAATTTCAAAAAAGATCATGCGACCGATATAAGCGATTGCGTCTGAAAAGAGCTCCTCCAAGTCCTGTCGACTTAAACACAAAATTTTCATGAAATTCACACTTGGAAGAATAGTTATCTAATGTAAAAATATGTGAGAATCCAATTAAATTTGTGTTAGAGATAACACAATCCATATCTCTCGGTCTACCCAACATACCAAACTGTTTTCGCTTTCGCGGGTAATTTTCAAAGGCATATGACTTGACTTTCGGTGCGTGCATATAATCATCATCATTTAAATTAATTTTAGAACCAGAAGCATACAAGTTAATGATGTTTATATACTCACACAAATCGCTACTTAGGGAAGAGAGCCATACCATACCCTTTCGGTTAGGGTTTGTCGAAATAGGCACCATGGATGCATAAGGCTCTTTCCCTCTTCTTGGTGGTAAATAAAGAGGCTTCTTTTCTGCCAAAAATCTTCTCTTGTTCTTCACATTAGGAGAAATAATAAAAGAAGAGAAAACAAACGGATTAGGGTTAGGAAAATCTAAGCGCAATGTCCAAAAATTCAGTTTTTGGTGGCTTGCGCCAAAACAGATTTTTTGCACATGTATTGCATCCCTCACTTTTTCTCTCTTGGCATAAACACACATCTCTCCTTTTTTAATGATGCCACTCTCTGCATGCTCTTTATTTTCATGCAAGTGTTTTAAACTCTCATCTCTTTTCTGATACGACTCGAGCTCCCTTTGGAGGAGTTTAGCCGCTAATTTCTTGGAAGAAGCCGGATCTAGTCTCTTTCGGAGGTTGGTTCTTAATAGATGGATGGATGAATGGATAATATGAAGGATTAAATGAGTAGTATGCAGCGGATGATCATGGAGGAAAAGGAAAGGTGTATTTATGATAATAAAAATAGAAACTTAATCTTGACAAACCCCCTCAAGATGATCTTGAGTAACCTTGCCGAAAAGATTAAGGATCTCTAAGCTAATCCGACCCTCTCACCACAATGATGAGCAACCCAAATTAGAGAAGATAGTGTGATGGTTTGAGGAACCCTAATTAGCTAACTAAGAGTTTGGTCTAGGCTGAAGTTTATCACAAAAACAAAGACAAGTGCTGAAATGAGTTAAATGCACTTTAAATACCCTAAACTTATTACAAGGGGATAATACCCTAATACCCTTAGACATAAGGGGCTGGACAACCAGCCTTGAAGGCTTGGAGATGAGCTGGTGCGGCCTTGGCTAGTCCGTGCCCAAGTGGCCCTTGGTTAGCCGCGGACGTTCATGGCTTGCTAGGGCTAGGTGCGCGCGCACTCATGGTATGTCCGAGCAAGGCATGAACACAAGCAATCCATTGATCCTTGGCCTTTTGGTTGGTTTCTTCGGTTCTAAGGCTCTTCAAGACTATGGCTACCATTCCTTTGCTCCGAGTGAAGTACCCCTTGCTCGTGCTCATATCATCTTCCCATGCTCGCTATTTTCGTGGGGGTTGTTTTTTATTTCATCTCTTTTCCCATGCTCACTCTTTTCATGGGGGTTGTTTTCCTCATTATTTCTCTCTTTCTTTTCACTCAACTCTCCCATTTTCTCTCAATATCCCTTATGATTTCAGACTCGGCATAAGCTTGCACAACTCATTTTTTCTCCTCATCTTTCGCCTTTGACTTAGTAGGCTTGATACTAGGATAAAGAGACCTCTTCTTACTTTGCTTCTCTATACTGATCGCGTTTTGTAACATATCCTCTAAGTAGAAGAACTCAGTGTAATACAATGGGTCTGTTATCTCTTGGTTGAGGCCTTCAAAGAATCTTGCCATCGTCTCCCTTTCGACCTCCTTGACTTGTGCTCTCTCCAAAGCAATCTCCATCTCATTAAAGTACTCTTCAACACTCTTATTTCTTTGTGTCAAGGTCTGCAACTTTTGGAGAAGCTCACGGCTGAAGTTAGTGGGAACAAAACGATCCCTCATGACCTTCTTCATCACTTCCCAATTATGAATTGGAAGGCTCTCAATGGCAGCTCGTTTAAGGTTGATCTGATCCCACCAATTAACCGCATACCCACCAAACGCAACTGATGCTAACTTTACTTTCTTCCTTTCTGAATAATCATGGCAGCGAAAAATAGATTGTACTTCTCGCTCCCAATCCAAGTAAGCATTCGGATTGTACACTGCTTCAAAAGGCGGAAGTCAACCTTGACTCACTTTTGTTATGTCTCGGCCTTAACTCTCAAACCAACCGAGATCTTCCTCCTTTCATGCCTATCATACTGCCCTTGCCTCGGATAGGCATCATCCTCATAATCTCGCCTCTCGGACCATTGCGTGTAATACATTCTGTAATTCATGTAAATTCACAACACTAGCAAACAAATGTAAAATTTGTACTAAACCTAGCACTCCCTCATGTGTTTACTCTCGTGTTTAAACTCTCAATTGAACTCACAAAAATCACTCAAAATCCCTGCAATTGTTCAATTGTTAGTAAGACTCAAGTGTTCAAGAAAAAGGCTTCCAAGAAGACTCTGAAAGACAACTAGCACTAAAAAGAATGGTGACACTTGATGTTTGAGTAATTGCAAGAACAACCAATTAAACAAATAGCAAGTAGAGTAGAACGCAATTTCAAGGAATCAAAGAAGGCTCAAATTGACTCGAAAGGACTCAACAAATCCAATTTTCAATTCTGATTTTAATACCCAATTGTACTTCAACTCGTTCCTTGCTAAATCTGACTTTTGTGGCGCAAATACTTCTATATATTTTTGTATTTGCAGAATAGCATTCTTTTCTTTTCGCAATTTTTTTTCTTCTATGGACACAATTTAGTGTTTTGATCACAACTTTTTAATTTGAACTCTGAATCGACTGATTCTTTTTGATTCGGAAGCCCAACAAACATAGCTTTCCAATGGATCCTTTTTCACTCAAATCGAACTTCAGTAGCTATATATTAAAATTCAATTTCGACTTGACAGAATCTGCACAGAATTTCTTTTGTATTTCGTGACCTCTTTGTTGGTAGAAAATGCAAGTAATTTAGCTAATTTCAACACAACAAACTGGATTGAAAATACAACCAATTGTTATTCAAGTAACGAACCAAGCACACAAGGAAATCGGTTGTAGAATGGACTAGAAGAAGAAACCGATTTCAGCAATGAAAACTTGAAAACAATTAAAGATACTTACCAATCTTTGAAAGCCTTAAGCTCCGCTACCAACTGATACGATCCTAGTTGCTTAGGATGCGTAGCACATGATTTTGATCGTTGTTCAAGGATGGATTTCAATGCGGAAATAATGAACTCGACGAGTACGAGCTTAGACCACTTAGCTAACCTGTGCTAAGAGCCCTGATTGATTTCAAGTCAAGGATCTTGAATTGGATTCCTAGGACTAGACTCAACAATGTGAGAATCACACTAAGAGAAACGAAACAATGGGGTTGTTATTTCGGTTTTACTTGTTTGACGACTCGAGTATTGCGGACTTGAGAAGGAACAAGGTTCAATCGATGAACAATGGGCAGATATTTGAAGAGAGAAGTCTCAATTTTATCAAAATAACAGCCAACTCAATAATGGAGCTAAACGGCTCCTTATAAAGAGTTTACAAGCAAACCCTAATAGGAATAGAAGTAGGAGTTCTAATTAAGGAAATTAACTTAATTAACTAATTAATCAATTAACCAATTAACTAATCAACTAATTAAAGTAAATATAAATATATTTAAATACATTCCAGCAGTCCATGTCGAGTTCTCCATCATCTGGAATCTCAAGTCGTATATTGTCTCGCGTACACACTGCGCACCATAATGTAGACTTCTATAACATTCAAACCACTGGGCCAAATGGGATGAAACTTGTCCCAAACGAAAGCTAACATTCAGACGTTTCCAAAACGTGCTCGATCGCACGATTTGGACTTTTACAGTGCCAGCTAGGGTCGGACAAAGTTGCATGATGCGTCTTGGAATCCTTGTCTGCGTAGGACTATTGTCAATGAGAATGTTGGCTTGATCTTTTGGACGCTCCACTCGTCCAAACGTCCTGAAATTTGGACACAGTAAACACAACACATAGAGGTTTCCATCAACCTTTTCTGATCCCTGATCGGACTCCAACTGCTCCATCATGTGTTGACGCTTTTGTCCATGTAGTCGCGTGATACATCTTGGGATCGTATCACTCACCCGCAGTTGATACGAGCTCGAGGACCAACCTCGTATCTGTGCCATCGGCCTCACAGGATGGCCGAGTAAGTCATGAAGATCCTCGCACCAGGCCGCGCCCGAACCCTAGTTTCCCATGATCTTCTCCGCTCAAGCCCGTGCGTCCGCCTAAGCCCAAGCGCCAAGCTGCTTGGCCAAGCCAAGCCCACCATCACAAGCCCGCGATCTCCTAACTTAAGTGAAGGGTAGAGTAGGGTTTTCCCTTGTAATAATGCCCAAGCTATAAATAGAAGGAGTTAGCCTCTTTTATAGCTTGTCTTTGATTTTGTTGAGTTTATCTCCTTTCAAGACCAATTAGTTGGCTTTTCCTTAGGGGTCTTAAACCCGGTTTTCATTTAGTTAATTAATTCCTTTCGGCTTGTTCATTATATGAACAATTAAGGGAAGGTTGCAATTATCGATCCTTGTAATCATTTGAATACAAGGTAGTATATTGTTTGTTCATCAAATCATTCTCCTTTTCATCCATTAATCCGCTGTACTCTTTCGCAATCTCCTTGCGATGTTATCCTCTCCATTAACACCATTAAACACCATCTAAACACCTTCCACCCTTGTGTTTACCATCCTCCCAAAGGAGACTAGATCCTTCAAGCTCAAGAACACGGTTTCTTCCTTCAAGAGAAACCCGAATGTTATCATGTGGTAGCGGAGCTCCAAATCATCTTCTAGGTTGGTAAACTCTCTCCTTACGGTTGGATTCATCTTCTCCACCGTAGATTTAGTCTTTTTGGCCGAAAGTTTTTCTATTTTTCATAACCGTTCGTCTCTTCGGTTCAATCTTCATTTTCTTGAGTTTCCACTGTTCAAACACCTTGATTCTTGTTTTCTATGGTTTAAAACATTGTTTTCTACCATAGGAATCATTTCTAGGTCATTTGGAAATTTTGTGTTCTTGAGTCTTTTTGTCTTTTAGTGTGCTGAATTTTGGAAGAACACAATTGCTAGAATTTTTTGTGTTTGTGTGCATCTAAATGGACGAAAATTCATCTTCTTAAATGTGTATTTGCTGCTGAAGTTATTGGAGCCTCCTATGGTGGCCATGAGAGCCATGTGGACTTGATTGTATTCTTGCTAGAATCCGAAATTGTTGCTCCAATCCTAGCCGACCACATCACCTCTATTGTGAGCCTAGTATTTGCTTCAATTATGAGCCAAGCATTTCAGCCTGCTCTCTACTCTAGGCCGGCCCTAATTTAGCATCCTTACACATTGTATGCTTGTCATACACGTCCACCTCACATGCCACATCACTTGCTTGGTCATCCACTCATTTAGTGACACACCATCTTCACTTGCAACCTCACTTTTGGCCTTTAGTGAAAATATTTTCAAGAGCAAAACTACTTGTCTTTCACTTCTTATTCTTTCAAGGATACATGTCATCCAAGTGAGCTTTCTTCACTCATTGCAAAAATAGAAAAGAAAAGAGAAAGGAACTAAAAGAAAGATAAAAAAAAAAAGTGATCAAGTTCCTAACACTCAAAAAAGAAGAAGAGTGAAGCAATTGAGTCATAAGTAAGAGACTACTTGTGTGTGTTCATTTGAAGTGAATCACATTGTTTTCAAAGTGTCTTAGTGGAAGAACACAAGTTTAGGCTTTCAATTGGTGTTTTCCAATTCGGATTTTCTTTCTAGGATTTTCATTTTGACTAGCTTCGGCTTTTCCCTTTTTGGGCAAGTGTCTGCGCTCAGAAAATTCTAAAATTTTGACAGATTAAAGTTCAGTCTGGGGGGAACAACTCTTCTGTTGGAGACTTCTCCTAATTCTGTGTCTTTCACACACTTCTATCCAATTCAAAATCAGTGCGCAGTTTTCACTCGAAATTTCAGTTTTGAGTCTTTCTTTTCAGTTTTGTTTTCTCTTCTCATTTGAGCTAGTTTTTCTTTTGAGTCTTTGGTATATCCTTCTTGTTTCCATCATTATTTCTACTCTAAATCATATAGGTGTGCATTTCAATCCAATCCGTGCATACCTTTTGATTTTCTCTACCTTTCTTTCTACGCTTGTTTTCTTTGCATTCCTTGTGTTGTTTGGTGTCTTAGAGTTTGTGCTAAGCTACATTACTTGGTTTTGCTTGGAGATTAGAGTGGGTGAGGAGGTGAGATTATTAGAGTGTAGTGTGAAACACGAGTGAAACACGTGAGGGAGGGACTAACCCTTTGTTTATATATCAATTGCATTTGTTTTCCTTTTGTAGGTAATTTTCTATGTCTTCTTATAGTGAGAATGATGGGTCCTCTTGGGAGGTGGACTCTTGTTCTAGTTCGGCCTATTCTATGGCTCCTTGTGACCGAGCCTCGTCTTGTTATGAGGTGAACTACCTAGTGGAGCATGAGACACCGAATGGGGCTGATTCTTGTTGTTCTAGTGGCTCTTATTCCGATGGGTATGAGGCGCGGTATGATCCTTATTCTTATAGGGTGGACACCCAAGGAGACCGTTCTTGTGCCTCATCTTCTTCTCCAAGGGAGTATGATCTTCAGGAGCCCTCACGGCAAGCCTTTGGTTATGAGGGTGCTGCTACCGATGGGCATGAGACTCGGTATGTTCCTCTTCCTTATACGGTTGACACCCACGACCACCAATCGTGTGCCATATCTTCTTCTCAATGGGAGTATGATTTTCATGAGCCCTCACGGCGAGCCTATGGTTATGCCTCTAGTGCGGATAGTGGAGATGATTCTTATGCCCACGAGGACTTCATTGATGGGTCATCTCGGCATGGGCACCGTAGCCATGACTACTTCACCAAGGCTGCCCCTTCCCCACACCGTGGCACCTCTATCTATGTCTCAGACCATGGCAGCCATTGTCGCCCCTATGTGCCACCGGGATCTCGTGCACCCCCTCGCCACGCTGCACCGCATTCTTACGAGCCACCTCCCCACCATGTCCGTTGGCCCCCACCGCATCCTAGTTACCGATCCAGTCCTCCTTATCATGCGGATGCAACACCTAGATCATCATATTACCACAGCTATGGTCATGGTCCCACCTCGGGTGTATTCGTTCGGTCGCCTCCTCACTGTCGCCATGTCACGCCGGTCCCTAGTGCACATCCTCGCCATGCCACGCCTTATCGGGATAGGCTAGTCCACCATTCTACGGCCACGCCTTCTTCTCGGTTGGAGTATGATCATTCAGGACCCTCTCGGCCATCCTATGGGTATGAGTCTTATGCGGATAGTGGAGAGCACTCTTATGAGCATTATGAGCAGTCGGGCTACATCGCGGAGCCCTCCCGGCATATCCATGACCATGGCTCCTATGTGGACTACCATTTGCGGTCCATTGGTAGTGCCTTCTCCCTCATTCCGTGTGTGCCTACGCTTACCTTTGAGGATCCGTTCCTACATGGATTTGAGCCTAGTGGCCGCGCCCTCTCTTTCCCATTTTTGGCACCTCCGAGTGGTTTCATGGTCCCTTCCGTCACCCGGACTTCTCCCATTATTCCTTTGGTGACTCCTAGTGCCCGCACATCCGTTTTTCTATCTAGGGGCTCTCACTTGATCCGCACTTCATCCCATCTCCGTCGTGACCGATCCAGGCCTCCACCTTGGCCTATATTCACAGAGAGTAGTATTTTGTGGCTTCCGTGTGTGGCAACTTGCCGCGAGCATGCTTTGGCTCATTTGGCCCGCATCGCCACCATTCCCCACCTTAGCCTAGCTTTGGGTATTATGGAGTTTTTCCCGTCCGCGCCTACATGTCTTGCCCACGTAAGGCCTCCACCATAGCCTATATATGTTTCCGAGAGTTGTTTGTGGAGGACTCCGTTTGTTGGCACTACTCGCGCCTTGGTTGTCCTTGATTTGTTCCCGTCCGCACCTATGGCCCTTGCCCCCGACCGGCCTCCACCTTGGCCTATCTTCTCCGAGAGTCGTATGTTGAGGGTTCCATGTGTGAGCACTAGCCGAGAGCATGCCTTGGCCCGTTCGGCCTTTCGAGGGATAGAGCCTCCAGATTCGAGGGCGAATCGCCTTGAAGAGGGAGAGGATGATACGAGCTCGAGGACCAACCTCGTATCCGCACCATCGGCCTCACGGGATGGCCGAGTAAGCCATGAAGATCCTCCCACCAGGCCGCGCCCGAACCCTAGTTTCCCATGATCTTCTCCGCTCAAGCCCGTGCGTCCGCCTAAGCCCAAGCGCCAAGCTGCTTGGCCAAGCCAAGTCCACCATCACAAGCCCGCGGTCTCCTAACTTAAGTGAAGGGTAGAGTAGGGTTTTCCCTTGTAATAATGCCCAAGCTATAAATAGAAGGAGTTAGCCTCTTTTATAGCTTGTCTTTGATTTTGTTGAGTTTATCTCCTTTCAAGACCAATTAGTTGGCTTTGCCTTAGGGGTCTTAAACCCGGTTTTCATTTAGTTAATTAATTCCTTTCGGCTTGTTCATTATATGAACAATTAAGGGAAGGTTGCAATTATCGATCCTTGTAATCATTTGAATACAAGTTAGTATATTGTTTGTTCATTAAATCATTCTCCTTTTCATCCATTAATCCGCTGCACTCTTCCGCAATCTCCTTGCGACATTATCCTCTCCATTAACACCATTAAACACCATCTAAACACCTTCCACCCTTGTGTTTACCATCCTCCCAAAGGAGACTAGATCCTTCAAGCTCAAGAACACGGTTTCTTCCTTCAAGAGAAGCCCGAATGTTATCAGCAGTATGGCTAATGACATGGTGATCTCAATTCTGGTTGACAATGGAAGTTGCACCGATGTAGCTAGTGCGTTGCTGGTCCATTCCTTGGGTTTACAAACCACAAAACATCCTAAACCCTACATGCTCAATTGGTTTAATGACGGCAGCTCCGTTAAGGTAACTAAGCAAGTGATGATTCACTTTGCAATCGGTGAGGATGTGGATCAGTGAACTTGTGATGTGGCAGCAATGCATTTTGGTCATTTGCTTCTAGGTAGACCGTGGCAATTTGACAAGAGGGTTGTCCACGATGGTTTCCACAACACATACAAATTCCAACACTTGGGCCGAAAGTTTCTTATTCAGCCCTTGCCCCCTTCTGAAGTATCCAAAGACCAAATGAAATGCTCCAAGGCGTGTGCCACCTTGGCGCTTCCTTCCACACTTAAAATTTAGCATGAGACGAGTGGAGTGAAGAAAGTAAGTGGAGAGATTGAGAAAAATAGCGTACATGAAAACAGTGAGCTTGTACTGAGTAGAAAGACATGCCTTGAAAACAGGACGCAAGTTAGTGAGCTTGAGAGTGAAAACAGTGAGCGAATGACACCCAAAAAAGTGAGCTTATGTGCCGTGAGGAGTGTGGAGAGTTTAGCGGATCCTCTCCTTAACCCGTGTCCTTTGGATCAGTTTAAGGATCCTTACTTGGATTTCACTAACACTAACCCCTATCCTTCTAGTGTTACATCTGATTTTGTGCTAGCTTCGGCGGATGACCCTACGAAGGTGTTGATCAAGGCCTTGCCATGCGCCTCTTCACTAAGGTTTACACTTTCTATCCCTTTCTCTTGTAACCTTCTTGACCTCATGCATGCCTTGGATCAAATGTTACATGTTCATTTTGTTTGTGCTACATCGTATCATGACCCCTTTTCCCATAAGGAACAATCACATTCGCACATACCTTTATCTTATGGCTCAATTCATGCTCTAAATTCCTCTCGCATCGAATGTCCTTTTGCTGGACTCCTTGTTATTACGCATGAGTATGGGTTCCAATGATTACCCCTATAGTGATACAAGCACGGATGCTCTAGGCGCATCGTCTCATGAGTTGGCCGCGCAAGCCATGACAACGCCCGCGCCATCCCTAGCAACCCATGAGCACGCTAGCGCGCGCACAAGGCCCATGCCTCAAGGCCTCGCGCCCACCAAGCCCACCTCCAAGCCCGGCAGCCCACCCCTTTGTCCAAGGGTATTTTAGGTTGCTGATTTCAGAATTGTAATAATTCACAAGCTATAAATAGTAGGACATAGCCTCTTTTATAGCTTGTCTTTGAATTAAGTGAATCTTTTCTAAAGGCCAATTAGTTTAAGTAATTAGGGTTAGGTCTTCCTAGGGCTCTTCAAGTCGTCTACCTCCTTCTTGATCAAGCAGCCGGTTTGCTCACACATGTTAGTGAGAGGGCCGGTTCTGATTTAAGAGATCCTTGCAGTTCATAGAAAGGTTGCTTTGCCTTTGTTGCAAAGAGGGTTTTCTCTTCTTCAAGTTAATATATGCATACCTTCAATACATCTCTATCATTCCTTCCATATTAAACCGCTGCCTAATATACTCCATCTAAATCATCTAAACACTCCATTGAAACACCTAAATACCTTCATCCGTACCAGCAACCAACCTCTCATAAGGGGACTAGATCCGTGGCTTCCTTCAATGATAAGGGCTCAACTTCTGTTTTGGATAGAAGGAGGACGAATTGCTGTTCTTGAGCTGGATCTAGTCCTCTTGTGAGAGGTTGGCAGCTTGGATGGATGAACGGATGAAGGTGCTTTTAGTGTTCAAATGGAGTATGTGTTGCAGCGGAAATGGATGATGTTTAGAGGTGTTTAGATGATGAACATAATAGGAACTTAACTAATTAGAAAACCCTCTTGATTAGCAAACCAAGCAACCTTTCTATAAACTAGTTAAGGATCTCTCTTTTCTGATTTAAGAACAAAGCTCAAGAGCTTAATTACAAGAAGAGATATAAGATAAACAATGGTTTTCAGCCCTAATGGCACCGGTTACCAAGAACCCTAAGTTACACTAGTTTCCTCTAAGAATTGGCCAAAGAGAATATCATCAAAATCAAAGGCAAGCTATAAAAGAGGCTATCTCCTTCTATTTATAGCTTGAGAATTATTACATGAGAAAACCCTAAAATAACCCTTCATTTAAACCTAGGAAGGCTGGCTGACTTGATCACCAAAATAGTCCCTAATGTGCTAGTTTTCGCCGTGAGATCCAAGGCTGGTCCGGGCAAGGCATAAGGACGAGCTGGAGCCTTTAAGCTCATATCATCCCATCCCCCTTTGAAGAGATTTGTCCTCGAATCTAAGCTTTGGAGGGTGTGGGGTTCCGAAAGTGGAGTGAGAGTCTTCAAGCTCGTATCATCCCCTCCCCCTTTGAGGAGATTCGACCACGAATCTATAGGGTCCATCCCTTGCAGGGCCAAACGGGTCAAGGCATGCTCACAACTTGTGGATACACACGGAACCCTCCAACTACACCTTTCAGGGAATATAGGCCAAGGTGGAGGCCTTGATTGGGGACGATAGGTAGGCGTGGAAGGAAAACAGCCAAGAACAATCAAGGATTGACCATGACGAGGCAAGGAGTGAACTAGGGCCAAGTGCGGGCTCTTAGTAGTGGCTGATAAGGCGAGGGCGCTATGGTGAACCAAACGAGCAGCGGACGGAATCCGTGTAAAGTGCGAGACCGTGAGACCACTTGATGGCGCCTCAAATGGAAAGAAATGTGCGCTGCCCATGTGACCAAAACCGAGGAGAAACGGATCCACAAATCTATGTATAGGCACCCTCGGAATGATGGAGAAGGCACTACCCAAGGACTGAAATTTGCGCTGCAATGCAAGGCAATGAGCGGCTGTCTCATGGCAATCCGAAGTGGACTCACAAGCCCTACATGTGTTTGTTTCGCTCCCAAACCCCCTATGCACATCCGAAACCAGTAGCTTCTCCTCAAACGGAGGCAAATCATCCTCAATAAGTGATGGTGAATCGGCCGAAACAACACTAGGAAGATCCTCAATCTCCTCGACCAACGGTGTCTCAAAACCATCCATGGATTGCAATACATTCATTTCCCTCCCAAGCGGCACTAAACTTTCCTTGACTGATGGCGAACCAAGAGTACAAATGCTAACCTCTTCACATTGCCCAAGGTAGCCGGAAACCCATAGGTTATCACATATAAGTGTCATTGCGCCCATGGTGTTTGTCATGGCTTGAGTGCTTCTGTCCAAGCGCGCTAGAATTGGAGCCATCCTCAAGGCGAAAGGTGAGGTGCCAAGGTGTGGGGATGGGGCAGCCTTGGTGAAGTAGTCCTCATGCCCATACGAAATCTCTCCACTAGTCGCATAAGACTCATACGCATAGGCTTGCCGAGAGGGCGCAATATGATCATACTCCAACTAGGAAGGAGTGGAAGGGAAAGCCTTGGTGAAGTACTCATGGCTACGGTCAAGGTGGGGGGGCTGCTCAACATGATACCAAGATGCGTGGCTAGTAGGAGCAACCCTCAAATGCGGCGGTATGTAGGAAGACATAGAAAAATTCCTACAAAAGGAAAAATAAACACAATTGATAGCTGAAAGGGGTTAGTCTCTCCCTCACGTATTTCACTCTCGTGTTTGTCACTCTAATGTACTCAAACTCTTCTCTCACACTCTTATCTGAATCACCAACCGAAGACCTAAGCTAGAAAGACCTCACTAGGGCTCAAGGAAAGCAAGACAACCAAGGTACGAAAGAAAGGCAAGGAAAGTCAAAATTCTGCCCAAGGAAAAAGGATTTAATTTGGGCCGAAATTGGACTTAGAATAGAGTAATAATATGTGAAAACAAAGAAAAAAACAGCACAGCTCAAGCTACTCAAGAAAAGACTCAAAGAAACAAGAAGAGAAAATCACAAAGAAATGAAAGACTCAAAGCTGAAATTTCGAGTGAAAACTGCGCACTGATTTTGAATTGGATAGAAGTATGTGAAACCAACAGAATTAGGAGAAGTGTAAAACATAAGAGTTGTTCCCCTCAGACTGAACTTTAATCTGTCAAAATTTCAGAATTTTCTGAGCGCAGACACTCAGAAAAAAAGGGAAAAGCCGAAGCTAGTCAAAAGGAAA
This sequence comes from Viola odorata, assembly GCA_963691705.1. Taxonomy (NCBI): domain Eukaryota; kingdom Viridiplantae; phylum Streptophyta; class Magnoliopsida; order Malpighiales; family Violaceae; genus Viola; species Viola odorata. The sequence goes on from OY829541.1 coordinate 37,011,552, forward strand.
AAACAGAAAATGAAAATCTGAATTGGAAACACAAATTGAAAGCCGAAACTTGTGTTCTTCCACAATGACACTTTAAAAACCATGTAATTCACTTCAGATAGATACACAAAAGTAGTCTCTTACTTATGACTCAATTGATTCACTCTTTTTTTTTTTTTTTTTTTTTTTGAGTGTTAGTAACTTAATCTTTCTTTTAGTTCCTTTCTCTTTTCTTTTCTGTTTTTGCAATGAGTGAAGAGAGCTCACTTGTATGACATGTATCCTTGAAAGAAGAAGAAGAAGACAAGTAGTTTTGCTCTTAAAAATATTTTCACTAAAAGCCAAAAGTGAGGTGGCAAGTGATAGTGATGTGTCCAAATGTGTGTGGATGACAAGGCAAGTGACAAGGCAAGTGATGTGGCTGTGTATGACAAGCAACCTAAGTGTAAGGATGCTAATTAGGGCCGGCTATGTGAGGGGGAAGTGTAGTGAGCAAGCTGAAATGCTTGGCTCACAATGAAAGGAAATACTAGGCTCACAAATGAGGTGATGTGGCCGGCTAGGGTTGGATGCAAAAATTTCAGATTTTAGCAAGACAACAAGCAAGTCCACATGGCTCTCATGGCCACCATAGGAAGCTACAATAAACACAGCAGCAATTACACTTAAGAAGATGAAAATTCGTCCATGTAGATGCACACAAACACAAAAATTTTCAGCACTTGTGTTCTTCCAAAATTCAGCACACTAAAAGACAAGAATTTCTTCAAGAACACCAAATTTTTCAAATGAGGTGGGAATGATTCCTATGGTAGAAAATAATGTTTAAACCATAGAAAACAAGAATCAAGGTGTTTGAACCGAAGAAACTCAAGGAAAATCAGTTTGAACCGAAGAGAGGAACGAATATGAAAAATAGAAAAATTTCAGCACAAAGGAAAGAAGTTCTACGGTAGAGAAGTTGATTCTAACCGTAGAAATGAAGAGGAGAACAAGAAAAACCAACCTAGAGGACAACTGAAGCTCCGCTACCACTTGATAAGAGCTCAACTTCGATTTTGGATAGAAGGAGGACGAATTGCTGTTCTTGAGTTGGATCTAGTCCTCTTGTGAGAGGTTGGCAGCTTGGATGGATGAACGGATGAAGGTGCTTTTAGTGTTCAAATGGAGTATGTGTTGCAGTGAAAATGGATGATGTTTAGAGGTGTTTAGATGATGAACATAATAGGAACTTAACTAATTAGAAAACCCTCTTGATTAGCAAACCAAGCAACATTTCTATAAACTAGTTAAGGATCTCTCTTTTCTGATTTAAGAACAAAGCTCAAGAGCTTAATTACAAGAAGAGATATAAGATAAACAATGGTTTTCAGCCCTAATGGCACCGGTTACCAAGAACCCTAAGTTACACTAGTTTACTCTAAGAATTGGCCAAAGAGAATATCATCAAAATCAAAGGCAAGCTATAAAAGAGGCTATCTCCTTCTATTTATAGCTTGAGAATTATTACATGAGAAAACCCTAAAATAACCCTTCATTTAAACCTAGGAAGGTCGGCTGACTTGATCACCAAAACAGTCCCTAATGTGCTAGTTTTCGCCGTGAGATCCAAGGCTGGTCCGGGCAAGGCATAAGGACGAGCTGGAGCCTTTAAGCTCATATCATTCAATCCGTTCATCTTCTCCAAAATAGAGGCTAAATCATATCAAGTGGTAGCGGAGCGGCAATCGTCCTCTAGGTTGGTCGAAATTTTTTCTCTCTTTGCTGATTTTTCCCCTATATTGAAAAACATCATTTTCTTGCCATTTCCATGGTTCAAACACATTATCCTTCCATATCTACGGTGGAAACATTGTTTCCTACCGTCGGCTGCCATCCTTTTTCAATCCAAGCAATTTCGGATTTTAGGTCAAAATTCATCTTCTAGTGATTTGATCTTGCACAAACACTTTTGCTGAATTGATTTGTGTTTTTGGTGCTAGTTATGACTTAAATCTTCATCTTCTTGGTATTATTTGTTGCTGAATTTATTGGAGCATCCTATGGTGGCCTTGAGAGCCATGTGGACTTGTTTGTTTGATAGCTAAGTGGTCCCAAATTATTACTCTCTTCCTAGCCGGCCACATCACCCTCATTGTGAGCCAAGCATTTCAGCTTGCTCACTACTCCAACTTTTCTCCCCTAGCCGGCCCTAGGGCAGCACACTTAGCCTCCTCTTGCTTGTCATACACATTGCCACTTCTTGTCATTCAGCTTGCAATTGATACTTGTCATACATTTTCGTACTACTTACTGGTCATACAATCAAAATTTGGCATTTAGTGAAAAATAATTTTTGTTTTTCTACTACTTGTCTTTCACTTATCAACATCAAATATGTCTCAAACTGATCTTGTTCATGGGGCTGAGTCGGACGAATCTTCTACACTCCCTCCAGCCCTTGCAACCCTCACGGTTACCATGGAGAAATTCATGCACAAAATGGACCTTCGATGGGAGGAGCAAATGCGGACCAATGCCTTACTTTTGGGTGAACGTCGATCACCTCAGCCACATATAGAACAACCCCCGCCCTGATACGATCCTAGTTGCTTAGGATGCGTAGCACCAAATCTGATCATTGTTCAAAGAAGGATTTCAATGCGGAATGAATAACTTGACTCGTGCGAACGTAGACCACCTCGCCAACTGAATGCTAAGAGCCCTAGTCGATTTCACGTCAAGGTTCTTGTATCTGATTCTTAGGACTAAACCCAACGATTGTGAGAATCGCACTAAGACAAAAGACACAATGATGCAATTCCAGAATTTACTTGTATACGACTCAAGTATTGCGGACTCAAGAAGAACAAGTGTTCAGCACTTGAACAATGGGCAAATATTGAAGAAACAAAGGTTCTGTATTGTCAAATAAAAGCCACTGAAATAAGGAGGCCAGCCGCTCCTTATATAATATTTTACAAGCAAAACCTAATCGGAACCAAAATAGAAGTTTCTAAATAAGGTAAATAACTTAATTAATCAATCAACTAAATTGTCTAATTAATTAATTAAGGAAAGCAAATAAAAGGCAAGTTTATTGTCCCCAAAATCAGACAAGGAAACGCCAGCTCACTTTAGGACCAGCCGCCGCTTCTCGGACAAGAAACCCTAGAAAGAATCCTCGCGCCGCTAGGACTCGCGCCTTCCGCACCCCAAACTAGGGTTTGACGTATCTCCTAAACGCCTCGGGCGTTCTTGCTGATTTTTGGACACACACTCCCTGACATGATGTAGTATATGTCGAACTCAATAGATGGGCAGAAGCGCTCCATCTACGCGTCATTCTGATGCTGGGCAGAATCACCGTCACACATGGTGAAGGTGAGGAGATTCACCATGCGTGGTGTCCTCTCTCGTAGTGCAGCGTCCTCACTGGTCATCTCACACTCCAGCTCCTTGTGAATGAGAGATGACAATTTGTCTTGAAGCTTTCTAGCTCGCGCACGTGTCATAGGACCAGCTGGTGATAAGGGCACATCGATGCGTGTGTTCGCATCACGCCCCCACCTCCACCTCCACCCCCTCCTCCATCAAACATCCAAAATACACACTACCACCAAACAACTCGACCAAACGACCCCTCTAGCATCGCTTATTATGCTTTCCCGCGAATGGAAAGCCATGCGGAGGTTCATAAGGCAGCAAGCCACCATAGCCAAGAGGGCGAGGCCCAAGACCTCCACTCACTCCATAGGGCACCCCCACCCGTGAACCAAAACAGTAGCGCTTTGCTCATGGACTCACGAGGCGTGACCTGTCACCATGAGCCAAGTCAGCCACTCACACACCCGGTCCATCCAGCCACCTACCCAAATGACCATAGACAACTACACCAGCACACCCCTAATCATGTTCCCTACCAAAATGACCCGAGACAGCCGCACATGCCTAACCAACACCAAATGGCCAATCACCTAGCCGTCCCTCTACATCGTGCCAATGCATATGTTCCCCCAATCTATGACAGACCTAGACCACCCCAACCCCTACAATATGAGCATGCGCACGGTGATAGACGCTTCGATTATGAGGACCCTTTTGACCCAAGAGGCCGAAGACCCTATGAGGAGAGAGTGGACAGCAACCTCTCGGCCATCAAAGTTTCAATCCCTATGTTTGAGGGAAAGGATGATCCGGAGGCATTTTATAAGTGGGAAGGCCAAGTAGAACGCATTTTCGCGTGTTACAACTATGCTGAAGAGAAGAAAGTGAAACTAGCACTTATGGAATTCAAGGGCATGGCAACCCAATGGTGGGATCGCTTAGGTGCAACAAGGAGAATTGAGAGAGTTCCACCCGTGGCAACTTGGGAGGAATTAAAGTACGAAATGCGAAGGAGGTTCATACCTAGCTACCACATCCGTGACCTACATCAGCGGCTCCAACGCCTCACACAAGGTTCCAAGAGTGTGAGTGACTATTTTCATGAGTTACAAACTTGTCTCATGCGCGCCAATATAACAGAAACTTTAGAGGCTACAATGGCAAGATTTGTGAGTGCCCTACAACGGGAGATAGCATACCAACTCGATTTTCAGACCTACAACACCTTGGATGAAATGTTCCACCTTGCCTTGAAAATCGAGAGACAAGTAAGTACTAGGCCAAAACCACCCTTCAACTCCTTCCCCAATTCCAAACCTCATTGGAATTCTTCAACTCCTTCGCCTACACAAAACCTGGACACAAAACAACCCCCATTTCCCCCTAAACCACACACACCAGCCACTGCCCCAAACACCAACCCTAACCCTCGAACCCCACATAGAAACATTGAGTGTTTTAAATACGGCGGAAGAGGCCATATGCGCGCCGAATGCCCTAACCGGCGGGTCATGATTTTGCGAGAAAGTGGTGACATAGTAAGCGATGATGAGGCTGAAGTTACACATAAGGAAGTCAGTGAATTTTTCCATGCCTCGAGTGATGATGAGGCTGAGGCCTATACCCCTATGGATGTCCCTCTTTCTTTGGTGGTTAGGCGCACTTTAAACATTCAGCACACGGTAGAAGACAAGGCAAGAGAGCAAAGAGACAACCTCTTTCTTACTCGTGGTGTAGCCAATGACATGGTAATCTCCATTGTGATTGATAATGGCAGCTGCACCGATGTGGCAAGTGCCTTCCTCGTTCACTATTTGGGATTAGCTACCATCAAGCACCCTAAACCCTATGTTCTTAATTGGTTTAACGATGGCAGCTCAGTTAAAGTGACTAAGAGAGTTACCATTCCATTCTCAATCGGCGAGTATGTGGATGAAAGAACTTGTGATGTGGCAGCAATGCATTTTGGCCATTTACTACTTGGTAGGCCGTGGCAATTTGACAAGAGAGCTCTTCATGATGGGTTCCACAACATATACAAATTCAAACACATGAACTGTAAGTTTCTCATTCAGCCCTTGCCCCCCTCCGAAGTATTCAAAGACCAAGCCAAGCTCTCTAAAGCGTGTGCCACCTTTGTGCTTCCGGACACACTTAAAATTTAGAATGAGGGCAGTGGAGAGAAGAAAGTAAGGGGAGCAATAGAGGAAAATACCTTACTTGAAAACAGTGAGAGTGGACCGAGTGAAAACAGTGAGCAATGGGCACCCAAAAAAGTTAACTTATGTGCCGTGAGGAGTGTAGGGAGGGGTGAAATTTCTGTCCTAAACCCGTGCCCTCTTGGCTGGTTTAAGGATCCTTACTTGGATTTCACTAACACTTACCCTTTATCCTCTAGTGTTCACTCTAATCTTGTGATAGGGAACAGGAACTTCGCATCTTTGGTGGCTAACCTCCGTCGCAAACCATCAGCCCAATTGTTGTTTTGGATCTTTAAGTGGCTACCCAAAGTCGTTCTTGCTGCATTTGCAAAGTTCTCACCCTTAGATTCGAGGTCGAATCTCCTTGAAGGGGGAGGGAATGATATGAGCACGGATGCTCTAGGCGCACCGTCTCATGAGTTGGCCGCGCACACGCCCGCGCCATCCCTAGCAACCCATGAGCGCGCTAGCGCGCGCACAAGGCCCATGCCTCAAGGCCTCGCGCCCACCAAGCCCACCTCCAAGCCCGGTAGCCCACCCCTTTGTCCAAGGGTATTTTAGGTTGTTGATTTCAGAATTGTAATAATTCACAAGCTATAAATAGTAGGACATAGCCTCTTTTATAGCTTGTCTTTGAATTAAGTGAATCTTTTCTAAAGGCCAATTAGTTTAAGTAATTAGGGTTAGGTCTTCCTAGGGATCTTCAAGCCGTCTCCCACCTTCTTGATCAAGCAGCCGGTTTGCTCACACATGTTAGTGAGAGGGCCGGTTCTGATTTAAGAGATCCTTGTAGTTCATAGAAAGGTTGCTTTGCCTTTGTTGCAAAGAGGGTTTTCTCTTCTTCAAGTTAATATATGCATACCTTCAATACATCTCTATCATTCCTTCCATATTAAACCGCTGCCTAATATACTCCATCTAAATCATCTAAACACTCCATTGAAACACCTAAATACCTTCATCCGAACCAGCAACCAACCTCTCATAAGGGGACTAGATCCTTGGCTTCCTTCAATCCGTTCATCTTCTCCAAAACAGAGGCTGAATCGTATCACATAGACTCGTACACTTGCTCCTTGTTTCTATGCGCTTGTGTAGTGATATGAGCACGAGCACGGGGTACTTCACTCGGAGCAAGGTGATGGCAACCACCCTCTTGAAGAGCCTTAGAGCCGAAGAAAGTGACATAAAGCCACGGGAACAATGGACTACATGTGTTCATGCGTTGCTCGGCCAAACCGTGAAGAATCGCGCACCTAAACCCTTGGAAACCATGAGCTTTACCGCACCTAGCCCTAGCAAGCCATGAGCGTCCGTGGCTAACCCTTGGCCACTTGGGTGCGTCTAACCAAGACCGCTCCAGCCCTTCTTCTACTCTCCAAGGCCGGCGGTTCAGCCCCTTATGTCTAAGGGTAATGGGGTATTTTCCCCTTGTAAATAGACTAGAGTATTTAAAGTGCATTTAGTTCATTATTTGCACTTGTCTTTGTTTTTGTGATAAACTTCAGCCTAGACCAAACTCTTAGCTAGCTAATTAGGGTTCTTCAAACCAGCACACTATCTTCTCTAATTCGGGTTGCTCATCTCTTTTGGTGAGAGGATCGGATTAGTTATAGGGATCCTTAGTCTTTTCGGCAAGGTTACTCAAGATCATCTTGAGGGGGTTTGTCAAGATTAAGTTTCTATTTTTATTATCATAAATACACGTTTCCTTTTCCTCTATGTTCATCCGCTGCACACAACTCCCTTGATCCTTCATATTATCAGTTCATCCATCCTTTTGCCAAAGAGCCAACCTCCTAAAGAGACTAGATCCGACTCCAACAACGAAATCAGCGGCTAAACTCCTCCAAAAGGAGCTAGGGCCTTATCAAGTGGTAGCGGAGCTCCAATCCGTGCTCTAGGTTGGTAAACTTCATCATTTTCACCGTTTAATCGGCTGAAATTTTTCTGTTTTCGGGCAAATTTCATCACCGTTCCCCTAAACTGAAATTTCTTGTTTTCTTGCATTTCCCACGGTTCAAACACAAATTCCTTCCATATCCACGGTGGAAACATTGTATCTTACCGTGGGAATCACTCATTTATCACTCTGAACAATTTCTGATTTTAGGTTAAAAACTTTCGTTTCTAGTGATTTGATCTTGCATAAACACTTTGGCTGAATTAATTTGTGTTTATTGTGGCATTTGTGACCGAATTTCTTCATCTTCTTGACAATATTTGCTGCTGAATTTATTGGAGCATCCTATGGTGGCCATGAGAGCCATGTGGACTGATTTTGTTTGAGCTAAGTCTTTCACATTTCGTTCTCTCTTCCTATTCGGCCACATCTCCCTATTTTCAACCTAGTATTCTCATTTCCTCTTGCACACAGCCGGCCCTAGGGCAGCTAACTTAGCTCCCGTTTGTTTGTCATACAATTTGCATCAACTCCTTGTCATACAATCTGATTTGCCTAAGCTCATTGTCACACATTTTGGTGCATTTTAGTGAAAATTGTGGTGCATTTTAGTGATGAATTTTGGTGCATGTTAGTGAAAACTTGGGTGCATTTTAGCAAAAATTTTGGTGCATTTTAAGTGAAAAATATTGTTTTATTTTAGTGAAAATTTTCGGTGCATGTTAGCAAAAATTTCGGCATTTCGTGAAATTTTTTTTTACTTGAAAAATTAATTGCTTTCCACTTCATTTATTAAAAACTAATGGCATACATTACTTGAAGCTCTCTTGCACTCACAAAAAAAAACAGCAAAGAAAAGAAAGGGATCAAAAAAGTAAAAGAAATCCCTAAGTCAAAAAAAAAAAAAAAGAGAAAGAAAGGGATCAAAAGAGTGAAAGAAATCCCTCGATCAAAAGAAAAAGAATACAAGTGAGTCAAAGCAAGAGGTAAAATGTATGTGTGCATTTGAAGTGTTTTCGATCAAGTTAAAATGTGCATTTATCAAGTATGTTCCTTTGGCCGCAAATTTTGAAATTTTAAGCTTATTCTCATTTCCCTCCTTTTCTTCTAAGTGTTTGTCCTTTGAGCTTGCTTCCTTTTGTGTCTTTGAGTTTTCTTCACTTGATTCCTACATAAATATCCACTCTAACCTAATTAGTGTTCAAACTCAAGTAATTTTCCTTGAACGCTAATTCGGTTTCCTTACCTTTCATTTCTGCCCTAGTTTTCTTTGAGTCTCCTTGTGCACATCGAGTCTTAGAGTCATTGCTAGCTATTTTGTTTGGTTTGGAACTGAAGTTTGAGTGGGTGAGATAGTGGGAGCATTAGAGTGTAGTGCGAAACACGAGCGATACACGTGAGGGAGGGACTAACCCTTTATCGATTTCAATTGCGTTTGTGTCTTTTTGCAGGTACGTTCTCTGTCTCACCAAGAAGCACATTTGAGTGAGAGTTCGGATGAGTCCTCTCCTCTAAAACCGGCCATGGCATCTATGATGGTCCAAATGGGAGAGACTCGACAAAATGTGGCTACTTTGCAACAACAAAATCTAGAAATCTTGGCTGCCATTGCTGCCTTGACGGCAAAAATTTCTACACCCTCACCACCACCTCCACATTACCCTCCAACCACGAATTATCCACCCCCGCCTTCCTCACAAGCCCCAATTTATACACCAGCCCCAAATTGCACACCAAATGCCCATTATCATCAAATTACTTTGCCACATGATCCTAATAGTCTAGACTATTATGCCATGCCACACGTAGAGGGTCATACGGATAGGGCTAGAGCAGCTAGCCTTCATGGCCAAGATGAGGATGCCCTCGGCTACAATACTCACCACACTGTGCCACCACCTCTTGAACACAACCGTAGCAACTTTTTGGTGGACAACCATGGCGTCGCTTTTCCCCGTCCACCTAGCCAGCCACATGTCCAAGCTAATCAGCCCTACACACCCACATTTGACATAAGACAACCACCACATCAGCCCCCCCCCACCCCACCCACCCATGTCCGAGCCCTTGGCCCATCCCGTGGCCGAGCCCATAGCCAGGCCCGCCTAAGCCAAGCCCATCTTCATGGCTGCCAAAGCCAAGCTTCTCAAGCCCCTTTGTCTAAGGGTGTAAGGGTATTTACCCCTTTGTTTAGACTTAAGTATTTAAAGTGCATTTTATTCATTTCAGCACTTGTCTTTGTTTTGTTGAGTTTTCCTCTACAAAGAACACTTCACATTAGGTGAGCCAATAGGGCAAATTAGGGTTCTTCAAACCAGCACTTCATCTTCTTTACTTTGTAACAAGGTTGCTCTAGCTAGCCTATAGAGGGTGATACGGGTCTGCCGTCTACGGCAAGACGGGCATCCATCATCTAGGGCAAGACTGGCGTCATCCGTCTAGCCCAAGATGTGCGTCTAGGCCAAGCCTTCCGTCTAGGCTAAGCCGTCCGTCTAGGCCAAGCTATATGCCCGCGCCCAAGCCTCTCCAACGTTCAGCCCATGCCGCTCAAGCCCAAGCATGAAGACCTTATGTCCTAAGGGTATTTAGGGGTTTTCCCTATGTAATAACCTAGTAGTATAAATAGTAAACAACAGGTTCATTTTAGACTTGTCTTTGTTTTTGTTGAGTTATCTCCTAACCAAGACCAAACTTTAGCTTAGTTAAATGGGGTTCTTGAAACCTCCCCTTCTTCTCCTCTTGGATTAGAGATCCTTGTGGTAAGGTTGTCTAGGAATCATCCCTAGAAGGGTTTACCGTGTATGCAAGTTTATTTATTGTTTATACATCAAAACACCTTCATCTTCATCCATTTATCCGCTGCACCTATTCTGCAATCTCCTTGCGACGTTATCCTCTCCATCAAATCCATCCAATCGACGATCCAACCTCCCAAAGAGGACTAGATCCGTGTGAGGGCTCCAAACCGGAACCGAGCTTGTATCAAGTGGTAGCGGAGCTCCAAGCTATTCTCTAGGTTGGAATTGTTCTTATTCATGGTCAGAATCATCTTGTTCATCATTTCCACTGTTCATTTTCAAGGACCGTTCCCTTAAATTGCTAAAACACATTTCCGAGCTGTTCCCACGGATCAAATTTCTTCTCTTTCCTTTTCTATGGTTTAAACATTGTTTTCTACCATAGGAAACAATTTAAATTAAATCTGAATTTTTTTCCGTTCTTGAGAAATTAATTTTATCTTGAGCTTTGATCTTGTTTTCACACAAAGATTGAACAAATTTGTGTTTGTGGCTGCCGCACCTATCAATCAAAATTAGGGCAACACACTTCTTTTTGCTTTGCTTGTCATACACTTGGGAACTCATTGTCATACACATTGCAAACACTACTGGTCATACATTCACACTTGTGATCATTGTCATACACCCTTCACTTGTTGTCATACACTGTTCGTGAAACTATTTTGTACTCCTTGTCATCCAATCTTTCGTGTCTGTCACTGTTATATAAGTTCCCCCACCTAGAAAATTCTAAAAATTTGTGGAAACAAACTTCATTCTGTGCTTAACATTTTTCATTCTTGAGTCTCCCACAGATTCTAAGCACATTGTCTTCATTTTGTCCAAAAAAAATCAGCGCGCAGTTTCCATCCGAGAGGAGTCATTCTTGCGTTGTTGGTCTGTTTACAGTGTTTTCCAAACGGAATTTTCTCTTCTTCCCTTCATGGAACTTGTAGATCTTTATCTTAGGAGTGTTCACGTTTAATTTGGTGAATTAATTCCACTGTTTGCTATTTTTAAAGGGCAATAGCCGAATTCTGAAATAACTGCCAGAAAATTTCCAGCAAACTATCTTGTTGTTTTTAGCTTTCTTGATTGAGTCTTCGTGATTCAACTTGAGCATGCTGCTTGATTGTTACACAAGAAATGGAATTGAATACATAGGAACTTGAGAGATTGTGAGAATATTAGAGGGAAGAGTGAAACACGTGAGGGAGTGACTAATCCTTTAGTATATAGCAATTCTGTTTTTTTTTCTTTTTATAGGTACCTTTGCCTATGTCTTATTATTATGAGGATGTTGGTTCCTATTGGGATGAGTACTTCTACACCACGGCTGCCTCCACTCCAAGCCATGGCCTAGGTTCTGCATCCTACCATAGTCGTGGCCATGGCTCCACTTCTAGCGTGTCTGTCCGGCAGCCTCCTCAACGTTCTTATGTGCCACCTCATCTTCGGCATCGTTATAATGAGAGAGAGAGTGGCCATGGCTCCACTTCTAGCGTGTCTGTCCGGCAACCTCCTCAACGTTCTTATGTGCCACCTCACCTTCGGCATCGTGATAATGAGAGAGAGAGCTACTCCGACGGGACTAATCCCCTTGCTGCCTATGTTCGCAAGCCTTCCTATGTCTGTGTTCCTTCATATGCACATGAGATTTCCTATCCGCAAGAGCATCCTTCCACCTTGGTTTCCTGATGCGAATCCACGCATCCAGGTGCCTTTACCACCAGCTGGTCCAATGACTCGAGCCAGAGCTCAAAAGCTTCAAGACCGATTGTCATCTCTCCTTCACAGGGAGCTGGAGTCTGAGATGACAAGTGAGAATACTACATTGAGAGAGAAGACAACAAGCGTGGTGAATCTTCTCACCTTCAACTTAACCGATGCTGAGTCTGCTAGAAACGGCATGGAACCGTTTCACGCAAACGGCACTTGACCGTTTCACGCAAACGGCACTTGACCGTTTCATCCAATCGGCATCTGTCCGTTTCCCTCAAAACGGCACTTGTCCGATTGGGACAAAACGGCACTTGCCCGTTTCACTTGCCATTACCGATTCTATCATCTGTCACGCATGCCGTTTGCTGTTCCCGTTCTGTGTCACGCCTGTCTGCTCGTTGATTGATAACGGCTCCTGCCCGTTTCGCCTATCCTAGAGTTGACGCGCGTTGACTGTCCCTTTTGAGCAAGGCTGCGACCTTCTATTTGTTTACTTTAATTAATTAAATAGATACTTTAATTAATTAGTTAAGTGTTCTACTTTAGTTAAGTGTTCTACTTTATTTATTATTCCTATTTTGGAATTAGGGTTTACTTGTAACCATTATATAAGGAGCCACTTGGCCTCCTTAGAAACTTGGCTGTTATTTGATAAATTGAGATATTCTCTTCAATCTCCGCCCCTTGTTCAAGTTGGTTGAACCTTGTTCTTCTTGAGTCCGCAATACTTGAGTCGTATACAAGTAAATCTTGGAATTGCATCCTACTTGTTGTTTATCTTCTCATTCGGACTTTGGTTGGCTGTTGCCTAGCGTTCAGCAGGTCTTAGTTGTGCAAGTTTATCATTCACAAGGACCCTCTCTTGTTCGAATTTTGGTTGGCTGTTGCTTAGCGTTCAGCAGGTCTTAATTGTGCAAGTGAGTTCTATCTATTCTATCTATTCCGCAGGAAATCCATCTTTGAACAAAGATCAAAATTGGTGCTACGCATCCTAAGGAGCCAGGATCGTATCAGTTGGTAGCGGAGCTTAAGGCGTTCAAAGATTAGTAATTATCTTTATCTCTGTTTCAAGTTTTTCTTTGTTGAAATTGGTATCTCTTTCTACTCCATTCAAAACCGATTTCTTTGCTGTGCTTGGTTCGTATATGTGCAAATTCTGGACAGTTGTCGAAATTGAATTTTAAAGTATAGCTGTTGAAGTCCGATTTGGGTGATTTTGGTCTTGTTGGAAAGCTGTGCTTGTAAGGTTTCCGAATAAAAAAGAATCAGTCGATTCGGATAATTGAGTAAAAAGTTACAATCGTTTCACTAAACTGGGATTTGTGAATTCAAAAAAAAAAAAAAAAAAATTATATATTACAAGAAAGCAGTACAAAACTTGCGTTGATCCGTTTCAGTAGCAAGAAGAAAAACAGTTTGTGTTGGTAGATCCAACATCCGTCCAACTTGGAAATCCCATGTGCAATTATTTGTTAAACATACTTTAAAAGTTGGTACTTTTAAGCTTTATTCTAAAAGTAGAAGGCAACCCATCCTTCCACTTTGTTTTGTCCCGCACCCACTACCTTTTGTTAGAATATTCTCTGTTTTTGTCTTCCACTTTCTAAGGGCAAATCTTAGTTTATTCTTTCACCCATGCAACATAAATTTTACAATATTATATTGGAGATTAATTTTATTTGAGTCCGTTCGAGTCAAATAGAGCTTTTCTTTGATTCTTTAATATTGTTTTCTACTCCACTTGTTATTTGTTTAATTGATTGATCTTGAAATTAATCAAATACCAAGTATCCCGTTTTGTTTGAAGCTAGTTTTCTTTGAGAGTCTTCTTGGAAGCTTTTTTGGATTCTTGAGTCTCACTAACGCTTGAACATTGCAGGAGATTTTGTGAGATTTTGTGAGATTATTAGAGTGTTAAACACGAGAGTAAACACGTGAGGGAGCGCTAGGTTAGTGCAATTTTACGTTTTATTTTGTGTTGTGAATTTCAGGTGATTTTTAGATGTCTCGAGAAGGAGTGCCACATCCCGATTTGTCGGTCATGTTGGCTAACATAACGGAACAGCTCAGAACCATGACTAAACAACAATTGACTGCCGATGCTAGGATGGCTCGGGTTGAAGCGTTAGCCACTATAAACCCGAACCCTAGAGCAGAGGATGACCGACGCGACGGACGTATGAGCGAACTATCCGAAGAGGATGACAACGCCCGTCGACCACGTGATATGAATCGGCGGCGTGATTTTGGCAACGTCCCACCCAGGAGACTTGCTAGACGTGGACCACATGTTCCACAACCTGATCTGGAAGAAGAACCAGACGGGGGAGAAGGATGGATATATGCTCGGGACAGACCGAGAGGGGGAAGAAGGGATGATCGGGATGGTAGAAGAGATCGGGATGAGGACCGATTGGATGCTAATCTCAGCAGCATCAAAATGAAGATACCTCCGTTTGAGGGTACTAATGACCCTGATGTTTTCCTGACTTGGGAACGGAAGGTAGATGCTATCTTCCTATGTCACAATTATTCAGAGATTAAAAAGGTTCAGCTGGCAGCAGTTGAATTCAGTGGGTATGCTAGTCATTGGTGGGAGCAGTTCAACCTGAAGCGCGCGACTGTTTTGGCAGGACCGATTGCTACTTGGGGTGAGATGAAGCAGGCAATGAGACAACGGTTTGTGCCATTACACTTTCACCGTGAGCTTCATCAACGGCTTCAAACTTTGAAGCAAGGCAGTAAGGGAGTTGGAGCCTATTTTAATGAGATGGAGATTGCTCTAGCTCAAGCAAGGATTACTGAAGAACCTGAGGTCACGATGGCTCGGTTCATGGCCGGTTTGAATACAGATATTGCCGATGCATTGGAGCTGACTCAATACAACACTCTTGAGGAGATGCTTCATATGGCTCAAAAGATTGAGAAACATAGGAAAGCTAGGAGTTCCTATAAATCTACTGGGTCGACGCCTTGGAAGAAGACGTCTTGGACTAAGGACGACAAAACGGTCCCTGCCGTTTCAAAGGGATCTGCTAGTGCCGTTATTCCTTCCAAAACGGCTACCACAAAGCCTTATACTCCACCAGTGGATCGGACCGCCACTAAAGACATTGTGTGTTTCAAGTGCAACGGCCGAGGACATAAGAAATCAGAATGCCCAAACAAAAGAGTCTTCATCATCAGGCCAAATGGAGAGGAAGAATCGGATGATGATAAGGGGGAATCGGAACCAGATGGTTGTGCCGATTCGGATGGTGATTGTCAGAACGGTGAGCAGGTTCATCTGCTTGTTGTCCGTCGTAATCTCAGTGTGCAAGCCACAGAGGAAGTATGTGACGAGGAACAACGGACAAATCTGTTCCATACCCGAGGTGTGATAGACAAGAAGGGTTGTTCCATCATCATTGACAATGGCAGCTGCACCAATTGCGCAAGTTGGATGATGGTTGATAAACTGGGCTTACCGACGATAAAACATCCAAAGCCATATCAACTTCACTGGATGACCGATGAAGCCGGTGTCAAGGTAAATCGGCAAGTACTTGTCAACTTCCGTGTCGGCAAATATCAGGATGAAGTACTTTGTGATGTGGTCCCAATGCAAGCAAGTCATATCATTCTCGGCAGACCATGGCAGTTTGATAGAGATGCGACCCATGAGGGCAAACGGAATCTCTATAAGTTGGTGAAGGATGGCCGAAAATTCACCTTAGCCCCGTTGTCACCAGCAGAAGTATGTGAAGATTAGCAATGGCTTGCTAAGTCTTATGCTGAATATGAAATTACAAAACAGATTGAGAGAGAAAAAGAAGGTTTGCGCGTGCCAATTCAAGAGAGAAACAATGAGTGTGTGAGCCTTCAACATTCGCATGAAAATAGTAAGAATACAGAGGGAGAGTGTAAACATTCGCACGAAAAAAGTAAGCGTGCTGAGAGTGGCATTGAGAGAAATGGAGAGGCAAATAAAAAGAAATTGAGTGTATATGTCAAGGGGAGCGAAGTGAGGAGAGCTATGATTTTTCAACAAAATTGTTTTGACGCAAGTCGTCCCATTCTTTTAATCCGTTTTCGCTCTCATTGTTTGACATCGGATGGAACGGAACGGCTACATACCGTTCCGATTCGTATTTCTTCTCTCTTGCAGGAATTTAGAGACGTACTGCCCGAAGAGATGCCGCCTGGCTTACCTCCGATCCGCGGCATAGAACATCAGATCAACTTTGTTCCTGGATCGGCAATCCCACATCGGCCGGCTTACCGATCCAATCCAGAGGAAACCAAAGAACTACAACGACAAGTGGACGATTTGCTTGCGCGTGGGTATGTTCGGGAGAGCCTGTCTCCATGTGCCGTTCCAGTCATTCTAGTTCCGAAGAAAGATGGATCTTGGCGCATGTGTGTTGATTGTAGAGCAGTCAACAAAATCACTGTAAAGTATCGTCATCCTATTCCTAGATTAGATGATATGTTAGATGAATTAAGTGGTAGTAAGTTATTTTCAAAAATTGATTTAATGAGTGGCTACCACCAAATTCGTATGAAAGAAGGGGATGAATAGAAAACTGCTTTTAAAACTAAGTATGGTTTATATGAATGGATGGTTATGCCGTTTGGCTTAACTAATGCTCCTAGCACCTTTATGAGGTTAATGAACCATGTACTTCGGCACTTAATTGGCAAATTTGTTGTAGTTTATTTTGATGATATTTTAATCTATAGCAAATCAATTGATGAGCATGTTTTACATCTTCGGGAAGTTTTTCTAACACTTCGTGAACAGAAACTATATGCTAAACCTAGTAAGTGTTCATTCGCAATGGAACAAGTTGGTTTTCTTGGTTTTATTGTGAGTGCAGATGGTGTTAGCGTGGATGAAGAGAAGATCCGCGCCATACGGGAATGGCCGACGCCGAAGGCCGTTACCGATGTGAGATCGTTCCATGGCTTGGCGAGCTTCTATCGGCGATTTGTAAAGGACTTTAGCACCATCGCTGTTCCTCTGAATGAATTAACGAAAAAGAATGTTGCTTTCAGGTGGGACCAGCCGCAGGAGGGCGCGTTTACTACCCTCAAGGATCGGCTCTGCTCTGCCCCGGTACTCGCGTTGCCCGACTACAGCAAGGCGTTTGAGATAGAGTGTGACGCCAGCGGGTTGGGAATCGGTGCCGTTCTGATGCAAGAGAAGCGACCGATTGCCTTTTTCAGTGAAAAGCTCAAGGATGCTCAACTCAGGTATCCGACCTATGACAAGGAGTTCTATGCTCTTGTCCGAGCGTTGGAGACTTGGCAACATTACCTGATGCCGAGGGAGTTCATCATCCACACTGACCATTTGAGCTTGAAGTACCTCAAGGGACAAGGGAAGCTGAATCGGCGACATGCCGTTTGGATGGAATTTATTGAAGCATTCCCTTATCACATTCAATACAAGCAAGGTAAAGAGAATGTTGTTGCTGATGCCTTATCACGCAGTTACGCGTTAATCACTTCTCTTAATGCCAAGTTGCTTGGATTTTCACATATTATAGAACTCTATGCTGCCGATTCTGATTTTGGTGATATTTATATGCATGACGTTTCTATTTCTGGTTCTAAATTTTATAAGCAAGAGGGATATTTATTTAAAGGTAAACAGTTGTGTATTCCTCATTGTTCCCTTCGTGAATTACCTGTGCATGAAGCCCATAGCGGTGGTTTGATGGGTCACTTTGGCATGACTAAAACTTTAGATGTGTTACATGATCATTTTTATTGGCCTCACATGAAGCGTTATGTAGTGCGCATTATTGCTAGATGTTTAATTTGTCGTAGAGCCAAATCTAAATCTTCTGGTCATGGAGAATACATACCATTACCTGTTCCTTCTCATCCTTGGACCGATCTATCGATGGATTTTGTTGTAGGGCTGCCTCGGTCTAAGAATGGAAAGGATAGTGTCTTTGTTGTGGTGGACAGATTTTTGAAAATGTCCCATTTTATTGCATGTTCGACTACTTGTGATGCTACTCAGATTGCTGATTTATTCTTTCGTGAATTAGTCCGTTTACATGGAGTTCCTTTGACTATTGTGAGTGATAGAGACACTAAGTTCCTTAGTCATTTTTGGCGTGTTTTATGGAAAAAGCTTGGTACCCGATTGTTGTATTCCACTTCTTATCACCCACAAACGGATGGTCAAACAGAGGTTGTGAATCGTACGCTTGGTTCACTTTTACGCACGTTAGTTCGTAAGCATGTTTCTACTTGGGTTGATCATTTACCGTTTATTGAGTTTGCTTACAACCGTGCTATTCATTCTACTACTCATTACTCACCGTTTGAACTTGTGTATGGATTTAATCCTAGAACTGTTTTGGATTTGACTCCTTTACCTCTGAGTGATGTTGTAAGTTTAGATGGTGCACAAAAGGCTGATTTTGTCAAGCAATTACATGCTAAGGCAAAACAGAACATTGGTCGACGGCTAGTGACGTTCCAGGTGGGCGATTGGGTTTGGTTGCATATGCGCAAGGAGCGTTTTCCTGACCAACGCCGCGGCAAGCTATCTCTTAGAGGAGACGGACCGTTCCAGATTGTTGAGAAGATCAACAACAATGCCTATAAACTGGCATTGCCGAGTTAGTATGGTGCCGTTAGCTCTACTTTCAATGTTTCTGACTTAGTTTTGTTTGATACAGATGACGAGTATGGACTTGCTGCTGATACCGATTCGGATTCGAGGGCGAATCCTTCCGAAGGGGGAGGGAATGATGTGAATCCACGCATCCAGGTGCCTTTACCACCAGCTGGTCCAATGACTCGAGCCAGAGCTCAAAAGCTTCAAGACCGATTGTCATCTCTCCTTCACAGGGAGCTGGAGTCTGAGATGACAAGTGAGAATACTACATTGAGAGAGAAGACAACAAGCGTGGTGAATCTTCTCACCTTCAACTTAACCGATGCTGAGTCTGCTAGAAACGGCATGGAACCGTTTCACGCAAACGGCATGGAACCGTTTCACGCAAACGGCACTTGACCGTTTCATCCAATCGGCATCTGTCCGTTTCCCTCAAAACGGCACTTGTCCGATTGGGACAAAACGGCACTTGCCCGTTTCACTTGCCATTACCGATTCTATCATCTGTCGCGCATGCCGTTTGCTGTTCCCGTTCTGCGTCACGCCTGTCTGCTCGTTGATTGATAACGGCTCCTGCTCGTTTCGCCTATCCTGGAGTTGAAGCGCGTTGACTGTCCCTTTTGAGCAAGGCTGCGACCTTCTATTTGTTTACTTTAATTAATTAAATAGATACTTTAATTAATTAGTTAAGTGTTCTACTTTATTTATTATTCCTATTTTGGAATTAGGGTTTACTTGTAACCATTATATAAGGAGCCACTTGGCCTCCTTAGAAACTTGGTTGTTATTTGATAAATTGAGATATTCTCTTCAATCTCCGCCCCTTGTTCAAGTTGGTTGAACCTTGTTCTTCTTGAGTCCGCAATACTTGAGTCGTATACAAGTAAATCTTGGAATTGCATCCTACTTGTTGTTTATCTTCTCGTTCGGACTTTGGTTGGCTGTTGCCTAGCGTTCAGCAGGTCTTAGTTGTGCAAGTTTATCATTCACAAGGACCCTCTCTTGTTCGGATTTTGGTTGGTTGTTGCTTAGCGTTCAGCAGGTCTTAATTGTTCAAGTGAGTTCTATCTATTCTATCTATTCCGCAGGAAATCCATCTTTCAACAAAGATCAAAATTGGTGCTACGCATCCTAAGGAGCCAGGATCGTATCATTTCCTATCTAGCATTAGACACCATCGTTGCCACACTTAAGGCGCAATTGGAAGACTCGGCTGAATTGTAACGCCGATGGGCGCACAAGAGCAACCCAATGCTGCCATTTCTGAGGCATATAGCTCCTTGCAACCGAGGGTTGACACACCTCCACTTCCTCCCATCGTTGAGTCTAGTGTGGCCTATTACGATCCACATTCAAGTGAGAAGAGTTTTGATATGAGCTTAAAGGCTCCATGATGCGAATCCACGCATCCAGGTGTCTTTACCGCCAGCTGGTCCAATGACTCGAGCCAAAGCTCAAAAGCTTCAAGACCGTTTGTCGTCACTCATTCACAAGGAGCTGGAATGTGAGATGACAATTGAGAGAGCCGCTCTTCGAGAGAAGACACCTAGAGTGGTGAATCTTCTCACCTTCACCTTGACCGATGTTGAGTCTGCTAGAAACGGCATGGAACCGTTTCGCCCAATCGGCACTTGACCGTTTCGCCCAATTGGCACTTTCCCGTTTGGGTCAAAATGGCACTCGGCCGTTTGAGTCAAAACGGCACTTGCCTGTTTCATTTAGCCGTTGCCGATTCTATCATCTGTCGCGCATGCCGATTGCTGTTCCCGTTCCGCGTTCCCGCCTGGCCCTTGTGTTGAGAACGGCTCCTGCCCGTTTCGCCTAGCCTGGAGTTGACGCGAGTTGACTACTTTAAGCAAGGCTGCGCCTTTCTATTTATTTTAGCTTAATTAATTAAATAGACACTTTAATTAATTAGTTAAGTATTTTACTTTATTTATTATTCCTTTTATGGAATTAGGGTTTGCTTGTAACCTATATAAGGAGCCGCTTGGCCTCCTTAGAAAGACGGCTGTTATTTTGATAATTTGAGATATTCTCTTCAAATCTCTGCCCCATGTTCAAGTTGGTTGAACCTTGTTCTTCTTGAGTCCGCAATACTTGAGTCGTATACAAGTAAATCTTGGAATTGCATTATTGTGTCGTTTATCTTAGTGTGATTCTCACATTGTTGAGTCTAGTCCTAAGAATCCGATTCAAGACCCTTGACTTGAAATCGATTAGGGCTCTTAGCACAGGTTAGCTAAGTGGCCTAAGCTCGTACTTGTCGAGTTATTTATTTCCGCAGGAAATCCGTCTTTGAACAAAGATCAAAATTGGTGTTACGCATCCTAAGGAGCCAGGATCGTATCAGTTGGTAGCGGAGCTTAAGGCGTTCAAAGATTGGTAAGTATCTTATCTTGCTTCCAGTTTTCATTGCTGGAATCGGTCTGTTCTTCAACTCCATTCAAAACCGATTTCTTTGCTGTGCTTGGTTCGTATATGTGCAATTTGTCTGTCAAGTCGAAATTGTATTTATATACATAGCTATTGAAGTCCAAATTTGGTGAGAAAGGTCTCGTTGGAAAGCTACACCTGTTAGGTTTCTGAATCAAAAACAATCAAGCGATTCGGATACCGGAATCAAAAGCTATAGTCGATTTACTAAATTGTGTTTGCTGCCAAATCCTGCACAATTTTCAGTTGTCGAAATTGAATTTATATATATAGCTACTGCAGTTTCTTTTGAGTGAATAGGAACCCGTAGGGAAGGTGTGTTTTTTGGGCTTCCGAATCAAAAGGAATCAATCGATTCGGAGTTCAGAGTAAAAAGTTCTGATCAAAACACTAAATTGTGTTTTGCTGTCAAAAAAAAAAAATAAATAAAATAAAAGGAAGAAGAAAAAGACAAAACAGCAACTTCAAAAGAACCAAGAGAAGGTTGCATTAGGTCAAATACAAAAAAAAAAAAAATATCAGAATTGGAGATTAACTTTATTTGAGTTGTTTCAAGTCGAATAGAGCTTTTCTTTGATTCCTTAATTTTGTCTTCTACTCCACTTGTTATTTGTTTAATTGATTGCTTTTGCGATTAATCAAATACCAAGTATCAACGATTGTTTTGAAGCTAGTTGTCCTTGAGAGTCTTCTTGGAAGCTTTTCTTGAATTCTTGAGTCTCACTGACGCTTGAACATTGCAGGATTTTGAGAGGAATTTTGTGAGATTATTAGAGTGTTTAAACACGAGAGTAAACACGTGAGGGAGCGCTAGGTTAGTGCAATTTTACGTTTTCTTTTGTGTTGTGAATTTCAGGAAAACTTATAGATGGCTCAGGAAGGAGTACAGCCCGATCTGTCGGCCATGTTGGCTAACATAACGGAACAGCTCCGAACCATGACTGAACGGCAATTAACTGCCGATGCCAGAATGGCTCGGGTGGAAGCGTTAGCCACCATAAACCCGGTCAATAGAGCAGCGGAAGATCTACATGACGGGCATATGACCGAACTGTCCGAAGAGGATGACGTCGCTCGTCGACCACGAAATGTGAATCGGCAGCGTGATCTTGCCCGAGTTCCTCCCAGGCGAATTGCTAGACGTGGGCCACAAGTCCCACAGCCTGATCTGGACGGAGAACCTGACGGGGGAGAAGGATGGATATATGCTCGGGACGGACCGAGAAGGGAGAGAAGGGATGATCGGGGTGGTAGAAGAGATCGGGACGAGGAGCGATTGGATGCTAATCTCAACAGCATCAAAATGAAAATACCTCCGTTTGAGGGTACTGACGACCCTGATGCTTTCCTGACTTGGGAACGGAAAGTCGATGCTATTTTCCTATGCCACAATTATTCGGAGGGTAAGAAGGTTCAGTTAGCAGCAGTAGAATTCGGTGGGTATGCTAGTCATTGGTGGGAGCAGCTCAACCTGAAGAGAGCCGCCGTTTATGCTGGTCCGATTACTGACTGGGGTGAGATGAAACAGGCGATGAGGCAACGATTTGTCCCTGCCCACTTTCACCGTGAGCTTCATCAACGGCTTCAAACCTTGAAGCAAGGCAGCAAAGGAGTTGGTGCCTACTTTAATGAGATGGAGATTGCTTTAGCTCAAACAAAGATTACTGAGGAACCTGAGGTAACAATGGCTCGGTTTATTGCGGGTTTGAATGCAGAGATTGCCGACGCCCTGGAGCTGACTCAATACAATACTCTTGAGGAGATGCTTCACATGGCACAGAGGATTGAGAAGCATCGAAAAGCTAAGAGTTTTTCTAAGTCTACTGGGTCGACACCTTGGAAAAAGCAGTCTTGGAATAAGGAAGACAGAACGACTTCTACCGTTCCAAAGACCCCCGCCAGTGCCGTTATCCCTTCCAAAACGGCTACTACAAAACCTTACACTCCACCTGTAGATCGGCCAGCCACTAGAGAAATTATTTGCTTCAAATGCAACGGCCGAGGACACAAGAAATCGGAGTGTCCGAATAAGAGGGTCTTCATCATCAGGCCGAATGGAGAGGAAGAATCGGATGATGACCAGGCGGAATCGGAACCTGAGGAAGATAGACAGGCCGATTCGGATGTAGACTGTCAGAGAGGGGAACAGGTTTGGTTGCTTGTGATCCGACGGAACCTGAGCGTACAATCCACAGAAGAAGTGTGTGATGAGGAGCAACGGACCAATCTGTTCCATACCCGAGGTGTAATTGATAACAAGGGTTGCACCATTATTATTGATAACGGAAGCTGCACGAACTGTGCCAGTGCGCTGATGGTTTATAAGCTGCAATTGCCGACGATAAAGCATCCGAAACCGTATCGTCTCCACTGGATGACGGACGACAACGGTATTAAGGTGACCAAACAGGTACTTGTTAAGTTTCGTATCGGCAAATACCAAGATGAGGTTCTCTGTGATGTTGTGCCGATGCAAGCAAGCCATAACCTGCTTGGACGACCATGGCAGTTTGATCGAGAAGCGAATCATGATGGAAAGAGAAACCTCTACAAGTTGGTTAAGGATGGCCAGAAATTGACCTTGGCACCGTTAACACAAGCTGAAGTGTTTGAGGATCAGCAATGGGTTGCTAAGTCACATGCTGAATATGAAATTGCGAAACAACTTGCGAGAGAAAAAGAAGGTTTGAGTGTGAGAAATAAAGAGGGAAACACCGAGTGTGTGAGCCTCAAACATTCGCATGAAAACAGCAAGCATGCAGAGGGCGAGTGTAAACATTCGCATGAAAACAGCAAGCATGCAGAGGGAGAGTGTAAACATTCGCACGAAAAGAGTAAGCGTGCTGAGAGTGGCATTGAGAGAAAAGGAGAGGTCAATAAAAAGAAATTGAGCGTATATGCCAAGGGAAGCGATGTGAGGAGAGCACTGATTTCTCATCACAACTATTTTGACGCAAGCCGTCCTCTTCTTCTAATCCGTTTTCGCTCTTATTGTTTGACCTCCACTGGAACGGAACGGCCACATACCGTTCCGATTCGTATTTCTTCTCTCTTACAGGAATTTGATGACGTACTGCCCGAAGAAATGCCACCTGGCTTGCCTCCACTCCGTGGCATAGAACATCAGATCGACTTTGTTCCCGGATCGGCAATTCCACATCGGCCAGCTTACCGATCCAATCCAGAGGAGACCAAGGAACTGCAACGGCAAGTGGACGATTTGCTTGCGCGTGGGTATGTTCGGGAGAGTCTGTCTCCATGTGCCATTCCAGTCATTCTAGTTCCAAAGAAGGATGGATCTTGGCGCATGTGTGTTGATTGTCGAGCAGTCAACAAAATCACTGTAAAGTATCGCCATCCTATCCCTCGATTGGATGATATGTTAGATGAATTAAGTGGTAGTAGGGTATTTTCTAAAATTGATTTAATGAGTGGCTACCACCAAATTCGCATGAAAGAAGGGGACGAATGGAAAACTGCTTTTAAAACTAAGTATGGTTTATATGAATGGATGGTTATGCCGTTTGGCTTGACTAATGCTCCTAGCACCTTTATGAGGTTAATGAACCATGTACTTCGGCACTTAATTGGCAAATTTGTTGTAGTTTATTTTGATGATATCTTAATCTATAGCACGACATTTGATGAGCATGTTTTCCATCTTAGGGAAGTTTTTCTAACACTTCGTGAGCAGACATTATATGCTAAACCTAGTAAGTGCTCCTTTG
This sequence comes from Viola odorata, assembly GCA_963691705.1. Lineage (NCBI taxonomy): Eukaryota > Viridiplantae > Streptophyta > Magnoliopsida > Malpighiales > Violaceae > Viola > Viola odorata. The sequence continues at coordinate 37,036,286 of OY829541.1, forward strand.
CAATGGAACAAGTGGGTTTTCTTGGTTTCATTGTGAGCGCAGATGGCGTTAAGGTGGATGAAGAGAAGATCCGTGCGATACGGGAATGGCCGACGCCGAAGGCCGTTACCGATGTGAGATCGTTCCATGGCTTGGCGAGCTTCTATCGGCGTTTTGTAAAGGATTTTAGCACCATTGTTGTTCCGTTGAATGATTTAACTAAAAAGAATGTTATCTTCAGGTGGGAACGACAGCAGGAAGAGGCGTTTGATACCCTCAAGGAACGGCTCTGTGCCGCTCCCGTGCTAGCTTTGCCCGATTTCAACAAAGCGTTTGAGATAGAGTGTGACGCCAGCGGCTTAGGAATCGGTGCCGTTCTGATACAGGAGAAACGGCCGATTGCCTTCTTCAGTGAGAAACTCAAGGATGCTCAACTCCGATATCCGACCTATGACAAGGAGTTCTATGCCCTTGTCCGAGCATTGGAGACATGGCAACACTACCTGATGCCGCGAGAGTTCATCATCCACACTGACCATTTGAGCTTGAAGTACCTCAAAGGACAAGGGAAGCTCAATCGACGACATGCCGTTTGGATGGAGTTTATTGAGGCTTTCCATTATCACATTCAGTACAAGCGAGGTAAAGAGAATGTTGTTGCTGATGCGTTGTCACGCAGGTATGCATTAATTACTTCTCTTAATGCCAAGTTGCTTGGGTTTTCACATATTATAGAACTCTATGCTGCCGATTCTGATTTTGGTGATATCTATATGCATGACGTCTCTATTTCTGGTTCTAAATTCTTTAAGCAAGAGGGATATTTATTTAAGGGAAAACAATTGTGCATCCCTCATTGTTCTCTTCGTGAATTACTTGTACATGAAGCCCATAGTGGTGGTCTGATGGGTCACTTTGGCGTAACTAAAACTTTGGATGTCTTGCATGATCATTTTTATTGGCCTCACATGAAACGCGATGTAGTCCGCATAATTGCTAGGTGTTTGACTTGTCGTAGAGCCAAATCTAAATCTGCTGGTCATGGAGAATACATGCCGTTACCTGTTCCTTCTCATCCTTGGACCGATCTGTCCATGGATTTTGTTGTGGGGCTGCCTCGGTCTAAGAATGGAAAGGATAGTGTCTTTGTTGTGGTGGACAGATTTTCGAAGATGTCCCACTTTATTGCCTGTTCGACTACTTGTGACGCTACTCAGATTGCTGATTTATTCTTTCGTGAAGTAGTCCGTTTGCATGGTGTTCCTTTGACTATTGTGAGTGATAGGGATACTAAGTTTCTTAGTCATTTTTGGCGTGTCTTGTGGAAGAAGCTTGGTACTAAATTGTTGTATTCTACTTCTTATCACCCACAAACGGATGGTCAGACAGAGGTTGTGAATCGTACTCTTGGTTCACTTTTACGCACGTTAGTTCGTAAGCATGTTTCTACTTGGGTTGATCATTTACCGTTTATTGAATTTGCTTACAACCGTGCTGTTCATTCAACTACTCATTACTCAACGTTTGAACTTGTGTATGGATTTAATCCTAGAACTGTTTTGGATTTAACTCCTTTACCTTTGAGTGATGTTGTAAGCTTAGATGGTGCACAGAAGGCTGATTTTGTCAAGCAATTACATGCTAGCGCGAAACAGAACATTGAGCGAATGAATGAGAAGCTGATGAAGAAACGGAACGATGGCCGACGGCTAGTGACGTTCCAGGTTGGCGATTGGGTCTGGTTGCATATGCGCAAGGAGCGTTTTCCTGACCAACATCCGCGGCAAGCTATCTCCTAGAGGAGACGGGCCGTTCCAGATTGTTGAGAAGATCAACAACAACGCCTATAAACTGGCGTTGCCGAGTGAGTACAGTGCCGTTAGCTCTACTTTCAATGTTTCTGACTTAGTTTTGTTTGATACAGATGACGAGTATGGACTTGCTGCTGATACCGATTCGGATTCGAGGGCGAATCCTTCCGAAGGGGGAGGGAATGATGCGAATCCACGCATCCAGGTGCCTTTACCGCCAGCTGGTCCAATGACTCGAGCTAGAGCTCAAAAGCTTCAAGACCGTTTGTCGTCACTCATTCACAAGGAGCTGGAATGTGAGATGACAATTGAGAGAGCCGCTCTTCGAGAGAAGACACCTAGAGTGGTGAATCTTCTCACCTTCACCTTGACCGATGTTGAGTCTGCTAGAAACGGCATGGAACCGTTTCGCCCAATCGGCACTTGACCATTTCGCCCAATCGGCACTTTCCCGTTTGGGTCAAAACGGCACTCGGCCGTTTGAGTCAAAACGGCACTTGCCTATTTCATTTAGCCGTTGCCGATTCTATCATCTGTCACGCATGCCGATTGCTGTTCCCGTTCCGCGTTCCCGCCTGGCCCTTGTGTTGAGAACGGCTCCTGCCCGTTTCGCCTAGCCTGGAGTTGACGCGCGTTGACTACTTTACGCAAGGCTGCGCCTTTCTATTTATTTTAGCTTAATTAATTAAATAGACACTTTAATTAATTAGTTAAGTGTTTTACTTTATTTATTATTCCTTTTATGGAATTAGGGTTTGCTTGTAACCTATATAAGGAGCTGCTTGGCCTCCTTAGAAAGACGGCTGTTATTTTGATAATTTGAGATATTCTCTTCAAATCTCTGCCCCTTGTTCAAGTTGGTTGAACCTTGTTCTTCTTGAGTCCGCAATACTTGAGTCGTATACAAGTAAATCTTGGAATTGCATTATTGTGTCGTTTATCTTAGTGTGATTCTCACATTGTTGAGTCTAGTCCTAAGAATCCGATTCAAGACCCTTGACTTGAAATCGATTAGGGCTCTTAGCACAGGTTAGCTAAGTGGCCTAAGCTCGTACTTGTCGAGTTATTTATTTCCGCAGGAAATCCGTCTTTGAACAAAGATCAAAATTGGTGTTACGCATCCTAAAGAGCCAGGATCGTATCACTCCAGCTCGTCCTTATGCCTTGCCCGGACCAACCTTGGATCTCACGGCGAAAACTAGCACATTAGGGACTGTTTTGGTGATCAAGTCAGCCGGCCTTCCTAGGTTTAAATGAAGGGTTATTTTAGGGTTTTCTCATGTAATAATTCTCAAGCTATAAATAGAAGGAGATAGCCTCTTTTATAGCTTGCCTTTGATTTTGATGATATTCTCTTTGGCCAATTCTTAGAGTAAACTAGTGTAACTTAGGGTTCTTGGTAACCGGTGCCATTAGGGCTGAAAACCATTGTTTATCTTATATCTCTTCTTGTAATTAAGCTCTTGAGCTTTGTCCTTAAATCAGAAAAGAGAGATCCTTAACTAGTTTATAGAAAGGTTGCTTGGTTTGCTAATCAAGAGGGTTTTCTAATTAGTTAAGTTCCTATTATGTTCATCATCTAAACAACTCTAAACATCATCCATTTCCGCTGCAACACATACTCCATTTGAACACTAAAAGGACCTTCATCCGTTCATCCATCCAAGCTGCCAACCTCTCACAAGAGGACTAGATCCAGCTCAAGAACAACAATTCGGCCTCCTTCTATCCAAATCGAAGTTGAGCCGTTATCAAGTGGTAGCGGAGCTTTAGCTGTCCTCTAGGTTGGTTTTTCTTGTTCTCCTCTTCATTTCTACGGTTAGAATCATCTTCTCTTCGGTTCAAACTGATTTTCCTTGAGTTTCTTCGGTTCAAACACCTTGATTCTTGTTTTCTATGGTTTAAACATTGTTTTCTACCATAGGAATCATTCCCACCTCATTTGCAAAATTTGGTGTTCTTGAAGAAATTCTTGTCTTTTAGTGTGCTGAATTTTGGAAGAACACAAGTGCTGAAACTTTTTGTGTTTGTGTGCATCTACATAGACGAATTTTCATCTTCTTAAGTGTAATTGCTGCTGTGTTTATTGGAGCTTCCTATGGTGGCCATGAGAGCCATGTGGACTTGCTTGTTGTCTTGCTAAAATCTGAAATTTTTACATCCAACCCTAGCCGGCCACATCACCTCATTTGTGAGCCTAGTATTTCCTTTCATTGTGAGCCAAGCATTTCAACTTGCTCACTACACTTCCCCCTCACACAGCCGGCCCTAATTAGCATCCTTATACTTAGGTTGCATGTCATATACAGCCACATCACTTGCCTTGTCACTTGCCTTGTCATCCACACACATTTGGACACATCACTATCACTTGCCACCTCACTTTTGGCTTTTAGTGAAAATATTTTCAAGAGCAAAACTACTTGTCTTCTTCTTCTTCTTTCAAGGATACATGTCATACAAGTGAGCTCTCTTCACTCATTGCAAAAACAGAAAAGAAAAGAGAAAGGAACTAAAAGAAAGATAAAGTTCCTAACACTAAAAAAAAAAAAAAAAAAAGAGTTAATCAATTGAGTCATAAGAAAGAGACTACTTGTGTGTATCTATCTGAAGTGAATTACATTATTTTTAAAGTGTCATTGTGGAAGAACACAAGTTTCGGCTTTCAATTTGTGTTTCCAATTCAGATTTTCGTTTTCTGTTTTTTCCTTTTGATTAGCTTCGGCTTTTCCCTTTTTGTTTGAGTGTCTGCGCTCAGAAAATTCTGAAATTTTTACAGATTAAAGCTCAGTCTGAGGGGAACAACTCTTATGTTTTACACTTCTCCTAATTCTGTTGGTTTCACATACTTCTATCCAATTCAAAATCAGTGCGCAGTTTTCACTCGAAATTTCAGCTTTGAGTCTTTCATTTCTTTGTGATTTTCTCTTCTTGTTTCTTTGAGTCTTTTCTTGAGTAGCTTGAGCTGTGCTGTTTTTTTCTTTGTTTTCACATATTATTACTCTATTCTAAGTCCAATTTCGGCCCAAATTAAATCCTTTTTCCTTGGGCAGAATTTTGACTTTCCTTGCCTTTCTTTCGTACCTTGGTTGTCTTGCTTTCCTTGAGCCCTAGTTAGGTCTTTCTAGCTTAGGTCTTCGGTTGGTGATTCAGATAAGAGTGTGAGAGAAGAGTGTGAGTACATTAGAGTGACAAACACGAGAGTGAAATACGTGAGGGAGAGACTAACCCCTTTCAGCTATCAATTGTGTTTATTTTTCCTTTTGTAGGAATTTTTCTATGTCTTCCTACATACCGCTGCATTTGAGGGTTGCTCCTACTAGCCACGCATCTTGGTATCATGTTGAGCAGCCCCCCCACCTTGACCGTAGCCATGAGTACTTCACCAAGGCTTCCCCTTCCACTCCTTCCTGGTTGGAGTATGATCATATTGCGCCCTCTCGGCAAGCCTATGCGTATGAGTCTTATGCGACTAGTGGAGAGATTTCGTATGGGCATGAGGACTACTTCACCAAGGCTGCCCCATCCCCACACCTTGGCACCTCACCTTTCGCCTTGAGGATGGCTCCAATTCTAGCGCGCTTGGACAGAAGCACTCAAGCCATGACAAACACCATGGGCGCAATGACACTTATATGTGATAACCTACAGGTTTCCTACCAGGAAGGAGGCCGAATTGTTGTTCTTGAGCTGGATCTAGTCCTCTTGTGAGAGGTTGGCAGCTTGGATGGATGAACGGATGAAGGTGCTTTTAGTGTTCAAATGGAGTATGTGTTGCAGCGGAAATGGATGATGTTTAGAGGTGTTTAGATGATGAACATAATAGGAACTTAACTAATTAGAAAACCCTCTTAATTAGCAAACCAAGCAACCTTTCTATAAACTAGTTAAGGATCTCTCTTTTCTGATTTAATAACAAAGCTCAAGAGCTTAATTACAAGAAGAGATATAAGATAAACAATGGTTTTCAGCCCTAATGGCACCGGTTACCAAAAACCCTAAGTTACACTAGTTTACTCTAAGAATTGGCCAAAGAGAATATCATCAAAATCAAAGGCAAGCTATAAAAGAGGCTATCTCCTTCTATTTATAGCTTGAGAATTATTACATGAGAAAATCCTAAAATAACCCTTCATTTAAACCTAGGAAGGCCGGCTGACTTGATCACCAAAACAGTCCCTAATGTGCTAGTTTTCGCCGTGAGATCCAAGGCTGGTCCGAGCAAGGCATAAGGACGAGCTGGAGCCTTTAAGCTCATATCAAGTTTGGCCCGGCTTGTGGAAGAGATAGGTCTTGTGCCGTCACTTGACGAGGTTGATGTCCCATGTGTAACTTCATGTGATGATGATCTTGTGGTGGGTGACACCAAGAGGAATGACTTAGGGCTTAGTGGGTTGTATACGGGCTTAGCCCTTCATTGTCTTGAATTGCAGCGCCACTTTGCACATCTAGGCAGCAAGTTCTCTATCTTGCCGGCGGTTCCCTCCATTAGCTATTCGGATCCTTTTCTCCTTGGAGTCGAGCTTGTTGGCCACACCTCTTCCATCGCTCATTTTGAGTTCTCACCTTTATTTCCAAGTGTGATTAAGTTTGTAGGTATGAGAGTCGAGGAGCTTGAAGAAATGGCTTCGAGGACAAAGCCTCGCAAATGGGGAGGGTATGCTACGAGCCTAAGAGCAACTCCGTGGTCTTCCAAGAAGCCTCCTGATATGAGCACGAACCCGTACATAACCAGCAAAAGGCCTCTCGCTTGGCCTATCTTTTCTAAAGGAATTATCAAGACATTTCCACGTGTGTCCACCAGCCGTGAACAAGCTAAGACTCGGCTGGCCGAGCAAGGAATGGAGCGTATAGATTCGAGGGCGAATCTCCCTAAAGGGGGATGGGATGATATGAGCTTAAAGGCTCCAGCTCGTTTCTCTTGTCTTGCCTTCCGTCTAGGCCAAGATGGCTGTCTAGGGCAAACCTTCGGTCTAGGCCAAGACTCCTGTCTAGGCCGGACCTACTGTCTAGGCCAAGACTCCCGTCTAGGCCGAACCTACTGTCTAGGCCAAGACTCCCTTCTGTTTGGCCAAAGCCCATCCTCCAAGCCCATCTTCATTGCTGCCAAGGCCAAGCCCCTTTGTCTAAGGGTGTAAGGGTATTTACCCATTGTTAGGTTTTAGTATTTAAAGTGCAAACATTTCATTTCAGCACTTGTCTTTGTTTTTGTGTTATCTTCTTCAAGGACCAAACTTTTAGCTTAAGCATTAGGGTTCTTAAAACCAGCACCAACTATCTAAACAAATCAGGTTGCTCATCTAAGAGGTGAGAGGGTTGTATTTGTTTAAGAGATCCTTTGTTCTTTTCGGCAAGGTTACTCATCCAAGAGGTGAGGGGGTTTGTCAAGAATAATATTTCCTTTTGTTATCATCAATACACTTTCCTTTTCCTCCATTTATGTCCGCTGCAATCTAAATCATCTCCCCTTCTAAATATCCGTTCATCCATATCAAGTCCGATCATCCATCCGATTATCCAATACCAACCTCCTAAAGAGACTAGATCCGACTCCATCAACGAAACCAGCGGCTAAACTCCTCCAAAACGGAGCTAGGGCCTTATCAAGTGGTAGCGGAGCTCCAACTATTCTCTAGGTTGGTTCTTCTTGTTCATCTCCTCATTTCCACCTCTAAAATCGCTTCCCCTTTGTGTTTTTATTTTCGTTTGTGTTGGGCAGATTGTTCCTATCCAGGAGTCATTTTTGTGTCTGTTTTATTTTTTGATTTGTGACTGTTTGCTCGCCCAGTAAATTATGAAACTTTTTTTGCTTCAATCTCTTTCTGAGTAGAACAAATTTTGTTTTTGAGTCTGCTGCTGAATCTGTGATTTTTACATACTTTTTGACCTTGGAAGAAAAGTATGCAAAAATCGCGCGAGAAAAACAGTTTTGTGTTGTGCGTCTGTTTTCTCTCCCTTCCACTTGGAATTTCGTTTTTCTTCCTTCTAAAAAGTTGTAGATCGGAGTCTTTTCAGTCTGTCTACAAAGTTTCATAATTTTTGGTCCATGTTTGCTATGTGTTGAAGGCAGAAGCCGAAGGTCTGCTTGGTGTTCTTGATAGTTCATCTTGTTTTCGTTTTGCTTTTGTGTTTGATTATTGTGGGAACCAAAAAATTCTGAAAACCTTGTGTTTGTGTGGTTTAATTCTTATCTGAGCTGTGTTTAATTGTTGGCTTTTGTTGGAGCTTCCTATGGTAGCCATGAGAGCCATGTGATTGTTGCTTGGCTAAGTGCCAAAATTTTTAGCCTACTCCTAGCCGGCCACATCACTACTATTGTGAGCCTAGTATTTTGCTTGCATTGTGAGCCAAGCATTTCAGCTTGCTCACCACACATAGCCGGCCCTAGGTTTAGCATCCTTATACATGCCACCTCACTTGCCACATACACACCACCTCACTTGCCACCTCACACATTTTGCCACCTCATCACTAGTGCCACCTCATCAAATATTTGGCATCTAGTGAATATTTTTCAAAGAGTACAACTACTTGTCTTTCACTTCTTATTTCAAAACTACTTTTCATACAAAGGAGTTCTCTTGACTCATTGCAAAAAAAAAAAGGGGGAACTAAAACATAGATCCAAAAAAAAATTAAAAAAATTAAAAATAAAATCAAGTTCCAAATTCAAAAAAAAAATAGAGTGCAATTGAGTCAAAATCAAGAGACTACTAGTGTGTGATTACATTAGAAGTGTAGTAGTTCATCTTTAGGTGTGCATTTGTTTGATTTTCGGTTTGCAAGTTTAGTTGCTTAACCTTTCGGTTTTGACTTTTCTTGGTATTTTGTTTTCGTTTTTCCTTGAGTCTTCCTCTTGTGTAGCTTTGAGTTAGTGTTTTCTCTTCTTTGTTTCCAACGCATTATACTCCAATCTAAGTCTAATTAGTGCCCGATTTGATCATTAGTATTTGGCATTGATTCGGCTTTGCTCTTCACTTTCTTTCTTGCCTTGGTTGTCTTACTTTCCATGAACTCTAGTTGATCCATAGGGTCTTGCTAGCCTAGCTAATTGGTTGCTGATTGAGATAAGAGTGTGAGAGAAAAGTGAGTGTATTAGAGTGATAAACATGGGGGAAACACGTGAGGGAGGGACTAACCCTTTTTAGCTATCAAATTGTGTTTGTTTCTTTTTGTAGGTATTTACTATGTCTTCGTATTGCTCTTATTCGGATGTTGGGTCTGATTGGGAGGATGCATCTTGTTCTAGTGCGGCCTATTCCATGGCTAGTGACGCATCTTCATGCCATGACGTGAGCTACTTGGGAGAGGTAGAGTCACCGTATGGAGCTAGTTCTTCCCATGAGGATGCTTGTCCCGAGAGGGATGAAGCATCACTTGATTCTTGGGCCTATGTGTTGGACAACCTAGGCGACCGCCCTTGTGCCACATCTTCATCTTCTCGGTTGGGGTATGACCTTCACGAGTCTTGTAGTGGGCGTCGTTCCTCATCTAGCTATGACCTTGGTTCCGCTCCCTATCTAAGCCTTGGTCATGACCCCTCTTTGTATGCCTATGTCCATGGCCCACATCACCGAATTGTTTCCGCCTCATCTAGGCAAGCCCATGTGCCCCCGCACCTTTGACGTGAGCCCTCTCGGCCAGCGTATGGGTCTTCCTCTAATACGGACGGGAGACATGATTATTATGAGGCCCGATATAGCTCTAGCATGGCACCTCCTCAGCGTGCCCCTTCTTATCACACGACACCATCCTCTCGGCCATCCCATGTGCCCCCGCACCTTCCACGTGAGCTCCCACACTGCCCCGTTCCTTTCCATGATGCCCCACGCCATAGTTCTGTTCGGCAGCAGCCTCTTCATCAAGAGCTCCCATCTTGGCAGCCAAGTGATGCGGGTTATGATCATATGAGATCCTCCTTGGACTCAATTGCGGCGTTAGTTAGGGCCCGAATGGAAAATGACGCGAGGACACATGAAAAATTTAAACGAATCAGCCAAGAGCTTCAGTTTTTCATTGAGAAATAATCGGCTAAACCAAAGCAAGAGGAGAGCTTGGCCTTGATTACGAAGGAGTTACTTGTGGTCCCTTCGTGTGTTGGTAGTGAGGAAGAAGGAGAAGAGAGTGGGCCGAAAGTAATTAAGGATGTGGACCTTAGTGCATCCATGACTTCGGGGGTTGAGCTCACTAGGACTTCGGATTTAGTGATTCCGAGTGCTCCCTTGGATGACTTGGACTTTGGGCTGCCACCTATTTGGGAGGAGTCACTTGAGGCCCCTTCGGCCAGCCACGCGAAAGCCCTCATGGGCCTAGCACATCAGAGCACCTTGCGGTCATTTGGGAGTGAGTTCTCCACCTTCCCGAGTGTGCCATTAATTTTATCAAAATAACAGCCAACCTTCAAAAGGAGGCAAAACCATGTCTTTATACAAGAAACCCTAATAGGATTGCAAGTAGGAGTTCTAAATAAGGTAATTGACTTAATTAACTAATTAAATAAACTGATTAACTAATTAATTAAATAAATGGAAACAAATGTTGCTACCATTATTTAACTAATAAATTAAAAAAACTAATTAACTAATTAATTAAATAAATGGAAACAGAAGTTGCTGCCATTATTTAACTAATAAATTAAAAAAACTAATTAGCTAATTAATTAAATAAATGGAAACAGAAGGTGTTGCCAAAATCGGACAAGGCCAAGCAGCCAACCAAGGAATCCTAGCACGCGCGGGACAAGGAGTCCTCGCGGCTCAAGGACTCGCGCACCCGGACTAGGGTTTGCGTGTGCCTCCGCACCCTAGATTAGGGTTTGGGATATCTTCCAAACGGCTCGAGCTTTTCCGATGAAACTTGGGCTCCCACTTCTGGACATGTTGCAGTACATGTCGAACTTGGTAGATGGGAAAGGTCAGCCCATCTACGCGTCGATCTGCTGCCCAACAGAGACAACGTCAAATGCCGTGATAGTAAGTAGGTTGACCATGCGTGGGGTCTTCTCTTGAAGTGCAGCCTCCTCACTTGTCATCTCACACTCCAGCTCCTTGTGAATGAGAGATGACAACTTGTCTTGAAGCTTTCTAGCTCTTGCTCGTGTCATCGGACTAGCAGGCGGCAAAGGCATGTCGATGCGTGGATTCGCATCATTCCCTCCCTCTTCGAAAGGATTTGCCCTCGAATCTGAATCAGCATCAAGTCCATAATCATCCCTTACATCAAACAAAGTTAAGTCAGACACATTGAAAGTAGAACTAATGGACCCATACTCACTAGGTAATGCGAGTTTGTAAGCATTATTGTTGATCTTCTCAACAATATGAAATGGTCCATCTCCTCGAGGGGATATCTTGCCACGACATTGGGCTGGAAATCGTTCCTTCCTCATGTGCAGCCACACCCAATCTCCGACATTGAAGGCAACAAGCTTTCTGCCTTCGTTCCGCATAGACGCCACCTTGTCATTCATGCACTCAATATTCTGTTTTGCCTTAGCATGTAATTGCTTGACAAAATCAGCCTTTTGTGCGCCATCTAAACTTACAACATCACTCAATGGTAAAGGAGTTAAATCCAAAACAGTCCTAGGATTAAATCCATAAACAAGTTCAAAAGGTGAGTAATGAGTAGTGGATGAATAGCAAGGTTGTAAGCAAATTCAATAAAAGGAAGATGATCAACCTAAGTAGAAACATGCTTTCGGACCAGCGTCCTTAATAAAGATCCAAGCATACGATTCACTACCTCAGTTCGTACGATTCACTACCTCAGTTTGTCCATCTGTCTGTGGGTGGTAAGAAGTAGAGTAAAGTAATTTCGTACCAAGTTTCCTCCACAAGACACGCCAAAAGTGGCTAAGGAACTTGGTATCTCTATCACTCACAATACTCAAGGGAATTCCATGCAAGCGAACTACCTCATGAAAAAATAAATCAGCAACCTGCGTCGCATCATAAGTAGTTGAACATGGAATAAAATGGGACATCTTAGAGAATCTGTCTACCACAACAAAGACACTATCCTTCCCATTTTTGGACTTGAGAAGCCCTACAACAAAATCCATGGACAGATCGGTCCAAGGATGGGAAGGCGTAGGTAAGGGAATGAATTCACCATGACCAGCTGACTTAGATTTGGCTCTACGACAAATTAAATAACGAGCAATAATCCGAACCACATCACGCTTCATATAAGGCTAGTAAAAGTGATCATGCAACACATCTAAGGTCTTAGTCAAGCCAAAGTGGCCCATCAGACCGCCACTATGTGATTCATGCACAAGTCACGCAAAGAGCAATGAGGGATACATAACCGTTTATGCTTAAATAAATAACCATCATGCTTATAAAATTTAGAACCAGCAATAGACACACCATATTTGTATATGTCACCAAAATCAGCATCGAGAGGGTATAGCTCAATTATATGCGAAAATCCAAGCAATTTTGCATTAAGTGAAGTAATTAGCGCATACCTTCGCGAAAGTGCATCAACAACAACATTCTCTTTACCTTGCTTGTAATGGATGTGATAAGGAAAGGCCTCAATGAACTCCATCCAAGTGGCATGGCGTCGGTTGAGCTTGCCTTGTCCTTTGAGGTACTTCAGGCTCAAGTGGTCTGTGTGTATGATGAACTCACACGGCAAGAGGTAATGCTGCCAAGTCTCAAGTGCGAGCACAAGGGCGTAGAATTCCTTGTCATAGGTCGGATACCTCAGTTGCGCGTCCTTGAGCTTCTCGCTGAAGTAGGCGATGGGGCGCTTTGCATAAGAACAACACCAATTCCAATCCCACTCGCGTCGCATTCGATCTCGAACGCCTTGCTGAAATCCAGGAGAGCTAACACCGGGGCCGAACACAAGCGCTCCTTGAGTGTGGTGAACGCCTCTTCTTGCGGTTGCTCCCACCTGAAAACAACATTCTTTTTGGTCAGCTCATTAAGTGGTACAGCAATAGTGCTAAAATCCTTGACGAATCGCCGGTAAAAGCTCGCCAATCCATGGAATGAACGCACGTCACTTGCGTTCTTAGGTGCTGGCCACTCTTTGATCGCTCGGATCTTCTCCTCATCCACTTTCACGCCATCTACACTCACAATAAAACCAAGAAAACTAACCTGTTCCATTGCGAATGAACACTTACTAGGCTTAGCATATAATTGTTGTTCACAAAGTGTTAGAAATACTTCCTTAAGATGGGAAACATGCTCATCAAGTGACTTGCTATAGATCAAAATATCATCAAAGTAAACAACAACAAATCTGCCAACAAAGTGTCTAAGAACGTGGTTCATTAATCTCATGAAAGTGCTAGGAGCATTAGTTAGGACGAATGGCATAACCATCCATTCATACAAACCATACTTAGTTTTAAATGTTGTTTTCCATTCATCACCTTCTTTCATACGAATTTGGTGGTAACCACTCATCAAATCAATTTTAGAAAATATCATGCTACCACTTAATTCATCTAACATGTCATCTAAACGAGGTATAGGGTGACGATACTTTACAGTGATTTTATTGACTGCTCGACAATCAACGCACATGCGCCAAGTTCCATCTTTCTTTGGCACTAGGATCACAGGAACGACACATGGGGACAGACTTTCCCTCACATATCCACGGCTAAGCAACTCGTCCACTTGCCGCTGCAATTCTTGTCTCCTCCGGATTACACCTATAGGCTGGCCGGTGAGGGATGGTGGATCCGGGCAGAAAGTCGATTCGGTGTTCTATGCCTCGGATTGGAGGCAATCCGGGACGCATCTCCTCAGGTAGAACATCCTTGAATTACTGCAAAAGAGAGGAGATACCACTAGGAACAGAATTCAAAGGATTAGAGTTAGAGGTGTTTAAACAAAAAGAACGAAATCGAAGTAGAAGAAGAGGGTGGCTCTCGCTAAAACAATTTTTTTGAAAAATCAGTGCTCTCCTCACTTCGCTCCCCTTGGCATATACACTGGGGTTGTTCATCGGTTAACCGAAACCAAAACCGATAACCGAAGTTTCAGTTTCGGTTAACCGAACATCATAAAATCTAAAACCGAACCGAAGTTTTAGAAACCGAAAACCGAAATTTATAACGGTTCGGTTTTCTGAAAACCGAACTTCCGAAAATTACAACCTATTTTTTTTCCTGCACACTCCAAATTCCAAATAATTATACAATCCCCCACCTGCAAACTCCAAAATTCCAAATAATTGATTCAACGCCATCATCCTACCACCACCAATTTCACACCTTCTTACCTCATAAATAATTTAAATCCCAAAAAATCCTTTAAATAACCTAGAAAATTAAGAAACAATATTATTGCCAGATCTGAATTTATTTCCAAATTGTGAGTTCCGTAATAATAAATTAATAATAAAAAATAATAAATGGAAGAAGAAGAAGAAGTTTAATCAAGATCTTTAAGATCTAGAAAATCCAGTATTCGTAAAGATTTTGCATCCTTCTTGATTCTTGGCCGCTGATTGCAAATACTAAGCGATAGAGGATGAGATGATGAGAGGACTGAGTGAGAGAGGAGTAGATCGGAGCGGATCTGAGAGGACTGAGTGAGAGAGGAGCAGATCGGAGCAGATCTAGGGAAGATGAGGCTTGACTATTGCTTCAAGGTGGGAGTTGATGTTCATGCGACGGTGTTGTGGTGTAAGATAGGAGGAAGAAAAGGAGAAAAAAGAACAAAAAAAATGGTAGTGAGAAGAGGGAGAGAACGATTGAGCGAGAGGATGAGGGAGAGAAATGAGGAGATGAGGGAAATGGGTAATTAGGCATAATGGCAATTTTGTAAAAAAAATATATTATATAGTGTGTATAAAAGTTCGGTTAGTTCGGTTAACCGAACTTTTGTGATTAAATTCCGAAACCGAACCATAATAAATTTCGGTTTTTGACTAACCGAACCCGAAATAACCGAAACCGAAATAACCGAACCGAACAAGCGAAAATTTTGGTTTCGGATTTCGGTTTTTCGGTTATTGCTAACCGTTGAACAAACCTAATATACACTCAATTTCTTTTTATTTGCCTCTCATTTTCTCTCTATGCCACTCTCAGCACGCTTACTCTTTTCGTGCAAATGCTTACACTCACCCTCTTCATGCTTGCTGTTTTCATGCGAATGTTTTTCTCGCTCACTCTCACCCTCTGCATGCTTACTCTTTTCATGCGAATGTTTATCACTTGCACACTTAGTTTCGCCCTCTTTCTTTTTGACACTCAATCCTTCTTTTTCTCTCTCAATTCTTTTAGTGATCTCATATTCAGCATGTGACTTAGCAAGCCATTGCTGATCCTCAAAGACTTCAGCTGGTGTCAAAGGCGCTAAGGTGAATTTTCTGCCATCCTTCACTAGCTTGTAGCGATTGCTCTTCCCCTCATGATTTGCCTCTCTATCAAACTGCCAAGGCCGTCCAAGGAGGATGTGACTCGCTTGCATAGGGACAACATCACAAAGTACCTCGTCTCTATACTTGCCAATACCAAATTTAACAAGTACCTGTTTAGTCACCTTAATCCCATTACCATCCGTCATCCAATGCAGGAAATACGGTTTCGGATGCTTCACGGTTGGCAATCCCAGCTTAAGTTCATCAAGGAGCTCGCACAATTTGTGCAGCTACCATTGTCAATTATCATTGAGTAGCCCTTGTTATCAATCACACCACGGGTATGGAATAAATTATCCCACTGTTCTTCATCGCATACTTCATCCTTTGCTTGTGTACTTAGATTCCGACGCACAACAAGAAAACTAACCCGCTCACTCCCCTGACATTCATCATCCGAATCAACACTACTTTCTTCCTCAAGTTCGGACCCCTCATGATCATCATCCGACTCTTGATCACCATTCTGCCGCAAGATAAAGACTCGCTTGTTAGGGCAGTCCGCCTTCCTATGCCCCCTCCCATTACACTTAAAACAAATGATGTCCTTAGTGGTTGGTCGATCAGTAGGTGGAGTATAGGGTTTGTTACTAACCGGTTTGGGAGTTGTAGCCGTACTAGAGGTGCTCTTTGAGGCGTAAGGTAACGCCTTTGGTGCAGCAGCCGTACTCTTGTCATCCTTAACCCAAGATGACTTCTTCCAAGATGACGAACTCGAAGAAGGCTTATAGGAACTCTTAGCTTTCCTATGTTTCTCAATTTTTAAGGCCATGTGCAGCATCTCCTCAAGAGTATTATATTGAGTCAGCTCCAATGCATCGGCGATCTCACTATTCAAACCACTTTTGAACCGTGCCATTATTACCTCTAAATCCTCATTGATCCGAGCTTGAGCTAAAGCTATATCCATCTCGTTAAAGTAAGCCCCAACTCCCTTGCTGCCTTACGTTAAAGTCTGGAGTCTTTGATGAAGCTCACGGCCAAAGTGAGTAGGAACAAACCGCTGCCTCATTATCCATTTCATCTCACCCCAGTCATCAATCGGATCCACGTAGATAGCCGCTCTTTCAGGTTAAGTTGCTCCCATCAATGACTCGCATACCCACTGAACTCTACGGCTACCAACTTGACTTTCTTACTTTCAGAATAGTTATGGCATAAGAAAATAGAGTCAACCTTCCTCTCCCATACCAAATAAGCGTTGGGGTCATCATTACCTTCGAAAGGAGGTATTTTAATTTTGATGCTGCCAATATTAGCATCCACTCGATCCTCCTCTCTATCTCTTCTACCTCCCTGTGCACCTCGCCTTTCCCTTCGCTGGCCATCCCTAGCATTTATCCAACCCTCTCCCCCATCAGGCTCTTCATTCCCATCAGCACGTGGTATTTCTGGTCCACGCCTAGCAAGTTGCCTTGGAGGATTTTGGACAAGATCACATTGAGGATTCACAATGGCGGCCGGTGGAACATGTGGCTGCCTCCTAGCGTTAGCATCCTTATCAGAAGTATCTGAGACATGACCATCACTAGGTTCTGCCCTAGCCCTAGGATTCGCGATTGGTGGTGCAAGAGCTGCCAGCCTTGTGGCTACCTCAGCATTCATAGCCGCTTGCCTCTTCCCTAGCCGCTTGCCTTTCATCCCGCACCCTCATTTGTTCAGTGAGAGTCATGATCATGTTCATTAAATCTTGCTGTCCCCCTTCTTGAGCCATCTAACTTTCCTGAAAGTCACAACACGAAATAAAAGCGTAAAATTGCACTAATCCTAGCACTCCCTCACGTGTTTACTCTCGTGTTTAAAATCTCTAACATTCTTACAAAATTCTCTCAAAATACCTGCAATTGTTCAAGTGTTAGTGAGACTCAAGAGTTCAAAGAAAAGCTTCCAAGAAGACTCTCAAAGAAAACTAGCTCCGAAACAAAAGTGATACTTGATACTTGATTAATTGCAAGAACAAACAATTAAACAAATAGCAAGTAGAATAGATGGTAAGTTTAAGGAATCAAGGAAAAGCTCAATGCGACTCGAATGGACTCAAGCAAGTTTAATTCGTAATTCTAAATTTTGCTACTAACTGAAATTTTGTAGCGAGTGTTCTTCCAACCTCAAGAAACCCTAATAGGATTGCAAGTAGGAGTTCTAAATAAGGTAATTGACTTAATTAACTAATTAAATAAACTGATTAACTAATTAATTAAATAAATGGAAACAAAGGTTGCTGCCATTATTTAACTAATAAATTAAAAAAACTAATTAACTAATTAATTAAATAAATGGAAATAGAAGTTGCTGCCATTATTTAACTAATAAATTAAATAAACTAATTAGCTAATTAATTAAATAAATGGAAACAGAAGGTGTTGCCAAAATCGGACAAGGCCAAGCAGCCAGCCAAGGAATCCTAGCGCGCGCGGGACAAGGAGTCCTCTCGGCGTAAGGACTCGCGCACCCAGACTAGGGTTTGCGTGCGCCTCCGCACCTTAGATTAGGGTTTGGGATATCTTCCAAACGGCTCGAGCTTTTCCGATGAAACTTGGGGTCCCACTTCTGGACATGTTGCAGTACATGTCGGACTTGGTAGATGGGAAAGGTCGGCCCATCTACGCGTCGATCTGCTGCCCAGCAGAGACAACGTCAAACGCCGTGATAGTGAGTAGGTTGACCATGCGTGGGGTCTTCTCTCGAAGTGCAGCCTCCTCACTTGTCATCTCACACTCCAGCTCCTCGTGAATGAGAGATGACAACTTGTCTTGAAGCTTTCTAGCTCTTGCTCGTGTCATCGGACCAGCAAGCGGCAAAGGCATGTCGATGCGTGGATTCGCATCACCCATCTCCCAAGCCCGACGTCCCACCCCTTTGTCCAATTGTAATAATTCACAAGCTATAAATAATAGGACATAGCCTCTTTTATAGCTTGTCTTTGAATTAAGTGAATCTTTTCCAAGGCCAATTAGTTTAAGTTAATTTTAGGAAATAGTCTAGGGTTTCTAGGGCTCTTCAAGCCACACCTCTTCTTCTTGAAACAATCCAGCCGATTTGCTCACACATGTTAGTGAAAGGGTCGGCCTTGATTCAAGTGATCCTTGTAGTTCCATAGAAAGGTTACTTTGCCTAGTTGCAAAGTGGGTTTTCTCTACTTCAAGTTAATATATGCATTCCTTCCAATACATCTCTACAATTCATTCCATATTATCCGCTGCCTAAATACTCCATTAAAATCATCAAAAATACTCCATTGAAACACCTAAACACCTTCATCCGAACCAGCAACCAACCTCTCACAAGGGGACTAGATCCGTGGCTTCCTTCAACTCATTCTTCTTCTCCAAAATAGAGGATGAATCGTATCAAGTGGTAGCGGAGCGCCAATCGTCCTCTAGGTTAGTCGAAATTTTTTCTCTTTGCTGATTTTTCATGGCCGTTCCTCTATATTGAAAAACATCATTTTCTTGCCATTTCCATGGTTCAAACACATTATACTTCCATATCCACGGTGGAAACATTGTTTCCTACCATAGGCTGCCATAATATTTCAATCCAAGCAATTTCGGATTTTAGGTCAAAAGTTTGTTTTCTAGTGATTTGATCTTGCACAAACACTTTTGCTGAATTGATTTGTGTTTATGGTGCTAGTTGTAACCTAGATCTTCATCTTCTTAGTATTATTTGCTGCTGAATTTATTGGAGCATCCTATGGTGGCCTTGAGAGCCATGTGGACTTGATTTGTTTGGTAGCTAAGTGGTCCAAAATTGCTACTCTCTTCCTAGCCGGCCACATCACCCTAAATTGTGAGCCAAGCATTTCAGCTTGCTCACTACTCCAACTTTTCTCCCCTAGCCGGCCCTAGGGCAGCACACTTAGCCTCCTCTTGCTTGTCATACACATTGCCACTCCTTGTCATTCAGATTGCAATTGATACTTGTCATACATTTTCGTACTACTGGTCATACAATCAAAATTTGTCATTTAGTAAAAAATAATTTTTGTTTTTCTACTACTTGTCTTTTACTTCTCAACATCAAATATGTCTCAAACTGATCTTGTTCAAGGGGCTAAGTCGGACGAATCCTCTACTCTCCCTCTAGCCCTTGCAACCCTCACGGTTACCTTGGAAAAATTTATGCACAAAATGGATCTTCAATGGCAGGAGCAAGGCAAGACCAATGCAATCGTTTTGAGTCAGCTTTAATACACTCAACCTCAAGTGGAGCAGCCACTGCCCCAACCCCCACCTCCACCCCCTCCTCTACAAAACACCCAAAATACACACTACCAATAAACCACTCGACCAAACGACCCATCTAGCATTGATTACTATGCTTTGCCGTGAACCGAAAACCATACGGATGTCCATAGGGCAGCAAGCCACCACTGTTTTGGATCCTTTGAGTGAGTGGTGTGGAGATAAGAAAGTAAGGAGTGTGAGTGAGGATAAAAACAGCCATGAAAAAAATAAGCATGTGCCGAGTGGAGTGAAAAATGGGAGTGTGGTGAGTGAGGAAAAGAACGGGCATGAAAAAAGTGAGCATGCGCCGAGTGAAGAAATTTCAGTAAGCGGAAAGTTAAAGAGTGAACATGGTGAGCCGGGGGCTAAGAGAAAAATAGTCTTATGCGCCATGAAGGAGGCAGTGAGAAAGGCAACTAGAATCCCTAACCCATGCCATTTGGCCGAGGTTAAGGACCCTTTCCTTCACTTTACCCACACTAACTCCTTTTATTCTAGGCTGGTTTCATCTATTTTGCTAGGCCCCAAGCAGCTGCCAAGACATTTTCAAGCACCCCGTAACAGCCAAGGACACTCCCCCCCCTCTTTGGAAGCCTACCGTTTCCACTCTCCCACACACGGCCTCTTTCCTTTCACCTCTTTTGATTTCACCTTGTGCTGACCCGTTTATTGATTTCACTTACCCTAACACCTCTTACTCTAGCAGGGTGTCTTCTCTTTTGATAGGTCTGAAGAGGCTGCCACGGCATCCTCAAGCCATTCGCATCAGCCAAGGCGAAGCATTCCACCCTAGGGAGTCCACGGTTTCCATTTCCCCACCACTGGACCCCTTTTCTTCCCATCTTTTGAGTGCACCTTGCGATTCTACCCCATTTGATGACCATAGTGCTGCTCCTAATCTCTCTTTTGCAGGTGCATTAGGCGATGGTCATCACCGGGACTCGCTCCCACCATGGAAGACTACCGCTTCCATTGTCAGTTTTGAGTTGTTCATTTCCATTTCTGAAAATATTTTTCGTTCCTTTTCCATTCTTCTTGAGTTGTATTTTTGAGCTAGCCTTTTCTTAAGTGTCTTGAGTTTTCTTCCTTGTTTCCAACACTAATTCTACTCTAGGTCATTGAAATTCAACGCATCATTCCCTTGAATTTCTCTTCGGCCTTCTCTACCTTTCTTTCTACACCGGTTTTCCTTGCTTTCCTTGTGTTGTCTTGTGTCTTAGAGTTTGTGCTAAGCTACATTACTTGGTTTTGCTTGGAGATACGAGTGGGTGTGGGTGAGTTAGAGAGAGCATTAGAGTGTTGTGTGAAACACGAGAGCCCAACACACGAGGGAGGGACTAACCCCTTTTTTATTTTAAGAATTGCGTTTGTTTCTTTTTGTAGGTACCGTTCCCAATGTCTAATGATCTTACGAATCAAGAGGAGGGCTTCGAGGACTCCTCCACCCTCAATCCGGCCATGGCCACTGATACGAGCCCAAGGGCCTAAGCCACGCATGGGCCGAAGACTAGGAGCAAGGCCATGATAGCCTTGCTCTTGAAGGCACTAAGGGTCGAAGAGAGCCGCACGGAGACCGCAAGTCATTGGAGGCTTTGTGTCTACCCCAACGACTCGACTCGCAGCTGATGCGTTCCTTGTAGGCTAGAATGCTCTCTTTTGATCGTTGTCCAGCGACGAGGGTTTCAATGCGGAATTTAACTCGAAGAAAGCACGTGAATCTCCAAGGTAAGGTGTCCTTGGCACTCCACGCCGAATCCCTTGAGGATCTTGTGTCAAACCAATGAATCTCCGCGGTAAGGTGTCCACGACACTCCAAAGACGAATGACTCAATAGATAGTGCTTTCAAGTTTTACTTGACAAGCTAATCGAATGCACGAAACTCAATTAGTTGCAAGGTTCATCAAGAACAAGTGGATGAAGATCCAAAGTAATCTGCTTTCAATTATCAAAAATAGTCTCTCTTAAAAATAACATGGGCTGCTCCTTTTTAAAGAAGCACCAAACCCTAATTCCAAAAATGGAAACTAGTTTAGTTTCTAAATAATGACTTAAACGAAAATGGCAACAACCCACCCTTCCAAATAAGTTCTGAAACCCTAAAATAACATAAATAAAGTCTACTAAATAGGATAGAAGTGCAGGCGCCGCCGTTTAGGTCAAAAGGCCCAAGTGGCTTTGCTTGCGGGTCCGCCGAATCACGTTCTAAGGAAACAAGGCGTTTTCCTTATTCCCTCGAGCGTTCCCACTGAAAGTTTGAGGGAAACTCCCTAACACATATATGAAGTTCTGGGCTGAATATTATGCGAGGAAATATGCTCCAATCTTCAAAAGGCTCGGCAGTGGCTTTCGCTGTCTAATGCGGGCTTGTGATTTGGGCCTGTCCCAAATCCTTCGGGCGTTTCTCCTGATTTTTGGCCTGGACTCCTCTCTTGTATTATAAATGGTCATGACCGGGTCAAAAATAGGAAAGGGGCGCTGGTGGACCTAAAGGTCCGAGGTGGCCATGTGTAGCCCATCCGTAGGCGCGGACGCGGTGCGGATTAGGGTTACAAGGCGCAGCCGGGGCGCACGCAGGTTGGCTTCCTCTGAGGCTGTCTCTACCTTCAGTTCCATGTGGATGAGGCTACTGAGCCTCACTTGTAGGGCTCGGGCCCTGGCACGAGTGATCGGGCCCGTGGGCGGCAATGGGAGGCTCGCGGCTGCATCCTCCAAGGCTCGGGCCTTGGCGCGGGTGGTTGCGCATGTGGGTGCATCACTAGGGTTGGCTCCGGCTGGGATCGTATCATCCCCTCCATCTTGAGAAGGATTCACCCTCGAATCCAAATCAGCAACATCCTCATCACCTGCATCAAACAACCGTAAGTCAGAAATATTAAAGGTTCCATGAATCGAACCATACTCACTTGGAAGGTCGAGGCGGTAGGCGTTGTTGTTGATCTTCTCAACAATCTGAAATGGGCCATCTCCCCATGGGGATAATTTTCCTTTCCTCTTCTCTGGAAATCTCTCACGTCTTAGGTGCAGCCACACCCAATCGCCAACTTGAAAGGACGCGGTCTTGCGGCCTTCATTGTGCTTGCGCACTAGGCGCTCATTAGTGCGCTCAATGTTTGCCTTAGCCTTCTCATGTATCTGTTTGATGTGTTCTGCCCGCTGCTGTCCATCTAAGTTAGAAACATCACTCAAAGGCAAAGGGGTCAAATCCATGGGAGTTAGCGGATTAAAGCCATAAACTACTTCAAAAGGTGAACAATTTGTAGTAGAATGGATTGAACGATTATAAGCAAACTCCATGAAAGGCAAATGATCAGTCCATTTAGAAACATGTTTGGTAACTAAAGAGCATAAAAGAGACCCTACAGTACGGTTAACGACCTCAGTTTGGCCGTCGGTTTGAGGGTGCCAAGAAGTCGAATACAGCAATTTAGTTCCAAGGCGACTCCACAACACTCGCCAAAAGTGGCTCAAAAATCTTCCATCACGGTCACTAACAATACTAATAGGCATACCATGGAGGCGGACTACCTCTCTAAAGAATATAGTAGCAACCTGAGACGCATCACTAGTATTTTTACAAGGCAAAAAGTGCGCCATTTTGGAAAATCGATCCACAACAACAAGTATACCATCCTTACCATCCCAAGATTTAGGTAAACCTACAATGAAGTCCATGGACAGATCGGTCCAAGGTTGGGAAGGTACGGGCAGCGACATAAACTCACTATGACTAGCTAACCGAGATTTTGCACTTTGGCAAATTACAAATCTAGCAATCACACGCACAACATCACGTCTCATTTTAGGCCAATAAAAGTGTGATTTCAGCATGTCATAGGTTTTATTAATGCCAAAGTGGCCCATCAATCCACCACTATGTGATTCATGCACAAGTAATTCACGCAAAGAACACTTAGGAATGCAAAGGCGCTTGCGCCGAAATAGATAGTTTTCATGCGTATAAAATTTTACATCAGCCATGGAATCACAAGTCTTATAGATCTCACCAAAATCCAAATCAGTAGGGTAGAGTGGAATTATTTGAGAAAACCCTAAAAATTTGACACTTAACGAAGAGATCAAGGCATACCTCCTAGACAATGCGTCGGCCACAACATTGTCTTTTCCTTCCTTGTACTTGATGTGATAAGGGAAAGCTTCCAAGAACTCCAGCCACACGGCATGTCTCCTATTCAACTTCCCTTGTCCCTATAGGTATTTGAGGCTCAAGTGGTCGGTATGCACCACAAATTCCCTCGGCATCAAGTAGTGTTACCAAACCTCGAAAGCCCTAACTAGTGCATAAAGCTCTTTGTCATACGTTGGATAACGCAACTGAGCATCCTTGAGCTTCTCACTAAAGAAGGCTATTGGCTTCTTCTCTTGCATCAAAACAACACCTATACCGATTCCACTCGCGTCACACTCCAACTCAAACGGTTTGTCAACGTCGGGAAGGGCTAACACGGGCGCGTTGGACAGCTTGTCCTTCAACGCTTGGAATGCGGCCTCTTGAGGCTCCTCCCACATGAAATCAACATGTTTCTTAGTTAGGTCATTAAGTGGGGCAGTAAGAGTACTAAAATCACGAATGAAACGTCGATAAAAGGAAGCTAAGCCGTGAAAGGAGCGGATGTCGCTTGCTGTTTTCGGCGTAGGCCACTCCTTGATCGCTTGCACCTTCGCTTCATCCACCTTCACACCGTCCTTGCCCACAAGAAATCCTAGAAACTCAACCTGTTCTAAAGCAAAAGAGCACTTGGAGAGTTTAGCATAAAGCTTCTCTTTACGCAAGGTTAGAAAAATTTCCTTAAGGTGTAAAACATGATCATGCAAAGACTTGCTGTAAACTAAGATGTCATCAAAGTACACAACAACAAATTTTCCTATGAAACGCCTAAGAACATGGTTCATAAGTCGCATGAAAGTACTTGGGGCATTAGTCAGTCCAAACGGCATCACTAACCATTCATACAATCCATACTTTGTTTTAAATGTCGTTTTCCATTCATCACCCTCTTTCATTCTAATTTGATGATAGCCGCTCATGAGATCAATTTTAGAAAAGATTACACTACCACTAAGCTCATCTAACATATCATCTAAGCGAGGTATGGGGTGACGATACTTTACCGTAATTTTATTGACAGCTCGGCAGTCAACACACATTCGCCAAGTTCCATCTTTCTTTGGCACTAGAAGCACTGGAACGGCGCATGGAGACAAGCTCTCCCGGAGATATCCCTTGCTAAGGAGCTCATCAACCTGCCGCTGAAGTTCCTTAGTCTCCTCGGGGTTGCTCCTATAGGCTGGTCTGTTTGGGATAGCCGAACCCGGCACAAAATCAATTTGGTGCTCTATGCCGCGGATTGGGGGCAAACCGGCTGGCATCTCTTCGGGTGTTACATCCTTGAACTCCTGCAAAACAGCCAAGATAGAAGAAGGCACAGAAGCTAAAGGATCAAGGTTAGTAGTGCTCAAACAAAAAGATTTAAAGCGAAGAAGAATCAAAGGGCGATTCTCGCCACAAAACTGTTTTTGTAAAACAAGCGCTCAGCGCAAATCTTTTGCTTTCGCATACAAGTTTACTTTCTTTTCTTTTTCTTGCCTTTTCTTTTCTTTTTCAAGCTCTTTCTTTTCTGTTTTTAACCCATGCTCACTTTTTTCACGGGGGCTGTTTTCATCAATTCTTTTGTCTAGAAACCGTGAGGCCTCAAATTCAGCATAGGACTTTTGCAACCAGAGCTGGTCCTCAAGCACTTGCTTAGGTGTAAGGGGTGCGAGTGTGAACTTCACTCCTTCCTTCTCAAGCTTGTATCGATTGTTTTTTCCTTCGTGAATGGCGTTGCGGTCGAATTGCCAAGGTCGGCCAAGCAGCACATGTGACGATTGCATTGGGACTACATCACACCATACTTCATCCTTGTATTTCCCAATAGAAAAGCTCACCAACACTTGATTAACCACCCTAAGGCCGACTCCATCATTCATCCATTGCAAAGTGTACGGCTTGGGATGCTTGACGGCTGATAACCCTAACTTGTGCACAAGAAGCGTACTAGCACAATTAGTACAAGATCCATTGTCAATAATAAGAGAGCATACCTTAGTACCAATGTGGCACCTAGCATGGAATAGGTTCTCTCTTTGTTCCTCCTCACGACTCTCGGCTCTAGGTTGCACACTCAAAGTTCTCCGAGCTACTAGGGTAACCGGATCACAAACCCTAGTTTCATGATCCGCCGCCTCTTCTTCCTCACTCTCCTCTTCCGAATCCTCCACTACCTCATAATCATCTTCCGAGTCCATCTCTCCATTGTCCCTAATGATCAGAACTCTTTTGTTGGGACATTCGGCCTGCTTATGGCCTCGGCCACTACACTTAAAGCACACAATGTCTCTTGTAGGCACACGGTTAGTACTAGTAACGGGAACTTTAGAAAGAGTAGGGTTTGTCGAATTACCTTTGGTACCATATGAAGGTTTAGATACCTTGGGTGTTTCCTTGCTGTCCTTATTCCCCTTGGACCATGTAGACTTGTTCCAAGTGGAAGTCCGAGACACAACAGTAGACGGCTTAGAGTAGGCTGCCTTAGCCTTGCGTTGCCTCTCGATCTTCACGGCCATGTGAAGCATCTCCTCCAAAGTCCTATATTGGCACAACTCTAAGGCGCTAGCTATCTCTGGATTCAGCCCACTCATGAACCTAGACATCTTCGAATCCTCATCCTCTATCACATTAACCCTAGCCAAAAGAACTTCCAACTCGTTGTGATAGTCATTCATGGTTTTGGACCCTTGGGTAAGCTTTTGTAAACGCTGCAGTTGGTCCTTATGATAGTACGGTGGAACAAACCTCCTCTTCATCACATACTTCATGTTCTCCCAAGTAGTTACAGGTCCTCTCACATCCTCATTCACTTGCTCCCACCAATGGGCAGCATATCCAAAAAACTCCACGGAAGCTAACCTTATTTTCTTTTCATCCGTGTAGTGGTGACACCTAAAAATTGCTTCCATCTTTCGTTCCCAAGTCAGATATGCCACGGGATCATCCTTCCCTTCAAAGGCTGGAATCTTGAGCTTGACACTCCCAAGATGGTTGTCAGCTCGCTCGTGCTCCTCGCGACGCGGCTGCTCGAAGCGACGCTCTCGCCCACCAAAGGCGTGCCTACCGCACCCATGCGCACCATCTCGGCGCATTTGGAACCCCCTCGGTCCCGCCATGTGAGGACCCTCTTCCTCATACTCATTTTCAGAACCATCTAACTCAGGCTCACTGCGCTGGTCGTCGCTCGGTGCAGGTTCATAGGCCTCTCGATTCACTCTAGGGTTTAGGTGTTGCACAAAGTGTGCCCCAGGCGCTTGTGGAACAACATCCTCACGTACCCTAGCCTCAACCTGCTGCCTCCAAGCTTTCATGTCCTGGAGCTGGGCTGCTATGTCTTGCAGTGCCTTGGCTACATCGTTCACAATCGTAGCCTCCTTTTTCGGATCTCCTGACATCCTGAAATTCAAAACAGAAAATTTTCCAAGCGTAAAATTGCCTAAAACTATCACTCCCTCACGTGTTTACTCTCGTGTTTGTCTCCCTAATAATCTCACAATAAGATTGCCTCAGATCCTCCTCCAGTCGTCCAAGATGAACCTGACTCGAAGAAATTTCAAGAAAAGCTTCCAAAGAGACACAAAGAAAACTAGTGTAGAAAGAAAATTTTGAGGTAGTATACTCGATTCAATTGCAAAGATCAATCAATAAATCAAGTGTACTACAGAGTAGGAAGGCACAGTAGTCTTGGAATCAAAGAAAAGCTCAAAATACACAGATTGAGTCAATTGACAACTCAAAAATGCTAATGGCATGCGATTAGGGTTTTGAAACTTGTTTTTGCCACAACTTTTGATTCCCAATTCGAAATCCAATGATTCTTTTTGCTATGAGTCACAAATTCACTCTAGTATTGGATTCTGAAGTTCTTTTTTTTTTGAAGGGTACTGATTTCGCCCCTGTTCTGTTTTTTGACGAAATTGCTTCACCTTTTTTTTTTTGAAATTCAATGCAACTGAAAACACAAATTAACTAAGACACTTTGGGGGACTTTGGTTTTTTTTTTTTTACAATAGTAAAGACCTACAAATCGTTGAAATGATTTGCACACTAATCACACACACAACACACGAATTGACACAAGACAACTAACACACAACACGCAAGAGAATTGGTGTAGAAGAGAATAAAGGAATACCAATTCTAACAAAGAAAACGTAATAATAAAAGGGATAGATTTACCAAGTCGGGACAGCTGAGCTCCGCTACCAACTGATGAATTCCTTGTAGGCTAGAACGCTCTCTTTTGATCGTTGTCTAGCGACGAGGGTTTCAATGTGGAATTTAACTCGAAGAAAGCACGTGAATCTCCAAGGTAAGGTGTCCTTGGCACTCCACGCCGAATCCCTTGAGGATCTTGTGTCAAACCGATGAATCTCCGCGGTAAGGTGTCCACGGCACTCCAAAGACGAATGACTCAATAGATAGTGCTTTCAAGTTTTACTTGACAAGCTAATCGAATGCACGAAACTCAATTAGTTGCAAGGTTCATCAAGAACAAGTGGATTAAGATCCAAAGCAACCTGCTTTCAATTATCAAAAATAGTCTCTCTTAAAAATAACATGGGCGGCTCCTTTTTAAAGAAGCACCAAACCCTAATTCCAAAAATGGAAACTAGTTTAGTTTCTAAATAATGACTTAAACGAAAATGGCAACAACCCACCCTTCCAAATAAGTTCTGAAACCCTAAAATAACATAAATAAAGTCTACTAAATAGGATAGAAGTGCAGGCGCCGCCGTTTAGGTCAAAAGGCCCAAGTGGCTTTGCTTGCGGGTCCGCCGAATCACGTTTTAAGGAAACAAGGTGTTTTCCTTATTCCCTCGAGCGTTCCCACTGATATTTGGAGGGAAACTTCCTAACACATATATGAAGGTCTGGGCTAAATATTGTGCGAGGAAATATGCTCCAATCGTCAAAAGTCTCGGTAGTGGCTTTCGCTGTCCAATGTGGGCTTGTGATTTGGGCCTATCCCAAATCCTTCGGACGTTTCTCCTGATTTTTGGCCTGGACTCCTCTCTTGAATTATAAATTTCATGACCTGGTCAAAAATAGGAAAGGGGCGCTGGTGGACCTAAAGGTCCGAGGTGGCCATGTGTAGCCCATCCGTAGGCGCGGACGCGGTGCGGATTAGGGTTACAAGGCGCAGCCGGGGCGCGCGCAGGTTGGTTTCCTCCGAGGCTCTCTCTGCCTTCAGTTCCATGTGGATGAGGCTACTGAGCCTCACTTGTAGCCTCAGGCCTTGGCACGAGTGATCGGGCCCGTGTGCGGCAATGGGAGGCTCGCGGCTGCATCCTCCAAGGCTCGGGCCTTGGCGCGGGTGGTTGCGCCTGTGGGTGCGTCACTAGGGTTGGCTCCAGCTGGGATCGTATCATCAGCCTCACGCCCGAGTCCGAGTCCTATCGAAAGCCCAAGGCCGCACCCAGCGCCTTGGCCGCGGCTCGCAGCCTCACGCCCGAGCCCGCGCTCTATCAGAAGCCCAAGGCCGCACCTAGTGCCTTGTCTTCGGACGGCAGCCTATCGCACGAGCCCAAGACTCACAACGGCCTGGCTTCAGCCACGTCTAAGTCTCGCACCTCGGCCACCCAGCGCCATAGGCCTCGGCCGCATCTAAGCCTCGCGCTTCGGCCAGCCCAACGCCTCAGGCCTCGGCCATGCCTAAGCCTCGCACCTCGGTCAGCCCAGCGCCACATCTCGAGCATAGCCTAGAAGCCCATCTCTCGGCCAGGCCCGCGGTGATGTGGTTCCTAATACGGAAACCTTCCAATTATTGGATCGTTGCTCAGCGACAAGGATTTGAATGCGGAAAACTAACTCGTCGGAAACTCCAACCCTCCTAAGTGCAATACGTAGGCAACCTGGACAAAATCCTTCAAGGATCTTCAATAGAACTCTGACCCTCCTAGGTGCAATACCTAGACAACCCAGACGAAACTAAGGAATGGAGTGATAACTTCGTGTTTTACTTGAGGCTAGATGCGGCTTATCAA
This sequence comes from Viola odorata, assembly GCA_963691705.1. Taxonomy (NCBI): domain Eukaryota; kingdom Viridiplantae; phylum Streptophyta; class Magnoliopsida; order Malpighiales; family Violaceae; genus Viola; species Viola odorata. The sequence goes on from OY829541.1 coordinate 37,065,799, forward strand.
ACCGGATATAGAACAAGGATCTTGAAGATGAAAAGAAGAAGACTCTTCTGTGTTTTTAATAAACTGAACTGAACTGATTTATTAAGCCAAATGGCTGCCTTTAAATAGGCAAAAACAAATACAAGTTTACTAAGACTAGAACTCCTATTTTAACTAGAACTCCTAAGTAACTTCGAAATAGAACTTCTACTAGTCTAATAACTGTAAAAACTAATTAATAAATACAAATAAAGCCTTATAGAACATCCTAGAAGCATTCGCATCATCAGGCCATGGTTTGGGCCGAATTCTCCAAGTCGCAGTCTGCTCGCGTTCACACTGCGCGCCAAAATGTCTCACCGGGCTATCTTTTGATTGACTCGTCCGATTGGGCTGAAACTTGTCCCATTCGAAAGATAACACCTGAAAATAGTGGACAAGGTCCTCTCTCCCTGGTCCAGGCCTGACTGGTCTGAATAATTGTCGTTGGTGTTGACAGACGCGTTTTGAAGTCCTCATCCGCGTAGGATTGCCATCAGTGAAAATGTCTCGATCCATAACAAATAAACGGCAAGTCCGTTTGACCTGAAAATTTGACACAATAAAGAAGACATCCTGAGGTTTCATAATTGATATAGATCTCAGGATTCTGATTTCTGATGATCTAGATATGGTCCGACGAAGTTGTCCGTCACGTTTGCGCTTAGGCCACTTGTGAATGCAAAAGTAGCAACGGGCCATCTTGCAAAATGCTCGTCCAAATGCCCTCAAACTTGGCAGAGGCTCTCCTAAGATCCCAATCGGTCTTGTATTTATCTTGCAACCTGATTTGGAATCTTTCTTCCATGAATTGGCTCGTGTAGATGTGCAACCTTGCACAATGCGCCTCCAAGCCAACTTCCATGTCTTCCTTCGCCTAAGGACTTGATCCAGCAACGTTCCTTGCCCCATCTCCATGTCTAGAGGTTGTATTAACCTCTCTGAAAGCTTTTCAATGTCTTGGGCTCGACGCTTTGGGTTGATTGGCTTTAGTCGCAAGGCGTGTGCGCGTTGTGCGTGCGCTAGGGCTAGTCTCGGGGCTAGGATCGTATCATCCCCTCCCTCTTCAAAAATATTCGCCCTCGAATCTACATCTATACCTGCACCACAATACCTTAAGTTAGTAATATCAAAGTAAGCACACAACGAACCATACCAACCTCTCAATTTCAACTTGGCGGTTATGTCTTTGAATATGACAATGCATCGAATAAGACCATTGCCCCAAGTGATCTTCTTCACTTGAACTTGGATTGGGACCCATCCTTGGCGTAAGCACTGCCACATCCAAGTTCCTAAATTGAAGGATTCGCTCATCCTTCCTTGATATCTCAAAATTGCCATCTTGACATGCAAACGCATACGGTAGCGCTTGGTTTGTCCATGGGCTGTCCGCATCATCTCAATTTCCTTGCTGCCATCTATACTAAATAATAAACTCAAGAGCAGCAACATTAAATTGAATAATGTCATTCCAATCATACCACAACAACTCATTAAACGACTCTCAAACGCATCATATTCATTAAAATTTCGCAAAAGGTCATGTGACCTAAATAAGCGATTGCGCTTGAATAGAATTCCCTCAAGTCCAGTTGACTTACTCACAAATTTAACATTAAATTCACACATGGCAGAATGATTATGTAATGTAAATACATGTGAAAATTCAATCAATTTGGTGTTAGGGAAAACATGATGCACATCTCTCGACCTAGTCCAAATGTCAAAACGTTTGTGCTTTCTCAAGTAGTTTTCAACTACATATGACTTGGCCTTCGGCTCTCGCATATAACCATCATTAATTAAAATAGTTTTAAGACCAGAATCAAAATAATTAATGAGGTTAACATGCTCACATAAATCAGACTTAAGGATGGAAAGATATACCATACCGTTGCGGCTAGGGTTAGCCGAACTAGGCACCATGGATGATTCACACTCCCTAAGTTCTCTTGGCACTTTTGAATGAGACTTCTCTTCTACCAACAACCTTCTCTTTATCTGCAAATTAGGAGAAATAGTAATAGAAGAGAAAACAAACGAGTTAAGGTTAGAAAAATCTAGACGCAATGGCCAAAAATTCAGTTTTTGGTGGCTTGCGCCAAAATAGATTTTTCGCTCACAAAATGCTTTTCTCTCTTGTTCTCTCTTGGCGTAAACACTCATCTCTCCTTTTTCAAAGACGCCACTCTCTGCATGCTCTTTATTTTCATGCAAGTGTTTTGAACTCTCACTCTTTTCATCTCTTTTCCCATGCTCACTCTTTTCATGGGGGCTGTTTTGCTTTTTTTCTTTTAAGGCTTCCAATTCTTTTAAGCCTTTCTCTTTTCTTTCTTTTTGAAAGTCCGAACATGACTTGACAAGATACTCTTGATCTTTATGGACTTCCGAAGGTGACAAAGGCTTCAATATGTGTTCTCGGCCGTCCTTGACAACCGAAAAATGATTGCTCTTGCCCTTGTGAACTGCTTTCATATCGCGCTTCATCATCTCAATATACGTCTTGGTTTTAGCTATCAAACCAACCGGATCTTTCCTCCTTTCAACCTCTCCTCTAGGCTGTCTCGGTGGAGGTCTCCTTGGCCTAGGTATAGTCTGAGTCACCCTTGTATCAGGCCGGCCATTAGGGTTGGATCCCTCTCCGTATGGTGAACTCCTTGGTTTGAGAACTTGGGTGTATCGAGTATGGGCCTGCCTTGTAGCATTGGCAGCCGCTTCCCTCTCCTTGGCAATCCACTCCTCCATTTCATCAAACCTCTCGGTTAACTTACGCATCATGGATAGCATTTCAGCTCGCGCTTGTGACTCCGTGCTCTTAGGCGAACTATCTGCCATCTGAAATCACAATAACAACAAAGAACAAGCGTAAAATTGTCTTATCTAAAGCACTCCCTCACGTGTTTAAACCCTCATTTTTAGTCACTCTAATGCTCTCACAAATCACTCAACAAAAAATCTTCTTCAATCAATCCAAGATCCGTAGACTCAAAGAATGTCAAAAGAAAAGCTTCCAATAATTTGCAAGGACAACTCAAGCGTAGAAGGAAAATAGATGTGATATAATCGTGGATTACTTTGCAAACTAATCAAAGAATTATACACAGAATAGATAGGTCATGCATCACAAGAGCTCAAAGAAAGACAAGATATTTGAACTAGTTCGGATTTTTTTAGAACTAGGGTTTTAGGTGTCCGATTTGTTTCTTTGATAACTTTTGATTTACAACTCCGTTTTCTATGATTCTTGTTGCGTTGGAACACTCTTTTCTTGCTGATTTTGATTCTGTTTTGATCGCAAGGTTCCTCTTTTGTTAACACACTGAAAATTTAGAATTCGCTTTCTGTTCTGTTTTTGTGCGAATTAATTCTTTTGTTTTGTTTTGTTCTTCTTTTTTTTTTGTAAATAGGAATTGCAAATACTCGAAACAAAATAAACTGACACTTTGTGGGACTTTATTTTCTGTTTTCTGACTCAAAGAAGATAGCAAATCAAAGGGCATGATTTGTTACCTAAACAAGACGCAACTAGTTACTAGTTTCGACTCACTAACACAAACGGGGAAACAAAACAAGATTGGTATAGATTTGGCTAAGGAAGACAAAGAAACCAATCTTAACAAACGAAAACATTAATTAAGGGATAGATACCTTTACGGTGAGCAGCCTTTGCTCTGCTACCAGCTGATGTGGTTCCTAATTCGGAAACCTTCCAATTGTTGGATCGTTGCTCAGCGACAAGGATTTGAATGCGGAAAACTAACTCGTCGGAAACTCCAACCCTCCTAAGTACAATACCTAGGCAACCTGGACGAAATCCTTCAAGGATCTTCAATAGAACTCTGACCCTCCTAGGTGCAATACCTAGACAACCCAGACGAAACTAAGGAATGGAGTGATAACTTCGTGTTTTACTTGAGGCTAGATGCGGCTTATCAAACCGGATATAGAACAAGGATCTTGAAGATGAAAAGAAGAAGACTCTTCTGTGTTTTTAATAAACTGAACTGAACTGATTTATTAAGCCAAATGGCTGCCTTTAAATAGGCAAAAACAAATACAAGTTTACTAAGACTAGAACTCCTATTTTAACTAGAACTCCTAAGTAACTTCGAAATAGAACTTCTACTAGTCTAATAACTGTAAAAACTAATTAATAAATACAAATAAAGCCTTATAGAACATCCTAGAAGCATTCGCATCATCAGGCCATAGTTTGGGCCGAATTCTCCAAGTCGCAGTCTGCTCGCGTTCACACTGCGCGCCAAAATGTCTCACCGGGCTATCTTTTGATTGACTCGTCCGATTGGGCTGAAACTTCTCCCATTCGAAAGATAACACCTGAAAATAGTGGACAAGGTCCTCTCTCCCTGGTCCAGGCCTGACTGGTCTGAATAATTGTCGTTGGTGTTGACAGACGCGTTTTGAAGTACTCATCCGCGTAGGATTGCCATCAGTGAAAATGTCTCGATCCATAACAAATAAACGGCTAGTCCGTTTGACCTGAAAATTTAACACAATAAAGAAGACATCCTGAGGTTTCAGAATTTCTGATGATCTAGATATGGTCCGACGAAGTTGTCCGTCACGTTTGCGCTTAGGCCACTTATGAATGCAAAAGTAGCAACGGGCCATCTTGCAAACTGCTCGTCCAGATGCCCTCAAACTTGGCAGAGGCTCTCCTAAGATCCCAATCGGTCTTGTATTTATCTTGCAACCTGATTTGGAATCTTTCTTCCATGAATTGGCTCGTGTAGATGTGCAACCTTGCACAATGCGCCTCCAAGCCAACTTCCATGTCTTCCCTCGCCTAAGGACTTGATCCAGCAACGTTCCTTGCCCTATCTCCATGTCTAGAGGTTGTATTAACCTCTCTGAAAGCTTTGCAATGTCTTGGGCTCGACGCTTTGGGTTGATTGGCTTTAGTCGCAAGGCGTGTGCGCGTTGTGCGTGCGCTAGGGCTAGTCTCGGGGCTAGGATCGTATCACGCGGCCCATCCTTCGGCCAGCCAAATGACCTGTCACTCGGCCAACCCAGCACCATGTCAGTCGGCCAGCCATGAGCCTTGTCACTGGGCCAGGGCCGTGATAAGTCACGCACTCAAGAGGGCCCGCATGACTCATGAGTAGAAGCTTCCCCTTTGTCCAAGGGTCTCATGGGTCTTTTCCCTTTTGTAAATATCTAGCCTATAAATATGAAGGACTTGTCTTCATTTTAGGTTGCTTATTGATTTGTGATAATTTTCTCTAAGCCTTAAGCCGCTCTAGACTAGCTCTAGGAAGGATCTTAGATCCAACTCGTCCACCATCATCAAGGTGGCCGAGAGAGTCTAGCTTTCCGTAGGAAAGCTCCGTCCTTTGTTGAGGTCCGATCAAGGTAGTGTCCTTGTAAGCCTTGATCCGTGTCACTAAATAATCAAATCCTTTCCTTTTTCGTTAAACACCCACTTCTATTTCCATTTCCATTTCCGCTGCAAAACTCCACCAAACCTCCACCCAAATTTCCATCCGTAACTCCTTCCCACGTCCGAGCCGTAAGACAACCGAGCCCGAGACTAGATCCAGTCATCCCTAGCAACGTCCGAGCCATCCAAGGCTTGGATGCTATCAAGTGGTAGCGGAGCCCAGCAGTCTCACGGTTGCATTTTCCATCATCGCTAAGGTATTCCACGGTTGAAAACTCATCTCCTAGCCGTCCTAGTCATTTTGACCATTTGGGTTTTTCTTGAGCTTTTGGCCGATTTTCCTTGTTTGATCCATGAGAAACATGTTTGATCTTGCTTGATGTGTTTGTTTGTGGATTAAATCTGTTTTCTTCATCTCTTTTATTCAAAACCTGTATGGTGTTCTTAGTTTTCTTCCTTCCACCACGAAATTGAGCCAAGTGTCCTAGAGTACTTTTTGTCTTCTTGCGTGAGTCATTCTCTTACATGTGGAGCCGGCGGCCTTCACCCTAAAATAGTATAAAGCTGCCCTAGTTAATCATTTATAACCGCACCCTCTTACCATGACATCATTGATACTCACACTTGCTCTTATCACCTAAATGCCTTATCAATCATTGATACACACACTTGCTCTTATCACTTAACTCCTTATCAACCATTGAGATACTTGAGCACTTATCACTCGCACCCACTCCTCTTATCACTAATACTTATCACGTGTGCTTATCAGTTGTGCACTACTTGTCATACAACTTGGAGCCTCTTGCACTCAATCAAAAAAAAAAAAAAAAACATAGAATTCAAAAAGAAAAGAAACGAATTCAAAACAAAAAAAAAACAAATATACCATTGAGTCAATGCAAGGGGCTTGAGTTGGTAGTTGAGACCGAAAGCTTAAGGAGATATGCGTTTGTGCTTGACCCATTGAGGCATTTGATTGTTGATCGTTGTTTGTTAATTAGTTGCTTACTTATCTTATCTTCGGTTTGTTTCTTGAGTAGTTCGAGCTTGCCTTCTTTGTGTTTTTGGTATTTCCTCTTTGATTCTCACCTTATTTCTACTCTCGGTCTAGGTTCGCTACATTGAGACTTCGTGTGCCACGCTAGACCTTCTGTGCCTTTACTTCATACCCTTGTTTTCTTTGTGTGTCCCATACGTGCCTTAGAGTCTTGTTAGTCTAAGTCGGATTGGGGCTTGAGAGAAAATAAAGAGACATGAGGGGAGAGCGCATTTGCGAGAAGAGTGAAACACGAGGGAAAACACAAGTGAGGGAGGGAACTAACCTTGATTGTGCATACGAATTGTGTTTGTTATTTTTCTAGGTACACGACTATGTCGCGAAATGAGTATCATTCGGGAGGGGAGTCGAATGCGTCGGTCCATGTTTATGGGGAAGAGCCCGCACCTAATGAGGCCCTAGCCAATCTTTCGGCAAGGATGGAGGAGAGAATGACTAATCAAGAGGCCATGATGGTGGCGCAACACACTATGCTGGTCAATCAACAAGCCATGATGGCTCGGATGATGGAGACCCTCAACAAGTTGTCCAAAAAGGCACCCGCACCCCAAACACAGCCACCCCAACCGCCGCTTCAATCCCAAACACAACCACCACCCCCACCCCAAACACAACCGCTTCAACCCCAAACGCAACCACCACTGCCGCCCCAAACACAACCGCTTCAACCCCAAACACAACCCCAACCTAGGCAGCAAGAGCACCTAAAATAGCCCGCGACACACTTCCACCAAAGGACCGGCCCAAGGAACCCCAATGACAAAGACTACTATGCCTTCAACGAGCATGTAGAGGTAGAGGATGTTGACAGCGTGGCAAGTGAGGACCTAGTACCACCGCGTGGGCTGACCTTAGGACTACTAAAGCCCCGCACCCACCACTTTGAGCCCCCACCTAAACCAAAGAACTACCTAAACACCACTGTCCAAGCCACCCGAAACACCGACCCCGACTTATCCATGGCACGAGGCCCCGGCTTCATACCTCCTTGCCCACTGCCGAGAGGGCCACACCGAGAGCCACCCCTTGTGATAAGAGCTCAACTTCTATTCGGAGATGAAACTGTGAGATGAAGGCAGCAAGGATCTAGTCTCCTTTGGGAGGTGGTAAACACATGGATAATTGGTGTTTGGGTGGATGGATGGATCCGGATTTATATGGAGTTTAAGGGCAGCGGCAATAGATGGAATAATGGAGAAGATAACGTCGCTAGATGGAGTGCGGATTGTGCAGCGGATTAATGGATGAAAAGGAGAGTGTTTAGATGAACAATAAGTATATAACTTCAATACCCAACAAACCCTCTCAAGAACTTGCTTGAGCAACCTTGTTACAAAGTAAAGAAGATGAAGTGCTGGTTTTAAGAACCCTAAATTACCTAGGTTACTCTACTGATTTGGCCAAAGAGAATATCATCAAAATCAAAGGCAAGCTATAAAAGAGGCTATCTCCTTCTATTTATAGCTTGAGAATTATTACATGAGAAAACCCTAAAATAACCCTTCATTTAAACCTAGGAAGGCTGGCTGACTTGATCACCAAAACAGTCCCTAATGTGCTAGTTTTCGCCGTGAGATCCAAGGCTGGTCCGGGCAAGGCATAAGGACGAGCTGGAGCCTTTAAGCTCATATCATCCCATCCCTCTTTGAAGAGATTCGTCCTCGAATCTAAGCTTTGGAGGGTGTGGGGTTCCGAAAGTGGAGTGAGAGTCTTCAAGCTCGTATCATCCCCTCCCCGTTTGAGGAGATTCGACCTCGAATCTATAGGGTCCATCCCTTGCAAGGCCAGACGGGTCAAGGCATGCTCACAGCTTGCGGATACACACGGAACCCTCCAACTACACCTTTCGGGGAATATAGGCCAAGGTGGAGGCCTTGATTGGGGAAGATAGGTAGGCGTGGACGGAAAACAACCAACAACAATCAAGGATTGACCATGACGAGGCAAGGAGTGAACTAGGGCCAAGTGCGGGCTCTTAGTAGTGGCTGATAAGGCGAGGGCGCTATGGTGAACCAAAAGAGCAGCGGACGGAATCCGTGTAAAGTGCGAGACCATGTAACCACATGGAGGTGCCGAAAACAGAAGGAAAGGTGTGCGGCTCACATGCCCAAGACCAAGTAGAAATGGGTCCTCAAAGCTATGTATAGGTACCTTCGGAATGATGGAAAAGTCACTCCCAAGGGCCCAAAAATGGTGCTGCAACGCAAGACAATGAGTGGCTGTCTCATGGCACTCCGAAGTGGACTCACCAACCCTACTTGTATCCCTTTCGCTCCCAAACTCCACATTAACATCCGAAACCAGTAGCTTCTCCTCAAACGGAGGCAAATCATCCTCAATAAGTGATGGCGATTCGGCTGAAACAACACTAGGAAGATCCTCAATCTCCTCAACCAACGGTGTCTCAAAACCATCCATGGATTGCAATACATTCATTTCCCTCCCAAGAGGCACTAAACTTTCCTTGACTGATGGCGAACCAAGAGTACAAATGCTAACCTCTTCACATTGCCCAAGGTGCCCGGAAACCCGTAGGTTATCACATATAAGTGTCATTGAGGCCATGGTGTTTGTCATGGCTTGGGTGCTTCTTTCCAGACGCTCTAGAATTGGAGCCATCCTTAAGGCGAAAGGTGAGGTGCCATGGTGTGGGGACGGGGCAGCCTCGGTGAAGTAGTCCTCCTGCCCATACGAAATCTCTCCACTAGTCGCATAAGAGTCATACGCATAGGCTTGCCGAGAGGGCTCCATATGATCATACTCCAACCGGGAAGGAATGGAAGCGTAACTAGGAAGAGGCGAGGGCCAATGGACATGGTGGAGGGGCTGCTCAATATGATACCAAGATGCATGGCTAGTAGGAGCAACCCTCAAATGCGGCGGTATGTAGGAAGACATAGAAAAATTCCTACAAAAGGAAAAATAAACACAATTGATAGCTAAAAGGGGTTAGTCACTCCCTCACGTGTTTCACTCGTGTTTCACACAACACTCTAACAATCTCACCTCCTCACCCACTCTAATCTCCAAGCAACACCAAGTAATGTAGCTTAGCACAAACTCTAAGACACATAACAGCACAAGGAAATCAAAGAAAACAAGCTTAGAAAGAAAGGTAGAGAAAATCAAAAGGTATGCACGGATTGGATTGAAATGCACACCTAATTGATTTAGAGTATAAATAATGATGGAAACAAGAAGGATAGACCAAAGACTCAAAAGAAAAGCTAGCGCAAATGAGAAGAGAAAAAAAATTGAAAAGGAAGACTCAAAACTGAAATTTCGAGTGAAAACTGCGCACTAATTTTGAGTTGGATAGAAGTGTGTGAAAACCCCCCGAATTAGGAGAAGTCTCAAACATAAGAGTTGTTCCACTCAGATTGAAGTTTAAGCTGTCAAAATTTCAGAATTTTTGGAGGGCAACTACCCTCTCAAAAGGGAAAAATGCGAAAGTAATAAAAAACTGGGAATGGAAATCCGAAAAAGAAAATCCGAATTGGAAGGCACAATTGAAAACTGAAACTTGTGTTCTTCCACAAGGACACTTCAAAAACAATGTAATTCACTTCAATTGCATACACACAAGTAGTTTCTTGCTTGTGACTCCTTTGCTCTTCTTTTTTTTTTTTTTTTAGAAGTGAGGAACTTGATCACTTTTTTTTTTCTTTTTGGTCAAATCTTTTAGTTCCCTTCTTTTAAGTTTTGTTTTTGCAAAGGGTGAAGAAGACTCACTTGTATGACAAGTATTTTTACAAGAAGAAGTGAAAGACAAGTAGTTTTTGCTCTTGAAATTTTTTCACTAAAAGCCAAAAAGTGTGATGTGGCAAGTGAAGATGATGTGTCACTAATTGTGTGGATGACCAAGCAAGTGATGTGGTATGTGAGGTGGACGTGTATGACAAGCATACAAAGTGTAAGGATGCTAAATTAGGGCCGGCCTAGAGTAGTGAGCAAGCTGAAATGCTTGGCTCACAATTGAGGAAAATACTAGGCTCACAATCAAGGTGATGTGGTCGGCTAGGGTTGGACAAGCAATTTCGGCACTTAGCAAGAATACAATCAAGTCCACATGGCTCTCAAGGCCACCATAAGAGGCTCCAACAACTTCAGCAGCAAATACACATTTAAGAAGATTAATTTTCGTCCATTTAGAAGCACACAAACACAAAATATTTCAGCAATTGTGTTCTTCTAAAATTCAGCACACTAAAAGACAAGAATTTCTCAAGAACACCAAAAAATTTTCAAATGAAGTAAGATTGATTCCTATGGTAGAAAACAAGAATCAAGGTGTTTGAACCGAAGAAACTCAAGGAAATGACGTTTTAGCAATTTAGTGGAACGGGTGTGAAAAAGAAGAAAAACAGAAAAACTTTCAGCACAAAAGAAAGATGTTCTACGGTAGAGGAGATGATTCTAACCGTAGAAAAGGAGTTTAAATGAGGTTTACCAACCTAGAAGACGATTGGAGCTCTGCTACCACTTGATAAGAGCTCAACTTCTATTCGGAGATGAAACCGTGAGATGAAGGCAGCAAGGATCTAGTCTCCTTTGGGAGGTGGTAAACACATGGATAATTGGTGTTTGGGTGGATGGATGGATCCGTATTTGTATGGAGTTTAAGGGCAGCGGCAATAGATGGAATAATGGAGAAGATAACGTCGCTAGAAGGAGTGCGGATTGTGCAGTGGATTAATGGATGAAAAGGAGAGTGTTTAGATGAACAATAAGTATATAACTTCAATACCCAACAAACCCTCTCAAGAACTTGCTTGAGCAACCTTATTACAAAGTAAAGAAGATGAAGTGCTGGTTTTAAGAACCCTAAATTACCTAGGTTACTCTACTGATTTGGCCAAAGAGAATATCATCAAAATCAAAGGCAAGCTATAAAAGAGGCTATCTCCTTCTATTTATAGCTTGAGAATTATTACATGAGAAAACCCTAAAATAACCCTTCATGTAAACCTAGGAAGGTCGGCTGACTTGATCACCAAAACAGTCCCTAATGTGCTAGTTTTCGCCGTGAGATCCAAGGCCGGTCCGGGCAAGGCATAAGGACGAGCTGGAGCCTTTAAGCTCATATCATCCCATCCCTCTTTGAAGAGATTCATCCTCGAATCTAAGCTTTGGAGGGTATGGGGTTCCGAAAGTGGAGTGAGAGTCTTCAAGCTCGTATCATCCCCTCCCCGTTTGAGGAGATTCGACCTCGAATCTATAGGGTCCATCCCTTGCAAGGCCAAACGGGTCAAGGCATGCTCACAGCTTGTGGATACACACGGAACCCTCCAACTACACCTTTCGTGGAATATAGGCCAAGGTGGATGATATGAGCATGGATCCACCATTTCCCGCACACATTGCACGGGCAAGGCCTCCCGCGTGACCCATCTTCCCCGAACGTGCGCGACGAGAAGGCCAAGACAGTACCTGTTCATGGTCGACTTCATGGGCCATGAGCAAGACCATGAAGTCTGGGCAAACTTGAGTTTTTGAGTGACTTGTAGTTCACTTGAAGGGCAAATAATTATGTAGTATAAATAGGCTATGTTAGCCATTTTTAGGACTTGTCTTTTATTTGAATGTTATTTCTCTAAGACCAAACCCTAGTGTAGCTTAGATAATTTAGGGTTCTTAAAACCAGCACTTCATCTTCTTTACTTTGTAACAAGGTTGCTCTAGCTAGCCTAGAGAGGGTTTGTTGGGTATTGAAGTTATATACTTATTATTGTTCATCAAAACACTCTCCTTTTCATCCATTAATCCGCTGCACAATCCGTAACCTTCTTGCAACGTTATCCTCTCCATTTAAACACCTTCATCCGTTCATCCGAACCAGCAACCAACCTCTCATAAGAGGACTAGATCCGTGGCTCCATTCAATCCGTTCATCTTCTCCAAAACAGAGGCTGAATCCTTATCATTTGGTAGCGGAGCTCCAGCTACCCTCTAGGTTGATTATCTCACCATTTCCCCCATTAAAATCGCTCCCCCTTCATCTCTTTTATTCATTTGTGCTGGTCAGAATTTTTCTGTCCAGGAGTCAGTTTTGTGTCTGTTTTCGTTTTGATTTTCTGTGCATTTTCTCCATCAGAAAAGTCTGAACATTTTGGTGCTTAATCTTCTATCTGTGTATAGAAAACTTTGTTTTTGAGTCGACTGCTGAATCTGTGATTTTTACACACGTTTTGACCTTGGAAGAAAAGTGTGCAAAAATTGCGTGAGAAAAATTGTTTTGTGTTGTGCGTCTGTTTTCCCTTCCTTCCACTTGGAATTTCATTTTGCTTCCTTCTACAAAGTTGTAGATCGGAGTCTTTTGAGTCTGTCTATTTATTTTCAGAATTTTTGATCCACGTTTGCTATGTGTTGAAGGCAAAAGCCGAAAGTCTCCTGGGTGTTCTTGATAGTTCATCTTGTTTTCGTTTTGGTTTTGTGTTTGATTTCGTTGGAGCCAAAAAATTCTGAAAAATTGGTGTTTGTGTGGTTTAATTCTTACCTGAGCTGTGTTTAATTGTTGGCTTTTGTTGGAGCTTCCTATGGTGTCCATGAGAGCCATGTGGACTTGCTTGTTGCTTAGCTAAGTGCCAAATTTTGTGCTCCACTCCTAGCTGGCCACATCACCCCTATTGTGAGCCTAGTATTTTCATGCATTGTGAGCCAAGCATTTCCGCTTGCTCACCACTCTTCTCCTCACTTAGCTGGCCCTAGGTTTAGCATCCTTACACATGCCACCTCACTTGCCACATACACACCACCTTACTTGCCACCTCACACATTTTGCCACCTCATCACTAGTGCCACCTCATCAAATATTTGGCATCTAGTGAATATTTTTAAAAGAGTACAACTACTTGTCTTTCACTTCTTATTTCAAAACTACTTGTCATACAAGTGAGTTCTCTTCACTCATTGTTTAAACTTTCAGTTTTGGATATTTCTTTGAAATTTCCTTTCTCCTTTCCTTGAGTCTTTTCTTGTGTAGCTTGTCTTGGTGTTTTCCTTTCCTTGTTTCTGCACATCATCTATCCACTCTAAACCAATTTAGTGATCAAACTCAAGTTATCTTCTTTGATCACTATTTCGGTTTTCCTTCACCTTTCCCTCTAGCCCTTGTTTTCATTGCTTTTCCTTGTGCCTTAGTGATTCTTTGAGTCATTGTTTGGCTTCGGTTATGGTTTGGGCTTAGAGAGAAAATTGTGAGATTATTAGAGTGATAAACACGAGCGAAACACGTGAGGGAGGGACTAACCCTTTTTAGCTATCAATTGTGTTTGTTCTTTTTGTAGGTATTTACTATGTCTTCGCATTGCTCTTATTCGGATGTTGGGTCCGATTGGGAGGATGCATCTTGTTCAAGTGCGGCCTATTCCATGGCTAGTGACCGCGTATCTTCTTGCCATGTCGTGAGCTACTTGGGAGAGGTAGAGTCACCGTATGGGACTAGTTCTTGCCATGAGGATGCTTGTCCCGAGGGGGATGAAGCATCACTTGATTCTTGGGCCTATGTATTAGATAGCCGAGACAGTCGCTCTAGTGCCACTTCTTCTTCTCGGTTGGAGTATGGTCTTCGTGAGCCCTCACGGCAATCTTATGGGTATGAGCAGCCGGACCACATTTATGAGCGCCCACACCGCCCCTCTCTCCCTTATGTGGCGCCACCTCCATATGGTGCCCATAGCTCATCACGCGTGATAGAGGCACCGGTTGATCACCTCCTTTATCCACACGGACGTGACTATGCTCCATATGGGCCACCATCATCACCCCGTGACCTTAGGCCTCCTAGTGCACCTCCTCGCCACGCGCTGCCGTATTTTTACGAGCAGCCTACTCACCATGTCACTTGGCCCCCGCCACCTCCTAGCCGAGACTTTGACACCGTGACTGCCTCCTATACCCCTCCACATTTGAGGGTTGCTCCTCCGCACCCCTCCTATTGATGCGTTCCTTGTAGGCTAGAACGCTCTCTTTTGATCGTTGTCCAGCGACGAGGGTTTCAATGCGGAATTTAACTCGAAGAAAGCACGTGAATCTCCAAGGTAAGGTGTCCTTGGCACTCCACGCCGAATCCCTTGAGGATCTTGTGTCAAACCGATGAATCTCCACGGTAAGGTGTCCACGGCACTCCAGAGACGAATGACTCAATAGATAGTGCTTTCAAGTTTTACTTGACAAGCTAATCGAATGCACGAAACTCAATTAGTTGCAAGGTTCATCAAGAACGAGTGGATTTGCTTTCAATTATCAAAAATAGTCTCCTTTAAAAATGACATGGGCGGCTCCTTTTTAAAGAAGCACCAAACCCTAATTCCAAAAATGGAAACTAGTTTAGTTTCTAAATAATGACTTAAACGAAAATGGCAACAAGCCACCCTTCCAAATAAGTTCTGAAACCCTAAAATAACATAAATAAAGTCTACTAAATAGGATAGAAGTGCAGGCGCCGCCGTTTAGGTCAAAAAGGCCCAAGTGGCTTTCCTTGCAGGTCCTCCGAATCACGTTTTAAGGAAATAAGGTGTTTTCCTTATTCCCTCCAGCGTTCCCACTGAAAGTTGGATGGAAACTTCCTAACACATAGATGAAGTGCTGGGCTGAATATTGCGCGAGGAAATATGCACCAATCTTCAAAAGGCTCGGCAGTGGCTTTCGCTGTCCAATGCGGGCTTGTGATTTGGGCCTGTCCCAAATCCTTCGGGCGTTTCTCCTGATTTTTGGCCTGGACTCCTCTCTTGTATTATAAATGGTCATGACCTGCTCAAAAATAGGAAAAGGGTGCTGGTGGGCCTAAGGGTCCGAGGTGGCCATGTGGAGCCCATCCGTAGGCGCAGACGCGGTGCAGATTAGGGTTACAAGGCGCAGCCGGGGCGCGCGCAGGTTGGCTTCCTCCGAGGCTGTCTCTGCCTCAGTTCCATGTGGATGAGGCTACTGAGCCTCACTTGTAGGGCTCGGGCCCGTGGGCGGCAATGGGAGGCTCGCGGCTGCATCCTCCAAGGCTCGGGCCTTGGCGTGGGTGGTTGCGCCTATGGGTGCGTCACTAGGGTTGGCTCCGGCTGGGATCGTATCATCCCCTCCATCTTGGGAAGGATTCGCCCTCGAATCCAAATCAGCAACATCCTCATCACCTGCATCAAACAACCGTAAGTCAGAAATATTAAAGGTTCCATGAATCGAACCATACTCACTTGGAAGGTCGAGGCGGTAGGCGTTGTTGTTGATCTTCTCAACAATCTGAAACGGGCCATCTCCCCGTGGGGATAATTTTCCTTTCCTCTTCTCTGGAAATCTCTCACGTCTTAGGTGCAGCCACACCCAATCGCGAACTTGAAAGGACGCGGTCTTGCGGCCTTCATTGTGCTTGCGCACTAGGCGCTCATTAGTGCGCTCAATGTTTGCCTTAGCCTTCTCATGTATCTGTTTGATGTGGTCTGCCCGCTGCTGTCCATCTAAGTTCGAAACATCACTCAAAGGCAAAGGGGTCAAATCCATGGGAGTTAGCGGATTAAAGCCATAAACTACTTCAAAAGGTGAACAATTTGTAGTAGAATGGATTGAACGATTATAAGCAAACTCCATGAAAGGCAAATGATCAGTCCATTTAGAAACATGTTTGGTAACTAACGAGCGTAAAAGAGACCCTACAGTACGGTTAACGACCTCAGTTTGGCCGTCGGTTTGAGGGTGACAAGAAGTCGAATACAGCAATTTAGTGCCAAGGCGACTCCACAACACTCGCCAAAAGTGGCTCAAAAATCTTCCATCACGGTCACTAACAATACTAATAGGCATACCATGGAGGCGGACTACCTCTCTAAAGAATATAGTAGCAACCTGAGACGCATCACTAGTATTTTTACAAGGCAAAAAGTGGGCCATTTTGGAAAATCGATCCACAACAACAAATATACCATCCTTACCATCCCAAGATTTAGGTAAAAATACAATGAATTCCATGGACAGATCGGTCCAAGGTTGGGAAGGTACGGGCAGCGGCATAAACTCACCATGACTAGCTAACCGAGATTTTGCCCTTTGGCAAACTACACATCTAGCAATCACACGCACAACATCTAGTCTCATTTTAGGCCAATAAAAGTGTGATTTCAGCATGTCATAGGTTTTATTAATGCCAAAGTGGCCCATCAATCCACCACTATGTGATTCATGCACAAGTAATTCACGCAAAGAACACTTAGGAATGCAAAGGCGCTTGCGCCGAAATAGATAGTTTTCATGCGTATAAAATTTTACATCAGCCATGGAATCATAAGTCTTATAGATCTCACCAAAATCCAAATCAGTAGGGTAGAGTGGAATTATTTGAGAAAACCCTAAAAATTTGACACTTAACGAAGAGATCAAGGCATACCTCCTAGACAATGCGTCGGCCACAACATTGTCTTTTCCTTCCTTGTACTTGATGTGATAAGGGAAAGCTTCCAAGAACTCCAGCCACACGGCATGTCTCCTATTCAACTTCCCTTGTCCCTTTAGGTATTTGAGGCTCAAGTGGTCGGTATGCACCACAAATTCCCTCGGCATCAAGTAGTGTTGCCAAACCTCGAAAGCCCTAACTAGTGCATAAAGCTCTTTGTCATACGTTGGATAACGCAACTGAGCATCCTTGAGCTTCTCACTAAAGAAGGCTATTGGCTTCTTCTCTTGCATCAAAACAGCACCTATACCGATTCCACTCGCATCGCACTCCAACTCAAACGGTTTGTCAAAGTCGGGAAGGGCTAACACGGGCGCGTTGGACAGCTTGTCCTTCAACTCTTGGAATGCGGCCTCTTGAGGCTCCTCCCACCTGAAATCAACATGTTTCTTAGTTAGGTCATTAAGTGGGGCAGCAAGAGTACTAAAATCACGAATGAAACGTCGATAAAAGGAAGCTAAGCTGTGAAAGGAGCGGATGTCGCTTGCTATTTTCGGCGTAGGCCACTCCTTGATCGCTTGCACCTTCGCTTCATCCACCTTCACACCGTCCTTGCCCACGAGAAATCCTAAAAACTCAACCTGTTCTAAAGAAAAAGAGCACTTGGAGAGTTTAGCATAAAGCTTCTCTTCACGCAAGGCTAGCTCAAACACACAACTCAAGAATAAGGAACAAGGAATGACTATATTTTTCAGAAACTGAAATGCACAACTCAAAGCTGAAATTCCGAGTGGCCACTGCGCACCGAATTTGAATTGGCGAGAAGTATATGAATGAGACTGAATTAGACAAAGTCTTCAAAAGAAGAAATGTTCTACACAGAGAGAAGTTGAAGCTGTCCAATTTTCAGAATTTTTGGAGTGCATATACCCCTCTCAAAACGGGCAAAAGCGAAGGTATTGAAAACTGGGAAAAAGGAAGTCCGAAATGGAAAAGGATCAATGCAATGCACCACTAGGGTTCGTCCACAAGGACACTTCACAACCAAAGTAATTCACTTCAATGTGCAAATGCAAGTAGCTTCTTGCTTGTGACACATTTGCTTATCTTCTCTCTTTTTTTCTTTTTTTTGAGAAGAGGGGGAACTTGATCACTTTTCTTTTCTTTTCTCTTCCTTGTTTCTTTTTGTTTTGATCAAATGTTTTAGTTCCCTCTTCTTTTTTTTTGAATTCTATTTTGATTGCAAAGGGTGAAGAAGACTCACTTGAAAGACAAGTATTTGGTTTTAAAAGAAAATGAAGTGAAAGACAAGTAGTTTGTATTTTTGACAAATTCACTACGAGCCAAAAAGATGATGTGGCAAGTGAAGATGATGTGTCACAAATTGTGTGGATGACCAAGCAAGTGAAGTGGCAAGTGATGTGGAGGTATATGACAAGCACACAAGTGTAAGGATGCTGATTTTAGGGCCGGCTTAGGGTGAGGGACAAGCTGAAAATACTTGGCTACAAATGAAACAAACACTTGGCTCACAATTAAGGTGATGTGGCCGGTTTTGGTTGGACAAACAATTTCAGCATTTAGCAAGAATACAAACAAGTCCACATGGCTCTCAAGGCCACCATAGGAAGCTCCAATAACTTCAGCAACAAATTCACTTAATAAAGATGAAATAAACCCCACTTTGATGCACACAAACACCAAATAAACTAGCAATGTCAGTTTTGCCAAGATCAAGACACTAGAAGACAAAAATAACTCAAGAACACCTAAATTTTCAAATGAGCTAAGATTGATTCCTACGGTAGAAAATAATGTTTAAGCCATGGGAAACAAATATGGAGGTGTTTGGACCGTGGAAACCCAAGGAAAAAGTGTTTCAAACGAGTAAGGGAACGGTTGTAAGAACAGAAAAAAATTTCAGCCAAAAATGGAAGAATACACGGTTGAAAAGATGGATCCAGCCGTGGGAAAGGGAGTTACCAGCCTAGAAGACGTTTGGAGCTCCGCTACCACTTGATAACATTCGACCCTCCTTTGGATGGATTGAGGTCGAATAGTGGAGCCTCTTCGGATCTAGTCTTCTTTAGGAGGATGATAACTTGAGCTTGCTGATATTGAGCACGGATTTGGATGAAGGAGTGCAGAATATTTGGATGTTCGGGAGTGTTTAAGGCAGCGGAAATAGATGGATGAATATCGAAAAGGATTTATGGAAAACAATAGATTAACTTGCAATCAAACGTTTACAAGGATCAACACTCGAAACCTTCCCTTAATTGATCAATGATCAAGCCGAAAGGTGTTGAAATGTTTAAAGGAAAAATCGGGTTTAAGACCCCTAAGGCTTCAACCAACTACTTGGTCTTGATGAGGAGATAAACTCACAATTCAAATCAAAGACAAGCTATAAAAGAGGCTATCTCCTTCTATTTATAGCTTTGGCATTATTACAAGGGAAAACCCTACTCTACCCCTCACTTAAGTCTAGGAAGGGTGGCTGGTTGGCTGACTAGGCGCGAACTTGAGGGACCAAAATAGAAGCGAGGCCAATTCGCGGAACTCTTCATGGGTTGCTAGGGTTGGTGATAAGGATTCAGCCTCTGTTTTGGAGAAGATGAACGGATTGAATGGAGCCACGGATCTAGTCCTCTTGTGAGAGGTTGGTTGCTGGTTCGGATGAACGGATGAAGGTGTTTAAATGGAGAGGATAACGTCGCAAGAAGGTTGCGGATTGTGCAGCGGATTAATGGATGAACAGGAGAGTGTTTTGATGAACAATAATAAGTATATAACTTCAATACCCAACAAACCCTCTCTAGGCTAGCTAGAGCAACCTTGTTACAAAGTAAAGAAGATGAAGTGCTGGTTTTAAGAACCCTAAATTATCTAAGCTACACTAGGGTTTGGTCTTAGAGAAATAACATTCAAATCAAAGACAAGTCCTAAAAATGGCTAAAAAAGCCTATTTATACTACATAATTATTTGCCCTTCAAGTGAACTACAAGGCACTGAAAAACTCAAGTTTGCCCAGACTTCATGCTCTTGCTCATGGCCCATGAACTCGACCATGAACAGGCACTGTCTTGGCCTTCTCGTAGCGCATGTTCGGGGAAGATGGGCCACGCGAGAGGCCTTGCCCATGCAATGTGTGCGGGAAATGGTGGATCCATGCTCATATCATCCCATCCCTCTTTGAGGAGATTCATCCTCGAATCTAGACCGTGGATGGTGTGATAGACCGAAATGAGCAATGAAGATTTAACCACAAGGACTTCCATTCCTTTCCTTCGCACCCAGTCTCTTTCAATCCATTGGAGAAGCGGATCCGTGTAGCCATGCAGGGGAGCCAAAGTAGTGAAAGATGAGGCGCGATCAAGATGTGAAGCCAAAAGGGTGAAGGAGGAGGCGCGGCCAAGGTGCACATGTAGGAAAGGATCCACAAAACAAAGAGGTGACACCGATGGAATGATAGAGAATTGGCTACCAAAATCTTGAAACTTACTTTGCAAATCAAGGCAATGAAGAGCCTTCTCATGGCAGCCCAAAGTAAACCCATAAATGACACGTTCACTCCCATTGTTTCCATCCGCCCCATGATCATCACCATGTGAACACACCCTCAAAACAGCCCTATCCGCGACCAATGGAGGTACCACCTTAACAACGGGCTGAACAACAAGGGCAGCGTCTATAGATGACACTAAATCCTCCTCAAATGATGGCGAAACAAGAGCAATAATGCCAACCTCTTCGACGGGTAAATAAGCACTAGAAGCAACACCATTCTCTGTGTTCTTGTCACTAGCCAACTCACATTGCCCAAGGTGCCCGGAGTCCCGTAGGTTTTCCAATATCAGCGTCATTGCGGTCATGGTTTCTGCCATGGATTGACTGCTACGTTGCACTCGTGCTAGAATTGGAGCAATCTCTGAGTTGAAGGGTGAAGGTACTTGTGCATGGGACGACCCTAGGTCATGTGATGGGGTAAGGTGATAGGAGGGGTGCGGAGGAGAAACCCTCAAATGTTGAGGGGTATAGGAGGCAGTCACGGTGTCAAAGTCTCGGCTAGGAGGTGGCGGGGGCCAAGTGACATGGTGAGTAGGCTGCTCGTAAAAATACGGCAGCGCGTGGCGAGGAGGTGCACTAGGAGGCCTAAGGTCACGGGGTGATGATGGTGGCCCATATAGAACATAGTCACGTCCGTGTGGATAAAGGAGGTGATCAACCGGTGCCTCTATCACGCGTGATGAGCTATGGGCACCATATGGAGGTGGCGCCACATAAGGGAGAGAGGGGCGGTGTGGGCGGTCATAAATGTGGTCCGAATGCTCATACCCATAAGATTGCCGTGAGGGGTCATGAAGACCATACTCCAACCGAGAAGAAGAAGTGGCACTAGAGCGGCTGTCTCGGCTGTCTAATACATAGGCCCAAGAATCAAGTGATGCTTCATCCCCCTCGGGACAAGCATCCTCATGGCAAGAACTAGTCCCATACGGTGACTCTACCTCTCCCAAGTAGCTCACGGCATGGCAAGAAGATACGCGGTCACTAGCCATGGAATAGGCCACACTTGAACAAGATGCATCGTCCCAATCGGACCCAACATCCGAATAAGAGCAATGCGAAGACATAGTAAATACCTACAAAAAGAACAAACACAATTGATAGCTAAAAAGGGTTAGTCCCTCCCTCACGTGTTTTGCTCGTGTTTATCACTCTAATAATCTCACAATTTTCTCTCTAAGCCCAAACCATAACCGAAGCCAAACAATGACTCAAAGAATCACTAAGGCACAAGGAAAAGCAATGAAAGCAAGGGCTAGAAGGAAAGGTGAAGGAAAACCGAAATAGTGATCAAAGAAGATAACTTGAGTTTGATCACTAAATTGGTTTAGAGTGGATAGATGATGTGCGGAATCAAGGAAAGGAAAACACCAAGATAAGCTACACAAGAAAAGACTCAAGGAAAGGAGAAAGGAAATTTCAAAGAAAAATCCAAAATCGAAAGTTTAAACAACTAAAGGAGAAAACCGAAAATCAAACAAATGCACACCAAAAGTGAACTACTACACTTCTAATGTATTCATACACACTAGTAGTCTCTTGCTTTTGACTTAATTGCAATCTATTTTTTTGAATTTGGAACTTGATCACTTTTTTTTTCTATGTTTTAGTCCCTTTCTTTCTTTCTTTTGTTGCAATGAGTGAAGAGAACTCACTTGTATGACAAGTAGTTTTGAAATAAGAAGTGAAAGACAAGTAGTTGTACTCTTTTAAAAATATTCACTAGATGCCAAATATTTGATGAGGTGGCACTAGTGATGAGGTGGCAAGTGAGGTGGTGTGTATGTGGCAAGTGAGGTGGCATGTGTAAGGATGCTAAACCTAGGGCCGGCTAAGTGAGGAGAAGAGTGGTGAGCAAGCTGAAATGCTTGGCTCACAATGCATGAAAATACTAGGCTCACAATAGGGGTGATGTGGCCAGCTAGGAGTGGAGCACAAAATTTGGCACTTAGCTAAGCAACAAGCAAGTCCACATGGCTCTCATGGCCACCATAGGAAGCTCCAACAAAAGCCAACAATTAAACACAGCTCAGGTAAGAAATAAACCACACAAACACCAATTTTTCAGAATTTTTTGGCTCCAACGAAATCAAACACAAAACCAAAACGAAAACAAGATGAACTATCAAGAACACCCAGGAGACTTTCGGCTTTTGCGTTCAACACATAGCAAACGTGGATCAAAAATTCTGAAAATAAACAGACAGACTCAAAATACTCCAATCTACAACTGTTTAGAAGGAAGAAAAATGAAATTCCAAGTGGAAGGGAGAGAAAATAGATGCACAACACAAAACTATTTTTCTCGCGCGATTTTTGCACACTTTTCTTCCAAGGTCAAAACGTGTGTAAAAATCACAGATTCAGCAGTCGACTCAAAAACAAAGTTTTCTATACATAGAAGATTAAGCACCAAAATTTCAGACTTTTCTGATGGAGAAAACGCACAGAAAATCAAAACGAAAACAGACACAAAACTGACTCCTGGACAGAAAAATTCAGACCAGCACAAACGAATAAAAGAGATGAAGGGGGAGCGATTTTAATGGGGGAAATGGTGAGATAACCAACCTAGAGGGCAGCTGGAGCTCCGCTACCAAATGATAAGGATTCAGCCTCTGTTTTGGAGAAGATGAACAGATTGAATGGAGCCACGGATCTAGTCCTCTTGTGAGAGGTTGGTTGCTGGTTCGGATGAACGGATGAAGGTGTTTAAATGGAGAGGATAATGTCGCAAGAAGGTTGCGGATTGTGCAGCAGATTAATGGATGAACAGGAGAGTTATTTGATGAACAATAATAAGTATATAACTTCAATACCCAACAAACCCTCTCTAGGCTAGCTAGAGCAACCTTGTTACAAAGTAAAGAAGATGAAGTGCTGGTTTTAAGAACCCTAAATTATCTAAGCTACAGTAGGGTTTGGTCTTAGAGAAATAACATTCAAATCAAAGACAAGTCCTAAAAATGGCTAACATAGCCTATTTATACTACATAATTATTTGCCCTTCAAGTGAACTACAAGTCACTCAAAAACTCAAGTTTGCCCAGACTTCATGCTCTTGCTCATGGCCCATGAACTCGACCATGAACAGGTACTGTCTTGGCCTTCTCGTCGCGCACGTTCGGGGAAGATGGGCCACGTGGGAGGCCTTGCCCGTGCAATGTGTGCGGGAAATGGTGGATCCATGCTCATATCAGTTGGTGCGGGTGCGGTGCGGGTGTCTTCATGGCTTGCGTGGCCAACTCGTGAGAGAGTGCGCCTAGAGCATCCGTGCTCGTATCATCCCCTCGCCGTTTGAAGGGATTCGTCCTCGAATCCACGCGCTCCTCACCTTGACGATCCGCACCTAAAATGCCTACAAATGAGGGACACGAGTAAGCATAAACAAAAGCCGTAAGTCGAGAACATAAAGACACGCATATGTTAACAATGTGTGCAGCAAGGGCATCATATAATAGTAAAAACCAGGGCATCGAACGAGTATAAATGCTCGAAGCAACCAATATGTCAACAAGTTTAAGTAAGGTAGCATGCACACCCATTCCATTTTCTCTCGGTGCTATATCAAATCTACGTGGCACAAGCATGTCCTCAATGCTATGCTCGGGTGGGGGACCCTTGGGCTTTTCCATGGGAAAAACAACATTAAAAATCAATGTGTACCTCACATCTTTACCCCTTGCAAAAAGACTCACTCTCTTGGTACTTTTCACTCTTGTGTTACTCAGTTCCTACCCAAGAGGAAAACTTAGCTAATCGGGTGGGTAGTCTCTCAATGCATGCTCCTTGTTTTCATGCAAGATATTTTCCTCATCCACACAACTCATGTTTTTCACTCCACTCGGCGCATGCTCTATTTTTTCATGCCCTTTCTTTTCCTCATGTTCAACGCTTACTTTCTTCACTCCACTCCTATTTTTATCTCTAAATCTCATCTCACTCTCGTCATTCTCCACAATAACATTGCCCAAATCAAACAAAGGATTGGCAAACATCGCCAACAAATGCTCATCCTTCTCTCCTCTCAACCCTTGTTCGATATTAGTGTCACACATAGAAGAAATAAGAGGGTTGATGGTAGCGTCGTGAAGCTTCATGTGAGCATCACCAAGCACAACATGAGCATCTATAGCATACAGCATGGTAGGGCAAAAGCTAACCTCATGGATAGGAGGAAGTGGATGCAAAAGGGACCGAAAGGTGCACAGCCGTGCGAGACCATGGAAGGCTTTCTCGTGGCTGTCCGAAGAGAACTCACAAGTCGACCTTGCCACCAAAGTAGCACTCGAAGTCACTAAGTCTGAATCCATACTAAGCGCATCCTCAATAAGCGGTGGAGTACGAGCCGAAACAACACTACCAAGAAGCTCTCTCTCTTGCTCTATCTGAGACACTTCCCATCGACGCTCGGTCGCCTCTATGATGGTCGTAAGTGACGCGAGAGCCGAGTCGAAGGGCGAAGGACTAGGAGTCTGGGGTGGCTCACTCACATGGGAAGTGACACGACGATGTGAGCCCAGATGAGTCCTAAGGACATGGTGTGAAGGTGGGGCATGATGAAGGGGGCGCTCCCAAAATGAATCATGGCGTGGGGTGTTATGGAAAGGACATGCTCGATGAGGGGGATCATAGCCATGTCCCGCGGTGTCTGTGATGGGGTCTACGGGTTGTGTTTGTGGTTGTGTTTCGGGCTGTGTTTGTGGTTGTGTTTCGGGCTAGGGTTATGGCAATGCCTCGGTTGGCTGGTGTAAGGATGTGGCCTAAGGGGGCGAGGCTAGAAGAGGGGTGCGCGCCATCCCCAAGGTCCCTGCCGAAGCTTGTACTACACTCGGCCGTACTTGACTCTAAGCCACCTTGCCGTTGTGACCAAGAATCGTCTAGAAGAGGTGGGTCATGTGAGGGGGATCTTTTTTGGTGGACCGCGTTTAGGTTTAGGCTAGGTAAGGGCAAATCTGGTTGTTGGGTCGTCGGTGGTAGTAGTGCGGCAAGGGCCTCCAAAATGGCCAAGTTGGACTTAGCGAGGCTAGCTCTTTGATGGATTAGATCCTCCAAATGGTGTGAGAGCTGATCTAAGTCCGAGGTGGAGGTGGTTGGTTCCATATCAGTCACTATCCGAGGGCCAAACTCAAGAGACATAGTAGCAAGTACCTACAAAAAGAAACAAACGCAATTAACAAAATAAATAAGGGGGTTAGTCCCTCCCTCGCATGTTTGGGCTCTCGTGTTTCACACAACTCTCTAATGCGCTCACTAACTTACCCACTCATATCTCCAAGCAAAACCAAACAATGTAGCTTAGCACGGACTCTAAGACATAAGATGGCACAAGGAAAACAAGGAAAACCGGTGTGGAAAGAAAGGCAGAGAAGGCCGCAAGGAAATTCAAGGGAATGATGCGTTGAATTTCAATGACCTAGAGTAGAATTAATGTGATAAACAAAGGAGGAAAACTCAAGCCACTTAGGAGAAGGCTAGCTCAAACACACAACTCAAGAAGAAGGAACAAGGAATGACTATATTTTTCAGAAACTGAAATACACAACTTAAAGCTGAAATTTCGAGTGACCACTGCGCACTGAATTTGAATTGGCGAGAAGTATATGAATGAGACTGAATTAGACAAAGTCTTCAACGCAGCACTACTGTCAACGAGAATGTTGGCTTGATCTTTAGGATGCTCCACTCGTCCAAACATCCAGAAATTTGGACACAGTAAGCACACACACATAGAGGTTTCCATCAAGCCTTTCTGATCCCTGATCGGACTCCATCTACTCCATCATGTCTTGACGCTTTTGTCCATGTAGTCGCGTGATACATCTTGGGATCGTATCATTCCCTCCCTCTTCGGAAATATTCATCCCTCGAATCTTGCTCAGCATAATTTGTCCACGAAAGCTTCACAATTATATGCTCAAAGCATACTCGCCATCTCTTGTGCTTCCTTAGTTGCCATCTCTTGCGCTTCAAGGGTAAGACGCATGATATGCTAAGGTATGTGTGAGGATTCGCATCATTCCCTCTCCCTTCGAAAAGATTCGACCTCGAATCTGTACCTAGACCTGCACCACAATACTTTAAGTTAGTAATATCAAAGTAAGCACAAATCGAACCATACCAACCTTGTAAATTCAACTTGGCAGCAATGTCTCTAAACATGTGAATGTGTCGAGTAAGACTATTGCTCTAAGCGGCTACTCTTGCTTGAACTTGGTTTAGGGACCGTCTCCGGCGTAAGTGCTGCCAAACCCAAGCTCTTATCTTGAAGGATCCACTCATCCTTCAATGGTTTCCCAAAGTTGCCATCTTGACACTCAAGCGCGCACCATAGCGCTTGGCTTATCCATGGGTTGTCCGCATTACTTCGATCTCTTTGCTACCACTTATACTAAACAATATACTCAAAGGTAGCAACATTAAACTGAATTATGTTATATGAATGAAACCATATATGAGTTTAAGAAACAATCTCCAAATAATAACATGTATTGAAAGGAAGTAAGTAAATAAAATAAATTGAAAGTATTGCTTCCATGTAAACTCATACTTACAAACCGAAACATGCCATGAGGACTCAAGTGCCCATGGATCCACATTGCTTGAAACTCCGAATTGTGGTTGACAAGATGTCCCAATTAGCATCTTCGTGCTCGGCCTCCTCCACAATTCCATCCATGAGTCGCTAAGTGACTCCTCCCTGTGATTACTAACAATACTCCAAGGAACAATATGTGAAAGCATAACATCCTTAAAGAATATGTTAGTAATAGTTGCGCTATATTGATGTATCAAACCAGCATCATATGACCAATACACAGTCAAATCATATAATGAACTACACAACCAAATTAAGCGCTCATGCTTGCTATGATATGCTTTATGCATACAAAACATAGATTTTGTGTCAAATAAATAATCTTTATAGACTTCACAAAAATTAGAATCATTAGCATAAAGATTAACCCTAGATGTAACCTCAAGCGATTTTTCACTAAGTGACTTTTTATCAATACTACCAATAAGACTCAAAGGAACATCATGTGAAGACATATCATTCCTATAAATTAAACCAGTAATATTAATTAAATCACAGCAGCTCATCAAACAATCATCAAACACATCATGCTCATCAAAATTTTACAAAAGATCATGCGACCTAAACAAGTGATCGCGCTTGAATAGAGTTCCCTCAAGTCCAGTCGACTTACCCACAAATTTAACATAAAATTCACACATAGAAGAATAATTATATAATGTAAAGACATGTGAATATTCAATTAAAATTGTGTTAAGGACAACACAATCCACGTCTCTCAGCCTAGTCAACAAACCAAACTATTTTCGCTTTCGCGAGTAATTTTCGAAGGCATATGACTTGACCTTCGGTGCTTGCATATAATCATCATCATTTAAATTAATTTTAGAACCAGAAGCATAAAAATTAATGATATTTATATACTCACACAAATCGCTCCTTAGGGAAGATAGCCATACCATACCCTTTCGGTTAGGGTTTGCCGAAATATGCACCATGGATGCACAAGGCTCTTTCCCTCTTCTTGGTGGTAAGGTAAGAGGCTTCCCTTCTACCAACAATCTTCTCTTGTTCTGCACCTTAGGAGAAATAATAATAGAAGGGAAAACAATCGGATTAGGGTTAGGAAAATCTAAGCGCAATGGCCAAAAATTCAGTTTTTGGTGGCTTGTGCCAAAACAGATTTTTTGCACATGTAATGCATCCCTCACTTGTTCTCTCTTGGCATAAACACACATCTCTCCTTTTTTAATGATGCCACTCTCTGCATGCTCTTTATTTTCATTCAAGTGTTTTAAACTCTCATCTTTTTTCCCATGCTCGCTATTTTCATGGGGGTTGTTTTTTATTTCATAAGGCCCATGCTCACTCTTTTCATGGGGGCTGTTTTCCTCATTATTTCTCTCTTTCTTTTCACTCAACTCTCCTCTTTTTCTCTCAATATTCCTTATGATTTTAGACTTGGCATAAGCTTTCACAACTCGCTTTTGCTCCTCATCTTTCACCTTTGACTTAGTAGGCCTGATACTATGATAAAGAGACATCTTCTTCCTTTGCTTCTCTATACTGATCGCCTTTTGTAACATATCCTCTAAGTAGAAGAACTCATTGTAATATAGTGGATCGGTTATCTCTCGGTTAAGGCCTTCGAAGAATCTTGTCATCGTCTCCCTTTTGGTCTCCTTGACTTGTGCTCTCTCCAAAGCAATCTCCATCTCATTAAAGTACTCTTCAACACTTTTATTTCCTTGTGTCAAGGTCTCCAACTTTCGGAGAAGCTCACGGCTGAAGCGAGTAGGGACAAAACGGTGTCTCATAATCTGCTTCATCTCCTCCCAATTCTGAATTGGAAAACCCATGAGAGAGGTGCACTTGTGATTGGTCTGTTCCCACCAACATGTAACGTCTCCACTAAACGTAGCTGCTACTAGCTCTACTTTCTTCCTTTCCGAATAATCATAGCAGCGAAAAATAGATTGTACATCTTGCTCCCAATCCAAGTAAGCATTCGGATTGTACATTGCTTCAAAAGGCAGAAATCTTACCCTTGACTCACTTTTGTTATATGTCTCGGCCTTAGCCGTCAAACCAACTGAGATTTTCCTCCATTCACACCTAGCATAATGCCCTTGCCTCAGATAGGCATCATCCTCATAATCTCGCGCCCTTGGACCATTGCGTGTAAGACATTCTGTAATTCCTGTAAATTTACAACACTAGCAAACAAACGTAAAATTTGTACTAAACCTAGCACTCCCTCACGTGTTTACTCTCGTGTTTAAACTCTCTAATGCTCTCACAAAATTCACTCAAAAATTCCTGCAATTGTTCAAGTGTTAGTGAGACTCAAGAGCTCAAGAAAAAAAGGTTCCCAAGAAGACTCTCAAAGACAACTAGCACTGAAAAGAATGGTGACACTTGTTATTTGAGTAATTGCAAGAACAATCAATCAAACAAATAGCAAGTAGAGTAGAAGGCAATTTCAAGGAATCAAAGAAAGCTCAAATTGACTCGAAAGGACTCAAACAAATTCAATTTTCAGTTCTGAATTTAATATCCAATTGCACTTCAATTCACTTCCTTGCTAAATCTGATTTTTATGGCGCAAATACTTCTATATATTTTTGTATTTGCAGAATCAAACTCTTTTCTTTCTCTTTTTTTTTTTAATTTTTTTATTTTACTATGAACACAGTTTAGTGTTTTGATCACAACTTTTTACTCCGGACTCCGAATCGACTGATTCTTTTTTATTCGAATGTCCAACAAACACAGCTTTCCAAAGGATCCTTTTTTACTCAAATCGGACTTCAGTAGCTATATATTAAAATTCAATTTTGACTTGATAGAATTTGCACAGATTTTCTTTTGTATTTCGTGACCTCTTTGTTGGTAGAAAATGCAAGTAATTTAGCTAATTTCAACACAACAAACTGGACTGAAAATACAACCAATTGTATTCAAGTAATGAAGCAAAGCACACAACGAAATTGGTTTTAGAATGGAGTACAAGACGAAACCGATTTTAGCAATGAAAACTTGAAAACAATTAAAGATACTTACCAATCTTTGAACGTCTTAAACTCCGCTACCAACTGATACGATCCTAGTTGCGTATCACGTAATTCTGGTCGTTGTTCAAGGATGGATTTCAATGCGGAAGTAATGAACTCGACCAGTACGAGCTTAGACCACTTAGCTAACTTGTGCTAAGAGCCCTAATCGATTTCAAGTCAAGGATCTTGAATCAAATTCTTAGGACTAGACTCAATGATAAGGGCTCAACTTCCTTTTTGGAGAAGAAGGCCGAATTGAGAGCTTCGGATCTAGTCCTCACGCATGGATGGTCTTGACAATGGATATAGGTGCCTCGGATGGAGATGGAGAGGGGCACCTTGGTGAACTTGATGAATGAAGATGGTGTTTAGGGAGTTACTTGCAGCGGATCAATGGTTGTTTGGTAGAGATGGAACGGATTGGACAATAAGGAACTTAACTAAATCAGAAAACCCTCTTGATTATAAGAACAATCAACCTTTCTATACAATAGTTAAGGGTCTCTCTTTACTGAATTTACCCCTTAAGAACAAATCTTAAGGAGCCTAATTACAAGAAGAGATGAAAGGAAAAACAATGGTATTCAGCCCTAATGGCCCTGGTTACTAAGAACCCTAAGTTACACTAGGTTACTCTAAGAATTGGCCAAAGAGAATATCATCAAAATCAAAGCCAAGTGCTGAAATGAAAAGGAATGCACTTTAAATACTAAATCCTAACACAATGGGTAAATACCCTTACACCCTTAGACAAGGCCTTGGCAGCAAATGAAGATGGGCTTAGAGGATGGGCTTCGGCCAAACAGAAGGTGGGCGCAAGGAGGACGCCTTCAAGCTCGTATCATCCCATCCGCCTTTGAAGAGATTCGTCCTCAAATCTAGAGGCTCTATCCCTTGAAAGGCCGAACGGGCCAAGGCATGCTCTCGGCTAGTGATAACGGCTCAACTTCAATTTGGATAGAAGGAGGCCGAATTGCTGTTCTTGAGCCGGATCTAGTCTTTTTTTGAGAGGTTGGCAGCTGGGATGGATGAACGGATGAAGGTGCGTTTAGTGTTCAAATGGAGTATGTGTTGCAGCGGAAATGGATGATGTTTAGAGGTGTTTAGATGATGAACATACTAGGAACTTAACTAATTAGAAAACCCTCTTGATTAGCAAACCAAGCAACCTTTCTATAAACTAGTTAAGGATCTCTCTTTTCTGATTTAAGAACAAAGCTCAAGAGCTTAATTACAAGAAAAGATATAAGATAAACAATGGTTTTCAGCCCTAATGGCACCAGTTACCAAGAACCCTAAGTTACACTAGTTTACTCTAAGAATTGGCCAAAGAGAATATCATCAAAATCAAAGGCAAGTGCTGAAATGAAAAGGAATGCACTTTAAATACTAAAATCCTAACATAATGGGTAAATACCCTTACACCTTTAGACAAAGGGGCTTTGCCTTGGCAGCAACTGAAAATGGGCTTGGAGGATGGGCTTTAGCCAAACAGAAGGTGGGTGCAAGGCCTTAGCCGTGTGGCCTCATGGCTTAGTAGGGTTCGGTGCGGACTTCTTCACGGGATGGCCGGCCTGCCCATGAGTAGGTGCGCATAGGGCATCCGTGCTCGTATCATCCCATCCCCCTTTGAGGAGATTCGTCCTCGAATCTATAGGGTCTATCCCTCGAAAGGCTGAACTGATATGAGCTTTAAAGGCTCCAGCTCATCCTTATGCCTTGCCCGGACCAGCCTTGGATCTCACGGCGAAAACTAGCACATTAGGGACTGTTTTGGTGATCAAGTCAGCCGGCCTTCCTAGGTTTAAATGAAGGGTTATTTTAGGGTTTTCTCATGTAATAATTCTCAAGCTATAAATAGAAGGAGATAGCCTCTTTTATAGCTTGCCTTTGATTTTGATGATATTCTCTTTGGCCAATTCTTAGAGTAAACTAGTGTAACTTAGGGTTCTTGGTAACCGGTGCCATTAGGGCTGAAAACCATTGTTTATCTTATATCTCTTCTTGTAATTAAGCTCTTGAGCTTTGTTCTTAAATCAGAAAAGAGAGATCCTTAACTAGTTTATAGAAAGGTTGCTTGGTTTGCTAATCAAGAGGGTTTTCTAATTAGTTAAGTTCCTATTATGTTCATCATCTAAACACCTCTAAACATCAACCATTTCCTCTGCAACACATACTCCATTTGAACACTAAACGCACCTTCATCCGTTCATCCATCCAAGCTGCCAACCTCTCACAAGAGGACTAGATCCGGCTCAAGAACAGCAATTCGGCCTCCTTCTATCCAAAACAAAAGTTGAGCGCTTATCAAGTGGTAGCGGAGCTTCAGCTGTCCCCTAGGTTGGTTTTTCTTGTTCTCCTCTTTATTTCTACGGTTAGAATCATCTTCTCTACCGTAGAACTTCTTTCTTTTGTGCTGAAATTTTTCTGTTTTTCATAACCGTTCCTCTCTTCGGTTAAAACTTCATTTTCTTGAGTTTCTTCGGTTCAAACACCTTGATTCTTGTTTTCTATGGTTTAAACATTGTTTTCTACCATAGGAATCATTCCCACTTCATTTGAAAAATTTGGTGTTCTTGAAGAAATTTTTGTCTTTTAGTGTGCTGAACTTTGGAAGAACACAAGTGCTGCAAATTTTTGTGTTTGTGTGCATTAAAATGGACGATATTTCTTCTTCTTAATTGTGTATTTGCTGCTGAAGTTATTGGAGCCTCCTATGGTGGCCTTGAGAGCCATGTGGACTGATTTGTTCTCTTGCTAAGTGCCGAAATTGCTTGTCCAACCATAGCTGGCCACATCACCTTGATTGTGAGCCTAGTATTTTCCTCAATTGTGAGCCAAGCATTTCAGCTTGCTCTCCAACCTAGTCGGCCCTAATTTAGTATCTCTACACATTGTATGTTTGTCATACACGTCCACCTCACATGCCACATCACTTGCTAGGTCATCCACTCAATTAGTGACACATCATCTTCACTTGCCACATCACACTTTTTGGCATCTAGTGAAAATATTTTCAAGAGCTAAACTACTTGTCTTTCACTTCTTCTTTGAAAATACTTGTAATACAAGTGAGTCTTCTTCACCCTTTTCTAAAAACAGAATTTAAAAGAAGGGAACTAAAAGAATTGATCAAAAACATAAAAAAGTGATCAAGTTCCTCACTTCTCTCAAAAAAAAAAAAAAAAAAAAAGGAGAGAGAAGAAAAGCAAAGGAGTCACAAGCAAGGAGCTACTTGTGTATGTCCATTTGAAGTGAATTACTTTGATTGTGTAGTGTCTTAGTGGATGAACACAAGTTTCGGTTTTCAATTGATGTTTTCCAATTCAGATTTTCGTTTTCTGTTTTTTTCCTTTTGACTAGTTTCTGCTTTTCTATTTGTTTGAGCATCTGTTCTCCGTTTGTTCTGAACTTTGGTGTGATGAAACTTCAGTCTGAGTAGAACAACTCTTACGTTTTGGTCTTCGACTAATCCTGTGTTGTTCCCATACTTCTCGTCAACTCAAAATCAGTGTGCAGTTTTCACCCGAAATTTCAGTTTTGAGTCTTTCATTTCAATTGTGATTTTCTCTTATTGTTTCTTTGAGTCTTTTCTTGAGTAGCTGGTCTTAGTGTTTTCCTTTCTTTGTTTCCGTACATACACATATCTACTCTAAGTCAATTTAGTGATCAAAATCAAGTTCTCTTCTTTGATCACTATTTCGGCTTTCCTTCACCTTTCCTTCTAGCCCTAGTTTTCATTGCTTTTCATTGTACCTTAGTGATTCTGTGAGTCATTACTGCCTTTGGTTTTGGGTTGGGGCTTGGACAGAGAATTGTGAGCTTATTAGAGTGATAAACACGAATGCAAACACGTGAGGGAGGGACTAACATTTTTATTAGCTATCAATTGTGTTTGTTTCTTTTTGTAGGTTATTTTTCTATGTCTTCTTGTTATTCGGAGGATGAAGGGTCTTCTTGGGAAGAGGATTCTTGTTATTCTAGTGCCGCACCCACGGTTACTAGTGACCACTTCACTCCTTGTTATGATGGGCATCATTCTTTCGTTGGGCATGAGACACCGTATGGTACCAGCCCGTATATGGTTGATAGTGTGGCCTACCCGTGTGGTTCTTATGATGGGAGCGCCTATTCTGAAGGTTATCAGCCACAGTGTAATTTTCGTGAGCCCTCACGACAATCTTATGAGTATGAGCAGCCAGACCACATTGAGGAGCACCCACACCGCCCCTCTTTACCTTATGTGGCGCCACGTCCATATGGTGCCCGTAGCTCATCACGCGTGATAGAGGCGCCGGTTGATCACCTCCTTTATCCACACGGATGTGACTATGTTCCATATGGGCCACCATCATCACCCCGTGACCTTAGGTCTCCTAGTGCACCTCCTCGCCACACGCTGCCATATCTTTATGAGCAGCCTACTCACCATGTCACTTGGCCCCCGCCACCTCCTAGGCACGCCACACCGTATTCCTATGATCAGCCTACTCACCATGTCACTTGGCCCCCGCCACCTCCCAGCCGAGACTTTGACACCGTGACTGCCTCCTATACCCCTCCACATTTGAGGGTTGCTCCTCCGCACCCTTCCTATCACCTTACCCCATCACATAACCTAGGGTCGTCCCATGCACAAGTACCTTCACCCTTCGACTCAGAGATTGCTCCAATTCTAGCACGAGTGCAACGTAGCACTCAATCCATGGCAGAAACCATGGCCGCAATGACGCTGATATTGGAAAACCTACGGGACTCCGGGCACCTTGGGCAATGTGAAGAGGTTAGCATTTTCCCTCCCGATTGGCACTCTATTGATGATATTTTGGATCCAATTGAGGAGGAGTTGTTTCCATCCGATTCGCCATCACTTATTGAGGATGATTTGCCTCCGTTTGAGGAGAAGCTACTGGTTTTGGATGTTCATGTAGAGTTTGGGAGCGAAGGGAATACAAGTAGGGTTTGTGAGTTCACTTCGGATTGCCATGAGACAGCCGCACATTGCCTTGCGTTGCAGCTCACTTTTCAGCC
This sequence comes from Viola odorata, assembly GCA_963691705.1. Classification (NCBI taxonomy): domain Eukaryota; kingdom Viridiplantae; phylum Streptophyta; class Magnoliopsida; order Malpighiales; family Violaceae; genus Viola; species Viola odorata. Next base: position 37,100,849 of record OY829541.1, read on the forward strand.
CTTGGATAGTGCCTTCTCCATCATTCCGAGGGTGCTTATACATAGATTTGTGGATCCGTTTCTCCTCGGTTTTGGTCACATGGGCAGCGCACATTTCTTTCCATTTGAGGCGCCATCAAGTGGTCTCATGGTCTCGCACTTTACACGGATTCCGTCCGCTACTCTTTTGGTTCACCATAGCGCCCTCGCCTTGTCAGCCACTACTAAGAGCCCGCACTTGGCCCTAGTTCACTCCTTGCCTCGTCATGGTCAATCCTTGATTGTTCTTGGTTGTTTTGGTGAACATTAGGGACTGTTTTGGTGATCAAGTCAGCCGGCCTTCCTAGGTTTAAATGAAGGGTTATTTTAGGGTTTTCTCATGTAATAATTCTCAAGCTATAAATAGAAGGAGATAGCCTCTTTTATAGCTTGCCTTTGATTTTGATGATATTCTCTTTGGCCAATTCTTAGAGTAAACTAGTGTAACTTAGGGTTCTTGGTAACCGGTGCCATTAGGGCTGAAAACCATTGTTTATCTTATATCTCTTCTTGTAATTAAGCTCTTGAGCTTTGTTCTTAAATCAGAAAAGAGAGATCCTTAACTAGTTTATAGAAAGGTTGCTTGGTTTGCTAATCAAGAGGGTTTTCTAATTAGTTAAGTTCCTATTATGTTCATCATCTAAACACCTCTAAACATCAACCATTTCCGCTGCAACACATACTCCATTTGAACACTAAACGCACCTTCATCTGTTCATCCATCCAAGCTGCCAACCTCTCAAGAACAGCAATTCGGCCTCCTTCTATCCAAAACAAAAGTTGAGCACTTATCATGAACGGGCCAAGGCATGCTTACAGCTGGTGTCTACACACGGAACCCTCCAACGACAACTCTCGGTGAATATAGGCCAAGGTGGAGGCCTTCCTCGGGGAAGACGTGTAGGTGCGGGCAGAAAACAACCAAGAACAATCAAGGATTGGCCATGACGGGGGAAGGAGGTGACTCGGGTCAGGTGCGAACTCCTAGTAGGGGCCGAGACCGTGAGGCCGCGGCACCCTCGGAATGATAGAGAAGGCACTACCAAAGGGCTGAAAAGTGAGCTGCAACGCAAGGCAATGTACGACTATCTCATGGCAATCCGAAGTGAACTCACAAACCCTACTTGTATTCCCTTCGCTCCCAAACTCCACATGAACATCCGAAACCAGTAGCTTCTCCTCACACGGAGTCAACTCAACCTCAATAAGTGATGGCAATTCAGATGGAAAGAACTCCTCCTTAATTGGATCCAAAATATCATCAATAGAGTGCCAATCGGGAGGGCAGAAACTAACCTCTTCACATTGCCCAAGGTGCCCGGAGTCCCGTAGGTTTTCCAATATCAGCGTCATTGCGGCCATGGTTTCTGCCATGGACTACGTTGCACTCGTGCTAGAATTGGAGCAATCTCTAAGTCGAAGGGTGAAGGTACTTGTGCATGGGACGGCCCTAGGTCATGTGATGGGGTAAGGTGATAGGAAGGGTGTGGAGGAGCAACCCTCAAATGTGGAGGGGTATAGGAGGCAGTCACGGTGTCAAAGTCTCGGCTGGGAGGTGGCGGGGGCCAAGTGACATGGTGAATAGGCTGATCATAGGAATACGGTGTGGCGTGCCTAAGAGATGGCTGGGGCCAAGTGACATGGTGAGTACGCTGCTCATAAAAATACGGCAGCGCGTGGCGAGGAGGTGCACTAGGAGACCTAAGGTCACGGGGTGATGATGGTGGCCCATATGGAACATAGTCACGTCCGTGTGGATAAAGGAGGTGATCAACCGGCGCCTCTATCACGCGTGATGAGCTACGGGCACCATATGGAGGTGGCGCCACATAAGGTAAAGAGGGGCGGTGTGGGTGTTCCTCAATGTGGTCCGGCTGCTCATACTCATAAGATTGCCGTGAGGGCTCACGAAAATCACACTGTGGCTGATACCCTTCGGAATAGGCGCTCCCATCATAAGAACCACACGAGTAGGCCACACTATCAACCATATACGGGCTGGTACCATACGGTGTCTCATGCCCAACGAAAGAATGATGCCCATCATAACAAGGAGTGACACTAGTAACCGTGGGCGCGGCACTAGAATATAAAGAATCCTCTTCCCAAGAAGACCCTTCATCCTCCGAATAACAAGACGACATAGAAAAATAACCTACAAAAAGAAACAAACACAATTGATAGCTAATAAAAATGTTAGCCCCTCCCTCACGTGTTTGCACTCGTGTTTATCACTCTAATAAGCTCACAATTCTCTCTCCAAGCCCCAACCCAAAACCGAAGGCAGTAATGACTCAAAGAATCACTAAGGCACAAGGAAAAGCAATGAAAACTAGGGCTAGAAGGAAAGGTGAAGGAAAGCCGAAATAGTGATCAAAGAAGAGAACTTGATTTTGATCACTAAATTGACTTAGAGTAGATATGTGTATGTGCGGAAACAAAGAAAGGAAAACACTAAGACAAGCTACTCAAGAAAAGACTCAAAGAAACAAGAAGAGAAAATCACAATTGAAATGAAAGACTCAAAACTGAAATTTCGGGTGAAAACTGCACACTGATTTTGAGTTGACGAGAAGTATGGGCACAGCACAGAATTAGCCGAAGACCAAAACATAAGAGTTGTTCTACTTAGACTGAAATTTCATCACGCCAAATTTCAGAACAAACGGAGAACAGATGCTCACACAAACAGAAACGAAAATCTGAATTGGAAAACATCAATTGAAAACTGAAACTTGTGTTCATCCACTAAGACACTACACAATCAAAGTAATTCACTTCAAATGGACATACACAAGTAGCTCCTTGCTTGTGACTCCTTTGCTTTTCTTTTCTTTTTTGTTTTGTTTTAGAGAAGTGAGGAACTTTATCAGTTTTTTTGTTTTTTTTGTTTTTGATCAATTCGTTTAGTTCCCTTCTTTTAAATTCTGTTTTTAGCAAAGGGTGAAGAAGAATCACTTGTATGACAAGTATTTTCAAAGAAGAAGTGAAAGACAAGTAGTTTAGCTCTTGAAAATATTTTCACTAGATGCCAAAAAGTGTGATGTGGCAAGTGAAGATGATGTGTCACTAATTGAGTGGATGACCTAGCAAGTGATGTGGCATGTGAGGTGGACGAGTATGACAAACATACAATGTGTAGAGATGCTAAATTAGGGCCGGCTAGGTTGGAGAGCAAGCTGAAATGCTTGGCTCACAATTGAGGAAAATACTAGGCTCACAATCAAGGTGATGTTTCCAGCTATGGTTGGACAAGCAATTTCGGCACTTAGCAAGAGAACAAATCAGTCGACATGGCTCTCAAGGCCACCATAGGAGGCTCCAATAACTTCAGCAGCAAATACACAATTAAGAAGAAGAAATTTCGTCCATTTTGGTGCACACAAACACAAAAAATTTCAACACTTGTGTTGTTCCAAAATTCAGCACACTAAAAGACAAAAATTTCTTCAAGAACACCAAAAATTTCAAATGAAGTGGGAATGATTCCTATGGTAGAAAACAAGAATCAAGGTGTTTGAACCGAAGAAACTCAAGAAAATGAAGTTTTAACCGAAGAGAGGAACGGTTATGAAAAACAGAAAAATTTCAGCACAAAGGAAAGAAGTTCTACGGTAGAGAAGATGATTTTAACCGTAGAAATGAAGAGGAGAACAAGAAAAACCAACCTAGAGGACAGCTGAAGCTCCGCTACCACTTGATAACGGCTCAACTTCGATTTGGATAGAAGGAGGCCGAATTGCTGTTCTTGAGCTGGATCTAGTCCTCTTGTGAGAGGTTGGCAGCTTGGATGGATAAACGGATGAAGGTGCTTTTAGTGTTCAAATGGAGTATGTGTTGTATCGGAAATGGATGATGTTTAGAGGTGTTTAGATGATGAACATAATAGGATCTTAACTAATTAGAAAACCCTCTTGATTAGCAAACCAAGCAACCTTTCTATAAACTAGTTAAGGATCTCTCTTTTCTGATTTAAGAACAAAGCTGAAGAGCTTAATTACAAGAAGAGATATAAGATAAATAATGGTTTTCAGCCCTAATGGCACCGGTTACCAAGAACCCTAAGTTACACTAGTTTACTCTAAGAATTGGCCAAAGAGAATCTCATCAAAATCAAAGGCAAGTGCTGAAATGAAAAGGAATGCAGTTTAAATACTAAAATCCTAACATAATGGGTAAATACCGTTACACCCTTAGACAAAGGGGCTTTGCCTTGGCAGCAACTAAAAATGGGCTTGGAGGATGGGCTTCGGCCAAACAGAAGGTGGGTGCAAGGCCTTAGCCATGTGGTCTCATGGCTTAGTAGGGTTCGGTGCGGACTTCTTCACGAGATGGTCAGCCTGCCCAAGGAGTTCCATGAGACAACCACTCATTGTCTTGCGTTGCAGCACCATTTTTGGGCCCTTGGGAGTGACTTTTACATCATTCCGAAGGTACCTATACATAGCTTTGAGGACCCATTTCTACTTGGTCTTGGGCATGTGAGCCGCGCACCTTTCCTTCTATTTTTGGCACCTCTATGTGGTTACATGGTCTCGCACTTTACACGGATTCCGTCCGCTGCTCTTTTGGTTCACCATAGCGCCCTCGCCTTGTCAGCCACTACTAAGAGCCCGCACTTGGCCCTAGTTCACTCCTTGCCTCGTCATGGTCAATCCTTGATTGTTCTTGGTTGTTTTCCGTCCACGCCTACCTATCTTCCCCAATCAAGGCCTCCACCTTGGCCTATATTCCCCGAAAGGTGTAGTTGGAGGGTTTCGTGTGTATCCACAAGCTGTGAGCATGCCTTGACCCGTTTGGCCTTGCAAGGGATGGACCCTATAGATTCGAGGTCGAATCTCCTCAAATGGGGAGGGGATGATACGAGCTTGAAGACTCTCACTCCACTTTCGGAACCCCACACCCTCCAAAGCTTAGATTCGAGGACGAATCTCTTCAAAGGGGGATGGGATGATATGAGCTTAAAGGCTCCAGCTCGTCCTTATGCCTTGCCCGGACCAGCCTTGGATCTCACGGCAAAAACTAGCACATTAGGGACTGTTTTGGTGATCAAGTCAGCCGGCCTTCCTAGGTTTAAATGAAGGGTTATTTTAGGGTTTTCTCATGTAATAATTCTCAAGCTATAAATAGAAGGAGATAGCCTCTTTTATAGCTTGTCTTTGATTTGAATGTTATTTCTCTAAGAGCAAACCCTAGTGTAGCTTAGGTAATTTAGGGTTCTTAAAACCAGCACTTCATCTTCTTTACTTTGTAACAAGGTTGCTCAAGCAAGTTCTTGAGAGGGTTTGTTGGGTATTGAAGTTATATACTTATTGTTCATCTAAACACTCTCATTTTCATCCATTAATCCGCTGCACAATCCGCACTCCTTCTAGCGACGTTATCTTCTCCATTATTCCATTTATTGCCACTGCCCTTAAACTCCATACAAATCCGGATCCATCCATCCACCCAAACACCAATCATCCATGTGTTTACCACCTCCCAAAGGAGATTAGATCCTTGCTGCCTTCATCTCACGGTTTCATCTCCAAATCGAAGTCGAGCTCTTATCAGCTAGTACTCACACATGGAACCCTCAAACTGCAACTCTCGGGAAATATAGGCCAAGGTGGAGGCCTTCTTCGGGGAAGACATGTAGGCGCAGACGGGAAACACCCAAGAACAATCAACGATCGGCCACGACGGGGCAAGGAGGTGACTCGGGCCAAGTGCGAACTCCTAGTAATGGGCGGGACCGTGAGGCCACATGAAGGCGCCTCAAATGGAAAGAAGTGTGCACTGCCAATGTGCCCAAAACCAAGGAGAAACGGGTCCATAAATCTATGCCTAGGCACCCTCGGAATGATGGAGAAGGTACTACCCAAGGACTTAAATTTGCGCTACGTAAGGCAATGAGTGGCTGTCTCATGGCACTCCGAAGTAGACTCACAAACCCTACTTGTATCCCTTTCGTTCCCAAACTCCACATGAACATCCGAAACCAGTAACTTATCCTCAAACGGAGTCAACTCAACCTCAATGAGTGATGGCGATTCGGCCGAAACAACACTAGGACCAAGCTGCACTAACCTCTCCTCATGCGGGCTGTTTGGTACACACTCCAATGATACTCTCTTGTTCAGACAAACATCACACAAATGCCCCCTTCCTGTGCAAGTGGTACAAAAGAGATCTCTTGCGCGAGAGGAAGGCAAGGAAGGGCAAATAGGAGGAGGGGAAGGAGATATCTCAACCCGACGGTACCTTGAAGTAATTGCCTCTATTTGGCGTTGAAATTCAGCCACTGCCTCCGCATAATGCTCTAGGCGTTGCTCGCGGTGATAAGGAGTCGTGAGGGCATGATGAGATGGAAGAGGGCCACTATGGTGAGAGGGGCCCCGATCAATGACATATGTAGTGGGATCGTGGCCATGGCTAGGAGTGGGAGGAACTGATCGGTAAGTAGGAGGAGGTGGGGGCCTACGGTCAAGGTGGGGGGGCTGCTCAACATGATACCAAGATGCGTGGCTAGTAGGAGCAACCCTCAGATGCGGCGGTATGTAGGAAGACATAGAAAAATTCCTACAAAAGGAAAAAAAATTAACACAATTGATAGCTAAAAGGGGTTAGTCTCCCCCTCACGTGTTTCACTCGTGTTTGTCACTCTAATATACTCACACTTTTCTCTCAATCACAAACCGAACACCTAAGCTAGAAAGACCTAACTAGGGTTCAAGGAAAGCAACACAACCAAGGTAAGAAAGAAAGGCAAGCAAAGCCATAATACTGCCCAAGGAAAAAGGATTTAATTTGGGCAGAAATTGGACTTAGAATAGAGAAATAATATGTTGAAACAAAGATGAAAACACCAAAGCACAAGCTACTCAAGAAAAAAAGAAAGAACGAACACAAAAAGGTGTAAAGAAAATGCAAAAACTAAAACCAGAATTGTGTTCTTCACACCAATTATGCTTCTAAAAATGTTGTATGTCAAAGGAAAATTGTCAAACAAAATGCACGTTGATGTACTACTACACTTCTAATGCCAACATACACACTAGTCTCTTGCTTTGACTCACTTGTAATCTCTTTTTTTTTTGAATTGAGGGATTTTCCTTACTCTTTTTCCCTTCTTTTCTTTGCTATTTTTTTTTTTTTTTGTAAGTGCAAGAGAGCTCAAGGAGTGTATGACAAGTATTTTGATGTTTAGAAGTGAAAGACAAGTAGTAGAAAAATAAAATTATTTTTCACTAAATGCCAAAATTTTTGAGTGAATGACAAGTAGTACGAAAAATGTATGACAAGTATCAATTGCAATCTGAAAGACAAGTAGTTGCAAGGTGTATGACAAGCAATATGTGTATAAGGATTAAAACTTAGGACCGGCTTTGTGAGGGGCTGAAGTAGTGAGCAAGCTGAAATGCTTGGCTCACAATGAAAGTAAAATACTTGGCTCACAACCGGTTAGGAGAAGAGACCAAAAGTGTGAGACTCTAGCTAGAAAACAAGCAAGTCCACATGGCTCTCATGGCTCATCTTAGGAAGCTCCAAACACAGCAATAAATCACACTTAAGAAGAAGAGAAATTCGGATTTAGATGCATGCAAACACAAAAAAAAATCAGCAAATGTGTTCTTTCAAAAATCAGCACACTAAAAGACAACAATTTCCTCAAGAACATCAGATTTTTCAAACTTGATTTAAATCATTCCTATGGTTGAAAACAATGTTTTAACCATAGATATGAAAGGAAAAGAAGTTTGAACCGTGGGAACACAAGGAAAATGAGTTTTGACGATTTAGTGGAATGGGTGTGAAAATGGAGAAAAACAGAAATTTTGCCACACAAAAAGAAAGAAGTTCTACGGTAGAGAAGACGATTCTAACCGTAGAAATGATGAGGAGAACAAGAAAAACCAACCTAGAGGGCAGCTGGAGCTTCGCTACCAAATGATAAGGGCTCAACTTCCTTTTTGGAGAAGAAGGCTGAATTGAGAGCTTCGGATCTAGTCCTCACGCATGGATGGTCTTAACAATGGATATAGGTGCCTGGAATGGAGATGGAGAGGGGACACCTTGGTGAACTTGATGAATGAAGATGGTGTTTAGGGAGTTACTTGCAACGGATCAATTGTTGTTTGGTAGAGATGGAACGGATTGGACAATAAGGAACTTAACTAAATCAGAAAACCCTCTTGATCATAAGAACAAGCAACCTTTCTATACAATAGTTAAGGGTCTCTCTTTACTAAATTTACCCCTTAAGAACAAAGCTTAAGAAGCCTAATTACAAGAAGAGATGAAAGGAATAATAATGGTATTCAGCCCTAATGGCCCCGGTTACTAAGAACCCTAAGTTCCACTAGGTTACTCTAAGAATTGGCCAAAGAGAATATCATCAAAATCAAAGGCAAGTGCTGAAATGAAAAGGAATGCACTTTAAATACTAAATCCTAACACAATGGGTAAATACCCTTACACCCTTAGACAAAGGGGCTTGGCCTTGGCAGCAAATGAAGAGGGGCTTGGAGGATGGACTTCGGCCAAACAGAAGGTGGGTGCAAGGAGGACGCCTTCAAGCTCGTATCACTCAACAATGTGAGAAGCACACTAAGAGAAACAAAACAATGGGTTGCAATTTCGGTTTTACTTGTTTGACGACTCGAGTATTGCGGACTGGAGAAGGAACAAGGTTCAATTGATGAACAATGGGCAGAGATTTGAAGAGAGAAGTCTTAATTTTATCAAAATAACAGCCAACTCAATAATGGAGCTAAACGGCTCCTTATAAAGAGTTTACAAGCAAACCCTAATAGGAATAGAAGTAGTTCTAATCAAGGAAATTAACTTAATTAACTATTTAATCAATTAACCAATTAACTAATTAAAGTAAATATAAATATATTTAAATACATTCCAGCAGTCTATGTCGAGTTCTCCATCATCGGGCCAAAGTTTGGGCTGAAACCTCATGTCGTATGTTGTCTCGCGTACACACAGCGCACCATAATGTCGACTTCTATAACTTTCAAACCACTGGTCCAAATGGGCTGAAACTTGTCCCAAACGAAAGCTAACATCCAAACATTTCCAAAACGTAGTTGATCGCATGATTCAGACTTGTACAACGCTGGCTAGGTTTGGACAAAGTTGCCTGATGCGTCTTGGAATCCTTGTCTGCGTAGGACTACTGTCAACGAGAATGTTGGCTTGATCTTTAGGATGCTCCACTCCTCCAAACATCCTGAAATTTTGACACAGTAAGCACAACACATAGAGGTTTCCATCAAGCCTTTCTGATCCCTGATCGGACTCCATCTGCTCCATCATGGCTTGACACTTTTATCTATGTAGTCGCGTGATACATCTTGGGATCGTATCAGTAGAGTTCACGGGTTTGGCCATAAAATGGTGGGATTGCCTTTCTTTAACAAAAAGAGTTGAAGGTAGACAACCTACTGTGACTTGGGAGGAATTGAGGTGTGAGATGAGTCGTCGGTTTATGCCTCCACACTACATCCGTGAATTGCATAAATGCCTCCAACGTTTGTATCAAGGCCCCCGTAGCGTGAGTGATTACTATCACGAGATCCTGACTTGTTTGATGAGTGATAATATTCGAGCTTCTCTTGAAGGATTGAAGCCGAAGGAGAAGGAGCCACGGATCTAGTCCTCTCACACGGTTGGGTTTGGTGACAGAATGAGGTGTTTGATGGACGATTTTAAGGTGTTTAGCGAAGAGGATAACGTCGCTAGGAGATAACGGAAAGGTGCAGTGGATTTAAATGGAAGAAGATGAAGATGTATTGATGAAATAACAATATATTGAACTCATAAACTTGAAACAAGCATACAAGGATCTCTACCCAAAAGAGTGATCCTTTCTAATGGCTGGTCCGAGCAAGGCATGACAAACGAGGTGGAGCCTTCCAGCTCGTATCAATGAGGGCGAGTACGAATGAGAGTGCGGAGGCAACAATTGATACGAGCACGGATGCTCTAGGCGCACACGTTCATGGGTTGGTTGCGCATAGCATGAGGATTCCCGTGCCAACCCTAGAAAACCATGAAGTTCGCCATGGAGACAGCGTCCTAGCGGCATACCGCCCGAGCCTTAATGGTATGCCGCCAGCCCCGGCTTTTGGCAATTGATTTGAGAGCGAAGCTAGCGGTATGCCACCCGCCCCGGCTTTTGGCAATTGATTTGAGAGCGAAGCTAGCGGTATGCCACCCGCCCCGGCTTTTGGCAATTGATTTGAGAGCGAAGCTAGCGGTATGCCACCCGCCCCTTATGATAACTTCTCAACTTCTCTTGAAGGATGAAACAGTGATGTTCTTGAGGGAGGATCTAGTCTCCTTCGGGAGAAAGGTAACATGCGGATTTCGGGATGTTTAGATGGATATTGATAGGTGTTTATGGAGTAAGTGCAGCGGTTTTAATGGAAGAAGAGTAGATAGGAAATGATGGAAACAATATATAAACTTGTATTCAAAGGATTACAAGGATCTCTTAATTCGTGCTCACCCTTACTTGATCATGTAATGATCAACCCGATGAGATTAAACAAGATGAAAGAAAACCGATTTTAAGAACCCTAAGGCAAAGCCAACTAATTGGTCTTGATGGAGATAACTCACTTAAAATCAAAGACAATCTATAAAAGAGGCTATCTCCTTCTATTTATAGCTTAGGACTTATTACATGAGAATCCCCTAAAACACCCTTGGACAAAGGGGCCTTGAAGGCTTAAGTGGATGGCTGAAGTGTGGCTCGGATTGGCCAAGGAATGGCCCGGGTGGTATGCCGCTAGTCTCACTTACAAGACTTGGCCAGACTACTGAGGTTGGCGGCATTTCGCTTGGGCTGGAGCGGTATGCCGCTAGGGCACTATCTTGGCCTTCTCTTCGCACGCGCGCGGGCTTCTTCATGGCTGGTGCAGCCTGCCCGTTAGGTCTTCACGTGAATACGAGTGAGAGCCCTCGTGGTTGTATCATCCCCTCCCTCTTCAAATGGATTTGTCCTCGAATCTATCCGCTTCATTCCTTTGGAATTGCTATCCATGGTACCTACAAATGAGAGAAACCAATCAGCAACATTGAAAATGGTGGGAACATAAGGAAAAGGGGACTCAATACTAAAGTGAGAGGGCATGTCTGTGGACTCCAAAAGGCAAGGGTCCTTCTCTCATGGGTGGAAAGTAGGCTCTTGAATGGCCGGAGTTGTTTGTGTCCCCGGTGGCAGCAGCTTTGTACCTAGAAAAAGAGAGGAAATCATACTAGAGGAAGAGTTGTTAGTGTGAGCGAAATCAAGGAAAGGATCCGTAGACCCTTCATGCTTTGCCACACTCCTTATGGCACACAAGCTCACTCTTTTCTTTTCCATTTTCTCACACTTTTAACTCCGAACCTCATTGCTTACAATCTTCACTCCACTCGGCGCATGCTCATTCTTTTCATGCCTATTCTTTTGCTCACTCACACCTCACATTTTTCACTCCACACCACTCAAGTTTGTTATCCTCAACTGTGGGGAGCACAAGTGCGGCGCAAGCTTTGGAAAGCTTACTTTGGTCCTCTTGGACTTGCGAAGGAGGCAAGGGAGGGATGAGGAACTTGCTGCCCAAGTGTTCTAATTTGCACATGTTGAGAAAACCATCATGGACAGCTCGCGTGTCAACTTGCCATGGTCTCCCAAGAAGTAAGTGGCTGGAATTCATTGGCGCAACATCACAAGTCCGTTCATCTTCGTATGTGCCAATGGAAAACGGAATGCTCACTTGCCGAGTCACACTAATGGAGCTCCCATTATTGAACTAATTTAGGACATAAGGGTGAGGGTGCTTCAAGGTGGACAGCCCCAACGAATGGACAAGTAGCTCACTTGCGACATCGGCACAACTACCATTATCAACTAGGATGGAAATAACCAATCCGTGTGCTATGCCGCGGGTGAGAAAGAGGTTATCCCATTGTTCAACGTCCTTATCACGAACTTTGGCATGGATGCTCAAATTTCTCCCCACTACCAAACACTTAGGAACTTCCACACGGGTATAATCATCATCATCCACCTCACCCGAGTCAACCATGCTCTCGGTAACCAATACTTGAGTACCCTCGGGTCCCTCATCATCACTCACCACTTCACCATTTTCTCGGATGATCATTATCCTCCTATTAGGGCATTCAGCCCTCATATGGCCTTTCCCCCCACATTTAAAGCATGTAATATTCCTAGTAGGGGCTCTAGAGTTAGGGACGATATTTAGTGGCTGTTTTGGTACTAAAGTCGAGGATGGGTTGTTGTTTGGCTTGGGCGGGGGTGTGGGTTGTGTGGTCTCTTGGCTGACTTTAGGAAGGAAGGGAGGTGTGTTCCAATTAGACTTGTAAAAAGGTGAAGAAGTGAAAGGAGTTTTGGGTTTAGAGCTTACTTGGCGTTCTATCTTGAGGGCAAGATGGAACATGTCTTCCAATGTGTCATAAGTGTGAAAATCCAGTTGGTAGGAGATCTCCTTATGTAGTCCTTCCAAAAACTGAGCCATTGTGGCTTCATCACCCTCGTACACATCCGCACGCATTGATACGAGCCTAGCCCCATGGCTAACCCCAGTGAGGTTAATGCAACCCCTAGACATGGAGACAAGGCAGGAGACGCTACTTGATCAAGCTTTCAGGCTAAGGATGACATGGAAGGTGGCTTGGAGGCACCTAGCACAAGGTTTGACATCCATCCGAGTCGACCCTTGGAAGAACGGCTTCAATAAACGATATAGCACATATAAAAGACCTATTGGAGTCTTATGAAGGCTGTGTCCAAGTTTCAGAGCATTCAGAGAAGTAGATCTCAAGGAGATTCGAGATGACAATCTCGCACACAGCAGTTCTAGGAGCAGACACAGCAGGCAACTTCGTTGGAACGTAGACGGAGCTGTACATGTCGACATCCTGCGATCCACCTCTTGTTGGAAAGTTCAGGATGTTAGCTTTCATTTGGGACAAGATTCAGCTCATTTGGCCCAGTGGTTTAAAAGTTATGGAAGTCGACATTATGGAGCGCAGTCTGTATGCGAGACAACATACAACTTGAGGTTTCGGCCCAAACCTTGGCCCGATGATGGAGAACTCGACATGGGCTGCTGGGATGTATTTAAATATATTTATATTTACTTTAATTAGTTAATTAGTTAATTAGTTAATTGGTTAATTGATTAATTAGTTAAATAAGTTAATTACCTTATTTAGAACTCCTACTTCTATTCCTATTAGGGTTTCCTTGTAACCTTATATAAGGAGCCGCTTGGCCTCCTTAGAAACTTGGCTTTTAATTGATAATTTTAGAACCTTGTTCTTCAATATTTGCCCCTTGTTCAAGTGCTGAACACTTGTTCTTCTTGAGTCCGCAATACTTGAGTCGCATACAAGTAAATCCTTGAAATTGCATCATTGTGTCGTTTCTCTTAGTGTAATTCTCACATTGTTGAGTCTAGTCGTAAGAACCCGATTCAAGACCCTTGGCTTGAAATCGATTAGGGCTCTTAGCACAGGTTAGCTAAGTGGTCTAAGCTCGTACTTGTCGAGTTCATCTATTCTGCATTGAAATCCCTCTTTGAATATCGATCAGATTTGGTGCTACGCATCCTAAGCAACTAGGATCGTATCAGTTGGTAGCGGAGCTTAAGGCGTTCAAAGATTGGTAAGTATCCTTAATTATTTTCAAGTCTTCTTTGCTGGAATCGGTTCTTCTTCATCTCCATTCAAAAACCGATTTCTTTGTTGTGCTTGGTTCGTTATATGTGCAATTTTCTGGCAGTGTGGAAATTGAATTTTAATACATAGCTATTGGGATCCTATTTTGGTGAGAAAGGTCTCGTTGGAAAGATACACCTGTTAGGTTTCCGAATCAAAAAGAATCAAGTGATTCGGACACAGGAGTCAAAAGCTATAGCTGATTTACTAAATTGTGTTTTTTGCCAAATTCTGCATAATTTCTATCAAGTCGAAATTGAATTTTTATATATACCTATTGAAGTCCGATTTTGGTGAGAAAGGATCTGTTGGAAAGCTGTGTTTGTTGGGCTTCCGAATAAAAAAGAATCAGTCGATTCGGAGTTTAGAGTAAAAAGTTGTGATCAAAACACTAAACTGTGTTCATAGTTAGAAAAAAAGGGAGAAAAAAGAAGAAGAGAAAATTCCAAAAAAAAAGAACGAAGAGGAATTCAATTCTGCAAATACAAAAATATATAGAAGTATTTGTGCCACAAAATTCAGATTTATCAAGGAAGCGAATTGAAGTACGATTGGATATTAAAATCAGAACTGAAATTGAATTTGTTTGAGTCATTTCGAGTCAATTTGAGCTTTCTTTGACTCCTTGAAATTGCCTTCTACTCTACTTGCTATTTGTTTGATTGGTTGTTCTTGCAATTACTCAAATATCAAGTGTCACCATTCTTTTCAGTGCTAGTTGTCTTTGAGAGTTTTCTTGGAAGTTTTTTTCTTGAACTCTTGAGTCTTACTAACACTTGAACAATTGCAGGGATTATTTGAGTGAATTTTGTGAGAGCATTAGAGAGTTCAAAGACGAGAGTAAACACGTGAGGGAGTGCTAGGATTTGTGCAATTTTACGTTTATTTTCGTGTTGTGAATTTACAGGAATTACAGAATGTCTTACACGCAATGGTCTAAGGGGCGAGATTATGAGGATGATGCCTATCCAAGGCAAGGGCAGCATGATAGGCATGAAAGGAGGAAGATCTCGGTTGGTTTGAGAGATAAGGCCGAGACATAACAAAGGTGAGTCAAGGGTAAAACTTCTACCTTTTGAAGCAGTGTACAATCCGAATGCTTACTTGGATTGGGAGCGAGATGTGCAATCTATTTTTCGCTTCCATGATTATTCAGAAAGGAAGAAAGTAGAGCTAGCAGCAGCTGTGTTTAGTGGAGAGGTTACATATTGGTGGGAACAGACCAATCACAAGCGCACCTCTCTCATGGGTTTTCCAGTTCATAATTGGGAGAAGATGAAGCAGATTATGAGACACCATTTTGTCCCTACTCACTTCAGCCGTGAGCTTCTCCGAAAGTTGGAGACCTTGACACAAGGAAATAAAAGTGTTGAAGAGTACTTTAATGAGATGGAGATCGCTTTGGAGAGAGCACAAGTCAAGGAGACCAAAAGGGAGACGATGGCAAGATTCTTCGAAGGCCTCAATCGTGAGATAACCGATCCACTGAAGTACATTGAGTTCTTCTACTTAGAGGATATGTTACAAAAGGCGATCAGCATAGAGAAACTCAATGTGAGATGTGATGAACTCGTGCGAGAACACCAAGCCTGGGATAAGAACTTTAGAGAACTAATCGAGAGGTTTATTGGCGGTGCACCACGGCTAGAGGATGTCAAGAATACTACAACGCTTGCTATTGAGTGTGAATTGAGTGTCCAAGGGAAAGCAGAAGTGAGTGAGCGAGAAAAAGAAAAGGGCTTAAAAGAACCCAAAGTCTTAAAGAAGACTAATCAAAACAGCCCCCATGAAAAGAGTGAGCATGGGTTAACTAATTCTTCTTCTTCTTATTTATTCTCTTTAGGGCAGCAAAAGCAAGATGTTTTGAAGGAGAAGGAGTTGTCTAAGTTGCAACAATTGGAGTTGGATGCCTTGGGTAATCCCTTTCATTCATGTGTTTCCTTTGTTGATTCTAATAGCATTGTTGTCTTAAAAGAATCAGATTCGGGGGCAAATCTTTTCGAACGGGAAGGGAATGATACGATCCTAGCCCCATGGCTAACCCCAGTGAGGTTAATGCAACCCCTAGACATGGAGACAAGGCAGGAGACTCTGCTTGATCAAGCTTTCAGGCGAAGGATGACATGGAAGGTGGCTTGGAGGCACCTAGCACAAGGTTTGACATCCATCCGAGTCGACCCTTGGAAGAACGGCTTCAATAAAAGATATAGCACATATACAAGACCTATTGGAGTCTTAGGAAGGCTGTGTCCAAGTTTCAGAGCATTCAGACAAGTAGATCTCAAAGCGATTCGAGATGACAATCTCGCACACAGCAGTTCTAGGCGCAGACACAACAGGCAACTTCGTCGGAACGTAGACGGAGCTGTACATGTCTAAATCCTGCGAGCGACCTCTCGTTGGAAACTTCAGGATGTTAGCTTTCATTTGGGACAAGATTGAGCTCATTTTTCCCAGTGGTTTAAAAGTTATGGAAGTCGACATTATGGAGCGCAGTCTGTACGCGAGACAACATACAACTTGAGGTTTCGGCCCAAACCTTGGCCCGTTGATGGAGAACTCGACATGGGCTGCTGGGATGTATTTAAATATATTTATATTTACTTTAATTAGTTAATTAGTTAATTGGTTAATTGATTAATTAGTTAAATAAGTTAATTACCTTATTTAGAACTCCTACTTCTATTCCTATTAGGGTTTCCTTGTAACCTTATATAAGGAGCCGCTTGGCCTCCTTAGAAACTTGGCTTTTAATTGATAATTTCAGAACCTTGTTCCTCAATATTTGCCCCTTGTTCAAGTGCTGAACACTTATTCTTATTAAGTCCGCAATACTTGAGTCGCATACAAGTAAATCCTTGGAATTGCATCATTGTGTCGTTTCTCTTAGTGCGATTCTCACATTGTTGAGTCTAGTCCTAAGAACCCGATTCAAGACTGATAACATTCGACCCTCCTTTGGATGGATTGAGGTCGAATAGTGGAGCCTCTTCGGATCTAGTCTTCTTTAGGAGGATGATAACTTGAGCTTGCTGATATTGAGCACGGATTTGGATGAAGGAGTGCGGAATATTTGGATGTTCGGGAGTGTTTAAGGCAGCGGAAATAGATGGATGAATATCGAAAAGGATTTATGGAAAACAATAGATTAACTTGCAATCAAACGGTTATAAGAATCAACACTCGAAACCATCCCTTAATTGATCAATGATCAAGCCGAAAGGTGTTGAAATGTTTAAAGGAAAAACCGGGTTTAAGACCCCTAAGGCTTCAGCCAACTACTTGGTCTTGATGAGGAGATAAACTCACAATTCAAATCAAAGACAAGCTATAAAAGAGGCTATCTCCTTCTATTTATAGCTTGGGCATTATTACAAGGGAAAACCCTACTCTAGCCCTCACTTAAGTCTAGGAAGGGTGGCTGGTTGGCTGACTTAGCGCGAACTTGAGGGACCAAAACAGACGCGAGGCCAATTCGCGGAACTCTTCATGGGTTGCTAGGGTTGGCGCGGGTGCGGTGCAGGTGTCTTCATGGCTTGCGTGGCCAACTCATGAGAGAGTGCGCCTAGAGCATCCGTGCTCGTATCATCCCCTCGCCGTTTGAAGGGATTCGTCCTCGAATCCACGCGCTCCTCACCTTGACGATCCGCACCTAATATGCCTACAAATGAGGGACACGAGTAAGCATAAACAAAAGCCGTAAGTCGAGAACATAAAGACACGCATATGTTAACAATGTGTGCAGCAAAGGCATCATATAATAGTAAAAACCAGGGCATCGAACGAGTATAAATGCTCGAAGAAACCAATATGTCAACAAGTTTAATCAAGGTAGCATGCACACCATTAAGCACCACTGAGAGCAAAAACATGTTAATATGGACCCGTGAGCTCCTTAAATTAGCTAACATGGTAGCATGGACGTCAATTAAGCAAGGTGACGCGCGTAAGTGCCACAAATGAGAGAACCAAGTACCCACGGGGGGCGTATGCTTATCAACAACGCAAGCCAAAACAAACATCACCAAATGCTGGAAACAATCACACTCATGTGTGGCATGCTCAACACCAAGACAAGAGGAACTAGTCCCCATCATACTGTTGCAAAAATCAAACAAGGTGGCAACAAGAGCAATATCACAACAAAAAGGGGAAGCAAACATAGAGCTAGATTTGTTAGGGTGATTCCAAAAGGTAGCATGCCTATCATGGACATAAGGCGACTCAAAAATAGGCAAAATAAGATGGGACCAATCAAACAAATGGCAAGGAATATTAGTACAGCAACAAGGATAATTAATGTATGAGTGCAAGGCCTTGTCCTCAACCATGGAACCGGAATCCAAATGCTCCATGCCTTGAGTGCTTCCACCAAAAATGCCTACCATGCAATGAGATGAATCAACAAGATAGCGAGGCATGCCAGCATAGCAAGATGAACTAGTCTTAAATATATGGGTGCGAGACTCATGCAACAGTGCATCAAGCGCTATAGCACCACAACGATAAGCAAGCATAGATATAGCATGGCAATGGAGTTGTAATTTGGCAGCATGCACGTCAAAATGATAAGGAGCAAGAAAGGGTAAAAACGAGGCCTTGTCCTCAACCCAAGACCATAGGAGGGGTGTTGAGGATGCCCATTGGCTTGAAAAGCCCTCGCTAGCGCCGAAGGAAGAAGATGTAGCCGAGATGTCCCTCTTCGGACCTAGCAGAAGGGAGGCAAACAAACTAGAGGAAAGTTTGTTAGTGTTAGAGGCAAGTAAAAATGGGTCCTTGTAGGATGACGCCGCTCTTGAAACTAAGCTTGTCATGGCACACAAGCGCACTCTTTTCTTTGCCATATGTTCACACTTTGCACTTCTTAGCTCACCCATTCCATTTTCTCTCGGTGCTATATCAAATCTATGTGGCACAAGCATGTCCTCAATGCCATGCTCGGGTGGGGGACCCTTGGGCTTTTCCATGGGGAAAACAACATTAAAAATCTGTAAAGGAGAGGACGCATCACTAGAAAGAGGAGGGTAAGTGTTAGAAGAAAACAAGCAACTATCTTTGAAACAAAGGATAATACATGGTCTCTTCGAAATCAATGTGTACCTCACATCTTTACCCCTTGCAAAAAGACTCACTCTCTTGGTACTTTTCACTCTTGTGTCACTCGGTTCCTTCCCAAGAGGAAAACTTAGCTCACCAGGTGGGTAGTCTCTCAATGCATGCTCCTTGTTTTCATGCAAGATATTTTCCTTATCCATACAACTAACATTTTTCACTCCACTCGGCGCATGCTCTATTTTTTCAGGCCCTTTCTTTTCCTCATGTTCAACGCTTACTTTCTTCACTCCACTCCTATTTTTATCTCTAAATCTCATCTCACTCTCGTCGTTCTCCACAATAACATTGCCCAAATCAAACAAAGGATTGACAAACATCGCCAACAAATGCTCATCCTTCTCTCCTCTCAACCCTTGTTCGATATTAGTGTCACACATAGAAGAAATAAGAGGGTTGATGGTAGCATCGCGAAGCTTCACGTGAGCATCACCAAGCACAACATGAGCATCTATAGCATACAGCATGGTAGGGCAAAAGCTAACTGATATGAGCTTAAAGGCTCCAGCTCGTTTCTCTTGTCTTGCCTTCCGTCTAGGGCAAACCTTCGGTCTAGGTGGCCGAAGCCCATCCTCCAAGCCCATCTTCATTGCTGCCAAGGCCAAGCCCCTTTGTCTAAGGGTGTAAGGGTATTTACCCATTGTTAGGTTTTAGTATTTAAAGTGCAAACATTTCAATTCAGCACTTGTCTTTGTTTTGTTGAGTTTTCTCCTCTACAAAGAACACTTGCACCTTAAGTGCTCATCTAGGTTCAATTCTACAAATCCAAGTAAGTTTCATGATTAAAGAGTGAAAGGGTTGGGCTTGTATATTTGAGATCCTTTCAATCACTTGTGATTGAAAGTTCTTTATTGTCTTTCATCAAAACACTCTCCTTTTCATCCATTAATCCGCTGCACTCTTTCCACAAACTCCTTGCGACGTTACCCTCTTCATCTAACATCAAATCGGTCCATCTATCACAATCCAACCTCCCAAAGAGGACTAGATCCGTGTAAAGGCTCCAAACCGGAACCAAGAGCGTATCAAGTGGTAGCGGAGCTCCAGCTGTTCTCTAGGTTGGTTTTCTTTGGTTATCTATCCATTCCTCCATTAAAATCGTATCCCCAATATCATCTCTTGTTGTTGTTGTTGGACAGATTGTTTCTGTCCAGGAGTCAGTTTTGAGTCGGTGTTTGTTTTCTATTTTCTGTGCGTTTTCTCCACCAAACAAATCTGAAAATTTCTGTTCTTAATCATCTATCTGAGTAGAGAAAATTTTCTTTTTGTGTCGGCTGCTGAATCTGTGAATTTCTCACACTTTCTGACCTCGGAAGAAAAGTGTGCAGAAATCGTGCGAGAAAAACAGTCTTGTGTTGTGCGTCTGTTTTGAGTGTCTTCCGCTTGGAATCTCGTTTTTCTTTCTTCTAAAAAGTTGTAGATCCTTGTCTTTTGAGTCTGTCTACAAATTTTCAGAACTATTGGTTCACGTTTGCTATACATTTAGTCCAGAAGCCGAAAGTCTACTTGGTGTTCTTTATGTTCATCTTGTGTTCTTGAAGCTTTTGAGTTTTGATCTTCTCCAACTGATGTCAACAAGCTGAAGTGTGTTTCCCTTAAATTTTTAATCCTCTCAGACAAACAGATAAGATTCCTTACACTGTCATTCTTGTCCCCCAGTTATTCTTTTCTTCCACTTCAGTTTTCTGTCATACATGGCAGCACTTACCTTGTCTTCTTCCTTTTAAACAAGCTGAATATTCTCTTGTCACATTCCAGCACTTTCTCTTGTAACATTCCAGCCCTTACCCATCCGTGTACCACCCACATCCCACTATTAGGAAAGATGAATATTCTCTAGCACATCCTTACACATTCTCTGGTTTGATAATCCCAGCACATGTGTGAATATTCCCTTACACAACCAGCTGCACTCCCTCTTGTCACATTCCAGCACTTTCTCTTGTCACATTACAGCCCTTACCCATCCGTGTACCACCCACATCCCACTACTAAAAAGCTGAATATTCTCTAGCACATCCTTACACATTCAGCACTTACCTTACCCTTTTTTTTTTTTTTTTAAAACAAAAAAAAGAAAAGAAAAGCCAACCATTCAGCCTTTCCAATCCGTGCACCATCCTTACACATTCTATTGTTTTATAATCCCAGCACATGTTTTATAACCCCACCACGGCTACCTCTTCTCCAAGCCATGGCCTAGGTTCCGCATCCTACCATAGCCGTAGCCATGGCTCCGGTTCTAGCGTGTCTGTCCGGCAGCCTCCTCAACATTCTTATGTGCCACCTCATCTTCGGTATCGTGATAATGAGAGAGAGAGCTACTTCGACGGGACTAATTCCCTTGCTGCCTATGCTCGCGAGCCTTCCTATGCCCGTGTTCCTTCATATGCACATGAGATTTCCTATCCGCAAGCGCATCCTTCCACCTTGGTTTCCTATCAAGCATTAGACACCATCGTTGCCATACTTAAGGCATAATTGGAAGACTCGGCTGAATTACAACGCCGATGGGCGCAACAAGAACAACCCAATGCTGCCATTTCAGAGGCATTTAGCTCCTTGCAACCGAGGGTTGACACACCTCCACTTCCTCCCATTGTTGAGTCTAGTGTGGCCTATTGCGATCCACATTCGAGTGAGGAGAGTTCGGCCCCACTTGTGGAAGAGATAGGTCTGGTGCCGTCACTTGACGAGGTTGATGTCCCATGTGTACGGGCTGCCATGAGAGAGCCCTTCATTGTGGAAGATGATGATCTTGTGGTGGGTGACACCAAGGGGAATGACTTAGGGCTTAGTGGGTTGTATACGGGCTGCCATGAGAGAGCCCTTAATTGTCTTGCATTGCAGCGCCACTTTGCACATCTAGGCAGCGAGTTCTCTATCTTGCCTGCGGTTCCCTACATTAGTTATTCAGATCCTTTTCTCCTTGGAGTCGAGCTTGTTGGCCACACCTCTTCCATCGCTCATTTTGAGTTCTCACCTTTTTTTCCAAGAGTGACTAAGTGTGTAGGTATGAGAGTCGAGCAGCTTGCAGAAATGGCTTCGAGGACGAAGCCTCGCAAACGGGGAGGGGATGATACGAGCCTAAGAGCAGCTCCGTGGCCTTCCAAGAAGCCTCCTAATATGAGCACGAACCGGCCTCCCGCTTGGCCTATCTTTTCAAAGGGAATTATCAAGACATTTCTGCGTGTGTCCACCAGCCGTGAGCAAGCTAAGACTCGGCTGGCCGAGCAAGGAATGGAGCGTATAGATTCGAGGGCGAATCTCCCTAAAGGGGGATGGGTTGATATGAGCTTAAAGGCTCCAGCTCGTTTCTCTTGTCTTGCCTTCCGTCTAGGGCAAACCTTCGGTCTAGGTGGCCGAAGCCCATCCTCCAAGCCCATCTTCATTGCTGCCAAGGCCAAGCCCCTTTGTCTAAGGGTGTAAGGGTATTTACCCATTGTTAGGTTTTAGTATTTAAAGTGCAAACATTTCAATTCAGCACTTGTCTTTGTTTTGTTGAGTTTTCTCCTCTACAAAGAACACTTGCACCTTAAGTGCTCATCTAGGTTCAATTCTACAAATCCAAGTAAGTTTCATGATTAAAGAGTGAAAGGGTTGGGCTTGTATATTTGAGATCCTTTCAATCACTTGTGATTGAAAGTTCTTTATTGTCTTTCATCAAATCACTCTCCTTTTCATCCATTAATCCGCTGCACTCTTTCCGCAAACTCCTTGCGACGTTACCCTCTTCATCTAACATCAAATCGGTCCATCTATCACAATCCAACCTCCCAAAGAGGACTAGATCCGTGTAAAGGCTCCAAACCGGAACCAAGAGCGTATCAAGTGGTAGCGGAGCTCCAGCTGTTCTCTAGGTTGGTTTTCTTTGGTTATCTATCCATTCCTCCATTAAAATCGTATCCCCAATATCATCTCTTGTTGTTGTTGTTGGACAGATTGTTTCTGTCCAGGAGTCAGTTTTGAGTCGGTGTTTGTTTTCTATTTTCTGTGCGTTTTCTCCACCAAACAAATCTGAAAATTTCTGTTCTTAATCATCTATCTGAGTAGAGAAAATTTTCTTTTTGTGTCGGCTGCTGAATCTGTGAATTTCTCACACTTTCTGACCTCGGAAGAAAAGTGTGCAGAAATCGTGCGAGAAAAACAGTCTTGTGTTGTGCGTCTGTTTTGAGTGTCTTCCGCTTGGAATCTCGTTTTTCTTTCTTCTAAAAAGTTGTAGATCCTTGTCTTTTGAGTCTGTCTACAAATTTTCAGAACTATTGGTTCACGTTTTCTATACATTTAGTCCAGAAGCCGAAAGTCTACTTGGTGTTCTTTATGTTCATCTTGTGTTCTTGAAGCTTTTGAGTTTTGATCTTCTCCAACTGATGTCAACAAGCTGAAGTGTGTTTCCCTTAAATTTTTAATCCTCTCAGACAAACAGACAAGATTCCTTACACTGTCATTCTTGTCCCCCAGTTATTCTTTTCTTCCACTTCAGTTTTCTGTCATACATGGCAGCACTTACCTTGTCTTCTTCCTTTTAAACAAGCTGAATATTCTCTTGTCACATTCCAACACTTTCTCTTGTAACATTCCAGCCCTTACCCATCCGTGTACCACCCACATCCCACTATTAAGAAAGCTGAATATTCTCTAGCACATCCTTACACATTCTCTGGTTTGATAATCCCAGCACATGTGTGAATATTCCCTTACACAACCAGCTGCACTCCCTCTTGTCACATTCCAGCACTTTCTCTTGTCACATTACAGCCCTTACCCATCCGTGTACCACCCACATCCCACTACTAAAAAGCTGAATATTCTCTAGCACATCCTTACACATTCAGCACTTACCTTACCCTATTTTTTTTTTTTTTTTTTTTTTTAAACAAAAAAAAGAAAAGAAAAGCCAACCATTCAGCCTTTCCAATCCGTGCACCATCCTTACACATTCTATTGTTTTATAATCCCAGCACATGTTTTATAACCCCACCACGGCTGCCTCTTCTCCAAGCCATGGCCTAGGTTCCGCATCCTACCATAGCCGTGGCCATGGCTCCGGTTCTAGCGTGTCTGTCCGGCAGCCTCCTCAACATTCTTATGTGCCACCTCATCTTTGGTATCGTGATAATGAGAGAGAGAGCTACTTCGACGGGACTAATTCCCTTGCTGCCTATGCTCGCGAGCCTTCCTATGCCCGTGTTCCTTCATATGCACATGAGATTTCCTATCCGCAAGCGCATCCTTCCACCTTGGTTTCCTATCAAGCATTAGACACCATCGTTGCCATACGTAAGGCACAATTGGAAGACTCGGCTAAATTACAACGCCGATGGGCGCAACAAGAACAACCCAATGCTGCCATTTCAGAGGCATTTAGCTCCTTGCAACCGAGGGTTGACACACCTCCACTTCCTCCCATTGTTGAGTCTAGTGTGGCCTATTGCGATCCACATTCGAGTGAGGAGAGTTCGGCCCCACTTGTGGAAGAGATAGGTCTGGTGCCATCACTTGACGAGGTTGATGTCCCATGTGTACGGGCTGCCATGAGAGAGCCCTTCATTGTGGAAGATGATGATCTTGTGGTGGGTGACACCAAGGGGAATGACTTAGGGCTTAGTGGGTTGTATACGGGCTGCCATGAGAGAGCCCTTCATTGTCTTGCATTGCAGCGCCACTTTGCACATCTAGGCAGCGAGTTCTCTATCTTGCCTGCGGTTCCCTACATTAGCTATTCAGATCCTTTTCTCCTTGGAGTCGAGCTTGTTGGCCACACCTCTTCCATCGCTCATTTTGAGTTCTCACCTTTTTTTCCAAGAGTGATTAAGTGTGTAGGTATGAGAGTCGAGCAGCTTGTAGAAATGGCTTCGAGGACGAAGCCTCGCAAACGGGGAGGGGATGATACGAGCCTAAGAGCAGCTCCGTGGCCTTCCAAGAAGCCTCCTAATATGAGCACGAACCGGCCTCCCGCTTGGCCTATCTTTTCAGAGGGAATTATCAAGACATTTCTGCGTGTGTCCACCAGCTGTGAGCAAGCTAAGACTCGGCTGGCCGAGCAAGGAATGGAGCGTATAGATTCGAGGGCGAATCTCCCTAAAGGGGGATGGGATGATATGAGCTTAAAGGCTCCAGCTCGTTTCTCTTGTCTTGCCTTCCGTCTAGGGCAAACCTTCGGTCTAGGTGGCCGAAGCCCATCCTCCAAGCCCATCTTCATTGCTGCCAAGGCCAAGCCCCTTTGTGTAAGGGTGTAAGGGTATTTACCCATTGTTAGGTTTTAGTATTTAAAGTGCAAACATTTCAATTCAGCACTTGTCTTTGTTTTGTTGAGTTTTCTCCTCTACAAAGAACACTTGCACCTTAAGTGCTCATCTAGGTTCAATTCTACAAATCCAAGTAAGTTTCATGATTAAAGAGTGAAAGGGTTGGGCTTGTATATTTGAGATCCTTTCAATCACTTGTGATTGAAAGTTCTTTATTGTCTTTCATCAAAACACTCTCCTTTTCATCCATTAATCCGCTGCACTCTTTCCGCAAACTCCTTGCGACGTTACCCTCTTCATCTAACATCAAATCGGTCCATCTATCACAATCCAACCTCCCAAAGAGGACTAGATCCGTGTAAAGGCTCCAAACCGGAACCAAGAGCGTATCACTAACCTCATGGATAGGAGGAAGTGGATGCAAAAGGGACCGAAAGGTGCATAGCCGTGCGAGACCATGGAAGGCTTTCTCGTGGCTGTCCGAAGAGAACTCACAAATCGACCTTGCCACCAAAGTAGCACTCGAAGTCACTAAGTCTGAATCCATACTAAGCGCATCCTCAATAAGCGGTGGAGTACCAGCCGAAACAACACTACCAAGAAGCTCTCTCTCTTGCTCTCTCCGAGACACTTCCCATCGACGCTCGGTCGCCTCTATGATGGCCGTAAGTGACGCGAGAGCCGAGTCGAAGGGCGAAGGAATAGGAGTCTGGGGTGGCTCACTCACATGGGAAGTGACACGACGATGTGAGCTCGGATGAGTCCTAAGGACATGGTGTGAAGGTGGGGCATGATGAAGGGGGCGCTCCCAAATTGAATCATGGCGTGGGGTGTTATGGAAAGGACGTGCTCGGTGAGGGGGGTCATAGCCATGTCCCGCAGTGTCTGTGATGGGGTCTACGGGTTGTGTTTGTGGTTGTGTTTCGGGCTGTGTTTGTGGTTGTGTTTCGGGCTGTGGTTGGGCTAGGGTTATGGCAATGCCTCGGTTGGCTGGTGTAAGGATGTGGCCTAAGAGGGTGATACGAGCTCAAGGACAAGGCCTCGTATCCGCGCCAAGGCTCACGGGTTGGCCGGACAAACCATGAGGTCCACCGCGCCTAACCCTAGCAACCCGTGAGGAATCCAGGCCAAGCCCATGAGAAGCCCCGGCAGCTTGGTGGCCGAGCGCTAGTCCTTCCAAAAGGCCAAGCGTTAGAGTGAAGCCCATCCTTTCTCAAGCCCGCGGCCTTGCCTTTTAAATGAAGGGTAGTTTAGGTTTTGCCATGTAATAAGCCTCAAGGTATAAATAGAAGGACTTAGCCTCTTTTATACCTTGTCTTTGATTTGAATTGTGAGTTTATCTCCTCATCAAGACCAAGTAGTTGGCTGAAGCCCTAGGGGTCTTAAACCCGGTTTTCCTTTAAGCATTTCAACACCTTTCGGCTTAATCCTTGATCAATTAGGGGAAGGTTTAAAGTGTTGATCCTTGTAAATGTTTGATTGCAAGTTAATCTATTGTTTTCCATAAATACTTTTCGATATTCATCCATCTATTTCCGCTGCCTTAAACACTCCCTAACATCCAAATATTCCGCACTCCTTCATCCAAATTCGTGCTCAATATCAGCAAGCTCAAGTTATCATCCTCCTAAAGAAGACTAGATCCGAAGAGGCTCCACTATTCGATCTTAATCCATCCAAAGGAGGGTCGAATGTTATCAAGTGGTAGCGGAGCTCCAAACATCTTCTACGCTGGTAACTCCCTTTCCCACGGCTGGATCCATCTTTCCAACCGTGTATTCTTCCATTTTTGGCTGAACTTTTTTTCTGTTTTGTCACAACCGTTCCCCTACTCGGTTCAAACACATTTTCCTTGAGTTTCCACAGTTCAAACACCTTCATTTTCATTTTCTATGGCTTAAACATTGTTTTCTACCATAGGAATCAATCTTAGGTCATTTGAGAAATTTAGGTGTTCTTGAGATATTTTTGTCTTCTAGTGTCTTGATCTTTGCAAAACTGAAATTGCTAGACTATTTTGTGTTTGTGTGCATCAAAGTGGTGTTTATTTCATCTTGTTCAAGTGCAATTGCTGCTGAAGTTTTTGGAGCTACCTATGGTGGCCTTGAGAGCCATGTGGACTTGTTTGTATTCTTGCTAAGTGCTGAAATTACTTGTCCAACCAAAACCGGCCACATCACCTTAATTGTGAGCCAAGTGTTTGCTTCATTTTTAGCCAAGTATTTTCAGCTTGTCCCTCACCCTAGTGATACGATCCTAGCCCCGAGACTAGCCCTAGCGCGCGCACACGCCTTGCGACCAAGGCCAATCAACCCAAAACGTCAAGCCCAAGACGTTCCAAAGCATCAAGGGAGGTTACAACAACCTCTAGACATAGAAACTAGGCAAGGAACGTTGCTGGATCAAGTCCTTAGGCGAAGGATGACATGGAAGGTGGCTTGGAGGCGCATAGTGCAAGGTTGCACTTTTTCACGAGCCAATTCATGGAAGAAAGATTCCAAATCAGGTTGCAAGATAAATACAAGACCGATTGGGATCTTAGGAGATCCTCTGCCAAGTTTGAGGACATTTGGACGAGCAGTTTGCAAGATGGCCCGTTGCTACTTTTCCATGCACAAGTGCCCTAAGCGCAAACGTGACAGACAACTTCGTCGGACCATATCTAGATCATCAGAGGTCAGAATCGTGTGATCTATATCAATTATGAAACCTCAGGATGTCTTCTTCGTTGTGTACAATTTTCAGATCAAACGGCCCAGCTGTTTGTTTGTTATCGATCGAAACATTTTCGCTGACAGTAGTCCTACGCGGATGAGGACTTCAAACTGCGTCCGTCAACGCCAACGACCATTATTTGGACCAGTCAGGCCCGGACCAGGAAGAGGAGCACCCTCCTACTATTGTTGTGTCTTAGCTATCGAATGGGACAAGTTTCAGCCCGTTTGGACTAACCGTTTGAAAGATAGACCTATGAGACATTTTACTACGCAGTGTGAACGCGAGCAGACCGCAGCTTGGAGAATTCGGCCCAAACCTTGGCCTGATGATGCGAATGCTTCTAGGATGTTCTAGAAAGCTTTATTTGTATTTATTAATTAGTTTTTACAGTTATTAGACTAGTAGAGGTTCTATTTCGAAGTTACTTAGGAGTTCTAGTTAAAATAGGAGTTCTAGTCTTAGTTAAACTTGTATTTTTTTTTTGCCTATCTAAAGGCAGCCATTTGGCTTAATAAATCAGTTCAGTTCAGTTTATTAAAAACAAAGAAGCGTCGTCTTCAGTTGATCTCTCAAGATCCTTGTCCTACATCCGGTTTGATAAGCCGCATATAGTTGCAAGTAAAGCACGAAGTCTATCATCCATTCTTTAGTCTCGTCGGGGTTGTCTAGGTATTGCACCTAGGAGGGTCCGAGTCCTACTGAAGATCCTTGAAGGATTTCGTCCAGGTTGCCTAAGTATTGCACTTAGCAGGGTTGGAGTTTCTGACGAGTTAGTTTTCCGCATTCAAATCCTTGTCGCTGAGCAACGATCCAACAATTGGAAGGTTTCCAAATTAGGAACCACATCAGCTGGTAGCGGAGCAAAGGCTGCTCACCGAATAGGTATCTATCCTTTTAATTATTGTTTTCGTTTGTTGAGATTGGTTTCCTTGATTTCCTTAGCCAAATCTATACCAATCTTGTTTGTTTTCCCGTTTGTGTTAGGAGTCGAAACTAGTAACTAGTTGCGTCTTGTTTAGGTAACAAATCAAGCCCTTTGATTTGCTATCTTCTTTGAGTCAGAAAACAGAAAATAAAGTCCCATAAAGTGTCAGTTTATTTTGTTTCGAGTATTTGCAATTCCTATTTACAAAAAAAAAAAAAGAACAAAACAAAACAAAAGAATTCATTCGCACAAAAACAGAACAGAAAGCGAATTCTAAATTTTCAGTGTGTTAACAAAAGAGGAACCTTGCGATCAAAACAGAATCAAAATCAGCAAGAAAAGAGTGTTCCAACGCAACAAGAATCATAGAAAACGGAGTTGTAAATCAAAAGTTATCAAAGAAACAAATCGGACACCTAAAACCCTAGTTCTAAAACAAATCCGAACTAGTTCAAATATTTGTCTTTCTTTGAGCTCTTGTGATACATGACCTATCTATTCTGTGCTATAATTGCTTGATTAATTGACAAAGTAATCTTCAATTATATCACATCTTTATTCTTTCTACGCTTGAGTTGTCCTTGCGAATTATTGGAAGCTTTTCCTTGACATTCTTTGAGTCTGCGGATCTTGGATTGATTGAAGAAGAATTTTCGTTGAGTGATTTGTGAGCGCATTAGAGTGATTAAACACGAGGGTTTAAACACGTGAGGGAGTGCTTTAGATAGGACAATTTTACGCTTGTTCTTTGTTGTTATTGTGATTTCAGATGGCAGATAGTTCGCCTAAGAGCACGGAGTCACAAGCGCGAGCTGAAATGCTATCCATGATGCGTAAGTTAACCGAGAGGTTTGACGAAATGGAGGAGTGGATTGCCAAGGAGAGGGAAGCGGCTGCCAATGCTACAAGGCAGGCCCATACTCGGTACACCCAAGTTCTCAAACCAAGGAGTTCACCATACGTCTATGGCATGCCGTCCGGAGAGGGATCCAACCCTAATGGCCGGCCTGATACAAGGGTGACTCAGACTATACCTAGGCCAAGGAGACCTCCACCGAGGCAGCCTAGAGGAGAGATTGAAAGGAGGAAAGATCCGGTTGGTTTGATAGCTAAAACCGAGACGTACAGTGAGATGATGAAGCGCGATATGAAAGCAGTTCACAAGGGCAAGAGCAATCATTTTTCGGTTGTCAAGGACGGCCGAGAACACATATTGAAGCCTTTGTCACCTTCGGAAGTCCATAAAGATCAAGAGTATCTTGTTAAGTCATGTTCGGACTTTCAAAAAGAAAGAAAAGAGAAAGGCTTAAAAGAATTGGAAGCCTTAAAAGAAAAAGAGCAAAACAGCCCCCATGAAAAGATTGAGCATGGGACAAGAGATGAAAAGAGTGAGAGTTCAAAACACTTGCATGAAAATAAAGAGCATGTAGAGAGTGGCGAATTTGAAAAAGGAGAGGTGAGTGTTTACGCCAAGAGAGGACAGGAGAGAAAAGCATTTTGTGAGCAAAAAATCTGTTTTGGCGCAAGCCACAAAAAACTGAATTTTTGGGCATTGCGCTTAGATTTTCCTAACCTTAACTCGTTTGTTTTACCTTCTATTTTTGTTTCTCCTAATTTGCAGATAAAGAGAAGGATGTTGGCAGAAGAGAAGTCTCATTCCAAAGTGCCAAGAGAACTTAAGGAGTGTGAATCATCCATGGTACCTAGTTCGGCTAACCCTAGCTGCAACGGTATGGTATATCTTTCCATCCTTAAGTCTGATTTGTGTGAGCATGTTAACCTCATTAATTCTTATGATTCTGGTCTTAAAACTACTTTAATGAATGATGGTTATATGCAAGAGCCGAAGGCCAATTCATATGTATTTGAAAACTACTTGAGAAAGCATAAACGTTTTGACATTTGGACTAGGTTGAGAGATGTGCATCATGTTTTCCCTAACACCAAATTGATTGAATTTTCACATGTATTTACATTACATAATCATTCTGCCATGTGTGAATTTAATGTTAAATTTGTGAGTAAGTCAACTGGACTTGAGGGAATTCTATTCAAGCGCAATCGCTTATTTAGGTCACATGACATTTTGCGAAATTTTAATAAATATGATGCGTTTGAGAGTCGTTTAATGAGTTGTTGTGGTATGATTGGAATGAAATTATTCAATTTAATGTTGCTGCTCTTGAGTTTATTATTTAGTATAGATGGCAGCAAGGAAATTGAGATGATGTGGACAGCCCATGGACAAACCAAGCGTTACCATATGCGTTTGCATGTCAAGATGGCAATTTTGAGATGTCAAGGAAGGATGAGCGAATCCTTCAAGTTAGGAACTTGGAGTTGGCAGAGCTTACACCAAGGATGGGTTCCAATCCAAGTTCAAGTGAAGAAGATCGCTTGGGGCAATGGTCTTATTCGATGCATTGTCATATTGAAAGACATAGCCGCCAAGTTGAAATTGAGAGGTTGGTATGGTTCGTTGTGTGCTTACTTTGATATTACTAACTTAAGGTATTGTGGTGCAGGTCTAGATGTAGATTCGAGGGTGAATCTTTTTGAAGAGGGAGGGGATGATACGATCCTAGCCCCGAGACTAGCCCTAGCGCGCGCACACGCCTTGCGACCAAGGCCAATCAACCCAAAACGTCAAGCCCAAGACGTTCCAAAGCATCAAGAGAGGTTACAACAACCTCTAGACATGGAAACTAGGCAAGGAACGTTGCTGGATCAAGTCCTTAGGCGAAGGACGACATGGAAGGTGGCTTGGAGGCGCATAGTGCAAGGTTGCACTTTTTCACGAGCCAATTCATGGAAGAAAGATTCCAAATCAGGTTGCAAGATAAATACAAGACCGATTGGGATCTTAGGAGATCCTCTGCCAAGTTTGAGGACATTTGGACGAGCAGTTTGCAAGATGGCCCATTGCTACTTTTGCATGCACAAGTGCCCTAAGCGCAAACGTGACGGACAACTTCGTCGGACCATATCTCGATCATCAGAGGTCCGAATCGTGCGATCTATATCAATTATGAAACCTCGGATGTCTTCTTCGTTGTGTACAATTTTCAGATCAAACGGCCCAGCCGTTTGTTTGTTATCGATCGAAACATTTTCGCTGACAGTAGTCCTACGCGGATGAGGACTTCAAACTGCGTCCGTCAACGCCAACGACCATTATTTGGACCAGTCAGGCCCGGACCAGGAAGAGGAGCACCCTCCTACTATTTTTGTGTCTTAGCTATCGAATGGGACAAGTTTTAGCCCGTTTGGACTAACCGTTTGAAAGATAGACCTATGAGACATTTTACTACGCAGTGTGAACGCGAGCAGACCGCAGCTTGGAGAATTCGGCCCAAACCTTGGCCTGATGATGCGAATGCTTCTAGGATGTTCTAGAAAGCTTTATTTGTATTTATTAATTAGTTTTTACAGTTATTAGACTAGTAGAAGTTCTATTTCGAAGTTACTTAGGAGTTCTAGTTAAAATAGGAGTTCTAGTCTTAGTTAAACTTGTATTTGTTTTTGCCTATTTAAAGGCAGCCATTTGGCTTAATAAATCAGTTCAGTTCAGTTTATTAAAAACAAAGAAGCGTCGTCTTCAGTTGATCTCTCAAGATCCTTGTCCTACATCCGGTTTGATAAGCCGCATATAGTTGCAAGTAAAGCACGAAGTCTATCATCCATTCTTTAGTCTCGTCGGGGTTGTCTAGGTATTGCACCTAGGAGGGTCCGAGTCCTACTGAAGATCCTTGAAGGATTTCGTCCAGGTTGCCTAAGTATTGCACTTAGGAGGGTTGGAGTTTCCGACGAGTTAGTTTTCCGCATTCAAATCCTTGTCGCTGAGCAACGATCCAACAATTGGAAGGTTTCCGAATTAGGAACCACATCAGCTAGGCCGGCCCTAAAATCAGCATCCTTACACTTGTGTGCTTGTCATACACCTCCACATCACTTGCCACTACACGTGCTTGGTAATCCACTCTTTTCGTGACACATCCTCATCACTTGCCACATCACATTTTTGGCTCGTAGTGAAAATTTTCAAAAGCTTGAACTACTTGTCTTTCACTTCATTCTCCTTTAAAATCAATTACTTCTCCTTCAAGTGAGTTTTTCTTCACCCTTTTCAACCTAAAAATAGAATTAAAGGAAGGGAACTAAAATAGTTGATCAAAAAAAAAAAAGTGATCAAGTTTCCCCCTCTTCTCAAAAAAAAAAGAGAAGATAAGCAAAGGTGTCAAAAGCAAGAAGCTACTTGTATATGCTAATTGAAGTGAACTACATTGTTCTTGAAGTGTCGTTGTGGATGAATCCTAGTTTGGACTTGAGTTGATCAATTTCCATTTCAAAATTTTCTCTCCCAGTTTTACAATACATTCGCTCTTCTTCCTTTTGAGAGGGTGTTGGCATTCCGAAAAATCTGAAATTTGGACAGCGGATACTTCTTTCTGAGTAGAACATTTCTTCTCTTAAAGACTTTCGCTGATTCTTCCGTTTTCATACTCGGATCACCAATTCCATTTCTGTGGACAGTTTTAATGCGAAAATTTCTGCTTTGAGTTGTGCATTTCAGTTTCTGAAAAATATTGTCATTCCTTGTTCCTTCTTCTTGAGTGTGTGTTTGAGCTAGCCTTCTCCTAAGTGTCTTGAGTTTTCCTCCTTTGTTTCTCACATTAATTCTACTCTAGGTCATTGAAATTCAACGCATCATTCCCTTGAATTTCTTTGCGGCCTTCTCTACCTTTCTTTCCTCACCGGTTTTCCTTGTGCCATCTTGTGTCTTAGAGTCCGTGCTAAGCCACATTACTTGGTTTTTCTTGGAGATACGAGTGGGTGAGTTAGTGAGCGCATTAGAGAGTTGTGTGAAACACGAGAGCAAACACGCGAGGGAGGGACTAACCCCCTTTTATTTTGTGAATTGCGTTTGTTTCTTTTTGTAGGTACCTTGTGTTATGTCTTCTGATCTTGCCAATCGTGAGGAGGGCTCCGAGGACTCCTCCATCCTCAGTCCGGCAATGGCCACCCTCACGGTACATAGGAGCAATCCAGAGGAGACCAAGGAACTTCAGAGGCAAGTGGATGAGCTCCTTAGCAAGGGATATGTCCGAGAGAGCTTGTCTCCATGCGTTGTTCCAGTGATTCTAGTGCCGAAGAAAGATAGAACTGGGCGAATGTGTGTTGACTGCCGAGCTATCAACAAAATTATGATAAAATATCGTCACCCCATACCTCGCCTAGATGATATGTTAGATGAGCTTAGTGGTAGTGTAATTTTTTCAAAAATTGATCTAATGAGAGGCTATCATCAAATTAGAATGAAAGAGGGTGATGAATGGAAAACGACATTCAAAACAAAGTATGGTTTTGATATGAGCTTAAAGGCTCCAGCTCGTTTCTCTTGTCTTGCCTTCCGTCTAGGCCAAGATTGCTGTCTAGGGAAAACCTTCGGTCTAGGCCGAGACTCCCGTCTAGGCCGAACCTACTGTCTAGGCCAAGACTCCCTTCTATTTGGCCGAAGCCCATCCTCCAAGCCCATCTTCATTGCTGCCAAGGCCAAGCCCCTTTGTCTAAGGGTGTAAGGGTATTTACCCATTGTTCGGCTTTAGTATTTAAAGTGCAAACATTTCATTTCAGCACTTGTCTTTGTTTTTGTGTTATTTTCTTCAAGGACCAAACTTTTAGCTTAAGCATTAGGGTTCTTAAAACCAGCACCAGCTATCTAAACAAATCAGGTTGCTCATCTAAGAGGTGAGAGGGTTGTATTTGTTTAAGAGATCCTTTGTTCTTTTCGGCAAGGTTACTCATCCAAGAGGTGAGGGGGTTTGTCAAGAACAATAGTTCATTTTTGTTATCATCAATACACTTTCCTTTTCCTCCATTTATGTCCGCTGCAATCTAAATCATCTCCCCTTCTAAATATCCGTTCATCCATACCAAGTCCGATCATCCATTCGATTATCCAGACGCCAACCTCCTAAAGAGACTAGATCCGACTCCATCAACGAAACCAGCGGCTAAACTCCTCCAAAAGGGAGCTAGGGCCTTATCAAGTGGTAGCGGAGCTCCAAGATGTTCTCTAGGTTGGTATTGTTCTTATTCATGGTCAGAATCATGTTAATCATCATTTCCACGGTTCTTTTTCAAGGACCGTTCCCTTAAATTGCTAAAATACTTTTCCGAGCTGTTCCCACGGATCAAATTTCTTCTCTTTCCTTTTCTATGGTTAAAACATTATTTTCTACCATAGGAAACAATTTAAATTAAATCTGAAATTTTTTCCGTTCTTGAGAAATTAATTTTATCTTGAGTTTTGATCTTGTTTTCACACAAAGATTGAATAAATTTGTGTTTGTGGCTGCCGCACCTATCAATCAAAATTAGGGCAGCACACTTCATTTTGCTTGGCTTGTCATACGATTTATTTTGCTTGTCATACACCTTCAATCAAATACTTGTCATACACCCTAATTTGCCTAAACTCCTTGTCACACACTTTGGTGCACTTTAGTGAAAATTGTGGTGCATGTTAGTGACAAATGTTAGTGCATGTTAGTGAAAAACTTTTGTACATTTTAGCAAAAATAGTCGTCCATTTTTAGTGACAAATACTGGTTTATTTTAGTGGAAAATTCTGGTGCATGTTAGCAAAAAAATTCGGCAATTCGTGAATTTTTTTTTTACTTGCAAAATCATTTGCCTTCCACTTCAATTATCAAAAACTCATTTATACATTTATTGAAGCTCTCTTGCACTTACAAAAGAAAAACAGCAAAGAAAGGGATCAAAAGAGTAAAAGAAATCCCTAAGTCAAAAAAAAAAAAAAAAAGATAAAAAGAAGGGATCAAAAGAGCGAATTAAATCCCTCAATCAAAAGAAAAAGAATACGAGTAAGTCAAAGCAAGAGGCAAAATATATGTGTGCATTTGAAGTATTTTCTTTCAAGTTAAGGTGTGCATTTTTCAAGTGTTTCATTTGGCGACAGAATTTCATTTTTTAAAGCTTATTCTCGTTTCCCTCCATTTCTTCTAGTGTTAGTCCTTTGAGCTTGCCTTGTTTTGTGTCCTTGAGTTTTCTTCACATGTTTCCTACACTAATATCTACTCTAAACCTGATTCGTGTTCACCAACAAGCTGTTTTAGTGAGCACAATTGCGGTTTTCTACCCTTTCTTTCTACCCTAGTTTTCATTGAACTACTTATCTAGCCTTGAGTCTTAGAGTCATTGCTGGTTGAATTGTTCGGTTCTTGAGTGAAGATTGAGTGGGTAAGATTGTGAGCGTATTAGAGTGTAGTGCGAAACACGAGCGATACACGTAAGGGAGGGACTAACCCTTATCAAATCAATTGTGTTTGTGTCATTTTGCAGGTACCTTTCGCTATGTCTCACAGAGACACACATTCGAATGCTAGTTCGGGGGAATCCTCTCCTCTAAATCTGGCCATGGCCTCTCTCACGGTCCGAATGAACGAAACTAGACAGCATGTGGCTGATTTGCAACACTATAGAGCAAACCAGGACCAAGCCACAAACAACATCTTGGCTGCCATTGCTGCCTACCTTACTCCCCCACAGCTAACCCCAACCCCACAACCCACATATACACCCCCGAAGGATACACCACCAACCCCACATCACCCACCACCTCTTTATCCGCCTCCGAATTACCAACCCCCAAATTTCCCACCAGCGGTTGCCTCCTCTCCGAACCATGGCCTAGGTTCCGCATCCTACCATAGCCGTGGCCATGGCTCCACTTCTAGCGTGTCTGTCCGGCAGCCTCCTCAACATTCTTATGTGCCACCTCATCTTCGGCATCGTGATAATGAGAGAGAGAGCTACTCCGACGGGACTAATTCCCTTGCTGCCTATGTTCGCGAGCCTTCCTATGCCCGTGTTCCTTCATATGCGCATGAGATTTCCTATCCGCAAGAGCATCCTTCCATCTTGGTTTCCTATCAAGCATTAGACACCATCGTTGCCATACTTAAGGCGCAATTGGAAGACTCGGCTGAATTGCAAGGCCGATGGGTGCAACAAGAGCAACCTAATGCTGCCATTTCAGAGGCATATAGCTCCTTGCAACCGAGGGTTGACACACCTCCACTTCCTCCCATCGTTGAGTCTAGTGTGGCCTATTGCGATCCACATTCAAGTGAGGAGAGTTCGGCCCCACTTGTGGAAGAGATAGGTCTTGTGCCGTCACTTGACGAGGTTGATGTCCCATGTGTAACTTCATGTGATGACGATTGATAAGGCCCAAGCTCTGATTTGGAGGAGTTTGGCCGAAGGAATCCTTGAAGGAATCGGATCTAGTCTCTTTAGGAGGTTGGCGTTTGGGTAATCGGATGGATGAACGGATTATTTGAGATGGTGATGGAGTTGATAGCAGCAGACATAAATGGAGGAAAAGGATAGTGTATTGATGATAACAAAAAGGAACTATTGTTCTTGACAAACCCCCTCACCTCTTGGATGAGTAACCTTGCCAAAAAGAACAAAGGATCTCTTAAACAAATACAACCCTCACACCTCTTGGATTAGCAACCTAATTTGTTTAGATAGTTGGTGCTGGTTTTAAGAACCCTAATGCTTAAGCTAAAAGTTTGGTCCTTGAAGAAAATAACACAAAAACAAAGACAAGCTATAAAAGAGGCTATCTCCTTCTATTTATAGCTTGAGAATTATTACATGAGAAAACCCTAAAATAACCCTTCATTTAAACCTAGGAAGGCCGGCTGACTTGATCACCAAAATAGTAGAGTAAACTAGTGTAATTTAGGGTTCTTGGTAACTGATAACATTCGACCCTCCTTTGGATGGATTGAGGTCGAATAGTGGAGCCTCTTCGGATCTAGTCTTCTTTAGGAGGATGATAACTTGAGCTTGCTGATATTGAGCACGGATTTGGATGAAGGAGTGCGGAATATTTGGATGTTAGGGAGTGTTTAAGGCAGCGAAAATAGATGGATGACTATCGAAAATGATTTATGGAAAACAATAGATTAACTTGCAATCAAACGTTTACAAGGATCAACACTCGAAACCTTCCCCTAATTGATCAAGGATCAAGCCGAAAGGTGTTGAAATGCTTAAAGGAAAACCGAGTTTAAGACCCCTAGGGCTTCAGCCAACTACTTGGTCTTGATGAGGAGATAAACTCACAATTCAAATCAAAGACAAGGTATAAAAGAAGCTAAGTCCGTCTATTTATATCTTGAGGCTTATTACATGGCAAAACCTAAACTACCCTTTATTTAAAAGGCAAGGCTGCGGGCTTGAGAAAGGATGGGCTTCACTCTAATGCTTGGCCTTTTGGAAGGACTAGCGCTCGGCCACCAAGCTGCCGAGGCTTCTCATGGGCTCGGCCTGTATTCCTCACGGGTTGCTAGGGTTAGGCGCGGTAGACCTCATGGTTTGTCCGGCCAACCCGTGAGCCTTGGCGCGGATACGAGGCCTTGTCCTTGAGCTCGTATCATCTCCTCCCTCTTGAAGGTGATTCGTCCTCGAATCTGTACGCTCCATTCCTTGATGATTGTCCCCTAAGGTACCTACAAAAGACCCACAAGGATCAATACCATTGTCATGCTATAGGGAACGTTGGTAGATTGTGTTGAAGGCATACTCGGATCAGCACTAGTTAAAATCAAAGTTAGGTTGTCCGGCGGTTGTGAAAGGGAGACGGTGAACTCCTTCATATGCTCCGCATCTTGGTTGCCGATGGGAAGGCCTTGAGGATGCCTTGGCAGGCCCGTCTGATCTAGCAAAATAGATGGCACAGAGCTAGAAGAAGAGGTGTTAGGGTGAGTGAAATCAAGGTTTGT
Organism: Viola odorata; assembly: GCA_963691705.1. Lineage (NCBI taxonomy): Eukaryota > Viridiplantae > Streptophyta > Magnoliopsida > Malpighiales > Violaceae > Viola > Viola odorata. The sequence goes on from OY829541.1 coordinate 37,139,419, forward strand.
GTCAGCACAAGAGGAAAGCAGAAGAGGCGAACGAAAAGGGGCTGTTCGGGGGATGTTGGCAACGGTCGGTGCTTGCGAACGCCCCGGTGCCTTCTTGGAACCTTGAAAAACAGAGAAAACCAATCTCAAGTAAAAAGAGTTAGTGTGACTACGTTGAAGAAATGGATCCCTAATGTCGGCCAAGTGGCACGGACTAGGTTTCCTTGTAGTCTTTAGCACCGCCTCTTTCATGACACTAAAGATCATCTTTCTCTTTGCTCCCGGCTCACTATTTTCACTTATAAGCTTTCCCCTTACTGAAATTTCTTCCCTCGGCGCATGCTCACTTTTTTCATGCGCGTTCTTTTCATCACTCACCACACTTACATTTTCCTCTCCACTCGGCACATGCTCATTGTTTTCATGGCGGTGTTCAATCTCACACACACTCCTTACTTTCTTCTCTCCACACCACTCACTCAAAGGGTCCAAAACAGTAGGTAGGGTAATGGCAGACCAAGCCTTAGCCAACTTGGCTTGGTCAATCCGGACTTGTGAGGGAGGCAAAGGTGGGATGAGGAACTTGTTGTCTCAGTGTGTTAACTTGTAAGTGTTGAAGAACCCATCGTGGAAAGCCCGCCTATCAAATTGCCACGGGCGCCCGAGAAGGAGGTGGCTTGAGTTCATGGGTGCAACATCACAAATGCGCTCGTCCTCATAAGATCCTATGGAGAATGCGATGGACACTTGTCTTGACACATTGATGGCGGCACCATCATTTAGCCAATTAAGGTCATAGGGATGAGGGTGGGAAATTGTGGGCAGCCCCAAGGAGTGGACAAAGAGCTCACTAGCCACATCCGCACAGCTTCCATTATCCACTAAGATAGAAATCACTAAACCGTGTGCTAGGCCTCGGGTAAGGAAACGATTGTCTCGTTGCTCAAGGGCAGCCTCTTGGGGTTTGGCATGGATGGCTAAGGTACGGCGAACTACTAGACACTTAGGTACCTCCACACGAGCGTACCCCTCCTCATCTTCTTCCTCTACCATCACAATTTTAACCGGAGCCAACCCTTGGCTATCCTCCTCGTCTTCCTCATCACTAACTATCTCCCCGTTGTCCCGAATGGTCATGACCCTCCTATTAGGGCATTCAGCCCTCATATGGCCTTTCTCACCACATTTAAAGCATGTGATGTTCCTCGAAGGGGTTCTAAGGGTAGGGTCGTGATACAAGCTCGGTTCTGGTTTGGAGCCTTTACATGGATCTAGTCCTCTTTGTGATTGGCTTCACTCTAACGCTTGGCCTTTTGGAAGGACTAGCGCTCGGCCTATATTCCTCACGGGTTGCTAGGGTTAGGCGCGGTAGACCTCATGGTTTGTCTGCCCAACCCGTGAGCCTTGGCGCGGATACGAGGCCTTGTCCTTGAGCTCGTATCAGTAACCAGGGCTGCTAAAGCTGAATACCATTGTTTATCCATCTCTTCTTGTAATTAAGCTCCTTAAGCTTTGTTCTTAAGGGGTAAATTCTATACTAGCTTGTAGAAAGGTTGCTTGTTCTTATGATCAAGAGGGTTTTCTAATTAGTTAAGTTCTTATTATGTTCATCCGTTCCATCTCTACCAAACAACCATCAAGCCGCTGAATATAACTCCTTAAACACCAACTTCATCCATTAAACTCACCAAGGTGTCCCCTCTCCATCTCCATCCGAGGCACCTATATCCATTGTCAAGACCAACCTCTCACAAGAGGACTAGATCCGGCTCAAGAACAGCAATTCGGCCTCCTTCTATCCAAAACAGAAGTTGAGCTCTTATCGCGCATGATAAGAGCATGCCTTACATCTCTACCTTTAGCCATTAAACTCACTTTGCTGCCCATTTTCACTCCACTCAAAGGCTCACTAACTTGCTTACTTTTTTCAAGTCGTGTGTTACCACTCAACTCACTCGCAAAGCTTACATTTTTTCTCCCCACTCGGCGCATGCTCACTTTTTTCATGCCCGCTGTTTTTAACACTCTCACAACTTACATTCTTCTCTCCACTCCACACCTTTTGTGATCCAAGAGAAGATGTTATCTCAAAAGTGGCCGAGGCCTTTTCTAACTTCAGCTGATCTTCGTACACTTGGGTAGGAGGAAGAGGTGGGATAATGAACTTACTGCCAAGGTGTTCTAGCTTGTAAGTGTTGCAAAAACCATCATGAATGGCCTTCCAATCGAATTGCCATGGTCTGCCCAGAAGGAGATGGCTAGAGTGCATCGGTGCCACATCACATAAGCGCTCATCCATGTACTTTCCAATCTGAAGTGGAATGAGGACTTGCCGCTTGACCTTAACTGAACTCCCATCATTGAACCAGTTCAAGGAATAAGACCGAGGGTGTTTGGAGGTGGGGAGACCCAAAGAGTGCGCAAGGAGAGTGCTGGCCACATCCGCACAACTCCCATTGTCCACAATGATGGAGATTACCATTCCATTAGAAACCCCACGAGTATGGAACAAGTTCTCTCACTGCTCAAGGATTTTATCATCTTCCTTTGCTGCCAAACTTAACGTGCGCCTCACAACTAGGCATGTTGGCACGTCTACATAGGTATATCCAGCCTCCTCTTCATTCGGATCATCATCAATATCCCATAAGTGACCGTGAGGTGGGGCTGTCTCCTCGTCATCCTCACTCTCTAATTCTCCTCCCTCGTGAATCAAGATGACACGCCTATTGGGACACTCGGCCTTCATATGGCCGCTGCCCCCACATTTGAAGCACTTAATGCTTCTTGAAGGCGTTCTTTGGGTGTTTACGGGTGGTTTTGGAGGGTAAGGTGGCTGATTTGTGGTGTTTAGGGTGGTGTTTGGCTTGGTTGTGAATGGTTGTTTGGGGCTATCATGGGCAGACTTAGGAGGGAAAGAAGGGGTCTGCCATAATTTTTGGAAAGGTGAAGGAGAGGTGTAGGGTGTTTTCGGCTTGGTAGTCACTTGTTTCTCGATTTTTAAGGACAAATGGAACATCTCCTCCAATGTGTCGTACTTGTGGAAGTCTAGCTGATAAGAAATTTCCTTGTGTAGACCACTCATAAAGCGAGCCATTGTGGCCTCCGTGGTCTCATTTGTGCTCGCCTTCATCAAACAAGTCAACATCTCGTGGTAGTAATCACTCACGGTTCGGGGACCTTGATACAAACGTTGAAGACGCTGGTGCAAGTCACGGATGTAGTTTGGAGGTACAAACCGACGCCTCATTTCAGTCCTCAACTCATCCCAAGTCTCAATAGGCGGGCTAAACCCGTAGACTAGCTCAAAAGGAGAAAAATGAGTTGAAGAATGCATTGCGCGATTGTAAGCAAATTCAATAAAAGGGATACAATCGTCCCAAGACTTGGAATATTACTGAATCATAACACGCAACATAGTGCATATTGTCCTATTAACTACTTCAGTTTGGCCATCCGTTTGAGGATGACACGAAGTGGAAAACAGCAACTTAGTTCCCAACTTTACCCACAACACGCGCCAAAAATGACTAAGGAATTTGCTATCCCTATCACTAACAATCGTGCGTGACATGCCATGTAAACGAACAATTTCATGAAAGAAAAGAGAGGCAATGTGAGATGCATCATTTGTAGTGTGACAAGTAATAAAGTGTGCCATTTTAGAGAAACAATCAACAACTACAAACAAAGAATCCTTCCCCCTTTTGGTTCGGGGTAGTCCAACCATGAAATCCATAGAGAGATCACACCATGGATGAGAAGCAACAGGTAAAGGCATGTAAAGACCATGATTAATGCATTTAGACTTGGCACGTTTACAAGTAATACAAGCAGCCACAATATCAGCAACATTTTTCTTCATGTGAGGCTAAAAGAAATACTCTCTAAGTGTGCTAAGAGTCTTATCTACCCCAAAGTGCCCCATTAGACCTCCCCCATGCGATTCTCTCACAAGTAACTCACGTGTGCTACAACGAGGTATACACAATCTACCCTTACGAAATAGAAAATCAGCATGTATCACAAATATGCCATGTGCACCATTAGAGCATTCAAGATAAGCATCCTTAAAGTCTAAATCAGCAGCATACAAAGAAGTGATATGTGCAAAGCCTAAAAGGCGTGAATGGAGGGAAGTGAGAAGGGCATACCTGCGGGATAGAGCATCCGCCACTACATTGTCCTTCCCTTTCAAATACTTGATGTGATAAGGGAAATGCTCGATAAATTCCATCCATGCTGCATGGCGCTTGTTGAGTTTCCCTTGTCCCTTGAGGTATTTGAGGCTAAGGTGGTCTGTGTGCACCAAGAACTCGTTGGGCAGCAAGTAATGCTCCCACACATTGAGGGCTCTCATAAGTGCGTATAACTCTCGGTCATACGCGCAGTAGTTTAGTTGAGCTCCCTTCAACTTCTCGCTAAAATAAGCCACCGGTTTCTTGTCTTGGACTAAAACAGCACCAATTCCTATCCCACTTGCATCACAATCTACCTCAAATGTCTTATCGAAGTTGGGGAGGATGAGGACCGGGCTGGAAGTCAGCTTTTCCTTGAGTGTGTTGAAGGCCACCTCTTGCTCTTTGCCCCAAAGGAAGGGCACATTTTTCTTGGTGAGAGCATTGAGTGGGGCGGCGATGGTGGAGAAGTCTTTGACGAAACGGCGGTAGAATCCGGCCAGCCCGTGGAAGGAACACACGTCTCCCAAGTTGGCCAGTGTAGGCCATTCAACAATGGCCTTAATTGATACCATTCAACCTCTATTTTGGAGAAGAAGAACGAGTTGAAGGAAGCCACGGATCTAGTCCCCTTGTGAGAGGTTGTTTGCTGGTTCGGATGAAGGTGTTTAGGTGTTTCAATGGAGTATTTTTGATGATTTTAATGGAGTATTTAGGCAGCGGATAATATGGAATGAATTGTAGAGATGTATTTGAAGGAATGCATATATTTACTTGAAGTAGAGAAAACCCCCTTTGCAACTTGGCAAAGTAACCTTTCTATGGAACTATAAGGATCACTTGAATCAAGGCCGACCCTCTCACTAACATGTGTGAGCAAAACGGCTGGATTGTTTCAAGAAGAAGAGGTGCGGCTTGAAGAGCCCTAGAAACCCTAGACTATTTCCTAAAATTAACTTAAACTAATTGGCCTTGGAAAAGATTCACTTAATTCAAAGACAAGCTATAAAAGAGGCTATGTCCTACTATTTATAGCTTGTGAATTATTACAATCAGAAATTCAGAAACCTAAATTACCCTTGGACAAAGGGGTGGGACGTTGGGCTTGGGAGATGGGCTTTGTGGCTGGCCCCTTGGTGAACGCAAGGCTTTGAGGTGTGGGCCTTGTGCGCGCGCTGCTCATGGGATGCTAGGGTTGGTGCGAGAGTGTACGGTGGCTTTGTTATGCCTTGCGCGGCCAACTCATGAAACGGTGCGCCTAGAGCATCCGTGCTCGTATCATTCCCTCCCCCTTCAAGGAGATTCGACCTCGAATCTAAGGGTGAGAACTTTGCGAATGCAGCAAGAACAACTTTGGACAGCCACTTAAAGATCCAAAACAGCAATTGGGTTGATGGTGTGCGATGGAGGTTAGCCACCAAAGATGCGAAGTTCCTGTTTCCTATCACAAGATTAGAGTGAACACTAGAGGAGAAAGGGTTAGTGTTAGTGAAATCCAAGTAAGGATCCTTAAACCAGCCAAGAGGGCACGGGTTTAGGACAGAAATTTCACCTCTCCCTACACTCCTCATTACGCATAAGTTAACTTTTTTGGGTCCCCATTGCTCACTGTTTTCACTCGGTCCACTCTCACTGTTTTCAAGTAAGGTGTTTTCCTCTATTGCGCCCCTTACTTTCTTCTCTCCACTGCCCTCATTCTGAATTTTAAGTGTGGCCGGAAGCACAAAGGTGGCACACGCTATGGAGAGCTTGGCTTGGCCTTTGAATACTTCGGAGGGGGGCAAGGGCTAAATGAGAAACTTACGGTTCATGTGTTTGAATTTGTATGTGTTCTGGAACCCATCGTGGAGAGCTCTCTTGTCGAATTGCCACGGTGATAACATTCGACCCTCTGTTGAATGGATTGAGGTCGAATAGTGGAGTCTCTTCGGATCTAGTCTCCTTTGGGAGGATGATAACTTGAACTTGATGATGATGAACACGGATTAGGATGGAGTGCGGAATATTTGGATGTTAGGGAGTCTTTAAGGCAGCGGCAATAGATGGATGAATATCGAAAAGGATTTATGGAAAAAAATTAAATAACTTGTAATCAAATGTTTACAAGGATCAACAACCGAAACCTTCCCTTAATTGATCAACAAGATCAAGACGAAAGGTGTTAATTGCTGGACTGAAAATCGGGTTTAAGACCCCTAAGGCAAAGCCAACTACTTGGTCTTGAAATGGAGATAAACTCACAATTAAAATCAAAGACAAAACTATAAAAGAGGCTATCCCCTTCTATTTATAGTTAGTGACTTATTACATGGAAAACCCTTAAATAACCCTTGTACAAAAAGGGTGGGGGGGGGGGGGGGGAAGGCCGGCCACTTGATGATGTGGCAAGAGAAGCCCATCTCCAACCAAAGCCTAGCGGCATGCCCAAAATGCTAGGTTTCGCGGTGCGGCTCATGGGGAACTAGGGTTTGGCGCGGGCTTGTGCGAGGGTCTTCATGGGTTCCTCGGTCATCCCGTGAGGCATTGGCGCGGATACGAGGCATGGTCCTTGAGCTCGTATCATCTCCTCCCTCTTGAAGGCGATTCGTCCTCGAATCTGTGCGCTCCATCCCTTGATGATTATCTCCTAAAGTACCTGCCAAAGAGACACTAGGATCAGCACTATGGTCATCCAAAGGGGGGTCAACACAAGGTAAAATCACAAGAGGGGAAATCAAGGAGGCTACGGGTGGGACGATGGAAGCGGTAGTCTTCCATGGTGGGAGCGAGTCCCAGCGAGCACCTGCAAAAGAGAGATTAGGAGCAGTACTATGGTCGTCAAATGGGGTAGAATCGCAAGGTGCACTGAAAAGATGGGAAGAAAAGGGGTCCGGTGGTGGGGAAATGGAAACCGTGGACTCCCTCGGGTGGAATGCTTCGCCTTGGCTGATGCGAATGGCTTGAGGACGCCGTGGCAGCCTCTTCGGACCTATCAAAAGAGAAGACACCCTGCTAGAGTAAGAGGTGATAGGGTAAGTGAAATCAATAAACGGGTCAGCACAAGGTGAAATCGAAAGAGGTGAAAGGAAAGAGGTCGTGTGTGGGAGAGTGGAAGCGGTAGGCTTCCAAAGGGGAGGCGAGTGTCCTTGGCTGTTACGGGGTGCTTGAAAACGTCTTGGCAGCTGCTTGGGGCCTAGCAAAATAGATGAAACTAGCCTAGAATAAAAGGAGTTAGTGTGGGTAAAGTGAAGGAAAGGGTCCTTAACCTCGACCAAATGGCACGGGTTAGGGATTCTAGTTGCCTTTCTCACCGCCTCCTTCATGGCACATAAGACTATTTTTCTCTTAGCCCCCGGCTCACCATGTTCACTCTTTAACTTTCCGCTTACTGAAATTTCTTCACTCGGTGCATGCTCACTTTTTTTATGCCCGTTCTTTTCCTCACTCACCACACTCCCATTTTGCACTCCACTCGGCACATGCTTATTTTTTTCATGGCTGTTTTTATCCTCACTCACACTCCTTACTTTCTTCTCTCCACACCACTCACTCAAAGGATCCAAAATAGTAGGTAGAGTAATGGCAGCCCATGCCTTGGCCAATTTGGCTTGATCACCAAGGACTTACGAAGGAGGCAAAGGGGGAATGAGGAACTTGTTGTCCCGGTGTGTCAACTTGTAGGTGTTGAGGAAACCGTCGTGGACAGCCCCGCCTATCAAATTGCTACGGGCGCCCAAGAAGGAGGTGGCTGGAGTGCATGGGTGCCACATCACAAATGCGCTCGTCCTCATAAGTGCCGATAGAGAAGGGAATGGACACTTGCCTAGACACATGGATGGCGCTGCCATCATTTAGCCAACTTAGGTCATAGGGGTGAGGGTGGGACATTGTGGGCAACCCCAAGGAGTGGACAAGGAGCTCACTAGCCACATCCGCACAACTTCCATTGTCCACTAGAATGGAAATCACTAGGCCATGTGCTAGACCGCGGGTAAGAAATAGGTTGTCCCTTTGGTCAAATGCCGCCGCTTGGGGTTTGGCATGGATGGCTAAGGTACGTCTAATCACTAAACACTTGGGCACCTCTACACGAGCGTACCCCTTATCATCGTCCTCCTCATCTATCACTCTAGCTGTCGGCATCAACCCTGGGCTATTCTCATCGTCCTCATCATCACTAACGACTTCCCCGCTGTCTTGGACGATCATTACCCTCCTATTAGGGCATTCCGCCCTCATGTGGCCCTTCCCTCCAAATGAAACTATTTTGTACTCATTGTCATCCAATCTTTCGTGTCTGTCACTGTTATATAAGTTCCCCCACCTAGAAAATTCTAAAAAATTGTGGAAACAAACTTCATTCTGTGCTTAACATTTTTCATTCTTGAGTCTTCCACAGATTCTAAGCACATCGTCTTCATTTTGTCCAAAAAAAACCAGCGCGCAGTTTCCATTCGAGAGGAGTCATTCTTGCATTGTTGGTCTATTTACAGTGTTTTCCAAACTGAATTTTCTCTTCTTCCCTTCATGGAACTTGTAGAGCTTTATGTTAGGAGTGTTCACGTTTAATTTGGTGAATTAATTCCACCATTTTCTATTTTTAAAGGGCAATAGCCGAATTCTGAAATAACTGCCAGAAACTTTCCAGCAAACTATCTTGTTGTTTCTAGCTTTCTTGATTGAGTCTTCGTGATTCAACTTGAGCATGCTGCTTGATTGTTACACAAGAAATGGAATTGAATACATAGGAACTTGAGGGATTGTGAGAATATTAGAGGGAAGAGTGAAACAGGTGAGGGAGTTACTAATCCTTTGGTATATAGCAATTCTGTTTTTGTTTCTTTTTGTAGGTACCTTTGCCTATGTCTTATTATTATGAGGATGTTGGTTCCTATTGGGATGAGTACTTCTACACCATGGCTGCCTCCTCTCCAAGCCATGGCCTAGGTTCCACATCCTACCATAGCCGTGGCCATGGCTCCACTTCTAGCGTATCTGTCCGGCAGGCTCCTCAACGTTCTTATGTGCCACCTCATCTTCGGCATCGTTATAATGAGAGAGAGAGTGGCCATGGCTCCACTTCTAGCGTGTCTGTCCGGCAGCCTCCTCAACGTTCTTAAGTGCCACCTCACCTTTGGCATCGTGATAATGAGAGAGAGAGCTACTCCGACGGGACTAATCCCCTTGCTGCCTATGTTCGCAAGCCTTCCTATGCCCGTGTTCCTTCATATGCACATGAGATTTCCTATCCGCAAGAGCATCCTTCCACCTTGGTTTCCTATCAAGCATTAGACACCATCGTTGTCATACTTAAGGCGCAATTGGAAGACTCGGCTGAATTGCAACGCCGATGGGCGCAACAAGAGCAACCCAACGCTGCCATTTCTGAGGCATATAGCTCCTTGCAACCGAGGGCTGACACACCTCAACTTCCTCCCATCGTTGAGTCTAGTGTGGCCTATTACGATCCACATTCGAGTGAGGAGAGTTTGGCCCGGCTTGTGGAAGAGATAGGTCTTGTGCCGTCACTTGACGAGGTTGATGTCTGATAAGGGCTCGACTTCTGTTTTGGAGAAGAAGACCGAAATGGAGATGAAGATGGATCTAGTCCTCTTGTGAGAGGTTGATTGCTGGTTTGGATGAACGGATGAAGGTGTTTAATGGATGAAGATGGCGTTTAATGGAGTTACTTGCAGCGGCTTGATGGATGTATTGTAGTGATGGAATGGATTAAACATAATAGAACTCAACTAATTAGAAAACCCTCTTGATATTAAACCAAGCAACCTTTCTATAAACTAGTTAAGGATCTCTCTTTTCTGATTTAAGAACGAAACTCAAGAGTTTAATTACAAGAAGAGATGGAAGATAAACAATGGTTTTCAGCCCTATTGGCACCGATTACCAAGAACCCTAAGTTACACTAGTTTACTCTAAGAATTGGCCAAAGAGAATATCATCAAAATCAAAGGCAAGTGCTGAAATGAAAAGGAATGCACTTTAAATACTAAAATCCTAACATAATGGGTAAATACCCTTACACCCTTGGACAAAGGGGCTTGGCCTTGGCAGCAGCTGAAGATGGGCTTCGGCCAAACAAGGAGGGTGCAAGGCTTTGGCAAGGCCTTAGCCGCACGGTCTCATGGCTTAGTAGGGTTCGGCAAGGCCTTCTTCATGGGATGGCCGGCATGCCCATGAGTGGGTTCGCCTCGAGCGTCCGTGCTCGTATCAATGTCCCATGTGTAACTTCATGTGATGATGATCTTGTGGTGGGTGACACCAAGAGGAATGACTTAGGGCTTAGTGGATTGTATACGGGCTGCCATGAGAGAGCCTGATACGATCCTACCCCGAGGCTAACCCTAGCGCACGTATAATGCGCACACGCCTTGCGACTAAGGCCAATCAACCCAAAACGTCGAGCCCAAGATGTTCCAAAGCTTCAAGGGAGGTTACAACAACTTCTAGACATAGAAACTAGGCAAGGAACGTTGCTGGATGAAGTCCTTAGGCGAAGGATGACATGGAAGGTGGCTTGGAGGCGCATAGTGCAAGGTTGCACATCTACACGAGCCAATTCATGGAAGAAAGGTTACAAATCGGGTTCCAAGATAAATACAAGAGCGATTGGGATCTTAGGAGAGCCTCTGCCAAGTTTGAGGACATTTGGACGAGCAACTTGCAAGAAGGCCCGTTGCTACTTTTGCATGCACAAGTGTCCTAAGTGCAAACGTGACGGACAACTTCGTCGGACCATATCTCGATCATCAGAAGTCAGAATCATGCGATCTATATCAATTATGAAACCTCATTATGTCTTCTTCATTGTGTCAAAAATTCAAATCAAACACCCGATCCTTTTGTTTGTTATCGGTCGAGACATTTTCCCTGACAGTAATCCTACGCGAATGAGGACTTCAAAACGCGTCTGTCAACGCCAACGACCATTCTTCATACCAGTCAGCCCCGCGTCAGAACCTTGAATCCTTTGAGTCCGAACACTCGAAGAACAACTCAAGTAAATCGAAAGTTCATCCTATTGTTCGCCTATCTAGGTTGCTAACCTCACCAAGGGTTAGAGGGTTAGAAGTTCGAGCAAGACCCTTGATTGCGTAGTTGGGTTGGCTAGATAATTGCGTCTAGCAGGGTCAGCGCTCGGTTGAGTTATTATTCCACACGAAATCCACACTTGAACAACGATCGCATAAGGAGAAACGATTCAAGCCTAGCGAGGATCGTATTAGTTGGTAGCGGAGCGAAGGCCGTTCAAGTTTGGTACGTTACTCTAGTCCGGAGTCAATCACCCTTCACCCATTTAGTTATTTTCGTTTTTTTTTGAGTCGGTTTAGAAATCAATTTTCTAAATCAAGTTTTCCTTTACGTTTGTGTTTTTATTTAGAAAAATCTAGTCCGATTTGTTTGTCTTATGTCTACCAAATAGAGTCACAAAAATCAGTCCCCAACGTGTCAAAATAGAGTCACAAAAATCAGTCCCCCAAAGTGTCATCAAAGTGTCACCAAAAACAGTCCACCAAAAGTGTCAGTGTCGAAATTGTATTTCAATACATACCTGTTGAAGGTGGATTTCAGTGAAAGAGAGTCCGTTGGAAAGCTGTGTCTGTTAGGAATCTGAATAAAAAAGAATCAAGTGATTCGGACACCGGAGTCAAAAGTTACAGCCAAAGTCCCAAGACATGTTCCTTTAGTCGTTGTTTCTTAAAGTCAGAAAATTCTGTACCCGAAACACAAAATCAATATATAGGAGGCCAGTGCAGAAAATTCCGAAATGTTTACACAACATATTTGGAGCTTTTACGGATCTACTGCAAGAAGAATCTCTTAATTCGGAGGTCAGATGTGGAAGATATTGATTTTACAAGTTGCAGACACAAGTTGTGAGCGAAAAATGCAATTTTTAAGTCATATCAATATCATCTATGGAGAGAGCGTGGTATGAGAATGATGCCTATATGAGACAAGAGCCGTATGATAGGTATGATGGGAGGAGACCTCGGTTTAAGGATCAACTTGACACAAACCATAGGAGCATGAGGATGATAATCCCTTCCTTTGGAGGAACAGAAAATCCGCATTATTACTTAGCGTGGGAAAGGGAGATCCAATTGATCTTTGATTATTGCGACTACTCAGAGGAGGAGAAAGTGACGATGGCATTGTCTGGGTTCATTGGGTATGCCGCTCGTTGGTGGAGTTATATGGACAGCATTCTAGTCACCCCAATTTTGACTTGGAATGATATGAACATACTTATGAGGCGACGATTCCTACCCGCACACTTTCGAGAGGAGTTTCACCAACAACGACCAGCCTTCCCTCAAGAGAGTAGAAGTGTTGGTGAGTATTATAATAAGGTGAAGATTTCTTCTTCTTACCCTAGTGTTGTGCCAAACAATAGAACTCATGATGAATGTTTAGCTTCTCTCTTAAAGAAGCTCAAACATAAGATAGGCTATGAGGCGAAGAAGTGTATTCAAGTTGAAGATGCCAAGACCACTAATTCACAACATGTTCTTAGCAAAGATGATAAGACTAAGGAGAGTCAGTTGACCGATTTGAGTAGTAGTGTTGCTAGTGCGCAAGATAAGAAGGGAGCAATTGTTGAGTGCAATGTGAGTATAAAAGGAAAAGAAATTCAAAACAGCCCCCATGAAAAGAGTGAGCATGGGTTGAAGGAAGAGAATTGTATTCATAAAAAGGAAGAGTTGAGTAAGAGTTCCGAAGGGAGAGAAAGTGAAAACGCACTAGTAGTGCAAGAGATTGTTTTTGGCAAAAAGAGTGAAGCTTTGCCGAAGCAATTGAATTTTACTAACCCTTATCCAATTGTTTTCTCTTCTTCTATTTCATCTTCTTTAGGGCAGAGAAAGAAAGAAGTTATTGAGGAGGATGAGTCCCCTAAGCTACTGCAATTGGAGTGGAAGAAACATAGCAATTTCGTGGAGCATATTACGCCAAGCCCTAGACGAAAGGGTGTGGTTGGATTAAAGTTTCGTAGAGCGGAATTGTGTAGGTATGTGGACATCATTAGTGCATATGATTCTAGAGTTGAATTTAATTTAATTGATGATGGTCCTATGCAAAAGCCTAAGGCCGAAACACTTGCTTTTGAGGAGTACTTGTGGAAACGCATGAAATTTGGAGTTTTGGTTAGGCCGAGAGATGAGATAGTTGTACCAAGAGATATTTATGGTGATTTCTTACAAGTTGGTATGGCTAGTATGTGTTGTAGTATGTCTCTTGAGAGGGTTTGGTATTGGTACGGTTTATCCATGGAGTTTGTGTATAAGCGCCGAAAAAGGCTTTTTGGCGATGTAAGGCAACAAGGATGGAGAAACCTTGGGATACCGAGATCACAACCTTATGTATCTCTTTATTGGAGACAACCTACAATGAAGGGAAGTAATGAGAGAGCTTGGAGAGTGAAGTGTTATTCGTTGGTTTGCAAGTTTGAGTTGTTTAGTGAATTTTCACTTATGTTTACTTGCAACCAATGCGGCTTTGATTTTATGTTTATGGGTTCATCAAATCCTTGGTGTGTGGAGTACTTGGGAAGTATAAGAGTTCACAAGGAGTTGATGATAGCACAAGGGCAAGCCGTGGTACACATGAAAGGTTTGAGTGTTCCTTATGCGACTAAGGGATACTTAGAAAGATTGAAGCGGTTCTTGAAGGTTGTTGATAGAGGAAGGATGTTCTTACACCATCTTTGGTTGCCTACTCAAGTCAACAAGACAGCCGCCATGAGAGACATTGGTTTAGCCCAAACTACCGCCGCACACAAAGGCACCACCACCGAGTTGGTTGCCTTGGGTATTTCCTATCACTTTCATGTTTCCTTTACTGTTTCTAATTTGGAGAGTGTTGCTTCCATTGAGGAGACAGATTCGAGGGCGAATATTTTCGAAGGGGAAGGGAATGATACGATCCTAGCCCCGAGGCTAACCCTAGCGCACGCACAACACGCACACGCCTTGCGACTAAGGCCAATCAACCCAAAACGTCGAGCCCAAGATGTTCCAAAGCTTCAAGGGAGGTTACAACAACTTCTAGACATAGAAACTAGGCAAGGAACGTTGCTGGATGAAATCCTTAGGCGAAGGATGACATGGAAGGTGGCTTGGAGGCGCATAGTGCAAGGTTGCAAATCTACACGAGCCAATTCATGGAAGAAAGGTTCCAAATCGAGTTCCAAGATAAATACAAGACCGATTGGGATCTTAGGAGAGCCTCTGCCAAGTTTGAGGACATTTGGACGAGCAACTTGCAAGAAGGCCCGTTGCTACTTTTGCATGCACAAGTGTCCTAAGCGCAAACGTGACGGACAACTTCGTCGGACCATATCTCGATCATCAGAAGTCAGAATCATGCGATCCATATCAATTATGAAACCTCATTATGTCTTCTTCATTGTGTCAAAAATTCAAATCAAACACCTGATCCTTTTGTTTGTTATCGGTCGAGACATTTTCCCTGACAGTAATCCTACGCGAATGAGGACTTCAAAACGCGTCTGTCAACGCCAACGACCATTCTTCATACCAGTCAGGCCCGCATCTGGAAGAGGAGCACCCTCCTACTATTTTTGGGTCTTAGCTATCGAATGGGACAAGTTGCAGCCTAATCGGACAAGCCAATCAACAGTTAGGGCGGGTGGACATTTTGGCGCGCAGTGTGAACGCGAGCAGGCTGCGACTTGGAGAATTCGGCCCAAACCTTGGCCTGATGATGCGAATGCTTCTGGGAAGTTCTAGAAGGCTTTATTTGTATTTATTAATTAGTTTTTACAGTTATTAGACTAGTAGAAGTTCTATTTCGAAGTTACTTAGGAGTTCTAGTTAAAATAGGTTTTCTAGTCTTAGTTAAACTTGTAATAGTTATGCCTATTTAAAGGCAGCTATTTGGCTTAATAAAATAAGATCTTTTTCAGCCAAACACTTGCGTTAATTGATCTCACTAAGAACCTTGAATCCTTTGAGTCCGAACACTCGAAGAACAACTCAAGTAAATCGAAAGTTCATCCTATTGTTCGCCTATCTAGGTTGCTAACCTCACCAAGGGTTAGAGGGTTAGAAGTTCGAGCAAGACCCTTGATTGCGTAGCTGGGTTGGCTAGATAATTGCGTCTAGCAGGGTCAGCGCTCGGTTGAGTTATTATTCCGCACGAAATCCACACTTGAACAACGATCGCATAAGGAGAAACGATTCAAGCCTAGCGAGGATCGTATTAGTTGGTAGCGGAGCGAAGGCCGTTCAAGTTTGGTACGTTACTCTAGTCCGGAGTCAATCACCCTTCACCCATTTAGTTATTTTCGTTTTTTTGTTGAGTCGGTTTAGAAATCAATTTTCTAAATCAAGTTTTCCTTTACGTTTGTGTTTTTATTTAGACAAATCTAGTCCGATTTGTTTGTCTTATGTCTACCAAATAGAGTCACAAAAATCAGTCCCCAAAGTGTCAAAATAGAGTCACAAAAATCAGTCCCCCAAAGTGTCATCAAAGTGTCACCAAAAACAGTCCACCAAAAGTGTCAGTGTCGAAATTGTATTTCAATACATACCTGTTGAAGGTGGATTTCAGTGAAAGAGAGTCCGTTGGAAAGCTGTGTCTGTTAGGAATCTGAATAAAAAAGAATCAAGTGATTCGGACACCGGAGTCAAAAGTTACAGCCAAAGTCCCAAGACATGTTCCTTTAGTCGTTGTTTCTTAGAGTCAGAAAATTCTGGAACCGAAACACAAAATCAATATATAGGAGGGCAGTCCAGAAAATTCCGAAATGTTTACACAACATATTTGGAGCTTTTACGGATCTACTACAAGAAGAATCTCTTAATTCGGAGGTCAGACGTGGAAGATATTGATTTTACAAGTTGCAGACACAAGTTGTGAGCGAAAAATGCAATTTTTAAGTCATATCAATATCATCTATGGAGAGAGCGTGGTATGAGAATGATGCCTATATGAGACAAGAGCCGTATGATAGGTATGATGGGAGGAGACCTCGGTTTAAGGATCAACTTGACACAAACCATAGGAGCATGAGGATGATAATCCCTTCCTTTGGAGGAACAGAAAATCCGCATTATTACTTAGCGTGGGAAAGGGAGATCCAATTGATCTTTGATTATTGCGACTACTCAGAGGAGGAGAAAGTGACGATGGCATTGTCTGGGTTCATTGGGTATGCCGCTCGTTGGTGGAGTTATATGGACAGCGTTCTAGTCACCCCAATTTTGACTTGGAATGATATGAAGATACTTATGAGGCGACGATTCCTACCCGCACACTTTCGAGAGGAGTTTCACCAACAACGACCAGCCTTCCCTCAAGAGAGTAGAAGTGTTGGTGAGTATTATAATAAGGTGAAGATTTCTTCTTCTTACCCTAGTGTTGTGCCAAACAATAGAACTCATGATGAATGTTTAGCTTCTCTCTTGAAGAAGCTCAAACATAAGATAGGCTATGAGGCGAAGAAGTGTATTCAAGTTGAAGATGCCAAGACCACTAATCCACAACATGTTCTTAGCAAAGATGATAAGACTAAGGAGAGTCAGTTGACCGATTTGAGTAGTAGTGTTGCTAGTGCGCAAGATAAGAAGGGAGCAATTGTTGAGTGCAATGTGAGTATAAAAGGAAAAGAAATTCAAAACAGCCCCCATGAAAAGAGTGAGCATGGGTTGAAGGAAGAGAATTGTACTCATAAAAAGGAAGAGTTGAGTAAGAGTTCCGAAGGGAGAGAAAGTGAAAACGCACTAGTAGTGCAAGAGATTGTTCTTGGCAAAAAGAGTGAAGCTTTGCCGAAGCAATTGAATTTTACTAACCCTTATCCAATTGTTTTCTCTTCTTCTATTTCATCTTCTTTAGGGCAGAGAAAGAAAGAAGTTATTGAGGAGGACGAGTCCCCTAAGCTACTGCAATTGGAGTGGAAGAAACATAGCAATTCCGTGGAGCATATTACGCCAAGCCCTAGACGAAAGGGTGTGGTTGGATTAAACTTTCGTAGAGCGGAATTGTGTAGGTATGTGGACATCATTAGTGCATATGATTCTAGAGTTGAATTTAATTTAATTGATGATGGTCCTATGCAAAAGCCTAAGGCCGAAACACTTGCTTTTGAGGAGTACTTGTGGAAACGCATGAAATTTGGAGTTTTGGTTAGGCCGAGAGATGAGATAGTTGTACCAAGAGATATTTATGGTGATTTCTTACAAGTTGGTATGGCTAGTATGTGTTGTAGTATGTCTCTTGAGAGGGTTTGGTATTGGTACGGTTTATCCATGGAGTTTGTGTATAAGCGCCGAAAAAGGCTTTTTAGCGATGTAAGGCAACAAGGATGGAGAAACCTTGGGATACCGAGAGCACAACCTTATGTATCTCTTTATTGGAGACAACCTACAATGAAGGGAAGTAATGAGAGAGCTTGGAGAGTGAAGTGTTATTCGTTGGTTTGCAAGTTTGAGTTGTTTAGTGAATTTTCACTTATGTTTACTTGCAACCAATGCGGCTTTGATTTTATGTTTATGGGTTCATCAAATCCTTGGTGTGTGGAGTACTTGGGAAGTATAAGAGTTCACAAGGAGTTGATGATAGCACAAGGGCAAGCCGTGGTATACATGAAAGGTTTGAGTGTTCCTTATGCGACTAAGGGATACTTAGAAAGATTGAAGCGGTTCTTGAAGGTTGTTGATAGAGGAAGGATGTTCTTACACCAGCTTTGGTTGCCTACTCAAGTCCACAAGACAGCCGCCATGAGAGACATTGGTTTAGCCCAAGCTACCGCCGCACACAAAGGCACCACCACCGAGTTGGTTGCCTTGGGTATTTCCTATCACTTTCATGTTTCCTTTACTGTTTCTAATTTGGAGAGTGTTGCTTCCATTGAGGAGACAGATTCGAGGGCGAATATTTTCGAAGGGGAAGGGAATGATACGATCCTAGCCCCGAGGCTAACCCTAGCGCACGCACAACACGCACACGCCTTGCGACTAAGGCCAATCAACCCAAAACGTCGAGCCCAAGATGTTCCAAAGCTTCAAGGGAGGTTACAACAACTTCTAGACATAGAAACTAGGCAAGGAACGTTGCTGGATGAAATCCTTAGGCGAAGGATGACATGGAAGGTGGCTTGGAGGCGCATAGTGCAAGGTTGCAAATCTACACGAGCCAATTCATGGAAGAAAGGTTCCAAATCGAGTTCCAAGATAAATACAAGACCGATTGGGATCTTAGGAGAGCCTCTGCCAAGTTTGAGGACATTTGGACGAGCAACTTGCAAGAAGGCCCGTTGCTACTTTTGCATGCACAAGTATCCTAAGCGCAAACGTGACGGACAACTTCGTCGGACCATATCTCGATCATCAGAAATCAGAATCATGCGATCTATATCAATTATGAAACCTCATTATGTCGTCTTCATTGTGTCAAAAATTCAAATCAAACACCCGATCCTTTTGTTTGTTATCGGTCGAGACATTTTCCCTGACAGTAATCCTACGCGAATGAGGACTTCAAAACGCGTCTGTCAACGCCAACGACCATTCTTCATACCAGTCAGGCCCGCATCAGGAAGAGGAGCACCCTCCTACTATTTTTGGGTCTTATCTATCGAATGGGACAAGTTACAGCCAAATCGGACAAGCCAATCAACAGTTAGGGCGGGTGGACATTTTGGCGCGCAGTGTGAACGCGAGCAGGCTGCGACTTGGAGAATTCGGCCCAAACCTTGGCCTGATGATGCGAATGCTTCTGGGAAGTTCTAGAAGGCTTTATTTGTATTTATTAATTAGTTTTTACAGTTATTAGACTAGTAGAAGTTCTATTTCGAAGTTACTTAGGAGTTCTAGTTAAAATAGGTTTTCTAGTCTTAGTTAAACTTGTAATAGTTATGCCTATTTAAAGGCAACTGTTTGGCTTAATAAAATAAGATCTTTTTCAGCCAAACACTTGCGTTAATTGATCTCACTAAGAACCTTGAATCCTTTGAGTCCGAACACTCGAAGAACAACTCAAGTAAATCGAAAGTTCATCCTATTGTTCGCCTATCTAGGTTGCTAACCTCACCAAGGGTTAGAGGGTTAGAAGTTCGAGCAAGACCCTTGATTGCGTAGCTGGGTTGGCTAGATAATTGCGTCTAGCAGGGTCAGCGCTCGGTTGAGTTATTATTCCGCACGAAATCCACACTTGAACAACGATCGCATAAGGAGAAACGATTCAAGCCTAGCGAGGATCGTATTAGTTGGTAGCGGAGCGAAGGCCGTTCAAGTTTGGTACGTTACTCTAGTCCGGAGTCAATCACCCTTCACCCATTTAGTTATTTTCGTTTTTTTGTTGAGTCGGTTTAGAAATCAATTTTCTAAATCAAGTTTTCCTTTACGTTTGTGTTTTTATTTAGACAAATCTAGTCCGATTTGTTTGTCTTATGTCTACCAAATAGAGTCACAAAAATCAGTCCCCAAAGTGTCAAAATAGAGTCACAAAAATCAGTCCCCCAAAGTGTCATCAAAGTGTCACCAAAAACAGTCCACCAAAAGTGTCAGTGTCGAAATTGTATTTCAATACATACCTGTTGAAGGTGGATTTTAGTGAAAGAGAGTCCGTTGGAAAGCTGTGTCTGTTAGGAATCTGAATAAAAAAGAATCAAGTGATTCGGACACCGGAGTCAAAAGTTACAGCCAAAGTCCCAAGACATGTTCCTTTAGTCGTTGTTTCTTAGAGTCAGAAAATTCTGGAACCGAAACACAAAATCAATATATAGGAGGGCAGTCCAGAAAATTCCGAAATGTTTACACAACATATTTGGAGCTTTTACGGATCTACTACAAGAAGAATCTCTTAATTCGGAGGTCAGACGTGGAAGATATTGATTTTACAAGTTGCAGACACAAGTTGTGAGCGAAAAATGCAATTTTTAAGTCATATCAATATCATCTATGGAGAGAGCGTGGTATGAGAATGATGCCTATATGAGACAAGAGCCGTATGATAGGTATGATGGGAGGAGACCTCGGTTTAAGGATCAACTTGACACAAACCATAGGAGCATGAGGATGATAATCCCTTCCTTTGGAGGAACAGAAAATCCGCATTATTACTTAGCGTGGGAAAGGGAGATCCAATTGATCTTTGATTATTGCGACTACTCAGAGGAGGAGAAAGTGACGATGGCATTGTCTGGGTTCATTGGGTATGCCGCTCGTTGGTGGAGTTATATGGACAGCGTTCTAGTCACCCCAATTTTGACTTGGAATGATATGAAGATACTTATGAGGCGACGATTCCTACCCGCACACTTTCGAGAGGAGTTTCACCAACAACGACCAGCCTTCCCTCAAGAGAGTAGAAGTGTTGGTGAGTATTATAATAAGGTGAAGATTTCTTCTTCTTACCCTAGTGTTGTGCCAAACAATAGAACTCATGATGAATGTTTAGCTTCTCTCTTGAAGAAGCTCAAACATAAGATAGGCTATGAGGCGAAGAAGTGTATTCAAGTTGAAGATGCCAAGACCACTAATCCACAACATGTTCTTAGCAAAGATGATAAGACTAAGGAGAGTCAGTTGACCGATTTGAGTAGTAGTGTTGCTAGTGCGCAAGATAAGAAGGGAGCAATTGTTGAGTGCAATGTGAGTATAAAAGGAAAAGAAATTCAAAACAGCCCCCATGAAAAGAGTGAGCATGGGTTGAAGGAAGAGAATTGTACTCATAAAAAGGAAGAGTTGAGTAAGAGTTCCGAAGGGAGAGAAAGTGAAAACGCACTAGTAGTGCAAGAGATTGTTCTTGGCAAAAAGAGTGAAGCTTTGCCGAAGCAATTGAATTTTACTAACCCTTATCCAATTGTTTTCTCTTCTTCTATTTCATCTTCTTTAGGGCAGAGAAAGAAAGAAGTTATTGAGGAGGATGAGTCCCCTAAGCTACTGCAATTGGAGTGGAAGAAACATAGCAATTCCGTGGAGCATATTACGCCAAGCCCTAGACGAAAGGGTGTGGTTGGATTAAACTTTCGTAGAGCGGAATTGTGTAGGTATGTGGACATCATTAGTGCATATGATTCTAGAGTTGAATTTAATTTAATTGATGATGGTCCTATGCAAAAGCCTAAGGCCGAAACACTTGCTTTTGAGGAGTACTTGTGGAAACGCATGAAATTTGGAGTTTTGGTTAGGCCGAGAGATGAGATAGTTGTACCAAGAGATATTTATGGTGATTTCTTACAAGTTGGTATGGCTAGTATGTGTTGTAGTATGTCTCTTGAGAGGGTTTGGTATTGGTACGGTTTATCCATGGAGTTTGTGTATAAGCGCCGAAAAAGGCTTTTTGGCGATGTAAGGCAACAAGGATGGAGAAACCTTGGGATACCGAGATCACAACCTTATGTATCTCTTTATTGGAGACAACCTACAATGAAGGGAAGTAATGAGAGAGCTTGGAGAGTGAAGTGTTATTCGTTGGTTTGCAAGTTTGAGTTGTTTAGTGAATTTTCACTTATGTTTACTTGCAACCAATGCGGCTTTGATTTTATGTTTATGGGTTCATCAAATCCTTGGTGTGTGGAGTACTTGGGAAGTATAAGAGTTCACAAGGAGTTGATGATAGCACAAGGGCAAGCCGTGGTACACATGAAAGGTTTGAGTGTTCCTTATGCGACTAAGGGATACTTAGAAAGATTGAAGCGGTTCTTGAAGGTTGTTGATAGAGGAAGGATGTTCTTACACCAGCTTTGGTTGCCTACTCAAGTCCACAAGACAGCCGCCATGAGAGACATTGGTTTAGCCCAAACTACCGCCGCACACAAAGGCACCACCACCGAGTTGGTTGCCTTGGGTATTTCCTATCACTTTCATGTTTCCTTTACTGTTTCTAATTTGGAGAGTGTTGCTTCCATTGAGGAGACAGATTCGAGGGCGAATATTTTCGAAGGGGAAGGGAATGATACGATCCTAGCCCCGAGGCTAACCCTAGCGCACGCACAACACGCACACGCCTTGCGACTAAGGCCAATCAACCCAAAATGTCGAGCCCAAGATGTTCCAAAGCTTCAAGGGAGGTTACAACAACTTCTAGACATAGAAACTAGGCAAGGAACGTTGCTGGATGAAATCCTTAGGCGAAGGATGACATGGAAGGTGGCTTGGAGGCGCATAGTGCAAGGTTGCAAATCTACACGAGCCAATTCATGGAAGAAAGGTTCCAAATCGAGTTCCAAGATAAATACAAGACCGATTGGGATCTTAGGAGAGCCTCTGCCAAGTTTGAGGACATTTGGACGAGCAACTTGCAAGAAGGCCCGTTGCTACTTTTGCATGCACAAGTGTCCTAAGCGCAAACGTGACGGACAACTTCGTCGGACCATATCTCGATCATCAGAAGTCAGAATCATGCGATCCATATCAATTATGAAACCTCATTATGTCTTCTTCATTGTGTCAAAACTTCAAATCAAACACCCGATCCTTTTGTTTGTTATCGGTCGAGACATTTTCCCTGACAGTAATCCTACGCGAATGAGGACTTCAAAACGCGTCTGTCAACGCCAACGACCATTCTTCATACCAGTCAGGCCCGCATCAGGAAGAGGAGCACCCTCCTACTATTTTTGGGTCTTAGCTATCGAATGGGACAAGTTGCAGCCTAATCGGACAAGCCAATCAACAGTTAGGGCGGGTGGACATTTTGGCGCGCAGTGTGAACGCGAGCAGGCTGCGACTTGGAGAATTCGGCCCAAACCTTGGCCTGATGATGCGAATGCTTCTGGGAAGTTCTAGAAGGCTTTATTTGTATTTATTAATTAGTTTTTACAGTTATTAGACTAGTAGAAGTTCTATTTCGAAGTTACTTAGGAGTTCTAGTTAAAATAGGTTTTCTAGTCTTAGTTAAACTTGTAATAGTTATGCCTATTTAAAGGCAGCTATTTGGCTTAATAAAATAAGATCTTTTTCAGCCAAACACTTGCGTTAATTGATCTCACTAAGAACCTTGAATCCTTTGAGTCCGAACACTCGAAGAACAACTCAAGTAAATCGAAAGTTCATCCTATTGTTCGCCTATCTAGGTTGCTAACCTCACCAAGGGTTAGAGGGTTAGAAGTTCGAGCAAGACCCTTGATTGCGTAGCTGGGTTGGCTAGATAATTGCGTCTAGCAGGGTCAGCGCTCGGTTGAGTTATTATTCCGCACGAAATCCACACTTGAACAACGATCGCATAAGGAGAAACGATTCAAGCCTAGCGAGGATCGTATTAGTTGGTAGCGGAGCGAAGGCCGTTCAAGTTTGGTACGTTACTCTAGTCCGGAGTCAATCACCCTTCACCCATTTAGTTATTTTCGTTTTTTTGTTGAGTCGGTTTAGAAATCAATTTTCTAAATCAAGTTTTCCTTTACGTTTGTGTTTTTATTTAGACAAATCTAGTCCGATTTGTTTGTCTTATGTCTACCAAATAGAGTCACAAAAATCAGTCCCCAAAGTGTCAAAATAGAGTCACAAAAATCAGTCCCCCAAAGTGTCATCAAAGTGTCACCAAAAACAGTCCACCAAAAGTGTCAGTGTCGAAATTGTATTTCAATACATACCTGTTGAAGGTGGATTTCAGTGAAAGAGAGTCCGTTGGAAAGCTGTGTCTGTTAGGAATCTGAATAAAAAAGAATCAAGTGATTCGGACACCGGAGTCAAAAGTTACAGCCAAAGTCCCAAGACATGTTCCTTTAGTCGTTGTTTCTTAGAGTCAGAAAATTCTGGAACCGAAACACAAAATCAATATATAGGAGGGCAGTCCAGAAAATTCCGAAATGTTTACACAACATATTTGGAGCTTTTACGGATCTACTACAAGAAGAATCTCTTAATTCGGAGGTCAGACGTGGAAGATATTGATTTTACAAGTTGCAGACACAAGTTGTGAGCGAAAAATGCAATTTTTAAGTCATATCAATATCATCTATGGAGAGAGCGTGGTATGAGAATGATGCCTATATGAGACAAGAGCCGTATGATAGGTATGATGGGAGGAGACCTCGGTTTAAGGATCAACTTGACACAAACCATAGGAGCATGAGGATGATAATCCCTTCCTTTGGAGGAACAGAAAATCCGCATTATTACTTAGCGTGGGAAAGGGAGATCCAATTGATCTTTGATTATTGCGACTACTCAGAGGAGGAGAAAGTGACGATGGCATTGTCTGGGTTCATTGGGTATGCCGCTCGTTGGTGGAGTTATATGGACAGCGTTCTAGTCACCCCAATTTTGACTTGGAATGATATGAAGATACTTATGAGGCGACGATTCCTACCCGCACACTTTCGAGAGGAGTTTCACCAACAACGACCAGCCTTCCCTCAAGAGAGTAGAAGTGTTGGTGAGTATTATAATAAGGTGAAGATTTCTTCTTCTTACCCTAGTGTTGTGCCAAACAATAGAACTCATGATGAATGTTTAGCTTCTCTCTTGAAGAAGCTCAAACATAAGATAGGCTATGAGGCGAAGAAGTGTATTCAAGTTGAAGATGCCAAGACCACTAATCCACAACATGTTCTTAGCAAAGATGATAAGACTAAGGAGAGTCAGTTGACCGATTTGAGTAGTAGTGTTGCTAGTGCGCAAGATAAGAAGGGAGCAATTGTTGAGTGCAATGTGAGTATAAAAGGAAAAGAAATTCAAAACAGCCCCCATGAAAAGAGTGAGCATGGGTTGAAGGAAGAGAATTGTACTCATAAAAAGGAAGAGTTGAGTAAGAGTTCCGAAGGGAGAGAAAGTGAAAACGCACTAGTAGTGCAAGAGATTGTTCTTGGCAAAAAGAGTGAAGCTTTGCCGAAGCAATTGAATTTTACTAACCCTTATCCAATTGTTTTCTCTTCTTCTATTTCATCTTCTTTAGGGCAGAGAAAGAAAGAAGTTATTGAGGAGGATGAGTCCCCTAAGCTACTGCAATTGGAGTGGAAGAAACATAGCAATTCCGTGGAGCATATTACGCCAAGCCCTAGACGAAAGGGTGTGGTTGGATTAAACTTTCGTAGAGCGGAATTGTGTAGGTATGTGGACATCATTAGTGCATATGATTCTAGAGTTGAATTTAATTTAATTGATGATGGTCCTATGCAAAAGCCTAAGGCCGAAACACTTGCTTTTGAGGAGTACTTGTGGAAACGCATGAAATTTGGAGTTTTGGTTAGGCCGAGAGATGAGATAGTTGTACCAAGAGATATTTATGGTGATTTCTTACAAGTTGGTATGGCTAGTATGTGTTGTAGTATGTCTCTTGAGAGGGTTTGGTATTGGTACGGTTTATCCATGGAGTTTGTGTATAAGCGCCGAAAAAGGCTTTTTGGCGATGTAAGGCAACAAGGATGGAGAAACCTTGGGATACCGAGATCACAACCTTATGTATCTCTTTATTGGAGACAACCTACAATGAAGGGAAGTAATGAGAGAGCTTGGAGAGTGAAGTGTTATTCGTTGGTTTGCAAGTTTGAGTTGTTTAGTGAATTTTCACTTATGTTTACTTGCAACCAATGCGGCTTTGATTTTATGTTTATGGGTTCATCAAATCCTTGGTGTGTGGAGTACTTGGGAAGTATAAGAGTTCACAAGGAGTTGATGATAGCACAAGGGCAAGCCGTGGTACACATGAAAGGTTTGAGTGTTCCTTATGCGACTAAGGGATACTTAGAAAGATTGAAGCGGTTCTTGAAGGTTGTTGATAGAGGAAGGATGTTCTTACACCAGCTTTGGTTGCCTACTCAAGTCCACAAGACAGCCGCCATGAGAGACATTGGTTTAGCCCAAACTACCGCCGCACACAAAGGCACCACCACCGAGTTGGTTGCCTTGGGTATTTCCTATCACTTTCATGTTTCCTTTACTGTTTCTAATTTGGAGAGTGTTGCTTCCATTGAGGAGACAGATTCGAGGGCGAATATTTTCGAAGGGGAAGGGAATGATACGATCCTAGCCCCGAGGCTAACCCTAGCGCACGCACAACACGCACACGCCTTGCGACTAAGGCCAATCAACCCAAAACGTCGAGCCCAAGATGTTCCAAAGCTTCAAGGGAGGTTACAACAACTTCTAGACATAGAAACTAGGCAAGGAACGTTGCTGGATGAAATCCTTAGGCGAAGGATGACATGGAAGGTGGCTTGGAGGCGCATAGTGCAAGGTTGCAAATCTACACGAGCCAATTCATGGAAGAAAGGTTCCAAATCGAGTTCCAAGATAAATACAAGACCGATTGGGATCTTAGGAGAGCCTCTGCCAAGTTTGAGGACATTTGGACGAGCAACTTGCAAGAAGGCCCGTTGCTACTTTTGCATGCACAAGTGTCCTAAGCGCAAACGTGACGGACAACTTCGTCGGACCATATCTCGATCATCAGAAGTCAGAATCATGCGATCCATATCAATTATGAAACCTCATTATGTCTTCTTCATTGTGTCAAAAATTCAAATCAAACATCCGATCCTTTTGTTTGTTATCGGTCGAGACATTTTCCCTGACAGTAATCCTACGCGAATGAGGACTTCAAAACGCGTCTGTCAACGCCAACGACCATTCTTCATACCAGTCAGGCCCGCATCTGGAAGAGGAGCACCCTCCTACTATTTTTGGGTCTTAGCTATCGAATGGGACAAGTTGCAGCCTAATCGGACAAGCCAATCAACAGTTAGGGCGGGTGGACATTTTGGCGCGCAGTGTGAACGCGAGCAGGCTGCGACTTGGAGAATTCGGCCCAAACCTTGGCCTGATGATGCGAATGCTTCTGGGAAGTTCTAGAAGGCTTTATTTGTATTTATTAATTAGTTTTTACAGTTATTAGACTAGTAGAAGTTCTATTTCGAAGTTACTTAGGAGTTCTAGTTAAAATAGGTTTTCTAGTCTTAGTTAAACTTGTAATAGTTATGCCTATTTAAAGGCAGCTATTTGGCTTAATAAAATAAGATCTTTTTCAGCCAAACACTTGCGTTAATTGATCTCACTAAGAACCTTGAATCCTTTGAGTCCGAACACTCGAAGAACAACTCAAGTAAATCGAAAGTTCATCCTATTGTTCGCCTATCTAGGTTGCTAACCTCACCAAGGGTTAGAGGGTTAGAAGTTCGAGCAAGACCCTTGATTGCGTAGCTGGGTTGGCTAGATAATTGCGTCTAGCAGGGTCAGCGCTCGGTTGAGTTATTATTCCGCACGAAATCCACACTTGAACAACGATCGCATAAGGAGAAACGATTCAAGCCTAGCGAGGATCGTATTTGTTGGTAGCGGAGCGAAGGCCGTTCAAGTTTGGTACGTTACTCTAGTCCGGAGTCAATCACCCTTCACCCATTTAGTTATTTTCGTTTTTTTGTTGAGTCGGTTTAGAAATCAATTTTCTAAATCAAGTTTTCCTTTACGTTTGTGTTTTTATTTAGACAAATCTAGTCCGATTTGTTTGTCTTATGTCTACCAAATAGAGTCACAAAAATCAGTCCCCAAAGTGTCAAAATAGAGTCACAAAAATCAGTCCCCCAAAGTGTCATCA
Source organism: Viola odorata (assembly GCA_963691705.1). NCBI lineage: Eukaryota > Viridiplantae > Streptophyta > Magnoliopsida > Malpighiales > Violaceae > Viola > Viola odorata. The sequence goes on from OY829541.1 coordinate 37,167,072, forward strand.
AAGTGTCACCAAAAACAGTCCACCAAAAGTGTCAGTGTCGAAATTGTATTTCAATACATACCTGTTGAAGGTGGATTTCAGTGAAAGAGAGTCCGTTGGAAAGCTGTGTCTGTTAGGAATCTGAATAAAAAAGAATCAAGTGATTCGGACACCGGAGTCAAAAGTTACAGCCAAAGTCCCAAGACATGTTCCTTTAGTCGTTGTTTCTTAGAGTCAGAAAATTCTGGAACCGAAACACAAAATCAATATATAGGAGGGCAGTCCAGAAAATTCCGAAATGTTTACACAACATATTTGGAGCTTTTACGGATCTACTACAAGAAGAATCTCTTAATTCGGAGGTCAGACGTGGAAGATATTGATTTTACAAGTTGCAGACACAAGTTGTGAGCGAAAAATGCAATTTTTAAGTCATATCAATATCATCTATGGAGAGAGCGTGGTATGAGAATGATGCCTATATGAGACAAGAGCCGTATGATAGGTATGATGGGAGGAGACCTCGGTTTAAGGATCAACTTGACACAAACCATAGGAGCATGAGGATGATAATCCCTTCCTTTGGAGGAACAGAAAATCCGCATTATTACTTAGCGTGGGAAAGGGAGATCCAATTGATCTTTGATTATTGCGACTACTCAGAGGAGGAGAAAGTGACGATGGCATTGTCTGGGTTCATTGGGTATGCCGCTCGTTGGTGGAGTTATATGGACAGCGTTCTAGTCACCCCAATTTTGACTTGGAATGATATGAAGATACTTATGAGGCGACGATTCCTACCCGCACACTTTCGAGAGGAGTTTCACCAACAACGACCAGCCTTCCCTCAAGAGAGTAGAAGTGTTGGTGAGTATTATAATAAGGTGAAGATTTCTTCTTCTTACCCTAGTGTTGTGCCAAACAATAGAACTCATGATGAATGTTTAGCTTCTCTCTTGAAGAAGCTCAAACATAAGATAGGCTATGAGGCGAAGAAGTGTATTCAAGTTGAAGATGCCAAGACCACTAATCCACAACATGTTCTTAGCAAAGATGATAAGACTAAGGAGAGTCAGTTGACCGATTTGAGTAGTAGTGTTGCTAGTGCGCAAGATAAGAAGGGAGCAATTGTTGAGTGCAATGTGAGTATAAAAGGAAAAGAAATTCAAAACAGCCCCCATGAAAAGAGTGAGCATGGGTTGAAGGAAGAGAATTGTACTCATAAAAAGGAAGAGTTGAGTAAGAGTTCCGAAGGGAGAGAAAGTGAAAACGCACTAGTAGTGCAAGAGATTGTTCTTGGCAAAAAGAGTGAAGCTTTGCCGAAGCAATTGAATTTTACTAACCCTTATCCAATTGTTTTCTCTTCTTCTATTTCATCTTCTTTAGGGCAGAGAAAGAAAGAAGTTATTGAGGAGGATGAGTCCCCTAAGCTACTGCAATTGGAGTGGAAGAAACATAGCAATTCCGTGGAGCATATTACGCCAAGCCCTAGACGAAAGGGTGTGGTTGGATTAAACTTTCGTAGAGCGGAATTGTGTAGGTATGTGGACATCATTAGTGCATATGATTCTAGAGTTGAATTTAATTTAATTGATGATGGTCCTATGCAAAAGCCTAAGGCCGAAACACTTGCTTTTGAGGAGTACTTGTGGAAACGCATGAAATTTGGAGTTTTGGTTAGGCCGAGAGATGAGATAGTTGTACCAAGAGATATTTATGGTGATTTCTTACAAGTTGGTATGGCTAGTATGTGTTGTAGTATGTCTCTTGAGAGGGTTTGGTATTGGTACGGTTTATCCATGGAGTTTGTGTATAAGCGCCGAAAAAGGCTTTTTGGCGATGTAAGGCAACAAGGATGGAGAAACCTTGGGATACCGAGATCACAACCTTATGTATCTCTTTATTAGAGACAACCTACAATGAAGGGAAGTAATGAGAGAGCTTGGAGAGTGAAGTGTTATTCGTTGGTTTGCAAGTTTGAGTTGTTTAGTGAATTTTCACTTATGTTTACTTGCAACCAATGCGGCTTTGATTTTATGTTTATGGGTTCATCAAATCCTTGGTGTGTGGAGTACTTGGGAAGTATAAGAGTTCACAAGGAGTTGATGATAGCACAAGGGCAAGCCGTGGTACACATGAAAGGTTTGAGTGTTCCTTATGCGACTAAGGGATACTTAGAAAGATTGAAGCGGTTCTTGAAGGTTGTTGATAGAGGAAGGATGTTCTTACACCAGCTTTGGTTGCCTACTCAAGTCCACAAGACAGCCGCCATGAGAGACATTGGTTTAGCCCAAACTACCGCCGCACACAAAGGCACCACCACCGAGTTGGTTGCCTTGGGTATTTCCTATCACTTTCATGTTTCCTTTACTGTTTCTAATTTGGAGAGTGTTGCTTCCATTGAGGAGACAGATTCGAGGGCGAATATTTTCGAAGGGGAAGGGAATGATACGATCCTAGCCCCGAGGCTAACCCTAGCGCACGCACAACACGCACACGCCTTGCGACTAAGGCCAATCAACCCAAAACGTCGAGCCCAAGATGTTCCAAAGCTTCAAGGGAGGTTACAACAACTTCTAGACATAGAAACTAGGCAAGGAACGTTGCTGGATGAAATCCTTAGGCGAAGGATGACATGGAAGGTGGCTTGGAGGCGCATAGTGCAAGGTTGCAAATCTACACGAGCCAATTCATGGAAGAAAGGTTCCAAATCGAGTTCCAAGATAAATACAAGACCGATTGGGATCTTAGGAGAGCCTCTGCCAAGTTTGAGGACATTTGGACGAGCAACTTGCAAGAAGGCCCGTTGCTACTTTTGCATGCACAAGTGTCCTAAGCGCAAACGTGACTGACAACTTCGTCGGACCATATCTCGATCATCAGAAGTCAGAATCATGCGATCTATATCAATTATGAAACCTCATTATGTCTTCTTCATTGTGTCAAAAATTCAAATCAAACACCCGATCCTTTCGTTTGTTATCGGTCGAGACATTTTCCCTGACAGTAATCCTACGCGAATGAGGACTTCAAAACGCGTCTGTCAACGCCAACGACCATTCTTCATACCAGTCAGGCCCGCATCAGGAAGAGGAGCACCCTCCTACTATTTTTGGGTCTTAGCTATCGAATGGGACAAGTTTCAGCCTAATCGGACAAGCCAATCAACAGTTAGGGCGGGTGGACATTTTGGCGCGCAGTGTGAACGCGAGCAGGCTGCGACTTGGAGAATTCGGCCCAAACCTTGGCCTGATGATGCGAATGCTTCTGGGAAGTTCTAGAAGGCTTTATTTGTATTTATTAATTAGTTTTTACAGTTATTAGACTAGTAGAAGTTCTATTTCGAAGTTACTTAGGAGTTCTAGTTAAAATAGGTTTTCTAGTCTTAGTTAAACTTGTAATAGTTATGCCTATTTAAAGGCAGCTGTTTGGCTTAATAAAATAAGATCTTTTTCAGCCAAACACTTGCGTTAATTGATCTCACTAAGAACCTTGAATCCTTTGAGTCCGAACACTCGAAGAACAACTCAAGTAAATCGAAAGTTCATCCTATTGTTCGCCTATCTAGGTTGCTAACCTCACCAAGGGTTAGAGGGTTAGAAGTTCGAGCAAGACCCTTGATTGCGTAGCTGGGTTGGCTAGATAATTGCGTCTAGCAGGGTCAGCGCTCGGTTGAGTTATTATTCCGCACGAAATCCACACTTGAACAACGATCGCATAAGGAGAAACGATTCAAGCCTAGCGAGGATCGTATTAGTTGGTAGCGGATCGAAGGCCGTTCAAGTTTGGTACGTTACTCTAGTCCGGAGTCAATCACCCTTCACCCATTTAGTTATTTTCGTTTTTTTGTTGAGTCGGTTTAGAAATCAATTTTCTAAATCAAGTTTTCCTTTACGTTTGTGTTTTTATTTAGACAAATCTAGTCCGATTTGTTTGTCTTATGTCTACCAAATAGAGTCACAAAAATCAGTCCCCAAAGTGTCAAAATAGAGTCACAAAAATCAGTCCCCCAAAGTGTCATCAAAGTGTCACCAAAAACAGTCCACCAAAAGTGTCAGTGTCGAAATTGTATTTCAATACATACCTGTTGAAGGTGGATTTCAGTGAAAGAGAGTCCGTTGGAAAGCTGTGTCTGTTAGGAATCTGAATAAAAAAGAATCAAGTGATTCGGACACCGGAGTCAAAAGTTACAGCCAAAGTCCCAAGACATGTTCCTTTAGTCGTTGTTTCTTAGAGTCAGAAAATTCTGGAACCGAAACACAAAATCAATATATAGGAGGGCAGTCCAGAAAATTCCGAAATGTTTACACAACATATTTGGAGCTTTTACGGATCTACTACAAGAAGAATCTCTTAATTCGAAGGTCAGACGTGGAAGATATTGATTTTACAAGTTGCAGACACAAGTTGTGAGCGAAAAATGCAATTTTTAAGTCATATCAATATCATCTATGGAGAGAGCGTGGTATGAGAATGATGCCTATATGAGACAAGAGCCGTATGATAGGTATGATGGGAGGAGACCTCGGTTTAAGGATCAACTTGACACAAACCATAGGAGCATGAGGATGATAATCCCTTCCTTTGGAGGAACAGAAAATCCGCATTATTACTTAGCGTGGGAAAGGGAGATCCAATTGATCTTTGATTATTGCGACTACTCAGAGGAGGAGAAAGTGACGATGGCATTGTCCGGGTTCATTTGGTATGCCGCTCGTTGGTGGAGTTATACGGACAGCGTTCTAGTCACCCCAATTTTGACTTGGAATGATATGAAGATACTTATGAGGCGACGATTCCTACCCGCACACTTTCGAGAGGAGTTTCACCAACAACGACCAGCCTTCCCTCAAGAGAGTAGAAGTGTTGGTGAGTATTATAATAAGGTGAATATTTCTTCTTCTTACCCTAGTGTTGTGCCAAACAATAGAACTCATGATGAATGTTTAGCTTCTCTCTTGAAGAAGCTCAAACATAAGATAGGCTATGAGGCGAAGAAGTGTATTCAAGTTGAAGATGCCAAGACCACTAATCCACAACATGTTCTTAGCAAAGATGATAAGACTAAGGAGAGTCAGTTGACCGATTTGAGTAGTAGTGTTGCTAGTGCGCAAGATAAGAAGGGAGCAATTGTTGAGTGCAATGTGAGTATAAAAGGAAAAGAAATTCAAAACAGCCCCCATGAAAAGAGTGAGCATGGGTTGAAGGAAGAGAATTGTACTCATAAAAAGGAAGAGTTGAGTAAGAGTTCCGAAGGGAGAGAAAGTGAAAACACACTAGTAGTGCAAGAGATTGTTCTTGGCAAAAAGAGTGAAGCTTTGCCGAAGCAATTGAATTTTACTAACCCTTATCCAATTGTTTTCTCTTCTTCTATTTCATCTTCTTTAGGGCAGAGAAAGAAAGAAGTTATTGAGGAGGATGAGTCCCCTAAGCTACTGCAATTGGAGTGGAAGAAACATAGCAATTCCGTGGAGCATATTACGCCAAGCCCTAGACGAAAGGGTGTGGTTGGATTAAACTTTCGTAGAGCGGAATTGTGTAGGTATGTGGACATCATTAGTGCATATGATTCTAGAGTTGAATTTAATTTAATTGATGATGGTCCTATGCAAAAGCCTAAGGCCGAAACACTTGCTTTTGAGGAGTACTTGTGGAAACGCATGAAATTTGGAGTTTTGGTTAGGCCGAGAGATGAGATAGTTGTACCAAGAGATATTTATGGTGATTTCTTACAAGTTGGTATGGCTAGTATGTGTTGTAGTATGTCTCTTGAGAGGGTTTGGTATTGGTACGGTTTATCCATGGAGTTTGTGTATAAGCGCCGAAAAAGGCTTTTTGGCGATGTAAGGCAACAAGGATGGAGAAACCTTGGGATACCGAGATCACAACCTTATGTATCTCTTTATTGGAGACAACCTACAATGAAGGGAAGTAATGAGAGAGCTTGGAGAGTGAAGTGTTATTCATTGGTTTGCAAGTTTGAGTTGTTTAGTGAATTTTCACTTATGTTTACTTGCAACCAATGCGGCTTTGATTTTATGTTTATGGGTTCATCAAATCCTTGGTGTGTGGAGTACTTGGGAAGTATAAGAGTTCACAAGGAGTTGATGATAGCACAAGGGCAAGCCGTGGTACACATGAAAGGTTTGAGTGTTCCTTATGCGACTAAGGGATACTTAGAAAGATTGAAGCGGTTCTTGAAGGTTGTTGATAGAGGAAGGATGTTCTTACACCAGCTTTGGTTGCCTACTCAAGTCCACAAGACAGCCGCCATGAGAGACATTGGTTTAGCCCAAACTACCGCCGCACACAAAGGCACCACCACCGAGTTGGTTGCCTTGGGTATTTCCTATCACTTTCATGTTTCCTTTACTGTTTCTAATTTGGAGAGTGTTGCTTCCATTGAGGAGACAGATTCGAGGGCGAATATTTTCGAAGGGGAAGGGAATGATACGATCCTAGCCCCGAGGCTAACCCTAGCGCACGCACAACACGCACACGCCTTGCGACTAAGGCCAATCAACCCAAAACGTCGAGCCCAAGATGTTCCAAAGCTTCAAGGGAGGTTACAACAACTTCTAGACATAGAAACTAGGCAAGGAACGTTGCTGGATGAAATCCTTAGGCGAAGGATGACATGGAAGGTGGCTTGGAGGCGCATAGTGCAAGGTTGCAAATCTACACGAGCCAATTCATGGAAGAAAGGTTCCAAATCGAGTTCCAAGATAAATACAAGACCGATTGGGATCTTAGGAGAGCCTCTGCCAAGTTTGAGGACATTTGGACGAGCAACTTGCAAGAAGGCCCGTTGCTACTTTTGCATGCACAAGTGTCCTAAGCGCAAACGTGACTGACAACTTCGTCGGACCATATCTCGATCATCAGAAGTCAGAATCATGCGATCTATATCAATTATGAAACCTCATTATGTCTTCTTCATTGTGTCAAAAATTCAAATCAAACACCCGATCCTTTCGTTTGTTATCGGTCGAGACATTTTCCCTGACAGTAATCCTACGCGAATGAGGACTTCAAAACGCGTCTGTCAACGCCAACGACCATTCTTCATACCAGTCAGGCCCGCATCAGGAAGAGGAGCACCCTCCTACTATTTTTGGGTCTTAGCTATCGAATGGGACAAGTTTCAGCCTAATCGGACAAGCCAATCAACAGTTAGGGCGGGTGGACATTTTGGCGCGCAGTGTGAACGCGAGCAGGCTGCGACTTGGAGAATTCGGCCCAAACCTTGGCCTGATGATGCGAATGCTTCTGGGAAGTTCTAGAAGGCTTTATTTGTATTTATTAATTAGTTTTTACAGTTATTAGACTAGTAGAAGTTCTATTTCGAAGTTACTTAGGAGTTCTAGTTAAAATAGGTTTTCTAGTCTTAGTTAAACTTGTAATAGTTATGCCTATTTAAAGGCAGCTGTTTGGCTTAATAAAATAAGATCTTTTTCAGCCAAACACTTGCGTTAATTGATCTCACTAAGAACCTTGAATCCTTTGAGTCCGAACACTCGAAGAACAACTCAAGTAAATCGAAAGTTCATCCTATTGTTCGCCTATCTAGGTTGCTAACCTCACCAAGGGTTAGAGGGTTAGAAGTTCGAGCAAGACCCTTGATTGCGTAGCTGGGTTGGCTAGATAATTGCGTCTAGCAGGGTCAGCGCTCGGTTGAGTTATTATTCCGCACGAAATCCACACTTGAACAACGATCGCATAAGGAGAAACGATTCAAGCCTAGCGAGGATCGTATTAGTTGGTAGCGGATCGAAGGCCGTTCAAGTTTGGTACGTTACTCTAGTCCGGAGTCAATCACCCTTCACCCATTTAGTTATTTTCGTTTTTTTGTTGAGTCGGTTTAGAAATCAATTTTCTAAATCAAGTTTTCCTTTACGTTTGTGTTTTTATTTAGACAAATCTAGTCCGATTTGTTTGTCTTATGTCTACCAAATAGAGTCACAAAAATCAGTCCCCAAAGTGTCAAAATAGAGTCACAAAAATCAGTCCCCCAAAGTGTCATCAAAGTGTCACCAAAAACAGTCCACCAAAAGTGTCAGTGTCGAAATTGTATTTCAATACATACCTGTTGAAGGTGGATTTCAGTGAAAGAGAGTCCGTTGGAAAGCTGTGTCTGTTAGGAATCTGAATAAAAAAGAATCAAGTGATTCGGACACCGGAGTCAAAAGTTACAGCCAAAGTCCCAAGACATGTTCCTTTAGTCGTTGTTTCTTAGAGTCAGAAAATTCTGGAACCGAAACACAAAATCAATATATAGGAGGGCAGTCCAGAAAATTCCGAAATGTTTACACAACATATTTGGAGCTTTTACGGATCTACTACAAGAAGAATCTCTTAATTCGAAGGTCAGACGTGGAAGATATTGATTTTACAAGTTGCAGACACAAGTTGTGAGCGAAAAATGCAATTTTTAAGTCATATCAATATCATCTATGGAGAGAGCGTGGTATGAGAATGATGCCTATATGAGACAAGAGCCGTATGATAGGTATGATGGGAGGAGACCTCGGTTTAAGGATCAACTTGACACAAACCATAGGAGCATGAGGATGATAATCCCTTCCTTTGGAGGAACAGAAAATCCGCATTATTACTTAGCGTGGGAAAGGGAGATCCAATTGATCTTTGATTATTGCGACTACTCAGAGGAGGAGAAAGTGACGATGGCATTGTCTGGGTTCATTTGGTATGCCGCTCGTTGGTGGAGTTATACGGACAGCGTTCTAGTCACCCCAATTTTGACTTGGAATGATATGAAGATACTTATGAGGCGACGATTCCTACCCGCACACTTTCGAGAGGAGTTTCACCAACAACGACCAGCCTTCCCTCAAGAGAGTAGAAGTGTTGGTGAGTATTATAATAAGGTGAATATTTCTTCTTCTTACCCTAGTGTTGTGCCAAACAATAGAACTCATGATGAATGTTTAGCTTCTCTCTTGAAGAAGCTCAAACATAAGATAGGCTATGAGGCGAAGAAGTGTATTCAAGTTGAAGATGCCAAGACCACTAATCCACAACATGTTCTTAGCAAAGATGATAAGACTAAGGAGAGTCAGTTGACCGATTTGAGTAGTAGTGTTGCTAGTGCGCAAGATAAGAAGGGAGCAATTGTTGAGTGCAATGTGAGTATAAAAGGAAAAGAAATTCAAAACAGCCCCCATGAAAAGAGTGAGCATGGGTTGAAGGAAGAGAATTGTACTCATAAAAAGGAAGAGTTGAGTAAGAGTTCCGAAGGGAGAGAAAGTGAAAACACACTAGTAGTGCAAGAGATTGTTCTTGGCAAAAAGAGTGAAGCTTTGCCGAAGCAATTGAATTTTACTAACCCTTATCCAATTGTTTTCTCTTCTTCTATTTCATCTTCTTTAGGGCAGAGAAAGAAAGAAGTTATTGAGGAGGATGAGTCCCCTAAGCTACTGCAATTGGAGTGGAAGAAACATAGCAATTCCGTGGAGCATATTACGCCAAGCCCTAGACGAAAGGGTGTGGTTGGATTAAACTTTCGTAGAGCGGAATTGTGTAGGTATGTGGACATCATTAGTGCATATGATTCTAGAGTTGAATTTAATTTAATTGATGATGGTCCTATGCAAAAGCCTAAGGCCGAAACACTTGCTTTTGAGGAGTACTTGTGGAAACGCATGAAATTTGGAGTTTTGGTTAGGCCGAGAGATGAGATAGTTGTACCAAGAGATATTTATGGTGATTTCTTACAAGTTGGTATGGCTAGTATGTGTTGTAGTATGTCTCTTGAGAGGGTTTGGTATTGGTACGGTTTATCCATGGAGTTTGTGTATAAGCGCCGAAAAAGGCTTTTTGGCGATGTAAGGCAACAAGGATGGAGAAACCTTGGGATACCGAGATCACAACCTTATGTATCTCTTTATTGGAGACAACCTACAATGAAGGGAAGTAATGACAGAGCTTGGAGAGTGAAGTGTTATTCGTTGGTTTGCAAGTTTGAGTTGTTTAGTGAATTTTCACTTATGTTTACTTGCAACCAATGCGGCTTTGATTTTATGTTTATGGGTTCATCAAATCCTTGGTGTGTGGAGTACTTGGGAAGTATAAGAGTTCACAAGGAGTTGATGATAGCACAAGGGCAAGCCGTGGTACACATGAAAGGTTTGAGTGTTCCTTATGCGACTAAGGGATACTTAGAAAGATTGAAGCGGTTCTTGAAGGTTGTTGATAGAGGAAGGATGTTCTTACACCAGCTTTGGTTGCCTACTCAAGTCAACAAGACAGCCGCCATGAGAGACATTGGTTTAGCCCAAACTACCGCCGCACACAAAGGCACCACCACCGAGTTGGTTGCCTTGGGTATTTCCTATCACTTTCATGTTTCCTTTACTGTTTCTAATTTGGAGAGTGTTGCTTCCATTGAGGAGACAGATTCGAGGGCGAATATTTTCGAAGGGGAAGGGAATGATACGATCCTAGCCCCGAGGCTAACCCTAGCGCACGCACAACACGCACACGCCTTGCGACTAAGGCCAATCAACCCAAAACGTCGAGCCCAAGATGTTCCAAAGCTTCAAGGGAGGTTACAACAACTTCTAGACATAGAAACTAGGCAAGGAACGTTGCTGGATGAAATCCTTAGGCGAAGGATGACATGGAAGGTGGCTTGGAGGCGCATAGTGCAAGGTTGCAAATCTACACGAGCCAATTCATGGAAGAAAGGTTCCAAATCGAGTTCCAAGATAAATACAAGACCGATTGGGATCTTAGGAGTGCCTCTGCCAAGTTTGAGGACATTTGGACGAGCAACTTGCAAGAAGGCCCGTTGCTACTTTTGCATGCACAAGTGTCCTAAGCGCAAACGTGACGGACAACTTCGTCGGACCATATCTCGATCATCAGAAGTCAGAATCATGCGATCTATATCAATTATGAAACCTCATTATGTCTTCTTCATTGTGTCAAAAATTCAAATGAAACACCTGATCCTTTTGTTTGTTATCGGTCGAGACATTTTCCCTGACAGTAATCCTACGCGAATGAGGACTTCAAAACGCGTCTGTCAACGCCAACGACCATTCTTCATACCACTCAGGCCCACGTCAGGAAGAGGAGCACCCTCCTACTATTTTTGGGTCTTAGCTATCGAATGGGACAGGTTGCAGCCTAATCGGACAAGCCAATCAACAGTTAGGGCGGGTGGACATTTTGGCGCGCAGTGTGAACGCAAGCAGGCTGCGACTTGGAGAATTCGGCCCAAACCTTGGCCTGATGATGCGAATGCTTCTGGGAAGTTCTAGAAGGCTTTATTTGTATTTATTAATTAGTTTTTACAGTTATTAGACTAGTAGAAGTTCTATTTCGAAGTTACTTAGGAGTTCTAGTTAAAATAGGTTTTCTAGTCTTAGTTAAACTTGTAATAGTTATGCCTATTTAAAGGCAGCTGTTTGGCTTAATAAAATAAGATCTTTTTCAGCCAAACACTTACGTTAATTGATCTCACTAAGAACCTTGAATCCTTTGAGTCCGAACACTCGAAGAACAACTCAAGTAAATCGAAAGTTCATCCTATTGTTCGCCTATCTAGGTTGCTAACCTCACCAAGGGTTAGAGGGTTAGAAGTTCGAGCAAGACCCTTGATTGCGTAGCTGGGCTGGCTAGATAATTGCGTCTAGCAGGGTCAGCGCTCGGTTGAGTTATTATTCCGCACGAAATCCACACTTGAACAACGATCGCATAAGGAGAAACGATTCAAGCCTAGCGAGGATCGTATTAGTTGGTAGCGGAGCGAAGGCCGTTCAAGTTTGGTACGTTACTCTAGTCCGGAGTCAATCACCCTTCACCCATTTAGTTATTTTCGTTTTTTTGTTTAGTCGGTTCAGAAATCAATTTTCTAAATCAAGTTTTCCTTTACGTTTGTGTTTTTATTTAGACAAATCTAGTCCGATTTGTTTGTCTTATGTCTACCAAATAGAGTCACAAAAATCAGTCCCCCAAAATGTCAAAATAGAGTCACAAAAATCAGTCCCCAAAGTGTCAAAATAGACTCACAAAAATCAGTCCCCCAAAGTGTCATCAAAGTGTCACCAAAAACAGTCCACCAAAAGTGTCTATGTCGAAATTGTATTTCAATACATACCTGTTGAAGGTGGATTTCAGTGAAAGAGAGTCCGTTGGAAAGCTGTGTCTGTTAGGAATCAGAATAAAAAAGAATCAAGTGATTCGGTCACCGGAGTCAAAAGTTACAGCAAAAGTCCCAAGACATGTTCCCTTAGTCGTTGTTTCTTAGAGTCAGAAAATTCTGGAACCGAAACCCAAAATCAATATATAGGAGGCCAGTCCAGAAAATTCCGAAATGTTTACACAACATATTTGGAGCTTTTACGGATCTACTGCAAGAGGAATCTCTTAATTCGGAGGTCAGACGTGGAAGATATTGATTTTACAAGTTGCAGACACAAGTTGTGAGCGAAAAATGCAATTTTTAAGTCATATCAATATCATCTATGGAGAGCGTGGTATGAGAATGATGCCTATATGAGACAAGAGCCGTCTGATAGGTATGATGGGAGGAGACCTCGGTTTAAGGATCAACTTGACACAAACCATAGGAGCATGAGGATGATAATCCCTTCCTTTGGAGGAACAGAAAATCCGCATTATTACTTAGCGTGGGAAAGGGAGATCCAATTGATCTTTGATTATAGCGACTACTCAGAGGAGGAGAAAGTGACGATGGCATTGTCTGGGTTCATTGGGTATGCCGCTCGTTGGTGGAGTTATATGGACAGCGTTCTAGTCACCCCAATTTTGACTTGGAATGATATGAAGATACTTATGAGGCGACGATTCCTACCCGCACACTCGAAGAACAACTCAAGTAAATCGAAAGTTCATCCTATTGTTCGCCTATCTAGGTTGCTAACCTCACCAAGGGTTAGAGGGTTAGAAGTTCGAGCAAGACCCTTGATTGCGTAGCTGGGTTGGCTAGATAATTGCGTCTAGCAGGGTCAGCGCTCGGTTGAGTTATTATTCCGCACGAAATCCACACTTGAACAACGATCGCATAAGGAGAAACGATTCAAGCCTAGCGAGGATCGTATTAGTTGGTAGCGGATCGAAGGCCGTTCAAGTTTGGTACGTTACTCTAGTCCGGAGTCAATCACCCTTCACCCATTTAGTTATTTTCGTTTTTTTGTTGAGTCGGTTTAGAAATCAATTTTCTAAATCAAGTTTTCCTTTACGTTTGTGTTTTTATTTAGACAAATCTAGTCCGATTTGTTTGTCTTATGTCTACCAAATAGAGTCACAAAAATCAGTCCCCAAAGTGTCAAAATAGAGTCACAAAAATCAGTCCCCCAAAGTGTCATCAAAGTGTCACCAAAAACAGTCCACCAAAAGTGTCAGTGTCGAAATTGTATTTCAATACATACCTGTTGAAGGTGGATTTCAGTGAAAGAGAGTCCGTTGGAAAGCTGTGTCTGTTAGGAATCTGAATAAAAAAGAATCAAGTGATTCGGACACCGGAGTCAAAAGTTACAGCCAAAGTCCCAAGACATGTTCCTTTAGTCGTTGTTTCTTAGAGTCAGAAAATTCTGGAACCGAAACACAAAATCAATATATAGGAGGGCAGTCCAGAAAATTCCGAAATGTTTACACAACATATTTGGAGCTTTTACGGATCTACTACAAGAAGAATCTCTTAATTCGAAGGTCAGACGTGGAAGATATTGATTTTACAAGTTGCAGACACAAGTTGTGAGCGAAAAATGCAATTTTTAAGTCATATCAATATCATCTATGGAGAGAGCGTGGTATGAGAATGATGCCTATATGAGACAAGAGCCGTATGATAGGTATGATGGGAGGAGACCTCGGTTTAAGGATCAACTTGACACAAACCATAGGAGCATGAGGATGATAATCCCTTCCTTTGGAGGAACAGAAAATCCGCATTATTACTTAGCGTGGGAAAGGGAGATCCAATTGATCTTTGATTATTGCGACTACTCAGAGGAGGAGAAAGTGACGATGGCATTGTCTGGGTTCATTGGGTATGCCGCTCGTTGGTGGAGTTATACGGACAGCGTTCTAGTCACCCCAATTTTGACTTGGAATGATATGAAGATACTTATGAGGCGACGATTCCTACCCGCACACTTTCGAGAGGAGTTTCACCAACAACGACCAGCCTTCCCTCAAGAGAGTAGAAGTGTTGGTGAGTATTATAATAAGGTGAAGATTTCTTCTTCTTACCCTAGTGTTGTGCCAAACAATAGAACTCATGATGAATGTTTAGCTTCTCTCTTGAAGAAGCTCAAACATAAGATAGGCTATGAGGCGAAGAAGTGTATTCAAGTTGAAGATGCCAAGACCACTAATCCACAACATGTTCTTAGCAAAGATGATAAGACTAAGGAGAGTCAGTTGACCGATTTGAGTAGTAGTGTTGCTAGTGCGCAAGATAAGAAGGGAGCAATTGTTGAGTGCAATGTGAGTATAAAAGGAAAAGAAATTCAAAACAGCCCCCATGAAAAGAGTGAGCATGGGTTGAAGGAAGAGAATTGTACTCATAAAAAGGAAGAGTTGAGTAAGAGTTCCGAAGGGAGAGAAAGTGAAAACACACTAGTAGTGCAAGAGATTGTTCTTGGCAAAAAGAGTGAAGCTTTGCCGAAGCAATTGAATTTTACTAACCCTTATCCAATTGTTTTCTCTTCTTCTATTTCATCTTCTTTAGGGCAGAGAAAGAAAGAAGTTATTGAGGAGGATGAGTCCCCTAAGCTACTGCAATTGGAGTGGAAGAAACATAGCAATTCCGTGGAGCATATTACGCCAAGCCCTAGACGAAAGGGTGTGGTTGGATTAAACTTTCGTAGAGCGGAATTGTGTAGGTATGTGGACATCATTAGTGCATATGATTCTAGAGTTGAATTTAATTTAATTGATGATGGTCCTATGCAAAAGCCTAAGGCCGAAACACTTGCTTTTGAGGAGTACTTGTGGAAACGCATGAAATTTGGAGTTTTGGTTAGGCCGAGAGATGAGATAGTTGTACCAAGAGATATTTATGGTGATTTCTTACAAGTTGGTATGGCTAGTATGTGTTGTAGTATGTCTCTTGAGAGGGTTTGGTATTGGTACGGTTTATCCATGGAGTTTGTGTATAAGCGCCGAAAAAGGCTTTTTGGCGATGTAAGGCAACAAGGATGGAGAAACCTTGGGATACCGAGATCACAACCTTATGTATCTCTTTATTGGAGACAACCTACAATGAAGGGAAGTAATGACAGAGCTTGGAGAGTGAAGTGTTATTCGTTGGTTTGCAAGTTTGAGTTGTTTAGTGAATTTTCACTTATGTTTACTTGCAACCAATGCGGCTTTGATTTTATGTTTATGGGTTCATCAAATCCTTGGTGTGTGGAGTACTTGGGAAGTATAAGAGTTCACAAGGAGTTGATGATAGCACAAGGGCAAGCCGTGGTACACATGAAAGGTTTGAGTGTTCCTTATGCGACTAAGGGATACTTAGAAAGATTGAAGCGGTTCTTGAAGGTTGTTGATAGAGGAAGGATGTTCTTACACCAGCTTTGGTTGCCTACTCAAGTCAACAAGACAGCCGCCATGAGAGACATTGGTTTAGCCCAAACTACCGCCGCACACAAAGGCACCACCACCGAGTTGGTTGCCTTGGGTATTTCCTATCACTTTCATGTTTCCTTTACTGTTTCTAATTTGGAGAGTGTTGCTTCCATTGAGGAGACAGATTCGAGGGCGAATATTTTCGAAGGGGAAGGGAATGATACGATCCTAGCCCCGAGGCTAACCCTAGCGCACGCACAACACGCACACGCCTTGCGACTAAGGCCAATCAACCCAAAACGTCGAGCCCAAGATGTTCCAAAGCTTCAAGGGAGGTTACAACAACTTCTAGACATAGAAACTAGGCAAGGAACGTTGCTGGATGAAATCCTTAGGCGAAGGATGACATGGAAGGTGGCTTGGAGGCGCATAGTGCAAGGTTGCAAATCTACACGAGCCAATTCATGGAAGAAAGGTTCCAAATCGAGTTCCAAGATAAATACAAGACCGATTGGGATCTTAGGAGTGCCTCTGCCAAGTTTGAGGACATTTGGACGAGCAACTTGCAAGAAGGCCCGTTGCTACTTTTGCATGCACAAGTGTCCTAAGCGCAAACGTGACGGACAACTTCGTCGGACCATATCTCGATCATCAGAAGTCAGAATCATGCGATCTATATCAATTATGAAACCTCATTATGTCTTCTTCATTGTGTCAAAAATTCAAATGAAACACCTGATCCTTTTGTTTGTTATCGGTCGAGACATTTTCCCTGACAGTAATCCTACGCGAATGAGGACTTCAAAACGCGTCTGTCAACGCCAACGACCATTCTTCATACCACTCAGGCCCGCGTCAGGAAGAGGAGCACCCTCCTACTATTTTTGGGTCTTAGCTATCAAATGGGACAGGTTGCAGCCTAATCGGACAAGCCAATCAACAGTTAGGGCGGGTGGACATTTTGGCGCGCAGTGTGAACGCAAGCAGGCTGCGACTTGGAGAATTCGGCCCAAACCTTGGCCTGATGATGCGAATGCTTCTGGGAAGTTCTAGAAGGCTTTATTTGTATTTATTAATTAGTTTTTACAGTTATTAGACTAGTAGAAGTTCTATTTCGAAGTTACTTAGGAGTTCTAGTTAAAATAGGTTTTCTAGTCTTAGTTAAACTTGTAATAGTTATGCCTATTTAAAGGCAGCTGTTTGGCTTAATAAAATAAGATCTTTTTCAGCCAAACACTTACGTTAATTGATCTCACTAAGAATCTTGAATCCTTTGAGTCCGAACACTCGAAGAACAACTCAAGTAAATCGAAAGTTCATCCTATTGTTCGCCTATCTAGGTTGCTAACCTCACCAAGGGTTAGAGGGTTGGAAGTTCGAGCAAGACCCTTGATTGCGTAGCTGGGCTGGCTAGATAATTGCGTCTAGCAGGGTCAGCGCTCGGTTGAGTTATTATTCCGCACGAAATCCACACTTGAACAACGATCGCATAAGGAGAAACGATTCAAGCCTAGCGAGGATCGTATTAGTTGGTAGCGGAGCGAAGGCCGTTCAAGTTCGGTACGTTACTCTAGTCCGGAGTCAATCACCCTTCACCCATTTAGTTATTTTCGTTTTTTTGTTGAGTCGGTTCAGAAATCAATTTTCTAAATCAAGTTTTCCTTTACGTTTGTGTTTTTATTTAGACAAATCTAGTCCGATTTGTTTGTCTTATGTCTACCAAATAGAGTCACAAAAATCAGTCCCCC
Organism: Viola odorata; assembly: GCA_963691705.1. Lineage (NCBI taxonomy): Eukaryota > Viridiplantae > Streptophyta > Magnoliopsida > Malpighiales > Violaceae > Viola > Viola odorata. The sequence goes on from OY829541.1 coordinate 37,184,363, forward strand.
AAAATGTCAAAATAGAGTCACAAAAATCAGTCCCCAAAGTGTCAAAATAGACTCACAAAAATCAGTCCCCCAAAGTGTCATCAAAGTGTCACCAAAAACAGTCCACCAAAAGTGTCTATGTCGAAATTGTATTTCAATACATACCTGTTGAAGGTGGATTTCAGTGAAAGAGAGTCCGTTGGAAAGCTGTGTCTGTTAGGAATCAAAATAAAAAAGAATCAAGTGATTCGGTCACCGGAGTCAAAAGTTACAGCAAAAGTCCCAAGACATGTTCCCTTTGTCGTTGTTTCTTAGAGTCAGAAAATTCTGGAACCGAAACCCAAAATCAATATATAGGAGGCCAGTCCAGAAAATTCCGAAATGTTTACACAACATATTTGGAGCTTTTACGGATCTACTGCAAGAGGAATCTCTTAATTCGGAGGTCAGACGTGGAAGATATTGATTTTACAAGTTGCAGACACAAGTTGTGAGCGAAAAATGCAATTTTTAAGTCATATCAATATCATCTATGGAGAGCGTGGTATGAGAATGATGCCTATATGAGACAAGAGCCGTCTGATAGGTATGATGGGAGGAGACCTCGGTTTAAGGATCAACTTGACACAAACCATAGGAGCATGAGGATGATAATCCCTTCCTTTGGAGGAACAGAAAATCCGCATTATTACTTAGCGTGGGAAAGGGAGATCCAATTGATCTTTGATTATAGCGACTACTCAGAGGAGGAGAAAGTGACGATGGCATTGTCTGGGTTCATTGGGTATGCCGCTCGTTGGTGGAGTTATATGGACAGCGTTCTAGTCACCCCAATTTTGACTTGGAATGATATGAAGATACTTATGAGGCGACGATTCCTACCCGCACACTCGAAGAACAACTCAAGTAAATCGAAAGTTCATCCTATTGTTCGCCTATCTAGGTTGCTAACCTCACCAAGGGTTAGAGGGTTAGAAGTTCGAGCAAGACCCTTGATTGCGTAGCTGGGTTGGCTAGATAATTGCGTCTAGCAGGGTCAGCGCTCGGTTGAGTTATTATTCCGCACGAAATCCACACTTGAACAACGATCGCATAAGGAGAAACGATTCAAGCCTAGCGAGGATCGTATTAGTTGGTAGCGGATCGAAGGCCGTTCAAGTTTGGTACGTTACTCTAGTCCGGAGTCAATCACCCTTCACCCATTTAGTTATTTTCGTTTTTTTGTTGAGTCGGTTTAGAAATCAATTTTCTAAATCAAGTTTTCCTTTACGTTTGTGTTTTTATTTAGACAAATCTAGTCCGATTTGTTTGTCTTATGTCTACCAAATAGAGTCACAAAAATCAGTCCCCAAAGTGTCAAAATAGAGTCACAAAAATCAGTCCCCCAAAGTGTCATCAAAGTGTCACCAAAAACAGTCCACCAAAAGTGTCAGTGTCAAAATTGTATTTCAATACATACCTGTTGAAGGTGGATTTCAGTGAAAGAGAGTCCGTTGGAAAGCTGTGTCTGTTAGGAATCTGAATAAAAAAGAATCAAGTGATTCGGACACCGGAGTCAAAAGTTACAGCCAAAGTCCCAAGACATGTTCCTTTAGTCGTTGTTTCTTAGAGTCAGAAAATTCTGGAACCGAAACACAAAATCAATATATAGGAGGGCAGTCCAGAAAATTCCGAAATGTTTACACAACATATTTGGAGCTTTTACGGATCTACTACAAGAAGAATCTCTTAATTCGAAGGTCAGACGTGGAAGATATTGATTTTACAAGTTGCAGACACAAGTTATGAGCGAAAAATGCAATTTTTAAGTCATATCAATATCATCTATGGAGAGAGCGTGGTATGAGAATGATGCCTATATGAGACAAGAGCCGTATGATAGGTATGATGGGAGGAGACCTCGGTTTAAGGATCAACTTGACACAAACCATAGGAGCATGAGGATGATAATCCCTTCCTTTGGAGGAACAGAAAATCCGCATTATTACTTAGCGTGGGAAAGGGAGATCCAATTGATCTTTGATTATTGCGACTACTCAGAGGAGGAGAAAGTGACGATGGCATTGTCTGGGTTCATTGGGTATGCCGCTCGTTGGTGGAGTTATACGGACAGCGTTCTAGTCACCCCAATTTTGACTTGGAATGATATGAAGATACTTATGAGGCGACGATTCCTACCCGCACACTTTCGAGAGGAGTTTCACCAACAACGACCAGCCTTCCCTCAAGAGAGTAGAAGTGTTGGTGAGTATTATAATAAGGTGAAGATTTCTTCTTCTTACCCTAGTGTTGTGCCAAACAATAGAACTCATGATGAATGTTTAGCTTCTCTCTTGAAGAAGCTCAAACATAAGATAGGCTATGAGGCGAAGAAGTGTATTCAAGTTGAAGATGCCAAGACCACTAATCCACAACATGTTCTTAGCAAAGATGATAAGACTAAGGAGAGTCAGTTGACCGATTTGAGTAGTAGTGTTGCTAGTGCGCAAGATAAGAAGGGAGCAATTGTTGAGTGCAATGTGAGTATAAAAGGAAAAGAAATTCAAAACAGCCCCCATGAAAAGAGTGAGCATGGGTTGAAGGAAGAGAATTGTACTCATAAAAAGGAAGAGTTGAGTAAGAGTTCCGAAGGGAGAGAAAGTGAAAACACACTAGTAGTGCAAGAGATTGTTCTTGGCAAAAAGAGTGAAGCTTTGCCGAAGCAATTGAATTTTACTAACCCTTATCCAATTGTTTTCTCTTCTTCTATTTCATCTTCTTTAGGGCAGAGAAAGAAAGAAGTTATTGAGGAGGATGAGTCCCCTAAGCTACTGCAATTGGAGTGGAAGAAACATAGCAATTCCGTGGAGCATATTACGCCAAGCCCTAGACGAAAGGGTGTGGTTGGATTAAACTTTCGTAGAGCGGAATTGTGTAGGTATGTGGACATCATTAGTGCATATGATTCTAGAGTTGAATTTAATTTAATTGATGATGGTCCTATGCAAAAGCCTAAGGCCGAAACACTTGCTTTTGAGGAGTACTTGTGGAAACGCATGAAATTTGGAGTTTTGGTTAGGCCGAGAGATGAGATAGTTGTACCAAGAGATATTTATGGTGATTTCTTACAAGTTGGTATGGCTAGTATGTGTTGTAGTATGTCTCTTGAGAGGGTTTGGTATTGGTACGGTTTATCCATGGAGTTTGTGTATAAGCGCCGAAAAAGGCTTTTTGGCGATGTAAGGCAACAAGGATGGAGAAACCTTGGGATACCGAGATCACAACCTTATGTATCTCTTTATTGGAGACAACCTACAATGAAGGGAAGTAATGAGAGAGCTTGGAGAGTGAAGTGTTATTCGTTGGTTTGCAAGTTTGAGTTGTTTAGTGAATTTTCACTTATGTTTACTTGCAACCAATGCGGCTTTGATTTTATGTTTATGGGTTCATCAAATCCTTGGTGTGTGGAGTACTTGGGAAGTATAAGAGTTCACAAGGAGTTGATGATAGCACAAGGGCAAGCCGTGGTACACATGAAAGGTTTGAGTGTTCCTTATGCGACTAAGGGATACTTAGAAAGATTGAAGCGGTTCTTGAAGGTTGTTGATAGAGGAAGGATGTTCTTACACCAGCTTTGGTTGCCTACTCAAGTCAACAAGACAGCCGCCATGAGAGACATTGGTTTAGCCCAAACTACCGCCGCACACAAAGGCACCACCACCGAGTTGGTTGCCTTGGGTATTTCCTATCACTTTCATGTTTCCTTTACTGTTTCTAATTTGGAGAGTGTTGCTTCCATTGAGGAGACAGATTCGAGGGCGAATATTTTCGAAGGGGAAGGGAATGATACGATCCTAGCCCCGAGGCTAACCCTAGCGCACGCACAACACGCACACGCCTTGCGACTAAGGCCAATCAACCCAAAACGTCGAGCCCAAGATGTTCCAAAGCTTCAAGGGAGGTTACAACAACTTCTAGACATAGAAACTAGGCAAGGAACGTTGCTGGATGAAATCCTTAGGCGAAGGATGACATGGAAGGTGGCTTGGAGGCGCATAGTGCAAGGTTGCAAATCTACACGAGCCAATTCATGGAAGAAAGGTTCCAAATCGAGTTCCAAGATAAATACAAGACCGATTGGGATCTTAGGAGTGCCTCTGCCAAGTTTGAGGACATTTGGACGAGCAACTTGCAAGAAGGCCCGTTGCTACTTTTGCATGCACAAGTGTCCTAAGCGCAAACGTGACGGACAACTTCGTCGGACCATATCTCGATCATCAGAAGTCAGAATCATGCGATCTATATCAATTATGAAACCTCATTATGTCTTCTTCATTGTGTCAAAAATTCAAATGAAACACCTGATCCTTTTGTTTGTTATCGGTCGAGACATTTTCCCTGACAGTAATCCTACGCGAATGAGGACTTCAAAACGCGTCTGTCAACGCCAACGACCATTCTTCATACCACTCAGGCCCGCGTCAGGAAGAGGAGCACCCTCCTACTATTTTTGGGTCTTAGCTATCGAATGGGACAGGTTGCAGCCTAATCGGACAAGCCAATCAACAGTTAGGGCGGGTGGACATTTTGGCGCGCAGTGTGAACGCAAGCAGGCTGCGACTTGGAGAATTCGGCCCAAACCTTGGCCTGATGATGCGAATGCTTCTGGGAAGTTCTAGAAGGCTTTATTTGTATTTATTAATTAGTTTTTACAGTTATTAGACTAGTAGAAGTTCTATTTCGAAGTTACTTAGGAGTTCTAGTTAAAATAGGTTTTCTAGTCTTAGTTAAACTTGTAATAGTTATGCCTATTTAAAGGCAGCTGTTTGGCTTAATAAAATAAGATCTTTTTCAGCCAAACACTTACGTTAATTGATCTCACTAAGAACCTTGAATCCTTTGAGTCCGAACACTCGAAGAACAACTCAAGTAAATCGAAAGTTCATCCTATTGTTCGCCTATCTAGGTTGCTAACCTCACCAAGGGTTAGAGGGTTAGAAGTTCGAGCAAGACCCTTGATTGCGTAGCTGGGCTGGCTAGATAATTGCGTCTAGCAGGGTCAGCGCTCGGTTGAGTTATTATTCCGCACGAAATCCACACTTGAACAACGATCGCATAAGGAGAAACGATTCAAGCCTAGCGAGGATCGTATTAGTTGGTAGCGGAGCGAAGGCCGTTCAAGTTCGGTACGTTACTCTAGTCCGGAGTCAATCACCCTTCACCCATTTAGTTATTTTCGTTTTTTTGTTGAGTCGGTTCAGAAATCAATTTTCTAAATCAAGTTTTCCTTTACGTTTGTGTTTTTATTTAGACAAATCTAGTCCGATTTGTTTGTCTTATGTCTACCAAATAGAGTCACAAAAATCAGTCCCCCAAAATGTCAAAATAGAGTCACAAAAATCAGTCCCCAAAGTGTCAAAATAGACTCACAAAAATCAGTCCCCCAAAGTGTCATCAAAGTGTCACCAAAAACAGTCCACCAAAAGTGTCTATGTCGAAATTGTATTTCAATACATACCTGTTGAAGGTGGATTTCAGTGAAAGAGAGTCCGTTGGAAAGCTGTGTCTGTTAGGAATCAGAATAAAAAAGAATCAAGTGATTCGGTCACCGGAGTCAAAAGTTACAGCAAAAGTCCCAAGACATGTTCCCTTAGTCGTTGTTTCTTAGAGTCAGAAAATTTTGGAACCGAAACCCAAAATCAATATATAGGAGGCCAGTCCAGAAAATTCCGAAATGTTTACACAACATATTTGGAGCTTTTACGGATCTACTGCAAGAGGAATCTCTTAATTCGGAGGTCAGACGTGGAAGATATTGATTTTACAAGTTGCAGACACAAGTTGTGAGCGAAAAATGCAATTTTTAAGTCATATCAATATCATCTATGGAGAGCGTGGTATGAGAATGATGCCTATATGAGACAAGAGCCGTCTGATAGGTATGATGGGAGGAGACCTCGGTTTAAGGATCAACTTGACACAAACCATAGGAGCATGAGGATGATAATCCCTTCCTTTGGAGGAACAGAAAATCCGCATTATTACTTAGCGTGGGAAAGGGAGATCCAATTGATCTTTGATTATAGCGACTACTCAGAGGAGGAGAAAGTGACGATGGCATTGTCTGGGTTCATTGGGTATGCCGCTCGTTGGTGGAGTTATATGGACAGCGTTCTAGTCACCCCAATTTTGACTTGGAATGATATGAAGATACTTATGAGGCGACGATTCCTACCCGCACACTCGAAGAACAACTCAAGTTAATCGAAAGTTCATCCTATTGTTCGCCTATCTAGGTTGCTAACCTCACCAAGGGTTAGAGGGTTAGAAGTTCGAGCAAGACCCTTGATTGCGTAGCTGGGTTGGCTAGATAATTGCGTCTAGCAGGGTCAGCGCTCGGTTGAGTTATTATTCCGCACGAAATCCACACTTGAACAACGATCGCATAAGGAGAAACGATTCAAGCCTAGCGAGGATCGTATTAGTTGGTAGCGGATCGAAGGCCGTTCAAGTTTGGTACGTTACTCTAGTCCGGAGTCAATCACCCTTCACCCATTTAGTTATTTTCGTTTTTTTGTTGAGTCGGTTTAGAAATCAATTTTCTAAATCAAGTTTTCCTTTACGTTTGTGTTTTTATTTAGACAAATCTAGTCCGATTTGTTTGTCTTATGTCTACCAAATAGAGTCACAAAAATCAGTCCCCAAAGTGTCAAAATAGAGTCACAAAAATCAGTCCCCCAAAGTGTCATCAAAGTGTCACCAAAAACAGTCCACCAAAAGTGTCAGTGTCGAAATTGTATTTCAATACATACCTGTTGAAGGTGGATTTCAGTGAAAGAGAGTCCGTTGGAAAGCTGTGTCTGTTAGGAATCTGAATAAAAAAGAATCAAGTGATTCGGACACCGGAGTCAAAAGTTATAGCCAAAGTCCCAAGACATGTTCCTTTAGTCGTTGTTTCTTAGAGTCAGAAAATTCTGGAACCGAAACACAAAATCAATATATAGGAGGGCAGTCCAGAAAATTCCGAAATGTTTACACAACATATTTGGAGCTTTTACGGATCTACTACAAGAAGAATCTCTTAATTCGAAGGTCAGACGTGGAAGATATTGATTTTACAAGTTGCAGACACAAGTTGTGAGCGAAAAATGCAATTTTTAAGTCATATCAATATCATCTATGGGGAGAGCGTGGTATGAGAATGATGCCTATATGAGACAAGAGCCGTATGATAGGTATGATGGGAGGAGACCTCGGTTTAAGGATCAACTTGACACAAACCATAGGAGCATGAGGATGATAATCCCTTCCTTTGGAGGAACAGAAAATCCGCATTATTACTTAGCGTGGGAAAGGGAGATCCAATTGATCTTTGATTATTGCGACTACTCAGAGGAGGAGAAAGTGACGATGGCATTGTCTGGGTTCATTGGGTATGCCGCTCGTTGGTGGAGTTATACGGACAGCGTTCTAGTCACCCCAATTTTGACTTGGAATGATATGAAGATACTTATGAGGCGACGATTCCTACCCGCACACTTTCGAGAGGAGTTTCACCAACAACGACCAGCCTTCCCTCAAGAGAGTAGAAGTGTTGGTGAGTATTATAATAAGGTGAAGATTTCTTCTTCTTACCCTAGTGTTGTGCCAAACAATAGAACTCATGATGAATGTTTAGCTTCTCTCTTGAAGAAGCTCAAACATAAGATAGGCTATGAGGCGAAGAAGTGTATTCAAGTTGAAGATGCCAAGACCACTAATCCACAACATGTTCTTAGCAAAGATGATAAGACTAAGGAGAGTCAGTTGACCGATTTGAGTAGTAGTGTTGCTAGTGCGCAAGATAAGAAGGGAGCAATTGTTGAGTGCAATGTGAGTATAAAAGGAAAAGAAATTCAAAACAGCCCCCATGAAAAGAGTGAGCATGGGTTGAAGGAAGAGAATTGTACTCATAAAAAGGAAGAGTTGAGTAAGAGTTCCGAAGGGAGAGAAAGTGAAAACACACTAGTAGTGCAAGAGATTGTTCTTGGCAAAAAGAGTGAAGCTTTGCCGAAGCAATTGAATTTTACTAACCCTTATCCAATTGTTTTCTCTTCTTCTATTTCATCTTCTTTAGGGCAGAGAAAGAAAGAAGTTATTGAGGAGGATGAGTCCCCTAAGCTACTGCAATTGGAGTGGAAGAAACATAGCAATTCCGTGGAGCATATTACGCCAAGCCCTAGACGAAAGGGTGTGGTTGGATTAAACTTTCGTAGAGCGGAATTGTGTAGGTATGTGGACATCATTAGTGCATATGATTCTAGAGTTGAATTTAATTTAATTGATGATGGTCCTATGCAAAAGCCTAAGGCCGAAACACTTGCTTTTGAGGAGTACTTGTGGAAACGCATGAAATTTGGAGTTTTGGTTAGGCCGAGAGATGAGATAGTTGTACCAAGAGATATTTATGGTGATTTCTTACAAGTTGGTATGGCTAGTATGTGTTGTAGTATGTCTCTTGAGAGGGTTTGGTATTGGTACGGTTTATCCATGGAGTTTGTGTATAAGCGCCGAAAAAGGCTTTTTGGCGATGTAAGGCAACAAGGATGGAGAAACCTTGGGATACCGAGATCACAACCTTATCTATCTCTTTATTGGAGACAACCTACAATGAAGGGAAGTAATGACAGAGCTTGGAGAGTGAAGTGTTATTCGTTGGTTTGCAAGTTTGAGTTGTTTAGTGAATTTTCACTTATGTTTACTTGCAACCAATGCGGCTTTGATTTTATGTTTATGGGTTCATCAAATCCTTGGTGTGTGGAGTACTTGGGAAGTATAAGAGTTCACAAGGAGTTGATGATAGCACAAGGGCAAGCCGTGGTACACATGAAAGGTTTGAGTGTTCCTTATGCGACTAAGGGATACTTAGAAAGATTGAAGCGGTTCTTGAAGGTTGTTGATAGAGGAAGGATGTTCTTACACCAGCTTTGGTTGCCTACTCAAGTCAACAAGACAGCCGCCATGAGAGACATTGGTTTAGCCCAAACTACCGCCGCACACAAAGGCACCACCACCGAGTTGGTTGCCTTGGGTATTTCCTATCACTTTCATGTTTCCTTTACTGTTTCTAATTTGGAGAGTGTTGCTTCCATTGAGGAGACAGATTCGAGGGCGAATATTTTCGAAGGGGAAGGGAATGATACGATCCTAGCCCCGAGGCTAACCCTAGCGCACGCACAACACGCACACGCCTTGCGACTAAGGCCAATCAACCCAAAACGTCGAGCCCAAGATGTTCCAAAGCTTCAAGGGAGGTTACAACAACTTCTAGACATAGAAACTAGGCAAGGAACGTTGCTGGATGAAATCCTTAGGCGAAGGATGACATGGAAGGTGGCTTGGAGGCGCATAGTGCAAGGTTGCAAATCTACACGAGCCAATTCATGGAAGAAAGGTTCCAAATCGAGTTCCAAGATAAATACAAGACCGATTGGGATCTTAGGAGTGCCTCTGCCAAGTTTGAGGACATTTGGACGAGCAACTTGCAAGAAGGCCCGTTGCTACTTTTGCATGCACAAGTGTCCTAAGCGCAAACGTGACGGACAACTTCGTCGGACCATATCTCGATCATCAGAAGTCAGAATCATGCGATCTATATCAATTATGAAACCTCATTATGTCTTCTTCATTGTGTCAAAAATTCAAATGAAACACCTGATCCTTTTGTTTGTTATCGGTCGAGACATTTTCCCTGACAGTAATCCTACGCGAATGAGGACTTCAAAACGCGTCTGTCAACGCCAACGACCATTCTTCATACCACTCAGGCCCGCGTCAGGAAGAGGAGCACCCTCCTACTATTTTTGGGTCTTAGCTATCGAATGGGACAGGTTGCAGCCTAATCGGACAAGCCAATCAACAGTTAGGGCGGGTGGACATTTTGGCGCGCAGTGTGAACGCAAGCAGGCTGCGACTTGGAGAATTCGGCCCAAACCTTGGCCTGATGATGCGAATGCTTCTGGGAAGTTCTAGAAGGCTTTATTTGTATTTATTAATTAGTTTTTACAGTTATTAGACTAGTAGAAGTTCTATTTCGAAGTTACTTAGGAGTTCTAGTTAAAATAGGTTTTCTAGTCTTAGTTAAACTTGTAATAGTTATGCCTATTTAAAGGCAGCTGTTTGGCTTAATAAAATAAGATCTTTTTCAGCCAAACACTTACGTTAATTGATCTCACTAAGAACCTTGAATCCTTTGAGTCCGAACACTCGAAGAACAACTCAAGTAAATCGAAAGTTCATCCTATTGTTCGCCTATCTAGGTTGCTAACCTCACCAAGGGTTAGAGGGTTAGAAGTTCGAGCAAGACCCTTGATTGCGTAGCTGGGCTGGCTAGATAATTGCGTCTAGCAGGGTCAGCGCTCGGTTGAGTTATTATTCCGCACGAAATCCACACTTGAACAACGATCGCATAAGGAGAAACGATTCAAGCCTAGCGAGGATCGTATTAGTTGGTAGCGGAGCGAAGGCCGTTCAAGTTTGGTACGTTACTCTAGTCCGGAGTCAATCACCCTTCACCCATTTAGTTATTTTCGTTTTTTTGTTGAGTCGGTTCAGAAATCAATTTTCTAAATCAAGTTTTCCTTTACGTTTGTGTTTTTATTTAGACAAATCTAGTCCGATTTGTTTGTCTTATGTCTACCAAATAGAGTCACAAAAATCAGTCCCCCAAAATGTCAAAATAGAGTCACAAAAATCAGTCCCCAAAGTGTCAAAATAGACTCACAAAAATCAGTCCCCCAAAGTGTCATCAAAGTGTCACCAAAAACAGTCCACCAAAAGTGTCTATGTCGAAATTGTATTTCAATACATACCTGTTGAAGGTGGATTTCAGTGAAAGAGAGTCCGTTGGAAAGCTGTGTCTGTTAGGAATCAGAATAAAAAAGAATCAAGTGATTCGGTCACCGGAGTCAAAAGTTACAGCCAAAGTCCCAAGACATGTTCCCTTAGTCGTTGTTTCTTAGAGTCAGAAAATTCTGGAACCGAAACACAAAATCAATATATAGGAGGCCAGTCCAGAAAATTCCGAAATGTTTACACAACATATTTGGAGCTTTTACGGATCTACTGCAAGAGGAATCTCTTAATTCGGAGGTCAGACGTGGAAGATATTGATTTTACAAGTTGCAGACACAAGTTGTGAGCGAAAAATGCAATTTTTAAGTCATATCAATATCATGTATGGAGAGAGCGTGGTATGAGAATGATGCCTATATGAGACAAGAGCCGTATGATAGGTATGATGGGAGGAGACCTCGGTTTAAGGATCAACTTGACACAAACCATAGGAGCATGAGGATGATAATCCCTTCCTTTGGAGGAACAGAAAATCCGCATTATTACTTAGCGTGGGAAAGGGAGATCCAATTGATCTTTGATTATTGCGACTACTCAGAGGAGGAGAAAGTGACGATGGCATTGTCTGGGTTCATTGGGTATGCCGCTCGTTGGTGGAGTTATATGGACAGCGTTCTAGTCACCCCAATTTTGACTTGGAATGATATGAAGATACTTATGAGGCGACGATTCCTACCCGCACACTTTCGAGAGGAGTTTCACCAACAACGACCAGCCTTCCCTCAAGAGAGTAGAAGTGTTGGTGAGTATTATAATAAGGTGAAGATTTCTTCTTCTTACCCTAGTGTTGTGCCAAACAATAGAACTCATGATGAATGTTTAGCTTCTCTCTTGAAGAAGCTCAAACATAAGATAGGCTATGAGGCGAAGAAGTGTATTCAAGTTGAAGATGCCAAGACCACTAATCCACAACATGTTCTTAGCAAAGATGATAAGACTAAGGAGAGTCAGTTGACCGATTTGAGTAGTAGTGTTGCTAGTGCGCAAGATAAGAAGGGAGCAATTGTTGAGTGCAATGTGAGTATAAAAGGAAAAGAAATTCAAAACAGCCCCCATGAAAAGAGTGAGCATGGGTTGAAGGAAGAGAATTGTACTCATAAAAAGGAAGAGTTGAGTAAGAGTTCCGAAGGGAGAGAGTGAAAACACACTAGTAGTGCAAGAGATTGTTCTTGGCAAAAAGAGTGAAGCTTTGCCGAAGCAATTGAATTTTACTAACCCTTATCCAATTGTTTTCTCTTCTTCTATTTCATTTTCTTTAGGGCAGAGAAAGAAAGAAGTTATTGAGGAGGATGAGTCCCCTAAGCTACTGCAATTGGAGTGGAAGAAACATAGCAATTCCGTGGAGCATATTACGCCAAGCCCTAGACGAAAAGGTGTGGTTGGATTAAACTTTCGTAGAGCGGAATTGTGTAGGTATGTGGACATCATTAGTGCATATGATTCTAGAGTTGAATTTAATTTAATTGATGATGGTCCTATGCAAAAGCCTAAGGCCGAAACACTTGCTTTTGAGGAGTACTTGTGGAAACGCATGAAATTTGGAGTTTTGGTTAGGCCGAGAGATGAGATAGTTGTACCAAGAGATATTTATGGTGATTTCTTACAAGTTGGTATGGCTAGTATGTGTTGTAGTATGTCTCTTGAGAGGGTTTGGTATTGGTACGGTTTATCCATGGAGTTTGTGTATAAGCGCCGAAAAAGGCTTTTTGGCGATGTAAGGCAACAAGGATGGAGAAACCTTGGGATACCGAGATCACAACCTTATGTATCTCTTTATTGGAGACAACCTACAATGAAGGGAAGTAATGAGAGAGCTTGGAGAGTGAAGTGTTATTCGTTGGTTTGCAAGTTTGAGTTGTTTAGTGAATTTTCACTTATGTTTACTTGCAACCAATGCGGCTTTGATTTTATGTTTATGGGTTCATCAAATCCTTGGTGTGTGGAGTACTTGGGAAGTATAAGAGTTCACAAGGAGTTGATGATAGCACAAGGGCAAGCCGTGGTACACATGAAAGGTTTGAGTGTTCCTTATGCGACTAAGGGATACTTAGAAAGATTGAAGCGGTTCTTGAAGGTTGTTGATAGAGGAAGGATGTTCTTACACCAGCTTTGGTTGCCTACTCAAGTCAACAAGACAGCCGCCATGAGAGACATTGGTTTAGCCCAAACTACCGCCGCACACAAAGGCACCACCACCGAGTTGGTTGCCTTGGGTATTTCCTATCACTTTCATGTTTCCTTTACTGTTTCTAATTTGGAGAGTGTTGCTTCCATTGAGGAGACAGATTCGAGGGTGAATATTTTCGAAGGGGAAGGGAATGATACGATCCTAGCCCCGAGGCTAACCCTAGCGCACGCACAACACGCACACGCCTTGCGACTAAGGCCAATCAACCCAAAACGTCGAGCCCAAGATGTTCCAAAGCTTCAAGGGAGGTTACAACAACTTCTAGACATAGAAACTAGGCAAGGAACGTTGCTGGATGAAATCCTTAGGCGAAGGATGACATGGAAGGTGGCTTGGAGGCGCATAGTGCAAGGTTGCAAATCTACACGAGCCAATTCATGGAAGAAAGGTTCCAAATCGAGTTCCAAGATAAATACAAGACCGATTGGGATCTTAGGAGAGCCTCTGCCAAGTTTGAGGACATTTGGACGAGTAACTTGCAAGAAGGCCCGTTGCTACTTTTGCATGCACAAGTGTCCTAAGCGCAAACGTGATGGACAACTTCGTCGGACCATATCTCGATCATCAGAAGTCAGAATCATGCGATCTATATCAATTATGAAACCTCATTATGTCTTCTTCATTGTGTCAAAAATTCAAATCAAACACCCGATCCTTTTGTTTGTTGTCGGTCGAGACATTTTCCCTGACAGTAATCCTACGCGAATGAGGACTTCAAAATGCGTCTGTCAACGCCAACGACCATTCTTCATACCAGTCAGGCCCGCATCAGGAAGAGGAGCACCCTCCTACTATTTTTGGGTCTTAGCTATCGAATGGGGCAAGTTGTAGCCTAATCGGACAAGCCAATCAACAGTTAGGGCGGGTGGACATTTTGGCGCGCAGTGTGAACGCGAGCAGGCTGCGACTTGGAGAATTCGGCCCAAACCTTGGCCTGATGATGTGAATGCTTCTGGGAAGTTCTAGAAGGCTTTATTTGTATTTATTAATTAGTTTTTACAGTTATTAGACTAGTAGAAGTTCTATTTCGAAGTTACTTAGGAGTTCTAGTTAAAATAGGTTTTCTAGTCTTAGTTAAACTTGTATTATTTATGCCTATTTATAGGCAGCCGTTTGGCTTAATAAAATAAGATCTTTTTCAGCCAAACACTTGCGTTAATTGATCTCACTAAGAACCTTGAATCCTTTGAGTCCGAACACTCGAAGAACAACTCAAGTAAATCGAAAGTTCATCCTATTGTTCGCCTATCTAGGATGCTAACCTCACCAAGAGTTAGAGGGTTAGAAGTTCGAGCAAGACCCTTGATTGCGTAGCTGGGTTGGCTAGATAATTACGTCTAGCAGGGTCAGCGCTCGGTTGAGCTATTATTCCGCACGAAATCCACACTTGAACAACGATCGCATAAGGCGAAACGATTCAAGCCTAGCGAGGATCATATCAGAGCCCTTCATTGTCTTGAATTGCAGTGCCACTTTGCACATCTAGGCAGCGAGTTCTCTATCTTGCCTGCTGTTCCCCCCATTAGCTTGCATTCATTGCAGCGCCACTTTTCATTCATTGTGAGCCAAGCATTTCAGCTTGCTCACCACACTTCTCCCTCACAAGGCCGGCCCTAATTTGCATCCTTACACTAGCTTGCTTGTCTTACACTTTGCCTAACTCATTGTCATACAAGCTGACTTGCTTGCCACACACTTTGGTGCATCTTAGCAAAACTGATATGAGCACCAATGCTCATGGATACTTCACTCGGAGCAAAGCCTTAGCAGCCACCCTCTTGAAGAGTCTTAGAACCAAAGAGCGCGACTTGGAGGCAAGGGAGGGATGGACTACATGCATTCATGCTTTGCTCGGACATACCATGAGGACCACGCGCCAAACCCTAGCATCCCATGAGGCCAGCCCGAGCGCCAAGGACCAAGCTGCTCGGTCAAGCGGAAGCATCACTCCAGTGGCAAAATGCTATAGCATTTTGCCCAAAACGCCATAGCGTTTTGCTTCTGTTTTGGAGAGCCTTTCTGATGCGAACACACGCATGAATGTGCCCTTACCACCGGCTGGTCCTATGACGCGTGCGCGAGCTAGAAAGCTTCAAGACAGATTGTCATCTCTCATTCACAAGGAGCTGGAGTGTGAGATGACAAGTGAGGACGCTGCACTTCGAGAGAAGACACCACGCATGGTGAATCTCATCACCTTCACCGTGTGTGACGGTGATTCTGCCCAGCATCAGAACGACGCGTAGATGGAGCGATTCTGCCCATCTTTTGAGTTCGACATGTACTACATCATGTCAGGGAGTGTGTGTCCAAAAATCAGCAAGAACGCCCGAGGCGTTTAGGAGATAGGTCAAACCCTAGTTTGGGGTGCGGGAGGCTCGAGTCCTAGCGGCGCGAGGATTCCTTGTCCGCGCGCGCTAGGGTTTTGATGTCCAAGAAGCGGCGGCTGATCCTAAGTGAGCTGGCGTTCTCTTGTCTGATTTTGGAGACAATTAACTTGCCTTTTATTTGCTTTCCTTAATTAATTAATTAGTCAATTTAGCTGATTGCTTAATTAAGTTAGTTACCTTATTTTAGAACTTCTATTTTGGTTCCAATTAGGTTTTGCTTGTAAGCATTATATAAGGAGCGACTGTCCTCCTTATTTCAGTGGCTGTTATTTGATAAAATTGAGACTTCTCTTTTCAATCTCTGCCCCTTGTTCAAGTGCTGAACACTTGTTCTTCTTGAGTCCGCAATACTTAAGTCGTATACAAGTAAATTCTGAAATTGTATTATTGTTTCGTTTGTCTTATTGCGATTCTCACAATCGTTGGGAGTAGTCCTAAGAATCTGATACAAGATCCTTGACGTGAAATCGACTAGAACTCTTAGCATTCAGTTGGCGAGGTAGTCTACGTTCGCACGAGTCAAGTTATTCATTCCGCATTGAAATCCTTCTTTGAACAACGATCAGATTTGGTGCTACGCATCCTAAGCAACTAGGATCGTATCAGTTGGTAGCGGAGCTTAAGGTGTTCAAAGATTGGTAAGTATATTTAATTGTTTTCAATTTTTCATTGCTGAAATCGGTATTTTCTTCTACTCCTTTCAAAACCGATTTCTTTGCTGTGCTTGGTTCGTATATGTGCAATTTTTCTGTCAAGTCGAAATTGTATTTATATACATAGCTATTGAGATCCGTTTTTTGTGAGAAAGGTCTCGTTGGAAAGCTACACTTGTTAGGGTTCAGAATCAAAAAGAATCAAGTGATTCGGATACCGGAGTCAAAAACTACACCTGTTTTACTAAACTGTGTTTCTGCTGTACAAAAAAAAAAAAAATCAAGAGAAGGTTGCATTAGATCAGATACAAAAAAAAAAAAAAAAGGATATCAGTATTTGAAGGAAAATAGCAAGATCAAATTAAGAATCGGAGAATACTTGCTACTAAAATCAGAATTATCTTTGAGACGAATTGGAGTTGAAGGACAATTGTGTTGTGAAATCAGAATTGGAAATTGCTTTTATTTGAGTCCTTTCGAGTCAAATTGAGCTCTTCTTTGATTCCTTGACATTGCCTTCTATTCCACTTGCTATTTGTTTGATTGGTTGTACTTGCAATTATTCAAATACCAAGTATCACCATTTGTTTTGAAGTTGGTTTCTTTGAGAGTTTTCTTGGCAGCTTTTCTTGATCTCTCGAGTCTCATTAACACTTGAACAATTGCAGGCAATTGATTGATTTATTGGTGAGATTATTAGAGTGATTAAACATGAGAGTAAACACGTGAGGGAGTGCTAGGATTAGTGCAATTTTACGCTTTCACTTCGTGTTGTGAATTTCAGGAAACATATCAGATGGCTCAAGAAGGGGTACAACAACCAGATTTGCAAGTCATGTTAGCAACCATCACGGAACAACTCAGGACCATAAATGAAAGGCAACTGACTGCCGATGTTAGGATGGCTCGGATGGAAGCTTTAGCCACCATAAACCCTATTCCTAGGGCAGTGGGTGTGCCAAGCGACGGTCATATCTCAGACATGTCCGATGAGGATGACAATGCGCGTAGACAGCCCCTAGTTCCACCGGACGCGCCTGTGAACCCTCAACGTGAACTTGCCCAAGTTCACCCAAGCCGAATTGCTAGGCGTGCGCCACTGCCTCCACGTGCTGATTGGAATGATGAGCCCGATGGGGGAGAGGGATGGATAAACGCTAGGGATGGTCAGTGAAGGGAGAGACGAGATGCACGGGTAGGAAGAAGAGATAGGGAGGATGACCGAGTAGATGCTAATATTAACAGCATCAAAATGAAAATACCCCCTTTCGAAGGTACTGATGACCCTGACACCTTTTTGACATGGGAACGGAAGGTCGAATCCATTTTCTTATGCCATAATTATTCGGAGGGTAAGAAAGTCCAACTGGCAGCTGTAGACTTCAGTGGGTATGCTAGTCATTGGTGGGAGCAACTTAACCTAAAGCGAACAGCCATGTATGGGGTTCCGATTGATAATTGGGTTGAGATGAAACAAGTAATGAGGCAGCGGTTCGTACCAACTGATACGATCCTAGTCCCAAAGAAAGATGGCAGCTGGCGCATGTGTGTTGATTGCCGCGCAGTCAACAAGATCACTGTAAAGTATAGACATCCCATTCCTCGTTTAGATGACATGTTAGATGAATTAAGTGGTAGTACTATTTTCTTGAAAATTGATTTGATGAGTGGCTACCACCAGATTCGTATGAAAGAAGGTGATGAATGGAAAACAGCTTTTAGAACTAAGTATGGGTTGTATGAATGGATGGTTATGCCTTTTGGTTTGACTAATGCCCCTAGCACATTCATGCGATTGATGAACCATGTACTTAGGCACTTTATTGGCAGATTTGTTGTAGTGTATTTTGATGATATACTAATCTATAGCAAATCACTTGATGCACATGTTTTGCATATTAGGGAAGTCTTTTTAACACTTCGTGAACAGAAGTTGTATGCTAAGCCTAGTAAGTGTTCATTTGCAATGGAACAAGTTGGTTTTCTTGGTTTTATTGTGAGTATAGATGGCGTGAAAGTGGATGAGGAGAAGATCCGCGCAATTCAGGAATGGCCAACACCGAAGAATGCGAGTGATGTTATATCATTCCATGGCTTGGCGAGCTTCTATAGGCGCTTCGTCAAGGATTTCAGCACCATCGCTGTCCCTTTGAATGATCTAACCAAAAAGAATATTGTTTTCAGGTGGGAGCAGCCGCAAGAGGAGGTGTTTGCTACGCTCAAGGAGCGTTTGTGTTCTGCCCCGGTGCTCGCTCTTCCCGATTTCAGCAAAGCTTTCGAGGTTGAGTGTGATGCAAGTGGTTTGGGGATTGGGGCTGTCCTTATGCAAGAGAAACGGCCAATCGCTTATCTTAGCGAGAAGCTCAAGGGCGCACAACTGAATTACCCTACCTACGACAAGGAGTTCTATGCCCTTCTTCGAGCATTGGAAACTTGGCAGCACTACTTGATGCCGCGAGAGTTCGTAGTCCACACTGACCATTTGAGCTTGAAATATCTCAAGGGGCAAGGTAAGCTCAATCGTCGCCATGCTGCTTGGATGGAGTACATTGAAGCCTTTCCCTACCACATTCAATATAAGCAAGGTAAAGAGAATATCGTCGCTGATGCATTATCGCGAAGGTACACATTAATCACTTCTCTTAACGCTAAACTACTTGGCTTTTCACACATTATTGAACTCTATGCTCTTGATTCTGATTTTGGTGATATATATAAGCATGGTGTTTCAATTTCTAGTTCTAAATTCTATACGCATGAGGGATAGTTTAAAGGTAAACGGTTGTGTATTCCTCATTGCTCTCTACGTGATTTGCTTGTGCATGAAGCCCATAGTGGCGGTCTGATGGGTCATTTTGGTATGACTAAAACTCTAGATATATTGCATGATCACTTTTATTGGCCTCACATGAAGCGCGATGTCGTGCGCATTGTTGCTAGGTGTTTAACGTGTCGTAGAGCCAAATCTAAGTCTGCTGGTCATGGTGAGTACATTCCTCTACCCGTACCCTCCCATCCTTGGACCGACTTATCCATGGACTTTGTTGTGGGGCTGCCTCGGTCCAAAAATGGGAAGGATAGTGTCTTTGTTGTAGTGGACAGATTTTCGAAGATGTCTCACTTTATTCCGTGTTCAACTACTTATGATGCTACTCAAGTTGCTGATTTATTCTTCCGTGAGGTAGTTCGTTTACATGGAGTCCCCTTGTCTATTGTGAGTGATCGGGATACTAAGTTTCTTAGTCATTTTTGGCGTGTTTTATGGAAGAAACTTGGTACCAAATTGTTATATTCCACATCTTATCACCCACAAACAGATGGACAAACCGAAGTGGTTAACCGTACACTTGGTTCACTTTTTTACGCACCTTAGTTCGTAAGCATGTTTCGACTTGGGTTGATCATTTGCCATTCATTGAATTTGCTTACAACCGTGTTGTTCATTCCACTACTCATTACTCACCTTTTGAGCTTGTTTATGGATTTAATCCTAGGACTGTATTGGATTTAACCCCTCTACCTTTGAGTGATGTGGTAAGTTTAGATGGCGCGCAGAAGGCTGATTTCGTGAAGCAATTACATGCCAAGGCGAAACAGAACATTGAGCACATGAATGAGAAGCTTGCGCATAAGCGAAACGAAGGGAGGAAGCTGGTGTCGTTCGATATCGGAGATTGGGTGTGGCTGCACATGCGCAAGGAGCGTTTTCCAGCCCAACGTCGTGGCAAACTCTCTCCAAGAGGCGATGGACCATTTCAGATTACTGAGAAGATCAACAACAATGCTTACAAGCTGGCGTTGCCTAGTGAGTATGGTTCCATTAGCTCTACTTTCAACGTCTCTGACTTAGCCTTGTTTGATGTAGGTGACGAGTATGGACTTGATGGTGTTGCTGATTCGGATTCGAGGACGAATCCTTTTGAAGAGGGAGGGAATGATGCGAACACACGCATCAATGTGCCCTTACCACCGGCTGGTCCTATGACGCGTGCGCGAGCTAGAAAGCTTCAAGACAGATTGTCATCTCTCATTCACAAGGAGCTGGAGTGTGAGATGACAAGTGAGGACGCTGCACTTCGAGAGAAGACACCACGCATGGTGAATCTCATCACCTTCACCGTGTGTGACGGTGATTCTACCCAGCATCAGAACGACGCGTAGATGGAGCGATTCTGCCCATCTTTTGAGTTCGACATGTACTACATCATGTCAGGGAGTGTGTGTCCAAAACTCAGCAAGAACGCCAGAGGCGTTTAGGAGATAGGTCAAACCCTAGTTTGGGGTGCGGGAGGCGCGAGTCCTAGCGGCGCGAGGATTCCTTGTCCGCGCGCGCTAGGGTTTTGATGTCCAAGAAGCGGCGGCTGATCCTAAGTGAGCTGGAGTTCTCTTGTCTGATTTTGGAGACAATTAACTTGCCTTTTATTTGCTTTCCTTAATTAATTAATTAGTCAATTTAGCTGATTGCTTAATTAAGTTAGTTACCTTATTTTAGAACTTCTATTTTGGTTCCAATTAGGTTTTGCTTGTAAGCATTATATAAGGAGCGACTGGCCTCCTTATTTCAGTGGCTGTTATTTGATAAAATTGAGACTTCTCTCTTCAATCTCTGCCCCTTGTTCAAGTGCTGAACACTTGTTCTTCTTGAGTCCGCAATACTTAAGTCGTATACAAGTAAATTCTGAAATTGTATTATTGTTTCGTTTGTCTTAGTGCGATTCTCACAATCGTTGGGAGTAGTCCTAAGAATCTGATACAAGATCCTTGACGTGAAATCGACTAGAACTCTTAGCATTCAGTTGGCGAGGTAGTCTACGTTCGCACGAGTCAAGTTATTCATTCCGCATTGAAATCCTTCTTTGAACAACGATCAGATTTGGTGCTACGCATCCTAAGCAACTAGGATCGTATCACTTTCTCCAGTGGCAAAACGCTATAGCGTTTTGCCCAAAATGCCATAGCGTTTTGCTCCTGTTTTGGAGAGCGTCAAGACCACATCAAGGGTCCACCCCTCTAGTCAAGTATAGGGTATTTGGGAGATTTCCATGTAATAATCCTCAAGGTATAAATAGAAGGACTTAGCCTCTTTTAGACCTTGTCTTTGTTTTTGTGTTATCTTCTTCAAGGACCAACTTTTATCATTCAGCATTAGGGTTCCTAAAACCATAGGGTTCTTAAAACCAGCACCACCTATCTAAGCAAATCAGGTTGCTCATCAAAGAGGTGAGAGGGTTGTATTTGTTAAGAGATCCTTTGTTCTTTTCGGCAAGGTTACTAATCCAAGAGGTGAGGGGGTTTGTCAAGAACAATAGTTCCTTTTTGTCATCATCAATACATATTCCTTTTCCTCCATTTATGTCCGCTGCAATCTAAACCATCTCCCCTTCAAACCAACCGTTCATCCATGGCAAATCTGATCATCTACTCATCTAACTACTCGCCAACCTCTCAAAGAGGCTAGATCCTGCTCCTTCAAGGATTCCTTCGGCCAAACTCCTCCCAATCAGAGTTAGGGCCTTATCAAGTGGTAGCGGAGCTCAAGACTGCCTCTAGGTTGGTAAACTTCATCATTTTCACCGTTTAATCGGTTGAAAGTTTTTCTGTTTTCAGACAAATTTCATAATTATTCCCCTAAACTGAAATTTCTTGTTTTCTTCCATTTCCCACGGTCCAAACACAAATTCCTTCCATATCCACGGTGGAAACATTGTTTCTTACCGTGGGAATCAATCGTTTGTCAATCCGAGCATTTCTGATTTTAGGTCAAAAAATTTCGTTTCTAGTGATTTGATCTTGCATAAACACTTTGGCTGGATTGATTTGTGTTTATTGTGTCTTTTGTGACTGAAATCTTCATCTTCTTAACAATATTTGCTGCTGAATATATTGGAGCCTCCTATGGTGGCCATGAGAGCCATGTGGACTGATTTAATTTGAGCCAAGTATTGCACATTTCATCCTCTCTTCCTATTCGGCCACATCACTCTATTTTCAGCCTAGTATTCTCACCTTGCCTAGCACTCCTCTCCCACACAGCCGGCCCTAGGGCAGCTCCCTTAACTCACCCTTTGCTTATCATACACTTTGCATAAGCTCATTGTCACACATCTTGGTGCATATTAGCGAAACTTGTGGTGTATTTTAGCGACAACTTTGGGTGCATGTTAGCCAAAACTTGGGTGCATTTTAGCAAAAATCTTGGTGCATTTTAACTTCAAAATACTGGTTTATTTTAGTGGAAAATTTCGGTGCACGTTAGCAAAAAATTTCGTCAATTCGTGAATTTTTTTTTTAACTTGCAAAATTATTTGCCTTCCACTTCAATCATCAAAAACTCGTCTCATACATTTCTTGAAGCTCTCTTGCACTTACAAAAAAAAAATACAGTATAGAAAGGGATCAAAAAAAAAAAAAGTAAAAGAAATCCCTAAGTCAAAAAAAAAACAAAAAAGCAAGAGAAAAGAAGGGATCAAAAGAGTTAATTACATCCCTCAATCAAAAGAAAAAGGATACAAGTAAGTCAAAGCAAGAGGCAAAATGTATGTGTGCATTTGAGGTATTTTCGTTCAAGTTAAGGTGTGCATTTATCAAGTGTTCTTCACTTCGGCAGCAACTTGTGGAAATTGTGATCTCATTTTCATTTCTCCTTTCTTCTTGAGTTTGTTCTTTGAGCTTGCTTTCTTTTGTGTCCTTGAGTTTTCTTCCCTTGTTTCTTACATCAATATCTACTCTAACCTAAGTCGTGTTCAAACTCAAGCAATTTTCTTTGAACACTATTTCGGTTTCCTCACCTTTCGTTCTACCCTAGTTTTCCTTGAACTCCTCGTCCCAGCCTCGAGTCTTAGAGTCATTGCTGGTTGAATTGTTTGGTTCTTGAGTGAAGATTGAGTGGGTGAGATTGTGAGCGTATTAGAGTGTAGTGCGAAATACGAGCGACACACGTAAGGGAGGGACTAACCCTTATTATTTCCAATTGTGTTTGTGTCTTTTTGCAGGTACCTTTCACGATGTCTCACCGAGACACACATTCGAATGCTAGTTCGGGGGAATCCTCTCCTCTAAATCCGGCCATGGCCTCTCTCACGGCTCAATTACACGACACTAGACAGCAGGTCACTGATTTGCAGCACTTTAGAGCGAAGCAAGCCCAAGACACAACGAACATCTTGGCTGCCATTGTTGCCTTATCGGTCCAAATGGCAAACCCTACTCCCCCACGGCCAGCCCCAACCCCACAGCCCACACCTACACCTCCAACAGATACCCCACCTTCCCCACATCACCCACCTCCCAATTACCGACCCCCAAATTTCCCGCCAACGGCTCAATACTACCAAACTACACTCCCAACTAATCCTACAAGCATCGATTACTATGCGTTCCCACAAGGACACGCACACACCAACCTCCATGACACAAGGCAGCCACCACCCCCACCACCTCGCACCCACTCGGCTGCATCCCCACACATCCAGGCTGCCCTCACACACACCTCTCACCAAGATGTAAGGCAGCCACCAACACAAACACCACCACCACCCCCACACAACACCCCACCCGCCGCACCACCAAATCCTACTAGACAGCAGCCAAACATCAATCACCTAGATGTCCCTTTACACCTAGCAAATGCCTATGTGCCACCTCGCTTGGACAGACCTAGACCCCCCTCTCCACCGCCCTATGAGCACGCACACAATGCTCAGCGGTTCGAGTATGAGGAACCATTTGAGCAGCGGGGTAACCGAAACAACGAGGAGAGAGTGGATAGCAACCTCTCAAGTATCAAACTTTCCATTCCCCCCTTCGAAGGTAAAGATGATCCGGATGCCTTCAATGAGTGGGAAAACAAAGTGGACCGGCTGTTTGCTTGCTACAATTACTCCGAGACAAAGAAAGTTAAGTTGTCCATTGTGGAGTTCACGAATTTGGCAATACAATGGGGGGATCGCATTTGTTTGCTCAAACGAATTGCGGGCACACCACCTATTGCATCTTGGGAAGAATTGAGGGGTGAGATGAGGCGTCGTTTTGTGCCTCAACACTATATCCGCGAGTTACACCAGCGCCTCCAACGGTTGTATCAAGGGCCATGTACCGTGAGTGAATATTATCACGAAATGTTGACATGTTTGATGCGGGCAAGCATGAATGAGAGTGAAGAAGCAACCATGGCACGGTTTATAGCGGGTCTACACAAGGAAATTTCCTATCAGCTTGAGTTCCATCATTATGAAACCTTAGAGGACATGTTTCATTTGGCCTTGAAAATTGAGAAACAAGTAAGTTCTAAACCTAAATCCTCATACACTTCTCCCTCCACCACTCAAAAATCTTGGCAGTCATCTACCTCGACCACACAAAAGCCATGGCAGACCTCTAAACCTGCCACGGACAGCCCCAAAACACACACCCCATCCAAGCCCTACACCAACCCGAAACAAACCCCAAACACTACCTCCACACCTAGAACTCCTGCTCGAAACATTGAGTGTTTCAAGTGTGGAGGGAAAGGCCATATGAGGGCCGAATGCCCCAATCGACGGGTGGTAATGATCCGCGAGGGGGGGGGGGAGCAGAAAGTGAGGACGATGACGAGGCATCACCTCCTCTCGGCCATGTATGGACTGATCATGAGGATGCACCGATGGGTCAAGATGAGTATGACATGTTAGAAGCCCCCAATTGCTTAGTGATAAGAGCTCAACTTCGATTTGGATAGAAGGAGGCCGAATTGCTGTTCTTGAGCCAGATCTAGTCCTCTTGTGAGAGGTTGGCAGCTTGGATGGATGAACGGATGAAGGTGCTTTTAGTGTTCAAATGGAGTATGTGTTGCAGCGGAAATGGATGATGTTTAGAGGTGTTTAGATGATGAACATAATAAGAACTTAACTAATTAGAAAACCCTCTTGATTAGCAAACCAAGCAACCTTTCTATAAACTAGTTAAGGATCTCTCTTTTCTGATTTAAGAACAAAGCTCAAGAGCTTAATTACAAGAAGAGATATAAGATAAACAATGGTTTTCAGCCCTAATGGCACCGGTTACCAAGAACCCTAAGTTACACTAGTTTACTCTAAGAATTGGCCAAAGAGAATATCATCAAAATCAAAGGCAAGCTATAAAAGAGGCTATCTCCTTCTATTTATAGCTTGAGAAATATTACATGAGAAAATCCTAAAATAACCCTTCATTTAAACCTAGGAAGGCCGGCTGACTTGATCACCAAAACAGTCCCTAATGTGCTAGTTTTCGCCATGAGATCCAAGGCTGGTCCGGGCAAGGCATAAGGACGAGCTGGAGCCTTTAAGCTCATATCATCCCATCCCCCTTTGAAGAGATTCGTCCTCGAATCTAAGCTTTGGAGGGTGTGGGGTTCCGAAAGTGGAGTGAGAGTCTTTAAGATCGTATCATCCCCTCCCCCTTTGAGGAGATTCGACCACGAATCTATAGGGTCCATCCCTTGCAGGGCCAAACGGGTCAAGGCATGCTCACAGCTTGTGGATACACACGGAACCCTCCAACTACACCTTTCAGGGAATATAGGCCAAGGTGGAGGCCTTGATTGGGGAAGATAGGTAGGCGTGGAAGGAAAACAGCCAAGAACAATCAAGGGTTGACCATGACGAGGCAAGGAGTGAACTAGGGCCAAGTGCGGGCTCTTAGTAGTGGCTGATAAGGCGAGGGCGCTATGGTGAACCAAACGAGCAGCGGACGGAATCCGTGTAAAGTGCGAGACCGTGAGACCACTTGATGGCACCTCAAATGGAAAGAAATGTGCACTGCCCATGTGACCAAAACCGAGGAGAAACGGATCCACAAATCTATGTATAGGCACCCTCGAAATGATGGAGAAGGCACTACCCAAGGACTGAAATTTGTGCTGCAATGCAAGGCAATGAGCGGCTGTCTCATGGCAATCCGAAGTGGACTCACAAGCCCTACATGTGTTCGTTTCGCTCCCAAACCCCCTATGCACATCCAAAACCAATAGCTTCTCCTCAAACGGAGGCAAATCATCCTCAATAAGTGATGGCGAATCGGCCGAAACAACACTAGGAAGATCCTCAATCTCCTCGACCAACGGTGTCTCAAAACCATCCATGGATTGCAATACATTCATTTCCCTCCCAAGCGGCACTAAACTTTCCTTGACTGATGGCGAACCAAGAGTACAAACGCTAACCTCTTCACATTGCCCAAGGTGGCCGGAAACCCGTAGGTTATCAAATATAAGTGTCATTGCAGCCATGGTGTTTGTCATGGCTTGAGTGCTTCTGTCCAAGCACGCTAGAATTGGAGCCATCCTCAAGGCGAAAGGTGAGGTGCCAAGGTGTGGGGATGGGGCAGCCTTGGTGAAGTAGTCCTCATGCCCATACGAAATCTCTCCACTAGTCGCATAAGACTCATACGCATAGGCTTGCCGAGAGGGCGCAATATGATCATACTCCAACCAGGAAGGAGTGGAAGGGGAAGCCTTGGTGAAGTACTCATGGCTACGGTCAAGGTGGGGGGGCTTGATGCGAATCCACACATCCAGGTGCCTTTACCGCCAGCTGGACCAATGACTCGAGCCAGAGCTCAAAAGCTTCAAGACCGATTGTCATCTCTCATTCACAGGGAGCTGGAGTCTGAGATGACAAGTGAGAAAGCTACACTAAGAGAGAAGACAACAAGAGTAGTGAATCTTCTCACCCTCAACTTGACCGATGCTGAGTCTGCTAGAAACGGCATGGAACCGTTTCACGAAAATGACACTTGACCGTTTTATCCAATCGGCATCTGTCTGTTTCCCTCAAAACGGCACTTGCCCGATTGGGTCAAAAGGGCACTTACCCGTTTCACTTAGCCGTTGCCGATTCCATCAACTGTCGCGCATGCCGATTGCTATACCCGTTCCGCGTCACACCTGTCTGCTCTTTGTTGATAAACGGCTCCTGTCCGTTTCGCCTCTCCTGGAGTTGACGCGCGTTGACTGACCCTTTTAAGCAAGGCTGCGACCTTCTATTTATTTAGTTTAATTAATTAAATAGATACTTTAATTAATTAGTTAAGTGTTCTACTTGAGTTAAGTGTTCTACTTTATTTATTGTTCCTATTTTGGAATTAGGGTTTACTTGTAACCATTATATAAGGAGCCACTTGGCCTCCTTAGAAACTTGGCTGTTATTTGATAAATTGAGATATTCTCTTCAATCTCCGCCCCTTGTTCAAGTTGGTTGAACCTTGTTCTTCTTGAGTCCGCAATACTTAAGTCGTATACAAGTAAATCTTGGAATTGCATCCTACTTGTTGTTTATCTTCTTGTTCGGATTTTGGTTGGCTGTTGCTTAGCGTTCAGCAGGTCTTAATTGTGCAAGTGAGTTCTAAAAGAGGCTATCTCCTTCTATTTATAGCTTGAGAATTATTACATGAGAAAATCCTAAAATAACCCTTCATTTAAACCTAGGAAGGCCGGCTGACTTGATCACCAAAACAGTCCCTAATGTGCTAGTTTTCGCCATGAGATCCAAGGCTGGTCCGGGCAAGGCATAAGGACGAGCTGGAGCCTTTAAGCTCATATCACTTAGTTGTTCGACGTAGTTTGAGCATGGTAGCAAAGGACAGTGACAAGATGATGGAACAAAGGGAGAACTTGTTTCACACCCGCGGAATTTCAAATGGAATGGTGATTTCCATTATTGTGGACAACGGAAGTTGTGCGGATGTGGCCAGCACTCTCCTAGTGCATTCCTTAGCCCTCACCACCTCTAAACACCCGCGACCCTATGTGTTGAATTGGTTCAACGATGGCAACTCCGTTAGAGTCAAGAGCTAAGTTCTAGTTCCCCTCCAAATCGGCAAGTATGTGGACGAACGCCTATGTGATGTGGCACCAATGCACTCTAGTGATGCGAATCCACGCATCCAGGTGCCTTTACCGCCAGCTGGCCCAATGACTCGAGCCAGGGTTCAAAAGCTTCAAGACCGATTGTCATCTCTCATTCACAAAGAGCTGGAATCTGAGATGACAAGTGAGAAAGCTACACTGAGAGAGAAGACAACAAGAGTGGTGAATCTTCTCACTTTCGGCTTGACCGATGTTCTGTTTGATAGAAATGGCATGGAGCCGATTCACGCAAACGGCACTTGACTGTTTTCATCGAAACGGTATTTGTCCGATTCAAAACAATCGGCACTTACCATTTTGGTCATAACGGCACTTGTCCGTTTCACTTAGCGGTTGCCGATTCTATCATCTGTCGCGCATGCCGATTGCTATACCCGTTCCGCGTCACACCTGTCTGCTCTTTGTTGATAAACGGCTCCTGTCCGTTTCGCCTCTCCTGGAGTTGACGCGCGTTGACTGACCCTTTTAAGCAAGGCTGCGACCTTCTATTTATTTAGTTTAATTAATTAAATAGATACTTTAATTAATTAGTTAAGTGTTCTACTTTAGTTAAGTGTTCTACTTTATTTATTATTCCTATTTTGGAATTAGGGTTTGTTTGTAACCTTATATAAGGAGCCGCTTGGCCTCCTTAGAAACTTGGCTGTTATTTGATAAATTGAGATATTCTCTTCAATCTCCGCCCCTTGTTCAAGTTGGTTGAACCTTGTTCTTCTTGAGTCCGCAATACTTGAGTCGTATACAAGTAAATCTTGGAATTGCATCCTACTTGTTGTTTATCTTCTTGTTCGGACTTTGGTTGGCTGTTGCCTAGCGTTCAGCAGGTCTTAGTTGTGCAAGTTTATCATTCACAAGGACCCTCTCTTGTTCGGATTTTGGTTGGCTGTTGCTCAGCGTTCAGCAGGTCTTAATTGTGCAAGTGAGTTCTATCTATTCTATCTATTCCGCAGGAAATCCATCTTTGAACAAAGATCAAAATTGGTGCTACGCATCCTAAGGAGCCAGGATCGTATCAGTTGGTAGCGGAGCTTAAGGCGTTCAAAGATTGGTAAGTATCTTTATTTTGTTTCAAGTTTTCATCGTTGAAATCGGTAATTCATTCTACTCCATTCGAAACCGATTTCTTTGCTGTGCTTGGTTCGTTTATGTGCAAATTCTGGTCAGTTGTCGAAATTGATTTTTAAAGTATAGTTGTTGAAGTCCGATTTGGGTGATTTTGGTCTTGTTGGAAAGCTGTGCTTGCGAGGTTTCCGAATCAAAAAGAATCAGTCGATTCGGATAACGGAGTAAAAAGTTACGATCGTTTCATCGAACTGGGATTTGTGAAGTCAAAAAAAAAAAATAACTAAATTTATACAAGAAAGCAGTACAAAAAGTTGCTTTGATCTGTTTCAGTAGCAAAATGAAAAAAATAATTTGTGTTTTTAGATCCCACATCCGTTCAAAATTTGGGAATCCCATGTGCAATCAATTGTTAAACATACTTTAAGTGGTACTATAGAATCCCACTTAGTTTTGTCCCGCACCCACTACCTTTTAGTTGGGAATATTCTCTGTTTTTGTCTTCCACTCACTAAAGGCAAATCTTAGTTTATTCTTTCACCCATGCAACGTAAACTATACAATATTAAATCAGAGGTTAATTTTATTTGAGTCCGTTCGAGTTAAATAGAGCTTTTCCTTGATTCTTTAATATTGTTTCCTACTCCACTTGTTATTTGTTTAATTGATTGATCTTGCAATTAATCAAATACCAAGTCTCCCGTTTTGTTTGAAGCTGGTTTTCTTTGAGAGTCTTCTTGGAAGCTTTCCTTTGGATTCTTGAGTCTCACTAACGCTTGAACATTGCAGGAGATTTTGAGAGAAATTGTGAGCTTATTAGAGTGTTAAACACGAGAGTAAACACGTGAGGGAGCACTAGGTTAGTGCAATTTTACGTTGTATTTTGTGTTGTGAATTTCAGGTGATTTTTAGATGTCTCGAGAAGGAGTGCCACATCCCGATTTGTCGGTCATGTTGGCTAACATAACGGAACAGCTCAGAACCATGACGAACGGCAATTGACTGCCGATGCTAGGATGGCTCGGGTTGAAGCATTAGCCACTATAAACCCGAACCCTAGGGCAGAGGAGGACCAACGTGACGGACGTATGAGCGATCTGTTCGAAGAGGATGACTACGCCCGTCGACCACGTGATATGAATCGGCGGCGTGACTTTGGCAACGTCCCACCCAGGAGACTTGCTAGACATGGACCACATGTTCCACAACCTGATCTGGAAGAAGAACCAGACGGGGGAGAAGGATGGATATATGCTCGGGACGGGCCGCGAGGGGGAAGAAGGGATGATCGGGATGGTAGAAAAGATCGGGATGGTAGAAGAGATCGGGATGAGGACCGATTAGATGCTAATCTCAGCAGCATCAAAATGAAAATACCTCCGTTTGAGGGTACAGACGACCCTGATGCTTTCCTGACCTGGGAACAGAAGGTAGATGCTATCTTCCTCTGTCACAATTATTCAGAGATTAAAAAGATTCAGCTCGCAGCAGTTGAATTCAGTGGATATGCCAGTCATTGGTGGGAGCAGTTCAATCTAAAGAGAACAGCTGTTCTTGCTGGTCCGATTGCTACTTGGGGTGAGATGAAACAGGCAATGAGACAACGGTTTGTACCATTACACTTTCACCGTGAGCTGCACCAGCGGCTTCAAACTTTGAAGCAAGGCAGTAAGGGGGTTGGAGCCTATTTTAATGAAATGGAGATTGCTCTAGCTCAAGCAAGGATTACTGAGGAATCTGAGGTCACAATGGCTCGGTTCATGGCCGGGTTGAATACAGATATTGCCGATGCATTGGAGCTGACTCAATACAACACCCTTGAGGAGATGCTTCATATGGCTCAAAAGATTGAGAAACATAGGAAAGCTAGGAGTTCCTATAAGTCTACTGGATCGACGCCTTGGAAGAAGACGTCTTGGACTAAGGACGACAAAACGGTTCCTGCCGTTTCGAAGGGATCTGCTAGTGCCGTTATTCCTTCCAAAACGGCTACCACAAAGCCTTATACTCCACTAGTGGATCGGGCCACCACTAAAGACATTGTGTGTTTCAAGTGCAACGGCCGAGGGCATAAGAAATCAGAATGCCCAAATAAAAGAGTCTTCATCATCAGGCCGAATGGAGAGGAAGAATCGGATGATGATAAGGGGGAATCGGAACCTGAGGGAGATGGTTGTGCCGATTTGGATGGTGACTGTCAGAACGGTGAGCAGGTTCATCTGCTTGTTGTCCGTCGGAATCTAAGTGTGCAAGCTACAGAGGAAGTGTGTGACGAGGAACAACGGACAAATCTGTTCCATACCCGTGGGGTAATCGACAAGAAGGGTTGTTCCATCATCATTGACAATGGCAGCTGCACCAATTGCGCGAGTTGGATGATGGTTGATAAACTGGGCTTACCGACGATAAAACATCCAAAGCCATATCAACTTCACTGGATGACCGATGAAGCCGGTGTCAGGGTAAATCGGCAGGGACTTGTCAATTTCCGTATCGGCAAATATCAGGATGAAGTACTTTGTGATGTGGTCCCCATGCAAGCAAGTCACATTATTCTTGGCAGACCATGGCAGTTTGATAGATATGCGACCCATGAGGGCAAATGAAATCTCTATAGGTTGGTGAAGGATGGCCGAAAATTCACCTTAGCCCCGTTGTCACCAGCAGAAGTATGTGAAGATCAGCAATGGCTTGCCAAGTCTTATGCTGAATATGAACTTACAAAACAGATTGAGAGAGAAAAAGAAGGTTTGCGTATGCCCCATAAAGAGAGAAACAATGAGTGTGTGAGCCTTCAACATTCGCATGAAAACAGTAAGCATGCAGAGGGAGAGTGTAAACATTCGCACGAAAAGAGTAAGCTTGCTGAGAGTGGCATTGAGAGAAAAGGAGAGGCAAATAAAAAGAAATTGAGTGTATATGCCAAAGGGAGCGACGTGAGGAGAGCTATGCTGTTTCAACAAAATTGTTTTTGCGTAAGTCGTCCCATTCTTTTAATCCGTTTTCGCTCTTATTGTTTGACATCGGATGGAACGGAACGGCTCCATACCGTTCCGATTCGTATTTCTTCTCTTGCAGGAATTTGGAGACGTACTGCCCGAAGAGATGCCGCCTGGCTTACCTCCGATCCGCGGCATAGAACATCAGATCGACTTTGTTCCTGGATCGGCAATCCCACATCGGACAGCTTACCGATCCAATCCAGACGAAACCAAAGAACTGCAACGGCAAGTGGACGATTTGCTTGCGCGTGGGTATGTTCGGGAGAGCTTGTCTCCATGTGTCGTTCCATTCATTCTAGTTCCAAAAAAGGACGGCTCTTGGCGTATGTGTGTTGATTGTCGAGCAGTCAACAAAATCACTGTAAAGTATCGTCATCCTATTCCTAGATTAGATGATATGTTAGATGAATTAAGTGGTAGTAAGTTATTTTCAAAAATTGATTTGATGAGTGGCTACCACCAAATTCGTATGAAAGAAGGGGATGAATGGAAAACTGCTTTTAAAACTAAGTATGGTTTATATGAATGGATGGTTATGCCGTTTGGCTTAACTAATGCTCCTAGCACCTTTATGAGGTTAATGAACCATGTACTTCGGCACTTAATTGGCAAATTTGTTATAGTTTATTTTGATGATATTTTAATCTATAGCAAATCAATTGATGAGCATGTTTTACATCTTCGGAAAGTTTTTCTAACACTTCGTGAACAGAAACTATATGCTAAACCTAGTAAGTGTTCATTCGCAATGGAACAAGTTGGTTTTCTTGGATTTATTGTGAGTGCAGATGGTGTTAGCGTGGATGAAGAAAAGATCCGCGCCATACGGGAATGGCCGACGCCGAAGGCCGTTACCGATGTGAGATCGTTCCATGGCTTGGCGAGCTTCTATCGGCGATTTGTAAAAGACTTTAGCACCATCGTTGTTCCTCTGAATGAATTAACGAAAAAGAATGTTGCTTTCAGGTGGGACCGGCCGCAGGAGGAAGCGTTTGCTACCCTCAAGGAACGGCTCTGTGCCGCTCCCGTGCTAGCATTGCCCGACTTCAACAAGGCGTTTGAGATAGAGTGTGACGCCAGCGGGTTGGGAATCGGTGCCGTTCTGATGCAAGAGAAACGACTGATTGCCTTTTTCAGTGAAAAGCTCAAGGATGCTCAACTCCGGTATCCGACCTATGACAAGGAGTTCTATGCTCTTGTCCGAGCGTTGGAGACTTGGCAACATTACCTGATGCCGAGGGAGTTCATCATCCACACTGACCATTTGAGCTTGAAATACCTCAAAGGACAGGGGAAGCTGAATCGGAGACATGCCGTTTGGATGGAATTTATTGAGGCTTTCCCTTATCACATTCAATACAAGCAAGGTAAAGAGAATGTTGTGGCTGATTCTTTATCACGCAGGTATGCGTTAATTACTTCTCTTAATGCCAAGTTGCTTGGATTTTCACATATTATAGAACTCTATGCTGCCGATTCTGATTTTGGTGACATTTATTTGCATGGCGTTTCTATTTCTGGTTCTAAATTTTATAAGCATGAGGATTATTTATTTCGGGGCAAACAATTGTGTATTCCTCATTGCTCTCTTCGTGAGTTACTTGTGCATGAAGCCCATAGTGGTGGTTTGATGGGTCACTTTGGCGTGACTAAAACTTTAGATGTGTTACATGATCATTTTTATTGGCCTCACTTGAAGCGTGATGTAGTGCGCATTATTGCTAGATGTTTAATTTGTCGTAGAGCCAAATCTAAATCTGCTGGTCATGGAGAATACATACCGTTACCTGTTCCTTCTCATCCTTGGACCGATTTGTCAATGGACTTTGTCGTTGGCCTCCCTCGGTCTAAGAACGGCAAGGATAGTGTCTTTGTTGTGGTGGACAGATTTTCAAAAATGTCCCATTTTATTGCATGTTCGACTACTTGTGATGCTACTCAGATTGCTGATTTATTCTTTCGTGAAGTAGTCCGTTTGCATGGTGTTCCTTTGACTATTGTGAGTGATAAGGATACTAAGTTCCTTAGTCATTTTTGGCGTGTTTTATGGAAAAAGCTTGGTACCCGATTGTTGTATTCCACTTCTTATCACCCACAAACGGATGGTCAAACAGAGGTTGTGAATCGTACGCTTGGTTCACTTTTACGTACGTTAGTTCGTAAGCATGTTTCTACTTGGGTTGATCATTTACCATTTATTGAATTTGCTTACAACCGTGCTGTTCATTCTACTACTCATTACTCACCGTTTGAACTTGTGTATGGATTTAATCCTAGAACTGTTTTGGATTTAACTCCTTTACCGTTGAGTGATGTTGTAAGCTTAGATGGTGCACAGAAGGCCGATTTTGTCAAGCAATTACATGCTAAGGCAAAACAGAACATTGAGCGAATGAATGAGAAGCTGATGCAGAAATGGAACTATGGCCGACGGCTAGTGACGTTCCAGGTGGGCGATTGGGTCTGGTTGCATATGCGCAAAGAGCATTTTCCTGACCAACGC
Organism: Viola odorata; assembly: GCA_963691705.1. NCBI lineage: Eukaryota > Viridiplantae > Streptophyta > Magnoliopsida > Malpighiales > Violaceae > Viola > Viola odorata. The sequence continues at coordinate 37,218,899 of OY829541.1, forward strand.
CGCGGCAAGCTATCTCCTAGAGGAGACGGACCGTTCCAGATTGTTGAGAAGATCAACAAAAATGCCTACAAACTGGCTTTGCCGAGTGAGTATGGTGTCGTTAGCTCTACTTTTAATGTTTCTGACTTAGTCCTGTTTGATACAGATGACGAGTATGGACTTGCTGATGATGCCGATTCGGATTCGAGGGCGAATCCTTCCGAAGGGGGAGGGAATGATGCGAATCCACGCATCCAGGTGCCTTTACCGCCAGCTGGCCCAATGACTCGAGCCAGGGCTCAAAAGCTTCAAGACCGATTGTCATCTCTCATTCACAAAGAGCTGGAATTTGAGATGACAAGTGAGAAAGCTACACTGAGAGAGAAGACAACAAGAGTGGTGAATCTTCTCACTTTCGGCTTGACCGATGTTCTGTCTGATAGAAACGGCATGGAGCCGATTCACGCAAACGGCACTTGACCGTTTTCATCGAAACGGTATTTGTCCGATTCAAAACAATCGGCACTTACCGTTTGGGTCAAAACGGCACTTGTCCGTTTTACTTAGCGGTTGCCGATTCTATCATCTGTCGCGCATGCCGATTGCTATACCCGTTCCGCGTCACACCTGTCTGCTCTTTGTTGATAAACGGCTCCTGTCCGTTTCACCTCTCCTGGAGTTGACGCGCGTTGACTGACCCTTTTAAGCAAGGCTGCGACCTTCTATTTATTTAAATTAATTAAATAGATACTTTAATTAATTAGTTATGTGTTCTACTTTATTTATTATTCCTATTTTGGAATTAGGGTTTGTTTGTAACCTTATATAATGAGCCGCTTGGCCTCCTTAGAAACTTGGCTGTTATTTGACAACATTGAGATATTCTCTTCAATCTCCGCCCCTTGTTCAAGTTGGTTGAACCTTGTTCTTCTTGAGTCCGCAATACTTGAGTCGTATACAAGTAAATCTTGGAATTGCATCCTACTTGTTGTTTATCTTCTTGTTCGGACTTTGGTTGGCTATTGCCTAGCGTTCAGCAGGTCTTAGTTGTGCAAGTTTATCATTCACAAGGACCCTCTCTTGTTCGGATTTTGGTTGGCTGTTGCTCAGCGTTCAGCAGGTCTTACTTGTGCAAGTGAGTTCTATCTATTCTATCTATTCCGCAGGAAATCCATCTTTGAACATAGATCAAAATTGGTGCTACGCATCCTAAGGAGCCAGGATCGTATCATCTAGCCACCTTCTCCTTGGCAGACCGTGGCAATTTGATAAGAAGGCCCTTCATGACGGGTTGTACAACACATACAAGTTAGAACACAATGGCAGCAAGTTCCTACTACCGCCCCTTCCTCCTAATCAAGTTTACGAGGACCAATTGAAGTTGGAGAAGGCTGCTGCCACGTTTGAGATAACATCTTCACTTGGAAAGCAAGCAGAATGGAGTGGAGTGAAGAAAGTAAGTGGGGAGAGAGTGCAAAACAGCAGGCATGAAAAAAATGAGCATGCCTTGAGTGGAGAGAAAAAGGTGAGCTATGAGAGAGGGTTGAGTGGCAATACATCGCTTGAAAAAAGTAAGCAAGCGGGTGAGATTCCAAAGGGTGTAAAAGTGGACAGCAAGGTGTGCCTAATGGCTAAGGGTAGAGATGTAAGGCATGCTTTAATCATGCGCAAGCCTTGCATACTTATCAGATTTAAGGAACACGCACTTGTGGCTACTAACCCTAACCCCTCATTTCCTAGTTGTTTGTCTCCTCTTTTGCTAGATTTCAAGGATATTTTTTCGGATGAAATTCCCAATGGACTCCCCCCCATGCGTGGAATAGAGCACCGAATTGACTTCTTGCCTGGATCTACACTACCAAACCGCCCAGCGTATCGTTGTAATCCAAAGGAAACACAAGAATTGCAAGATCAAGTTGAGGCACTTCTTGACAAAGGATTCGTTAGGGAGAGCCTTTCTCCTTGTGCTGTCCCGGTGGTCCTCGTGCCAAAGAAGGATGGAAGTTGGCGCATGTGCATGGATTGCAGTTCGTTGAATAAAATCACGGTAAAGTATTCTCATCCCATTCTTCGTTTGGATGACATGCTGGATGAGTTAAGTAGTGCTAAAGTGTTCTCCAAAATTGATTGAGTGAGTGGTTATCACCAAATTAGGATGTATAAAGGAGATGAATGGAAAACAGCCTTTAAAACCAAGTTTGGTCTTTATGAATGGTTAGTTATGCCATTTGGGCTCACTAATGCTCCTAGCACCTTTATGCGCTTAATGAACCATGTGCTTAGACCTTTTATAGGGAAATTTGTAGTTATTTATTTTGATGACATATTGGTTTATAGCACATCACCACAACTCCACTTGGAGCACTTGAAACAGATTTTTCTCACCCTTCGCAAGCATAAACTCTTCGCGAAGTTATCCAAATGCGAATTCTGTTAAGAGGAAGTCCACATCCTTGGTTTCATTATAGGTACTCAAGGCCTAAAAGTGGACAATGAGAAGATCAAGGCCATTGCTGAATGGCCTACCCCAACCAATGTGGGAGACGTCCGCTCCTTTCACGGGCTGGCTGGTTTCTACCGCCGCTTTGTAAAGGTGATATGAGCATGGATCCACCATTTCCCACACACATTGCACGGGCAAGGCCTCCTGCGTGGCCCATCTTCCCCGAACGCGCGCGACGAGAAGGCCAAGACAGTACCTGTTCATGGTCGAGTTCATGGGCCATGAGCAAGACCATGAAGTCCGGCAAGACTTGAGTTTTTGAGTGACTTGTAGTTCACTTGAAGGACAAATAATTATGTAGTATAAATAGGCTATGTTAGCCATTTTTAGGACTTGTCTTTGATTTGAATGTGATTTCTCTAAGACCAAACCCTAGTGTAGCTTAGTGTAGCTTAGGTAATTTAGGGTTCTTAAAACCAACACTTCTTCTTCTTCATCAAAATAGCCGGGTTGTCCATCCTTGTTGATGGAAGGGTCGGCCTTGATTTAGAGATCCTTCATTGCTTTGTAACAAGGTTGTCTAGACTAGTTCTAGAAGGGTTTGTTGAGTATTGAAGTTCTATTTATTGTTCTTCATCAAAACACCTTCATCTTCATCCATTTATCCGCTGCATCTATTCCGCAATCTCCTTGCGACGTTATCCTCTCTATCAAATCCATCCAATCGACGATCCAACCTCCCAAAGAGGACTAGATCCGTGTAAAGGCTCCAAACCGGAACCAAGCTTTTATCATTTGGTAACGGAGCTCCAGCTTCCCTTTAGGTTGGTTATCTCACCATTTCCCCCATTAAAATCGCTCCCCCTTCATCTCTTTTATTCGTTTGTGCTGGTCAGAATTTTTCTGTCCAGGAGTCAGTTTTGTGTTTGTTTTCATTTTGATTTTCTGTACGTTTTCTCCATCAGAAAAGTCTGAAAATTTCGGTGCTTAATCTTCTATCTGTGTAGAGAAAACTTTGTTTTTGAGTCGACTGTTAAATCGGTGTATTTCGCATACTTTTTGACCTTGGAAGAAAGGTGTGCAGAAATCGCGCGAGAAAAACAGTTCTGTCTTGTGCGTCTATTTTGTGTGTCTTCCACTTGGAATCTTGATTTTCTTTCTTCTACAAAGTTGTAGATCGGTGTCTTAGGAGTCTTCCTGTCTATTTTAGTAATTTTTGGGCCACATTTGGGCTGTTTAAGAGTCATAGAGCGAAAGTGGTGCTTGGTGTTCTTCATGTTCATCTTGTGTTCTTGAGGCTTTTGAGTTTGATCTTTGCTGACCCATTAATTCCGAAAATTGGTGTTTGATTAATTGATTTTGTTCCATTTATTTAATTCAACCAAATTATGTGATTGGTGCTTTCATTTGTTCATCCATTTGAAAGACAAGTGTCTTGTGTGCCATGTGTAGGATGTGGTCCCATTTTGTTGTTATGTGGAGGTGTCCTATAATATACTAGGCTTATATTAATCCACCTCATCTTCATTTTCAGCCTAGTATTTCATATAGGATATACATAGAATATTCTTCTAGATATTTTATCACCTCACACTTGCCACCTCACTTGCCACCTCATCACTAGTGCCACCTCATACATTTTTGGCATCTAGTGAAAAAATTTAAAAAGTCTAAAACTACTTGTCATACACTTCTTTTCTTTTAAAAGAATTTGTATGCTTGTGGTAAGGTTATCTAGGAATCATCCCTAGAAGGGTTTACCGTGTATGCAAGTTAGTTTATTGTTCTTCATCAATACATCTTCATCTTCAACCATAAATCCGCTGCATCTATTCCGCAATCTCCTTGCGACGTTATCCTCTCCATCAAGTCCATCCAATCGACGATCCAACCTCCCAAAGAGGACTAGATCAGTGTAAAGGCTCCAAACTAGAACCGATCTTGTATCATTTGGTAGCGGAGCTCCAGCTGCCCTCTAGGTTGGTTATCTCACCATTTCCCCCATTAAAATTGCTCCCCCTTCATCTCTTTTATTCGTTTGTGCTGGTCAGAATTTTTCTGTCAAGGAGTCAGTTTTGTGTCTGTTTTCATTTTGATTTTCTGTACGTTTTCTCCATCAGAAAAGTCTGAAAATTTCGGTGCTTAATATTCTATCTGTTTAGAGAAAACTTTGTTTTTGAGTCGACTGCTGAATCTGTGATTTTTACACACTTTTTGACCTTGGAAGAAAGGTGTGCAGAAATCGCGCGAGAAAATTAGTTCTGTCTTGTGCGTTTGTTTTCTGTACCTTCCACTTGGAATCTTGATTTTCGTTCTTCTACAAAGTTGTAGATCGGTGTCTTAGGAGTCTTCCTGTATATTTTCGTAAGTTTTGGGCCACATTTGGGCTGTTTAACAGTTATAGAGCGAAGGTGCTGCTTGGTGTTCTTTGTGTTCATCTTGTATGCATTTTGCATTTTGAAGTTTGATCTTGTGTGAGCCCAAAAATCCGAAATTTGGTGTTTGAATGATTAAAAGCTGTAGCTTATTTCCTAAAACCCTAATTGGTGTGATTGGTTTATTCCTTGGTTCATCCATGTGTAAGAACAAGTGTCATGTGTGCCATGTGGAGGTTGTGGTCCCTCTTTGTCTTCTTGTGTAGTTGTCAAACACTATACTAGGTGCATATTAGGCCACCTCACCTTCATTTCTAGCCTAGCTTTTAAAATAGAATATGCATAGAATATTCTTTTAGATATTTTATGCATTCTTGCTTGCCACATCACTTGACACATACACACCACCTCACTTGCCACCTCATCACTAGTGCCACCTCATCAAATATTTGGCATCTAGTGAATATTTTTCAAAGTGTAACACTACTTGTCTTTCACTTCTTATTTCTAAGATACATGTCATACAAGTGAGTTCTCTTCACTCATTGCAAAAAAAAAAAAACAAAAGAGATCAAGTTCCTAATTCAAAAAAAAAATGAATGAGATTGCAATTGAGTCAAAAGCAAGAGACTACTAGTGTATGATCACATTAGAAGTGTAGTAGTTTACAAATTGAGTGTGCATTTTGTTTGAATCTCGGCCTTTTCCATTTGTGTGAGCATCTGTGCTTCGTTTGTTCTGAAATTTGGTGTGATGAAACTTCAGTCTGAGTAGAACAACTCTTATGTTTTGGTCTTCAGCAAATTCTGTGTTGTTCCCATACTTATCGTCAACTCAAAATTAGTGTGCAGTTTTCACCCGAAATTTCAGTTTGAGTCTTTCATTTCAATTGTGATTTTCACTTCTTGTGTGCTTGAGTCTTCTTCTTGGGTAGCTTTGAGTTAATGTTTTCTCTTTGTTTCCAATGCATTACACTCCAATCTAAGTCTAATTAGTGCCCGATTTGATCATTAGTCTTGGGCATTAATTCGGCTTTGCTTTTCACTTTCTTTCTTGCCTTGGTTGTCTTGCTTTCCATGAACTCTAGTTGATCCGTAGGGTCTTACTAGCCTAGCTGATTGGTTGGTGATTGAGATAAGAGTGTGAGAAAAAAGTGTGAGTTTATTAGAGTGATAAACACGAGGGAAACACGTGAGGGAGAGACTAACCCGTTTTTGCTATCAATTGTGTTTGTTTTTTTTTTGTAGGTTATTTACTATATCTTCGCATTGCTCTTATTCGGATGTTGGGTCCGATTGGGAGGATGCATCGTGTTCCAGTGCGGCCTATTCCATGGCTAGTGACCGCGTATCTTCATGCCATGACGTGAGCTACTTGGGAGAGGTAGAGTCACCGTATGGAGCTAGTACTTGCCATGAGGATGCTTGTCTTGAGGGGGATGAAGCATCACTTGATTCTTGGGCCTATGTGTTGGATGCACCTCTTTGTTTTGTGGATCCTTTCCTACATGTGCACCTTGGCCGCGCCTCCTCCTTCACCCTTTTGGCTTCACATCTTGACCGTGCCTCATCTTTCACTACTTTGGCTCCCCTTCATGGCTACACGGATCCGTTTCTCCAATGGATTGAAAGAGACTTGGTGCGAAGGAAAGGAATGGAAGTCCTTGTGGTTAAATCTTCATTGCCCATTTCGGTCTATCACACCATCCACGGTCTAGATTCGAGGACGAATCTCCTCAAAGAGGGATGGGATGATATGAGCATGGATCCACCATTTCCCACATACATTGCACGGGCAAGGCCTCCCGCGTGGCCCATCTTCCCCGAACGCGCGCGACGAGAAGGCCAAGACAGTACCTGTTCATGGTCGAGTTCATGGGCCATGAGCAAGACCATGAAGTCTGGCCAGACTTGAGTTTTTGAGTGACTTGTAGTTCACTTGAAGGGCAAATAATTATGTAGTATAAATAGGCTATGTTAGCCATTTTTAGGACTTGTCTTTGATTTGAATGTGATTTCTCTAAGACCAAACCCTAGTGTAGCTTAGTGTAGCTTAGGTAATTTAGGGTTCTTAAAACCAACACTTCTTCTTCTTCATCAAAACAGCCGGGTTGTCCATCCTTGTTGATGGAAGGGTCGGCCTTGATTTAGAGATCCTTCATTGCTTTGTAACAAGGTTGTCTAGACTAGTTCTAGAAGGGTTTGTTGAGTATTGAAGTTCTATTTATTGTTCTTCATCAAAACACCTTCATCTTCATCCATTTATCCGTTGCATCTATTCTGCAATCTCCTTGCGACGTTATCCTCTCCATCAAATCCATCCAATCGACGATCCAACCTCCCAAAGAGGACTAGATCCGTGTAAAGGCTCCAAACCGGAACCAAGCTTTTATCAAAAGGACTTCTCCTCCATTGCAGCCCCCCTTAATACTCTCACCAAGAAGAATGTTCCTTTCATTTGGGGTGAAGAGCATGAGTTAGCTTTCAACACTCTTAAGGACAGGCTGTCCTCCAGCCCCGTCCTAAACCTACCCAACTTCGACAAAACGTTCGAGGTAGAGTGTGATGCAAGTGGCATCGGTATTGGAGCTGTTTTAGTCCAAGAGAAGAAACCGGTGGCTTTCTTTAGTGAAAAGTTGAAGGGTGCACAGCTGAATTATTGCACATATGACCGAGAGTTATATGCCCTTGTGCGTGCCCTCAATGTGTGGGAACACTACTTGCTTCCCAAGGAATTTGTAGTGCATACGGACCACCTGAGCCTCAAGTACTTGAAGGGACAAGGAAAACTCAACAAACGCCATGCAGCTTGGATGGAGTTCATCGAGAGGTTCCCATACCACATCAAATACTTGAAGGGTAAGGACAACATCGTGACAGATGCGTTGTCCCGTCGGTATGCCCTCCTTACATCGCTTCATTCACGTCTTTTAGGCTTTATGCATATTACCTCTTTGTATGCTGATGATGCGGATTTTAAAGATGCATTTCTATCTTGTGTTAATGGTGTGCATGACATTTTTGTGTTACATGACTCGTTTTTATTTCGCAAAGGTCGATTATGTATTCCTACATGTAGCACACGTGAATTGCTTGTTAAAGAAGCACATGGTGGTGGTCTAATGGGCCACTTTGGCGTAGAAAAGACTATTAGCACACTTAAAGAGCATTTCTTTTGGCCACACATGAAGAAACAAGTTACTAATTTTGTGGCAGCTTGCCTTACTTGTAAACGTGCTAAATCTAAATGCCTTAATCATGGTCTTTATATGCCTCTACCTATTCCATCGCATCCTTTGTGTGATTTATCTATGGATTTCTTAGTTGGGTTGCCTCGCTCCAAACGAGGCAAGGATTCACACTTTGTAGTGGTGGATCGCTTTTCAAAAATGGCTCATTTTATACCATGTCACACTACGAATGATGCATCACACATTGCCACGCTTTTCTTTCGTGAGATTGTCCAATTACATGGTATGCCTCGCACAATTGTTAGTGATAGGGATAGCAAATTCCTTAGTCACTTTTGGCGTGTATTGTGGGGTAAATTGGGTACGAAGTTGCTGTTTTCTACATCTTGTCATCCCCAAACGGATGGCCAAACTGAAGTAGTTAATAGGACTTTAGGCACAATGCTACGTGTGATGATTCAGCAATACTCTAAGTCATGGGACGATTGCATCCCTTTCATTGAATTTGCATACAATCGTGCCATGCATTCTTCCACTCGCTTCTCTCCTTTTGAGCTAGTCTATGGATTTAACCCACTCACCCCCATAGACTTGCTGCCTCTTCCTTTGACTGATTTGATAAGCATAGATGGAGAGGAAAAAGCAGCCGTAGTGCAGCAATTGCATGAGAAAGCAAAGGAGCGAATGGAGGCATTGAACTCCAAGCTGATGGCCAAACGCAACTCGGGGCGCCACATCAAGTCATTTGAAGTTGGCGAATGGGTGTGGCTGCATTTGAGGAAACACCGTTTCCCAACTCAACGGAAAGGAAAACTTAGCCAACGGGGAGACGACCCCTTTCTAATTGTGGAGAAATTCAGCGATAATGCTTATCGTTTAGATTTACCTCCTTCCTTTGGGTCTGTTAGCTCAAGTTTTAACATTAATGACTTGTCTCCTTACTTTGAAGGTGATACCGGGGGCGTTGAAGAGGAGCAGCCCATGGATTCGAGGTCGAATCCCTTCAAACGGGGAGGGGATGATATGAGCACCAATGCTCATGGATACTTCACTCGGAGCAAAGCCTTAGCAGCCACCCTCTTGAAGAGTCTTAGAACCGAAGAGCGCGACTTGGAGGCAAGTGACCGATGGACTACATGCATTCATGCTTTGCTCGGACATACCATGAGGACCGCGCGCCAAACCCTAGCATCCCATGAGGCTAGCCCGGGCGCCAAGGACCAAACCGCTCGGTCAAGCGGAAGCATCACTCCAGTGGCAAAACGCTATAGCATTTTGCCCAAAACGCCATAGCGTTTTGCCCAAAATGCCATAACGTTTTGCTTCTGTTTTGGAGAGCCTTTCTAGCATTTTGCCCAAAATGCCATAGCGTTTTGCTCCTGTTTTGGAGAGCGTCAAGACCACATCAAGGGTCCGCCCCTCTAGTCAAGTATAGGATATTTTGGGGATTTCCATGTAATAATCCTCAAGGTATAAATAGAAGGACTTAGCCTCTTTTATACCTTGTCTTTGTTTTTGTGTTATCTTCTTCAAGGTCCAACTTTTATCATTCAGCATTAGGGTTCCTAAAACCATAGGGTTCTTAAAACCAGCACCACCTATCTAAGCAAATCAGGTTGCTCATCCAAGAGGTGAGAGGGTTGTATTTGTTAAGAGATCCTTTGTTCTTTTCGGCAAGGTTACTCATCCAAAAGGTGAGGGGGTTTGTCAAGAACAATAGTTCCTTTTTGTCATCATCAATACATATTCCTTTTCCTCCATTTATGTCCGCTGCAATCTAAACCATCTCCCCTTCAAACCAACCGTTCATCCATGGCAAATCCGATCATCTACTCATCTAACTACTCGCCAACCTCTCAAAGAGGCTAGATCCTACTCCTTCAAGGATTCCTTCGGCCAAACTCCTCCCAATCAGAGTTAGGGCCTTATCAAAAACAGTAGGTGCATTTTAGTTAAAAACTTGTGTGCATGTTAGCAAATATTTTGGCATTTAGTGATAAGTTTTTAAAAGACCAAACTACTTGTCTTTCACTTCTTATTCCAAGGATACATGTCATACAAGTGAGTTCTCTTCACTCCATTTAAAAATAGAAAAGAGAGGGATTAAAAGAGTAATCAAATCCCTAATTAAAAAAAAATATATATAAATAAGCAATTGAGTCAAAAGCAAGAGATTACATGTGTGTGTGCATTTGAAGTGACTTACAACATTTTTAGAAGAATCATTGGTGTGAAGAACACAACTTCGGCCTTACTTTTTGCATTTTCTTTTACACCCTTTTGTGTTCGTTCTTTCTTTTCTTCTTGATTAGCTTGTGTTTTGGCTGTTTTCTACTTTGTTTCCACACGTTACTACTCTTCTCTAAGTCCATTTACTGCCCAAATTAAATCTATTTTTCCTTGGGCAATAGTGCGGTTGTCCTTGCCTTTCTTTCTTACCTTGGTTGTCTAGCATTCCTTAAACCCTAGTTGATTCGTAGAGTCTTTCTAGCTTTGGTGACTGGTTTGCGATTGAGATAAGAGTGTGAGAGAAAAGTTTGAGTATTTAAGAGTGACAAACACGAGTGTGAAACACGTGAGGGAGAGTTTAACCCCTTGTTTTCTATCTACTATTTTTGTGTTTCCTTTTGTAGGAATTTTTCTCTGTCTTCTTACGTGCCGCCGCATTTGAGGGTTGCTCCTACTAGCCACGCATCTTGGTATCATGTTGAGCAGCCCCCCCACCTTGACCGTAGGACCCCGCCTCCTCCTACACATCGATCAGTTCCTCCCACTTCTAGGAGTTTGCACTTGGCCCGAGTCACCTCCTTGCCCCGTCGTGGCCAATCCATGATTGTCCTTGGTTGTTTCCCATCCGCGCCTACTTATCTTCCCCACGGAAGGCCTCCACCTTGGCCTATATTCCCCAAAAGGTGTAGTTTGAGGTTTCCGTGTGTATCCACAAGCTGTGAGCATGCCTTGACCCGTTCGGCCGAGAAAGGGATTGAGCCTCTAGATTCGAGGTCGAATCTCCTCCAAGGCGGAGGGGATGATATGAGCTTAAAGACTCGAGCTCCACTTTCGGAACCCCCCACCCTCTAAAGCTTAGATTCGAGGACGAATCTCTTCAAAGGGGGATGGGATGATTTGAGCTTAAAGGCTCCAGCACGTTTCTCTTGTCTTGCCTTCCGCCTAGGCCAAGAATGCTGTCTAGGGAAAACCTTCGGTCTAGGCTAAGACTACCGTCTAGGCCGAACCTACTGTCTAGGCCAAGACTCCCTTCGGTTTGGCCGAAGCCCATCCTCCAAGCCCATCTTCATTGCTCCCAAGGCCAAGCCCCTTTGTCTAAGGGTGTAAGGGTATTTACCCATTGTTAGGTTTTAATATTTAAAGTGCAAACATTTCATTTCAGCACTTGCTTTTGATTTTGATGATATTCTCTTTGGCCAAATCCGTAGAGTAACCTAGGTAATTTAGGGTTCTTGGTAACCAGGGCTGCTAGAGATGAATACCATTGTTTATCCATCTCTTCTTGTAATTAAGCTCCTTAAGCTTTGTTCTTAAGGGGTAAATTCTATTAAAGAGAGATCCTTAACTAGTTTGCAGAAAGGTTGCTTGTTCTTATGAACAAGAGGGTTTTCTAATTAGTTAAGTTCTTATTATGTTCATCCGTTCCATTTCTACAAAACAACCATCAAGCCGCTGCATATAACTCCTTAAACACAAAGTTCAGCCATTAAACTCACCAAGTTGTCCCCTCTCCATCTCCATCCGAGGCACCTATATCCATTGTCAAGACCAACCTCTCACAAGAGGACTAGATCCGGCTCAAGAACAGCAATTCGGCCTACTTCTATCCAAAACAGAAGTTGAGCTTTTATCAAGTGGTAGCGGAGCTCCAGCTGTCCTCTAGGTTGGTTTTTCTTGTTCTCCTTATCATTTCTATGGTTAGAAACGCCTTCTCTACCATAGAACTTCTTTGTTTTTGTGTGGCAAAATTTCTGTTTTTCTCCATTTTCACACCCATTTCCCTAAATTGCTCAAACACTTTTTCCTTGTGTTCCCATGGTTCAAACTTTTTTTCCTTTCATATCTATGGTTAAAACATTGTTTTCAACCATAGGAATGATTTAAATCAAGTTCGGAAATTTTGATGTTCTTGAGGAAATTGTTGTCTTTTAGTGTGCTGATTTTTGGAAGAACACATTTGCTGAATTTTTTTGTGTTTGTGTGCATCAAAATGGACGAATTTGCTTCTTCTTAAGTGCAATTGCTGTTGGTTTATTGGAGCTTCCTATGGTGGCCATGAGAGCCATGTGGACTTGCTTGTTTTCTAGCTAGAGTCTCACATTTTAGGTCTCTTCTCCTAGCCGGCCATATCACTCCTTTGTGAGCCAAGTATTTTTCATTCATTGTGAGCCAAGCATTTTAGCTTGCTCACCACACTTCTCCCTCACAAGGCCGACCCTAATTTGTATCCTTACACTAAGCTTGCTTGTCATACACTTTGCCTAACTCATTGCCATACAAGCTGACTTGCTTGCCACACACATTGGTGCATCTTAGCAAAACAGTAGGTGCATTTTAGTTAAAAACTTGTGTGCATGTTAGCAAATATTTTGGCATTTAGTGATAAGTTTTTAAATGACCAAACTACTTGTCTTTCACTTCTTATTCCAAGGATACATGTCATACAAGTGAGTTCTCTTCACTCAATTTAAAAACAGAAAAGAGAGGGATTAAAAGAGTAATCAAATCCCTAATTCAAAAAAAAAAAAAAAAGATAAGCAATTGAGTCAAAAGCAAGAGATTACTTGTGTGTTTGCATTTGAAGTGACTTACAACATTTTTAGAAGAATCATTGGTGTGAAGAACACAACTTCGGCCTTACTTTTTGCATTTTCTTTTACACCCTTTTTGTGTTCGTTCTTTCTTTTCTTCTTGACTAGCTTGTGCTTTGGCTGTTTTCTAATTTGTTTCCACACGTTACTACTCTTCTCTAAGTCCATTTACTGCCCAAATTAAATCCATTTTTCCTTGGGCAATAGTGCGGCTTTCCTTGCCTTTCTTTCTTACCTTGGTTGTCTTGCATTCCTTAAACCCTAGTTGATTCGTAGAGTCTTTCTAGCTTTGGTGACTGGTTTGCGATTGAGATAAGAGTGTGAGAGAAAAGTGTGAGTATTTAAGAGTGACAAACACGAGCGTGAAACACGTGAGGGAGAGCTTAACCCCTTGTTTTCTATCTACTATTTTTGTGTTTCCTTTTGTAGGAATTTTATGTCTTCCTACGTGCCGCCGCATTTGAGGGTTGCTCCTACTAGCCACGCATCTTGGTATCATGTTGAGCAGCCCCCCCCCCCCCCCCCCCCACCTTGACCGTAGGACCCCGTCTCCTGCTACACACCGATCAGTTCCTCTCACTCCTAGCCGTGGCCACGGACCCACTACATATGTCATTGATCGAGGACCTCATGCTCTCACGGCTCCTTATCACCGCGAGCACTACCAAGCGCATCTTGTGGATGCAGTGGCTGAATTTCAAAGCCAAGTAGAGACAATTATTTCAAGGTCCAGCCGGGTTGAGGTATCTCCTTCTCCCCCTCCTATTGACCCTTCCTTGCCTTCCTCTCGCGCAAAAGATCTCTTTTGTACCACTTGCACGGGAAGGGGGCATTTGTGTGATGTTTGTCCGAACAATAGAGTGCCTTTGGAGTGTGTACCAAACGGCCCGCGTGAGAAGATTTTAGTGCCGATTGGTTCTAGTAGGGTTTCGGCCGAATCACCATCACTTGTTGAGGTTGAGTTGACTCCATTTGAGGAGAAGTTACTGGTTTCAGATGAGTCTACTTCAGATTGCCATAAGATAGCCGCTCATTGCCTTGCATTGCAGTGCACATTTCAGTCCTTGGGTAGTGCCTTCTCCATCATTCCGAGGGTGCCTAGGCATAGATTTATGGACCCGTTTCTCCTTGGTTTTGGGCACATGGGCAGCGCACACTTCTTTCCATTTGAGGTGCCTTCACGTGGCCTCACGGTCCCTCCCACTTCTAGGAGTTCGCACTTGGCCCGAGTCACCTCCTTGCCCCGTCGTGGCCAATGCATGATTGTTCTTGGTTGTTTCCCATCCGCGCCTACTTATCTTCCCCGCCGAAGGCCTCCACCTTGGCCTATATTCCCCAAAAGGTGTAGTTTGAGGTTTCCGCGTGTATCCACAAGCTGTGAGCATGCCTTGACCCGTTCGGCCGAGCAAGGGATTGTGCCTCTAGATTCGAGGTCGGATCTCCTCTAAGGCGAAGGGGATGATATGAGCTTAAAGACTCTCACTCCACTTTCGGAACCCCCCACCCTCCAAAGCTTAGATTTGAAGACGAATCTCTTCAAAGGGGGATGGGATGATATGAGCTTAAAGGCTCCAGCTCGTTTCTCTTATCTTGCCTTCCGTCTAGGCCAAGACTGCTGTCTAGGGCAAACCTTCGGTCTAGGCCAAGACTCCCGTCTAGGCCGAACCTACTGTCTAGGCCAAGACTCCCATCTAGGCCGAACCTACTATCTAGGCCAAGAGTCCCTTCTGTTTGGCCGAAGCCCATCCTCCAAGCCGATATTCATTGCTGCCAAGGCCAAGCCCCTTTGTCTAAGGGTGTAAGGGTATTTACCCATTGTTAGGTTTTAGTATTTAAAGTGCAAACATTTGATTTCAGCACTTGCATTTGAAGTGACTTACAACATTTTTAGAAGAATCATTGGTGTGAAGAACACAACTTCGGCCTTACTTTTTGCATTTTCTTTTACAGCCTTTTTGTGTTCGTTCTTTCTTTTCTTCTTGAGTAGCTTGTGTTTTGGCTGTTTTCTACTTTGTTTCCACACGTTACTACTCTTCTCTAAGTCCATTTACTGCCCAAATTAAATCCATTTTTCCTTGGGCAATAGTGCGGCTTTCCTTGCCTTTCTTTCTTACCTTGGTTGTCTTGCATCCTTAAACCCTAGTTGATTCGTAGAGTCTTTCTAGCTTTGATGACTGGTTTGCGATTGAGATAAGAGTGTGAGAGAAAAGTGTGAGTATTTAAGAGTGACAAACACGAGCGTGAAACACGTGAGGGAGAGCTTAACCCCTTGTTTTCTATCTACTGTTTTTGTGTTTCCTTTTGTAGGAATTTTTCTGTCTTCCTACGTGCCGCCGCATTTGAGGTGATACGATCTCAAGATGTATCACGTGACTACATGGACAAAAGGGTGAAGATATGATGGAGCAGATGGGATCAGAGGTCCGAAAGGCTTGATGGAAATCTCTATGTGTTATGTTTATTGTGTCCAAGTTTCACAGCATTCGGACAAGTAGATCTCAAGGAGATTCGAGATGACAATCTCGCACACAGCAGTTCTAGGCGCAGACACAACAGGCCACTTCGTCGGAACCTAGTCGGCTCTGCACATGTCGGAATCATACGATCGACCTCTCGTTGGAAACTTCAGTATGTTAGCTTTCATTTGGGTCAAGATTCAGCTCATTTGGCCCAGTGGTTTAAAAGTTA
The DNA here is from genome assembly GCA_963691705.1 of Viola odorata. Taxonomy (NCBI): domain Eukaryota; kingdom Viridiplantae; phylum Streptophyta; class Magnoliopsida; order Malpighiales; family Violaceae; genus Viola; species Viola odorata. Next base: position 37,234,394 of record OY829541.1, read on the forward strand.
TCAATGTCGACATTATGGTGTGCAGTCTGTACGCGAGACAACATACAACTTGAAGTTTCGGCCCAAACCTTGGCCCGATGATGGAGAACTCGACATGGGCTGCTGAAATGTATTTAATTATATTTATATTTACTTTAAATTAGTTGATTATTTAATTACTTAATTAGTTTCCTTAATTAATTAGTTAAATAATGGCAACAACTTCTGTTTCCATTTATTTAACTAATTAGTTAATTAGTTTCCTTAATTAATTAGTTAAATAAATGGCAGCAACCTTTGTTTCCATTTATTTAATTAATTAGTTAATCATTTTATTTAAATTAGTTAATTCAGTCAATTACCTTATTTAGAACTCCTACTTGCAATCCGATTAGGGTTTCTTGTATAAAGACATGGTTTTGCCTCCTTTTGAAGGTTGGTTGTTATTTGATAAAATTGAGACTTCTCTCTTCAATCTTTGCCCATTGTTCATCAATTGAACCTTGTTCCTTCTCAAGTCCGCAATACTCGAGTCGTCAAATAAGTAAAACCAAAATTGTATTATTGTGTTCTTTGTCTTAGTGCAATTCTCACAATAGTTGGGTTTAGTCCTAAGAATCTGAAACAAGATCCTTGACGTGAAATCAACTAGAACTCTTAGCATTCAGTTGGTGAGGTAGTCTACGTTCGCACGAGACAAGTTCTCTATTCCGCATTGAAATCCTTCTTTGAACAACGATCAGATTTGGTGCTACGCATCCTAAGCAACTAGGATCGTATCAGTTGGTAGCGGAGCTTAAGGCGTTCAAAGATTGGTAAGTATCCTTAATTATTTTCATGTCTTCTTTGCTGGAATCGGTTCTTCTTCATCTCCATTCAAAAACCAATTTCTTTGTTGTGCTTGGTTCGTTATATGTGCAATTTTCTGGCAGTGTCAAAATTGAATTTTAATACATAGCTATTTGGATCCTATTTTGGTGAGAAAGGTCTCGTTGGAAAGCTACACCTGTTAGGCTTCCGAATCAAAAAGAATCAAGTGATTCGGACACCGGAGTCAAAAGCTATAGCCTATTTACTAAATTGTATTTTCTGCCAAATTCTGCATAATTTCTGTCAAGTCGAAATTGAATTTTTATATATAGCTATTGAAGTTCGATTTTAGTGAAAAAGGATCCGTTGGAAAGCTGTGTTTGTTGGTCTTCCGAATCAAAAAGAATCAGTTGATTCGGAGTTCAGAGTAAAAGGTTGTCATAAAAACACTAAACTATGTTCATAGTAAAAAAAAAGGGGAGAAAAAAAAAACAAAGGAGAAAAGAAAAGAATTCGATTCAGCAAATACAAAAATATATAGAAGTATTTCTGCCAGAAAAAATCAGATTTAGCAAGGAAGCGAATTGAAGTGCAATTGGATATTAAAAACGGAACTGAAATTGAATTTGTTTGAGTCCTTTCGACTCAATTTGAGCTTTTTTTGATTCCTTGAAATTTCCTTCTACTCTACTTGCTATTTGTTTGATTGGTTGTTCTTGCAATTACTCAAATATCAAGGGTCACTATTCTTTTCAGTGCTAGTTGTCTTTGAGAGTCTTCTTGGAAGCCTTTTTCTTGAACTCTTGAGTCTTACTAACACTTGAACAATTGTAGGGATTATTTGAGTGAATTTTGTGAGAGCATTAGAGAGTTCAATCACGAGAGTAAACACGTGAGGTAGTGCTAGGATTAGTGCAATTTTACATTTCTTTTCGTGTTGTGAATTTACAGGAATTACAGAATGTCTTACACGCAATGGTCCGAGGAGCGAGATTATGAGGATGATGCCTATCCGAGGCAAGGGCAGTATGATAGGCGTGAAAGGAGGAAGATCTCGGTTGGTTTGAGAGATAAGGCCGAGACATATAACAAAGGTGAGTCAAGGGTAAGACTTCCGCCTTTTGAAGCAGTGTACGGTCCGAATGATTACTTGGATTGGGAGCGAGATGTACAATGTATTTTTCGCTGCCATGAAAATTCAGAAAGGAAGAATGTAAAGTTAGCAGCAGCTGCGTTTAGTGGATATGCGGTTCATTGATGGGAACAGACTAATCTCAAGCGAACTAACGTAGGAGATGTACCAATTCAGACTTGAGATTTCATGAAAATAGTCATGAGGCATCAATTTGTCCCCACTAACTTCAGCCGTGAGCTTCTCCGAAAGTTGGAGACCTTGACACAAGGAAATAAGAGTGTTGAAGAGTACTTTAATGAGATGGAGGCCGCTTTGGAGAGAGCACAAGTCAAGGAGACCAAAAAGGACACGATGGCAAGATTCTTCGAAGGCCTCAACCGAGAGATAACTGATCCACTGCATTACACTGAGTTCTTCTACTTAGAGGATATGTTACAAACGACGATCATTATAGAGAAGCAAAGGAAGAAGAGGTCTCTTTATCCTAGTATCAGGCCTCCTAAGTCAAAGGCGAAAGATGAGGAGCAAAAGCGAGTTGTGAAAGCTTATGCCGAGTCTAAAATCATAAGGGATATTGAGAGAAAGAGAGGACAGTTGAGTGCTGAAAAGAAAGAGAGAAATAACGTGGAAAACAACCCCTATGAAAATAGTGAGCATGGGAAAAGAGATGAAATAAAAAACAGCCCCCATGAAAAGAGTGAGCATGGGAAAAGAGAAAGTGAGGAAAACAACCCGCATGAAAAGAGTGAGCATGCGTTAGTTGGCATTGATACAAAAGGAGAGGAGAGTGATTATGCCATAGGGAGAGGAGTAAGGAACACACTTGGTGTGTACAAAATCTGTTTTGGCGCAAGCTACCAAAAATTAAAATTTTGGGCATTGCGCTTCGAGTTCACTAACCCTAACCCATTTGCTTCCCTTTCTAGTGTTGTTTTACCTCATGTGCAGAGAAAAAAGAGAGTATTGGCAGAAGAGGAGCCTCTTACCTTACTGCCAAGAGGAGGGAAAGAGCCTTGTGCAACCATGGTGCCTATTTCGGCAAATCCTAACCGAAAGGGTATGGTACGGTTTTCTTTTCCTAAGTCTAATTTGGTTGAGTATACTAACCTTCTTGATTTGTATAAATCTGATTTTAAATTAATTGATGATGGTTATATGCAAGAACCAAAGGTCAAGTCATATACCTTTAAAATTTACTCGCGAAAGCGAAAACAGTTTGGTATGTTGGCTAGACCGAGAGACATGGATTGTGTTGTCTCTAACACAAATTTAATTGGATTCTCACATGTTTTTGCATTAGCTAACTATTCTTCCAAATGTGAATTTCATGAAAATTTTGTGTTTAAGTTGACAGGATTTGGAGGAGCTCTTTTCAGACGCAATCGCTTATATCGGTCGCATGATCTTTTGTGAAATTTTGATGAGCATAATGTGTTTGATGATTGTTTGATGAGCTGCTGTGATTTAATTAATATTACTGGTTTAATTTATAGGAATGATATGTCTTCACATGATGTTCCTTTGAGTCTTATTGGTAGTATTGATAAAAAGTCACTTAGTGAAAAATCGCTTGAGGTTACACCTAGGGTTAATCTTTATGCTAATGATTCTGATTTTTGTGAAGTCTATAAAGGTTATTTATTTGACACAAAATCTATGTTTTGTATGCATAAAGGATACCATAGCAAGCATGAGCGCTTAATTTGGTTGTGTAGTTCGTTACACGATTTGACTTGTGTATTGGTCATATGATGCTGGTTTGATACATCAATATAGCACAACTATTACTAACATATTCTTTAAGGATGTTATGCTTTCACTTGTTGTTCATTGGAGTATTGTTAGTAATCACATGGAGGAGTCACTTAGTGACTCATGGATGGAATTGTGGAGAAGGCCGAGCACGAAGATGCTAATTGAGACATCTTGTCAACCACAATTCGGAGTTTCAAGCAATGTGGATCCATGGGCACTTGAGTCCTCATGGCATGTTTTGGTTTGTAAGTATGACTTTACATGGAAGCAATGCTTTCAATTTATTTTATTTACTTACTTCCTTTCGGTACATGCTACTGTTTTGAGATTATTGCTTAAACTCATATATGGTTTCATTCATATAACATTATTCGGTTTAATGTTGCTGCCTTTGAGTATATTGTTTAGTATAAGTGGTAGCAAAGAGATCGAAGTAATGCGGATAGCCCATGGACAATCCAACTGCTATGGTGCGCATTTGGGTGTCAAGATGGCAACTTTGGAAAACCATGGAACGATGAGTGGATCCTTCAAGATAAGAGTTTGGGTTTGGCAGCGCTTACGCCGGAGACGGTCCCTAAACCAAGTTCAAGCAAGAGTAGCCGCTTGGAGCAATCATCTTACTCGATGCTTTGACATGTTCAAAGACATTGCTGCCAAGTTGAATTTACAAGGTTGGTATGGTTGGATTTGTGCTTACTTTGATATTACTAACTTAAGGTATTGTGGTGCAGGTCTAGGTACAGATTCGAGGTCGAATCCTTTCGAAGGGAGAGGGAATGATGTGAATCCTCCTACCAACACTAGCGCATTGACCTTTAAGAGCAAGAGATGGCGACTAAGGAAGCACGAGAGATGGCGAGTATGCTTTGAGCATATAATTGTGAAGCTTTCAAGGGCAGATTATGCTGAGCAAGATTCGAGGGCGAATCTTTCCGAAGAGGGAGGGAATGATACCATCCCAAGATGTATCACGCGACTACATGGACAAAAGGGTCAAGATATGATGGAGAAGATGGAGTCCGATCAGAGGTCCGAAAGTCTTGATGGAAATCTCTATGTGTTATGTTTATTGTGTCCAAGTTTCAGAGCATTCGGACAAGTAGATCTCAAGGAGATTCGAGATGACAATCTCGCACACAGCAGTTCTAGGCGCAGACACAACAGGCAACTTCGTCGGAACCTAGCTAGCTCTGTACATGTCAGAATTATGCGATCGACCTCTCGTTGGAAACTTCAGTATGTTAGCTTTCATTTGGGACAAGATTCAGCTCATTTGGCCCAGTGGTTTAAAAGTTATCGAAGTCGACATTATGGTGTGCAGTCTGTACGCGAGACAACATACAACTTGAAGTTTCGGCCCAAACCTTGGGCCGATGATGGAGAACTCGACATGGGCTGCTGCAATGTATTTAATTTTATTTATTTTTACTTTAAATTAGTTGATTAGTTAATTACTTAATTAGTTTCCTTAATTAATTAGTTAAATAATGGCAACAACTTCTGTTTCCATTTATTTAACTAATTAGTTAATTAGTTTCCTTAATTAATTAGTTAAATAAATGGCAGCAACCTTTGTTTCCATTTATTTAATTAATTAGTTAATCAGTTTATTTAAATTAGTTAATTCAGTCAATTACCTTATTTAGAACTCCTACTTGCAATCCGGTTAGGGTTTCTTGTATAAAGACATGGTTTTGCCTCCTTTTGAAGGTTGGATGTTATTTGATAAAATTGAGACTTCTCTCTTCAATCTCTGCCCATTGTTCATCAATCGAACCTTGTTCCTTCTCAAGTCCGCAATACTCGAGTCGTCAAACAAGTAAAACCGAAATTGCATTATTGTGTCGTTTCTCTTAGTGCGATTCTCACAATCGTTGGGTTTAGTCCTAAGAATCTGATACAAGATCCTTGACGTGAAATCGACTAGAACTCTTAGCATTCAGTTGGCGAGGTAGTCTACGTTCGCACAAATCAAGTTCTCTATTCCGCATTGAAATCCTTCTTTGAACAACGATCAGATTTGGTGCTATGCATCCTAAGCAACTAGGATCGTATCATGAGGGTTGCTCCTACTAGCCACGCATCTTGGTATCATGTTGAGCATCCCCCCCCCCACCTTGACCGTAGGACCCCGCCTCCTCCTACACATCGATCAGTTCCTCCCACTTCTAGGAGTTTGCACTTGGCCCGAGTCACCTCCTTGCCCCGTCGTGGCCAATCCTTGATTGTTCTTGGCTGTTTCCCATCAGCGCCTACTTATCTTCCCCACGGAAGGCCTCCACCTTGGCCTATATTCCCCAAAAGGTGTAGTTTGAGGTTTCCGCGTGTATCCACAAGCTGTGAGCATGCCTTGACCCGTTCGGCCGAGAAAGGGATTGAGCCTCTAGATTCGAGGTCGAATCTCCTCCAAGGCGGAGGGGATGATATGAGCTTAAAGACTCACACTCCACTTTCGGAACCCCCCACCCTCCAAAGCTTAGATTCGAGGACGAATCTCTTCAAAGGGGGATGGGGTGATATGAGCTTAAAGGCTCCAGCACATTTCTCTTGTCTTGCCTTCCGCCTAGGCCAAGAATGTTGTCTAAGGCAAACCTTCGGTCTAGGCCAAGACTCCTGTCTAGGCCGAACCTACTGTCTAGGCCAAGACTCCCTTCTGTTTGGCCGAAGCCCATCCTGATATGACCCAAGCTCTGATTTGGAGGAGTTTGGCCGAAGGAATCCTTGAAGGAGTAGGAACTAGCCTCTTTGGGAGGTTGGCGTATAGATAGATGAATGGATGATCGGATTTGACATGGATGAACTGCTGTTTTGGAGGGGAGATGGTTTGGATTGCAGCGGACAGAAATGGAGGAAAAGGAGTATCTATTGATGATAACAAAAAGGAACTATTGTTCTTGACAAACCCCCTCACCTCTTGGATGAGTAACCTTGCCGAAAAGAACAAAGGATCTCTTAAACAAATACAACCCTCTCACCTCTTGGATGAGCAACCTGATTTGTTTAGATAGTTGGTGCTGGTTTTAAGAACCCTATGGTTTTAGGAACCCTAATGCATAAGCTAAAAGTTTGGTCCTTGAAGAAGATAACACAAAAACAAAGACAAGTGTAGAAATGAACCATTCTACACTTTAAATACTTAGGTTATTTACAAGGGGAAAATACCCCATCAGCCTTGGACAAAGGGGCTTGCAGCCGGCCTTAGGAAACCTTGAAGATGGGCTTGGTGGGCCTTGCCTTGAGGTTCACCATGGCTAAGACTTAGCGGGACGCGTTCATGGTTTGCTAGGGCTGGGCGCGCGCGCTTATGGCTTCGGAGGGTTAGGCACGCGGTTCCTCATGGTATGTCCGAGAAAAGCATGAATGCATGTAGTCCATCGCTCCCTTGCCTCCAAGTCGCGCTCTTCGGTTCTAAGGCTCTTCAAGAGGGTGGCTGCTAAGGCTTTGCTTCGAGTGAAGTATCCATGAGCATTGGTGCTCATATCATCCCCTCCCCGTTTGGAGGGATTCGACCTCGAATCCATGGTCTGCTTCTCTTCAACGCCCTCGGTATCACCTTCAAAGTAAGGAGACAAGTCATTAATGTTAAAGCTTGAGCTAACAGACCCAAAGGAAGGAGGTAAATCTAAACGATAAGCATTATCGCTGAATTTCTCCACAATTAGAAAGGGGTCGTCTCCCCGTTGGCTAAGTTTCCCTTTCCGTTGAGTTGGGAAATGGTCTTTCCTCAAATGCAGCCACACCCATTCGCCAACGTCAAATGACTTGATGTGGTGCCCCGAGTTGCGTTTGGCCATCAGCTTGGAGTTCAATGCCTCTATTCGCTCCTTCGCTTTTTCATGTAATTGCTGCACTACGGCTGCTTTTTCCTCTCCATCTATGCTTATCAAATCACTCAAAGGAAGAGGCAGCAAGTCCATGGGGGTGAGTGGGTTAAACCCATAGACTAGCTCAAAAGGAGAGAAGCGAGTGGAAGAATGCATGGCACGATTGTATGCAAATTCAATAAAAGGGATGCAATTGTCCCATGACTTAGAGTATTGCTGAATCATCACACGTAGCATTGTGCCTAAAGACCTATTAACTACTTCAGTTTGGCCATCCGTTTGGGGATGACAAGATGTAGAAAACAGCAACTTCATACCCAATTTACCCCGCAATACACTCCTAAAGTGACTAAGGAATTTGCTATCCCTATCACTAACAATTGTGCGAGGCATACCATGTAATCGGACAATCTCACGAAAGAAAAGTGTGGCAATGTGCGATGCATTATTCGTAGTGTGACATGGTATAAAATGAGCCATTTTTGAAAAGCGATCAACCACTACAAAGAGTGAATCCTTGCCTCGTTTGGAGCGAGGCAAACCAACAACGAAATCCATAGATAAGTCACACCAAGGATGCGATGGAACAGGTAGAGGCATATAAAGACCATGATTAAGGCATTTAGATTTAGCACGTTTACAAGGAAGGCAAGCTGCCACAAAATTAGTAACTTGTTTCTTCATATGTGGCCAAAAGAAATGCTCTTTAAGTGTGCTAATAGTCTTTTCTACGCCAAAGTGGCCCATTAGACCACCACCATGTGCTTCTTTAACAAGCAATTCACGTGTGCTACATGTAGGAATACATAATCGACCTTTTGCGAAACAGAAAAGAGTCATGTAACACAAAAATATCATGCGCACCATTAACACAAGCTAGAAATGCATCTTTAAAATCCGCATCATCAGCACACAAAGAGGTAATATGCATAAAGCCTAAAAGGAGTGAATGAAGCGATGTAAGGAGGGCATACCTACGGGACAACGCATCTGCCACAATGTTGTCCTTACCCTTCAAGTATTTGATGTGGTATGGGAACCTCTCGATGAACTCCATCCAAGGTGCATGGCGTTTGTTGAGCTTTCCTTGTCCCTTCAAGTACTTGAGGCTCAGGTGGTCCGTATGCACGACGAATTCTTTGGGCGGCAAGTAGTGTTCCCACACATTAAGGGCACGCACAAGGGCATATAATTCTCGATCATATGTGCAATAATTCAGCTGCGCACCCTTCAACTTTTCACTAAAGAAGGCCACCGGTTTCTTATCTTGGACTAAAACAGCTCCAATACCGATGCCACTTGCATCGCACTCTACTTCGAACGTTTTGTCGAAGTTGGGTGGGATTAAGACGGGGCTGGAGGACAGCTTGTCCTTGAGAGTGTTGAAAGTCATCTCGTGCTCTTCACCCCAAATGAAAGGGACATTCTTCTTGGTGAGAGCATTAAGGGGGGCGGCAATGGAGGAGAAGTCCTTGACAAAGCGGCGGTAGAAACCAGCCAGCCCGTGAAAGGAGCGGACGTCTCTCACATTGGTTGGTGTCGGCCATTCAACAATGGCCTTGATCTTCTCATTGTCCACTTTTAGGCCTTGAGTACCTACAATGAAACCAAGGAAGTGTACTTCCTCCAAACAGAATTCAAATTTGGATAACTTCGCGAAGAGTTTATGCTTGCGAAGGGTGAGAAAAATCTGTTTCAAGTGTTCCAAGTGGAGTTGTGGTGATGTGCTATAAACCAATATGTCATCAAAATAAACAACTACAAACTTCCCCATAAAAGGTCTAAGCACATGGTTCATTAAGCGCATAAAGGTGCTAGGAGCATTAGGGAGCCCAAATGGCATAACTAACCATTCATAAAGACCAAACTTGATTTTAAAGGCTGTTTTCCATTCATCTCCTTTATACATCCTAATCTGGTGATAACCACTCACTAAATCAATTTTGGAGAACACTTTAGCACTACTTAACTCATCCAGCATGTCATCCAAACGAGGAATGGGGTGAGAATACTTTACCGTGATTTTATTCACCGAACGGCAATCCATGCACATGCGCCAACTTCCATCCTTCTTTGGCACGAGGACCACCGGGACAGCACAAGGAGAATCCTTTGGCAAGAAGCGCTTCAACTTGATCTTGCAATTCTTGCGTTTCCTTTGGATTACAACGATACGCTGGGCGGTTTGGTAGTGTAGATCCAGGCAAGAAGTCAATTCGGTGCTCTATTCCACGCACGGGGGGAAGCCCATTGGGAATTTCATCCGGAAAAACATCCTTGAAATCTAGCAAAAGAGGAGACAAACAACTAGGAAATGGGGGGTTAGTGTTAGTAGCAACAAGGGAGTGTTCCTTAAATCTGATAAGTATGCAAGGCTTGCGCATGATTAAAGCATGCCTTACATCTCTACGCTTAGCCATTAGACACACCTTGCTGTCCATTTTCACGCCCTTTGGAATCTCACCCGCTTGCTTACTTTTTTCAAGCGATGTATTTCCACTCAACCCTCTCTCATAGCTCACATTTTTCTCTCCACTCAAGGCATGCTCATTTTTTTCATGCCCGCTGTTTTGCACTCTCTCTCCACTTACTTTCTTCACTCCACTCCATTCCGCTTGCTTTCCAAGTGAAGATGTTATTTCAAACGTGGAAGCAGCCTTCTCCAACCGCAATTGGTCCTCGTAAACTTGATTAGGAGGAAGGGGCGGTAGTAGGGACTTGCTGCCATTGTGTTCTAACTTGTATGTGTTGTACAACCCGTCATGAAGGGCCTTCTTATCAAATTGCCACGGTCTGCCAAGGAGAAGGTGGCTAGAGTGCATTGGTGCCACATCACATAGGCGTTCGTCCACATACTTGCCGATTTGGAGGGGAACTAGAACTTGGCGCTTGACTCTAACCGAGTTGCCATCGTTGAACCAATTCAACACATAGGGCCGCTGGTGTTTGGAGGTGGTGAGGCCTAAGGAATGCACTAGGAGAGTGCTGGCCACATCCGTACAACTTCCGTTGTCCACAATAATGGAAACTACCATTCCATTGGAAATTCCGCGGGTGTGAAACAAGTTCTCCCTTTGTTCCATTATCGTGTCACTGTCCTTTGCTGCCATGCTCAAACTACGGCGAACAACTAAGCAATTGGGGACTTCTAACATGTCATACTCATCTTGGTCTATCGGTGCATCCTCGTGATCAGTCCATTCATGGCCGAGAGGAGGTGATGCATCATCATCGTCCTCACTTTCTGCTGCCCCCCCCTCGCGGATCATCACCACCCGTCGATTGGGGCATTCGGCCCTCATATGGCCTTTCCCTCCACACTTGAAACACTCAATGTTTCGGGCAGGGGTTCTAGGTGTGGAGGTAGTGTTTGATGTTTGTTTCGGGTTGGTGTATGGCTTGGATGGTGTGTGAGTTTTGGGGCTGTCCGTGGCAGGTGTAGAGGTCTGCCATGGCTTTTGTGTGGTCGAGGTAGATGACTGCCAAGGTTTTTGAGTGGTGGAGGGAGAAGTGTATGAGGATTTAGGTTTAGAACTTACTTGTTTCTCAATTTTCAAGGCCAAATGAAACATGTCTTCTAATGTGTCATAATGATGGAACTCAAGCTTATATGAAATTTCCTTGTGTAGACCCGCTATAAACCGTGCCATGGTTGCCTCTTCACTCTCATTCGTGCTTGCCCGCATCAAACATGTCAACATTTCATGATAATATTCACTCACGGTACGTGGCCCTTGATACAACCGTTGGAGGCGCTGGTGTAATTCGCGGATATAGTGTGGAGGCACAAAACGACGCCTCATCTCAGCTCTCAATTCTTCCCAAGATGCAATGGGTGGTGTGCCCGCAACTCGTTTGAGCAAAGAAAGGCGATCCCACCATTGTATTGCCACATCCGTGAACCCCACAATGGCCAACTTAACTTTCTTTGTCTCGGAGTAATTGTAGCAAGAAAACAGCCGGTCCACTTTGTTTTCCCACTCATTGAAGGCATCCGGGTCATCTTTACCTTCGAAGGGGGGAATGGAAAGTTTGATACTCGAGAGGTTGCTATCCACTCTCTCCTCGTTGTTTTGGTTACCCCGCTGCCCAAATGCTTCATCATAGTCGTATCGCCGAGCATTGTGTGCGTGCTCATAGGGCGGCGGAGAGGGGGGCCTAGGTCTGTCCACGTGAGGTGGTACATAGGCATTTGCTAGGTGTAAAGGGATATCTAGGTGATTGATGTGTGGCTGCTGTCTAGGAGGATTTGGTGGTGCGGCTGGTAGGGTGTTGTGTGGGGGTGGTGGCGGTGTTTGTGTTGGTGGCTGCCTTACATCTTGGTGGGAGGTGTGTGTGAAGGTAGCCTGGGTGTGTGGTGATGGCGGCTGCCTTGTGTCATGGGGGTTGGTATGCGCGTGTCCTTGTGGGAACACATAGTAATCGACGCTTGTAGGATCAGTGGGGCGTGTATGTTGGTAGTATTGCGCCGTTGGCGGGAGATTTTGGGGTTGGTAATTGGGAGGTGGGTGCTGATTTGTAGGTGTGGGCTGTGTGGGGGGTGGTGTTTGTGTTGGCTGTGCGGTGGGGGCTAGTTGTGAGGGAGTAGGGTTTGCCCTTTGCGCCGATAAGGCAGCAATGGCAGCCAAGATGTCCCTTGTGTCGTGTTGCAAATCAGCAACATGCTGTCTAGTTTCTTGCATTTGAACCGCGAGAGAGGCCATTGCTGGATTTAGAGTAGAGGAGTCCCTCGAACTAGCATTCGAGTGTGTGTCTCGGTGAGACATGGTGAACGGTACCTGCAAAAAGACACAAACACAATTGGAAATAATAAGGGTTAGTCCCTCCCTTACGTGTGTCACTCGTGTTTCACACTACGCTCTAATACGCTCACAATCTCACCCACTCAATCTTCACTCAAGAACCAACTATTCAACCAGCAATGACTCTAAGACTCAAGGCTAGGACGAGGAGTTCAAGGAAAACTAAGGTAGAATGAAAGGTGAGGAAACCGAAATAGTGTTCAAAGAAAATTGCTTGAGGTTGAACACTACTTAGGCTAGAGTAGAAATTGTTGTAGGAAACAAGTGAAGAAAACTCAAGGACACAAAAGAAAGCAAGCTCCAAGAACAAACTCAAGAAGAAAGGAGAGACGGGAATAAGAACTTGAAATTTTCACAAGTTGCTGCCAAAATGAAGAACACTTGATAACTGCACACTTTAACTTGAAAGAAAATACTTCAAATGCACATATACATTTTGCCTCCTGCTTTGACTTACTTGTCTTCTTTTTCTTTTGATTGAGGGATTTAATTAGCTCTTTTGATCCCTTCTTTTTCTCTCTTTTTTTTTTTTTTTGACTTATGGATTTCTTTTACTCTTTTGATCCCTTTCTTTGCTGTTTTTTTTTTTTGTAAGTGCAAGAGAGCTTCAATTAATGTATGAAAAGAGTTTTTGACAATTGAAGTGGAAGGCAAATGATTTGGCAAGTAAAAAAAAAAAAATTCACTAAAGTGCACCAAGGTGTGTGACAAGGAGTTTAGGCAAATTAGGGTGTATGACAAGTATTTGGGTGAAGGTGTATGACAAGTATTTGGGTGAAGGTGTATGACAAGTATTTGGGTGAAGGTGTATGACAAGCCAAGCAAAATGAAGTGTGCTGCCTAATTTTGATTGATAGGTGTGGCAGCCACAAACACAAATTTACTCAAGCTTTGTGTGACAACAAGATCAAAACTCAAGATAAAATTAATTTCTCAAGAAAACCAAAGTTTTTTCAAATGGAGTAAGATTGATTCCTATGGTAGAAAACAATGTTTAAACCATAGAAAATAATAATCAAGGTGTTTGAACCGTAGGAAATGGAGGAAAACAAGAAATTTCAGTTTAGGGGAACGGTCATGAATTTTGCTCAAGAACAGAAAAATTTTCAGCCGATTGAACGGTGAAGATGGTGAAGTTTACCAACCTAGAGGCAGTCTTGAGCTCCGCTACCACTTGATAAGGCCCAAGCTCTGTTTGGAAGGAGGTTGGCCGAAGGAAACCTTGATGGAGCAGAATCTAGCCTCTTTGGGAGGTTGGCGTGTAGATAGATGGATAGTTCTTCGGTTTTAAGATGGATGAACGGATAAATTGAAGGGAGATGGTTTAGATTGCAGCGGACATAAATGGAGGAAAAGGAATATGTATTGATGATAACAAAAGGAACTAATGTTCTTGACAAACCCCCTCACCTCTTGGATGAGTAACCTTGTCGAAAAGAACAAAGGATCTCTAAACAAATACAACCCTTTCACCTCTTGGATGAACAACCTGATTTGTCTAGATAGATAGGTGCTGGTTTGAAGAACCCTAAGGTTTTAGGAACCCTAAATGCTGAATGATAAAAGTTGGTCCTTGAAGAAGATAACACAAAAACAAAGACAAGTGTAGAAATGAGCCATTCTACACTTTAAATACTTAAGTTATTTACAAGGGGAAAATACCCCATTACCCTTGGACAAAGGGGCTTGCTGCCGGCCTTGGGAAACCTTGAAGATGGGCTTGATGGACCTTGCCTTGACGTTCACCATGGCTAAGACTTAGCCGAACGCATTCATGGTTTGCTAGGGTTGGGCGCGCGCGCGCATGGCTTCGGAGGGTTAGGCGCGCTGTTCCTCATGGTATGTCCGAGCAAAGCATGAACGCATGTAGTCCATCTCTCCCTTGCTGCCAAGTCGCGCTCTTCGGTTCTAAGGCTCTTCAAGAGGGTGGCTGCTAAGGCTTTGCTCCGAGTGAAGTATCCGTGAGCATTGGTGCTCAGACCAAGTAGAAATGGGTCCTCAAAGCTATGTATAGGGACCTTCGGAATGATGGAAAAGTCACTCCCAAGGGCCCAAAAATGGTGCTGCAACGCATGACAATGAGTGGCTGTCTCATGGCACTCCGAATTGGACTCACCAACCCCAGTTGTATCCCTTTCGCTCCCAAACTCTACATGAACATCCGAAACCAGTAACTTCTCCTCCAACGGAGTCAACTCGACCTCCACAAGTGATGGAAATTCGGATGGAGGCACATCATCCTCAATTGGATCCAAAATATCATCAATAGAGTGCCAATCAGGAGGGCAACCCCTAACCTCTTCACATTGCCCAAGGTGGCCGAAAACCTGTAGGTTATCACATATAAGTGTCATTGCGGCCAAGGTGTTTGTCATGGCTTGAGTGCCTCTTTCCAAGCGCGCTAGAATTGGAGCCATCCTTAAGGCGAAAGGTGAGCTGTCATGGTGTGGGGACGGGGCAGCCTTGGTGAAGTAGTCCTCATGCCCATACGAAATCTCTCCACTAGTTGCATAAGACTCATACGCATAGGCTGGCCGAGAGGGCTCAATATGATCATACTCCACCCTGGAAGGAATGGAACCGTAACTAGGAAGAGGCGGGGGCCAACGGACATGGTGGGGAGGCTGCTCATAAGCATATGGAGTGGCCGTTAAATGCGGCGGCACGTAGGAAGATATAGCTAACCGGTGGGGAGGAGCAGCGCACCGAAGATGTGGTGGGACATAGTCATGGTGAGGAGGTGCACTAGGAGGCCTAAGGTCACGACATGATGATGGTGGCATATGTGGAACATAGTCACGTCCGTGAGGATAAAAGAGGTGATCAACCGGCGCCTCTATCACGCGTGATTTCCTACGGGCATCACATGGAGGTGGCGCCACATAAGGGAGAGAGTGGTGGTGTGGGTGCTCATTAATGTGGTCCGGCTGCTCATACCCATAAGATTGCCGTGAGGGCTCATGATAAGATCCAACCTCCTTTGTAAGGGGAGTTTGAATCTATGTTTGCAGGAGGACCTAGCTTGGAGTTGTGACACAAGGCAGATTGGAAGATGGAAGGAAATAGGATGGAAGATGGAGTATAAGTGCAGCGGAAATGGATGATAAGACAAAGGATGAAGGGAAAGGATTGAGGAGGATTTGGAGTTGGATGGATTGATGATGGTACACTTGATTGAACACAGTTTGAAAAGCACAAAAGAACACTTGATTAATTCTTGAGAACACACTGGAATTACAGCCAAGAAACAATACAAAGTTTCAGCCAAGAAGTGGCCAAAAGATCACACAACAAATCACTCAAATAATAAGCTTGGATCAAGCCTTGGTGAAAGGCTAGAGGAGGAACTCTCTCTAGCTTTCACTTGGCAATAATCTGAAAAAGAAAGCTAACTTGATGTTCTATTTATAGAAAATAAAAACAATAAAATATCACAAGTGGGGGAAAAACAGCTCGCAAGGTCCTTTCGAAGCAGGGGCAAAATGCTATAGCGTTTTGCTACTGGAGTTGTTGCTTCAGCTCACTTTTGGAACAATGCAGGAGTAGTATCAATGCTCGATCTTCATGCTTAGGTATTGTCTTGATTAATTCTCTTTCGATCCACATGGTAAGCTTCTTGGCCATGCTCCTTGTGATTGGTCCTTTTGGAACAATATCCTTGTCTTCAAGCCTTAAGGGTAGTGTGATAGTATCATCTCCTCCTTCTTTGAAAGGATTCGTCCTCGAATCCATTTCTTGAGACCCTTCATTATCTGCATGATAGAGAGATAGATCACTAATATGAAATGTGTTGCTTATTGAACCATACTTACTTGGTAGATCAAGAACATAGGCATTGTCATTGATACGATGGAGGATTTCAAAAGGACCATCGCCTCTTGGCCTCAATTTTCCTTTTCGGTGGCTAGGAAAGCGATCTTTCCGCCAATGCAGCCACACCCATTGTCCTGGTTCCCATGATGTATGGGGCTGTCCTTTGTTCCGCTTACGGGTCACTCGTTCGTTCATATCGTCGATGTTGCGTTTCACCTTGTCATGAATGCTTTTGACTGTGGCTGCCTTAGTTTCTCCATCGACACATTTTAGCACACTTAAGGGCAGAGGTAGGAGATCAAGAGGAGTGAGTGGTTGAAATCCATATACCACTTCAAAAGGAGAGAAACCAATAGTAGAATGATTAGCATGATTATAAGCAAATTCAATGAAAGGTATACTTTCTTCCCATTTTGTTCCATGTTTATCAACCATTACTCTCAAGAGAGAACCTAGAGTTCGATTGACCACTTCCGTTTGTCCATCAGTTTGAGGGTGACAAGTAGTTGAGAAGAGAAGTTTGGTGCCTAGTTTTGCCCAAAGGGTGCGCCAAAAGTGACTTAAAAACTTTGTATCTCGATCACTTACAATGCTTCTAGGAATCCCATGTAAACGCACTACATGTAAGAAAAACAGATAAGCAATATGAGTAGCATCATGTGTTTTCGCACAAGGAATGAAATGGGCCATTTTTGAAAAACGGTCAACAACCACAAAGATGGAATCATGCCCATTCCTAGAGCGTGGCAGCCCTAAAATAAAGTCCATGGAGAGGTCTACCCAAGGATGGTTAGCCACGGGTAGAGGTATATATGAAGCATGAGTCATTGATTTAGATTTCGCTCTTTTACATACGAGACAACGAGTAATTACCTTGGTGACATAACGTTTCATTTTTTGCCAGAAGAAATGTACCTTTAACATGTGAAGAGTTTTTGTGATACCAAAGTGTCCTTGTAGTCCTCCACTATGTGCTTCTATCACAAGCAATTCCCGAATATTAGATTGTGGTATGCAAAGCCGATTATATTTAAACAAGAAATTGTCATGCTTCACATAATGCAAATAAGGGCCCTTAGAGCATGCTATGTATGTATCACGGAAGTCTTCATCATGCTCATATAGAGATGCTAAATGCGAAAACCCAAAGATCTTACCATCAAGAGTGGTTAAGAGTACATACCTTCGAGAAAGTGCATCAGCTACCACATTTTCCTTACCTTGCTTGTATTTGATGGTGTATGGAAAGACCTCGATGAACTCCATCCACTTGGCATGTCTTTTGTTGAGCTTGGCTTGACCTTGTAGGAATTTGAGACTAAGATGGTCGGTGTGGATAACAAACTGATTTGGAAGAAGATAGTGTTCCCATACCATCAATGCTCTTACAAGTGCGTACAACTCACGATCATAAGTGGAGTAATTCAGTTGGGCACCATTAAGTTTTTCGCTAAAGTAAGCGATAGGACGACCTTCTTGAGTCAAAACAGCCCCAAGGCCAATTCCACTAGCATCACACTCAAGTTCAAATGCTTTGTTGAAATCAGGAAGGGCTAGGGTAGGTGTGTGGGAAAGGTGGCTTTTAAGCTCTTGGAAAGCCTTTTCTTGTCTTTCTTTCCACTCAAACGTCACGTTCTTCTTGGTTAATTCATTGAGTGGGGCGGCAAGTGTTGAAAATTTTGGAACAAAGCGTCGGTAGAAACTTGCTAGGCCATGGAAAGATCTCACATCACTTGCGTTCTTATGTGTTGGCCACTCTTGAATGGCTTTCACCTTGTCGTCATCAACTTGGACGTCATCTATACTGACAACAAAACCAAGAAAGTGCACACTATCCAAACAAAATTCACATTTAGACATCTTGGCATATAACTTGTTAGTTCGAAGTGTAAAAAGTATGGTGCAAAGATGTGAAATGTGATCACTCATTGATCGACTATAAACGAGTATGTCATCAAAATAAACGACCACATATTTCCCAATAAATTCACGCAAAACGTGGTTCATCAACCGCATGAAAGTACTAGGGACATTAGAAAGTCCAAAAGGCATTACCATCCATTCGTAGAGGCCATATTTGGTTTTGAATGCAGTCTTCCACTCATCTCCCTCTTGCATGCGGATTTGGTGGTATCCACTCATCAAATCTATTTTGGAGTAGACTTGGCTTCCACTTAACTCATCTAACATGTCATCAAGGCGGGGAATAGGATGTCGATATCGTATGGTGATTTTGTTTATTGCTCGGCAATCCACACACATTCGCCAAGTCCCATCTTTCTTAGGTACAAGTAACACGGGGACAACACAGGGTGACATACTTTCACGGATAAACCCTTTTTTCAAGAGTTCATCCACCTGTTTTTCTAGTTCCTTAGTCTCCTCCGGATTGCATCTATATGCTGGTCGATTTGGTAGTGTAGAACCCGGAATTAAGTCGATTCTATGCTCAATGCCTCGGATAAGAGGAAGGCCATCCGGCATATCCTTAGGAAACACATCTTCAAATTCCTGTAAAAGTGAAACTAGAGGAGGTGGTAGGGAAGAAGGGTTAATATCCACATGTAAACAATGTTCCTTAAACCGAAGTATAAGGCAAATTTTGCTGGTTTCGTAGGCATGTTGTATCACTCTCCCTTTTGTAAATACACTCAAAGGTTTTACCTCACTCTCATTCTTCTCTAACTCACTTTTTCTGCCATGCTTACTTTTTTCATGGCGTGTATTGTTCCCTCCACTTACTTTTTTCTCTCCACTCTTTCGCTCTTTTATTTTTCTCACCATATGAAATTCAGCACTTGCTTTCTCCATTTGTCTTTGATCTTCATGAACTTGAGAGGGTGAAAGAGGAAGAATATTGAATTTTCTCCCTTGGTGAGTGAGATGGATTTGGTTGGTGTATCCATCATGAACTACTCTTCTATCAAATTGCCATGGACGTCCTAGTAGTAAGTAACTAGCGTCCATGGGAACAATGTCAAAAAGTCTTTCATCGGTGTATCCTCCCCACTTGAAAGCAACAAGAACTTGCTCTTTCACCTTGACTTCTCCATCATCATTAAACCAATGGAGTGAGTAGGGCTTAGGATGTTTGGTTGTTGGCAAGCTCAATTTGTGTACTAGTAGATGGCTTGCGGCATCCACCACACTCCCATTATCAACAATCAAAGAGGCAATATTGCCTTGTATCTCTACACGAGAATGGAAGAGATTCTCCCTTTGTTCCTCGTTTTTCACTTGAGTAGTCAAACTCCTTCTTAGGATCATTGTTTTGGCTGAAGTAGGAACTATCTCTCCTTCTTCACAACTTTCGTGTTCCTCTTCTTTTACAAGTTCCAATTCCTTGGAACTTTCATCATTATCATCACAATCCGTTTCATATCCTCCTTCTCGAATAATGACTACTCGTCGATTAGGACATTCGGAAGAAATATGTCCTCTTCCCCGACATTTGAAACACTCAACATTGCTGGAAAATCTTTTGGGAGTTGGGTTAGGGGTAGAAGTATTGTGGGTTTTTGGAATGGAACTAGGAGGGGTTGTTTTGGTGTAAGGTTGGTATGTCTTTGGTAGGGTTGTGTCGGTCTTGGGTAATGGGGCGGATTGTAGTGTTGTCTTTTGGGTAGGTATCTCTTCTCCATGGTGGTTTGTATGTAGATGAATAATTGTTTGTTTGGGATGGTAGTCGGCTAGAAGTAGTTTTCTTCTTGGTGGACTCACGAGCTTCCACTTTTTGGGCATAGTGTAGCATGGACTGCAAATTATCAAATTCCTTCAGTTCAAGCTTGTATTTGATCTTATCATGTAGACCATTTAGAAATCGCGCCATTGTGGTCTCTTCTTCTTCTTGAGTTTCGGTTTTGGTGATGAGGGATTCCAATTCATTGTAATATTCTCCCACGGAATTAGTTCCTTGTTTAAGCCCTTGTAACTTATTTTGTAAGTCACGTTTGTAGTGCGTAGGAACGAATCTCTTCCTCATGATGCATTTCAATTCTGCCCAAGCAGTAATGGCATGTATTCCGACTCTCTCCTTGGTTATCTTCTCCCACCAATTCACCGCATAACCATCGAATTCCATGGTTGCTAATTTGATCATTTTGTTATCTGAATATCGGTGGCAATTGAATATTTGTTGTATTTTACCTTCCCACTTGATGTATTCTTTCGGATTGGTGGTTCCCTCAAAAGTAGGTATTTTAACTTTAATACCACTAATGTTGTCATCTAGCCTTTCATATCTAGTTGGCCCTCGCGGTATTTCTTCTCTGTGGCCATGAGACTCTTCTCGGTCATAAGTGGCACCTTCCTCATGTTGGTCTCCATAGTATGCATGATCATGGAGTGGATTGGTATAGGCATGGTAGTGAGGTTTTTTCGTTGACTCGTCATAAGTTACCATGGCCCCGTGGCGGCCTAAAGGTGTGTCTTCTGCAGCCTTGTGGTTGCCAATACCCTGGGATAATGTAGGATTTGTACTATCTTTGAATAGATTGTATTGTCCCACCTTACCCTCGGATTGGAGTATTCTTATGGCTTGAGCTTGAAGGTCGGTGACGATGGGTTTGCTTGCGAATGTGCCCCTTCCTTGCTTGTTGGTGCTAGTATCCTTGGGTGAGCCTCTGCCGGCCACCCTCTTTGACTTCTCCTTGGCGCCATCACTATCATGGTTGTCGGATTCAGTCTCACAAATTCCATCCTTTGCTATTTTCCTTGTAGTTTTGGATGGTGGAGTAGGAGAATCAGCTGCGGTTCCTTTCATAAGGAAGGAAACTTGTTTCTTGAGATCTTCCTTTTCAGATTGCAATTCTTCTATTGCAATTCTCATTGTGTCTATCGCAGCCAACAGGTTTTTAGTTTGGGAGCTTTGTGATTTGCTCTCCTCACTTCCACACATGCTCGAGCGAGACATGTCTAAAGTTAACCTACACAAGTGGCACACGTTAGTGAAAAATACTCCCTCACGTGTTTGCTCTCGTGTTTGAAACTCTCGTAAAAATTGTCCTCACTTAGTTACTCAAGCCTCACAAGTTGTTTTGTTTCCCTTTTGTCCAAGTAATGTCCTCAAGCAGTGTCTTTGTTGTTTTCTTTTGTTCAATTATTGTTTTGAGCACATTAGAAATTCAAGAAGTGAAAAGCTGAAAGGAAAAGCTGAAAGGAAAGGCTTGGAAAGTAAAGAATAGGATGGTAGAACCAATCCTTGGACAGAAAAGTAAAGAGGTCGGCAAAGCCTCCCTTTGAGCAAGAAAGTAAAGTACAAGAAAGTAAATTACTTAAAGTAAATTGCTGAAATTTAAATGGCAGAATTTAAATAGCTGAAAGGAAATGACTTGAATTTTAAAGAGAGGATAGTAGAACCAATCCTAGGACAGAAAGTAAAAAGGGCGACAAGGCCTCCCTTTGAGCTTGAAAGTAAATGACTTGAATGTAAATGACTTGAATGAAAATAACGGAATTGAAATGACTTGAATTTAAAGATTGCAACCACCCATGTAGGGGGTATAGAATTTAAAAGAACGAATAAGTGAAACAACACTTGGAATTTAAAGATAGCGTTTTGTTCTCTTCTTTGTATATATATAATTTTATTTTATTTTTTTGATTTAGATAATTATATTCTGAACTTTGAAATGATCAAATGTTTTTTGAAGGAGATGTGTTTTTAATTCAAGGGATGATTTTGGTTTGTTTTGGAAGAATGTAGGGAAAGTTCTGATTTTTTTTTTTTTTGGAAGAATGATGGAATGATGGAAGGACTTGCACTTGGATGATGTGTAAGAGAATATTCAGCTTTGTAGTAGTGGATTGTGGGTTGTGCACGGATGGGTAAGGGCTGGATTTTTGCTGCTCACATGTGAGGGGAATGAGATGTTTGTTTTAATAGAAAAAGGAGTGAGATATGTGCTGCTATTTATGACACAAAGCTGATTTGGAAGAATAGAATAACTGGGGGCAAGAATGACAGTGTAAGGAATCTTGTCTGTTTGTCTGGTGAATTTAATATCGAAAGGAAGCCTCTCTCATGGATGGGGAGGGCTCAGAATTTGGATCAAATAATGTCCTATAATAGTCTTCTTCTCATGAAAACTCAAGAACACATCAAGAGCTTGAAGAACATCAAGACTGTTCTTGTTAGAAATTTCGGACAGCTTGGTGCAAACTTTCGATTTGGGCTTAAAGGAGTAGCAAATGATGTCTAAAGATCACGAAAATTTACAGGAAGACTTTTAAGATGTAGAGATACAACTTTTATGAAAGAACAACGATGAGATTCGGCGGAGAACACAGAGTAAATCAACTACGAAGACTGAACTGTTCTTCTCGGATGAAACATCTGCACACTTTTGTATTTTGGCTAAAAGCATACGATTTTCACAGAAATTGTGGGCGACTCAAAAACGAAAAATGTCAATAACAAGTTGAAGTTTATTGACACAAATGTTGGGACCTTTAGAGCATATGAAATTGACTCAAACGGGACAGATATGAACACAAAAACAAACTCGGATTAAAAACAACTCGAAGTGACTAGAGCTCCGCTACCACTTGATAAGATCCAACCTCCTTTGTAAGGGGAGTTTGAATCTATGTTTGCAGGAGGATCTAGCTTGGAGTTGTGACACAAGGCAGATTGGAAGATGGAAGGAAATAGGATGGAAGATGGAGTATAAGTGCAGCGGAAATGGATGACAAGACAAAGGATGAAGGGAAAGGATTGAGGAGGATTTGGAGTTGGATGGATTGATGATGGTACACTTGATTGAACACAGTTTGAAAGCACAAAAGAACACTTGATTAATTCTTGAGAACACACTGGAATTATAGCCAAGAAACAATACAAAGTTTCAGCCAAGAAGTGGCCAAAAGATCACACAACAAATCACTCAAATAATAAGCTTGGATCAAGCCTTGGTGAAAGGCTAGAGGAGGAACTCTCTCTAGCTTTCACTTGGCAATAATCTGAAAAAGAAAGCTAACTTGATGTTCTATTTATAGAAAATAAAAACAATAAAATATCACAAGTGGGGGAAAAACAGCTCGCAAGGTCCTTTCGAAGCAGGGGCAAAACGCTATAGCGTTTTGCTACTGGAGTTGTTGATTCAGCTCACTTTTGGAACAATGCAGGAGTAGTATCAATGCTCGATCTTCATGCTTAGGTATTGTCTTGATTAATTCTCTTTCGATCCACATGGTAAGCTTCTTGGCCATGCTCCTTGTGATTGGTCCTTTTGGAACAATATCCTTGTCTTCAAGCCTTAAGGGTAGTGTGATCGTATCAGCTCATGAAGATCATACTGTGGCTCACACCCTTCGGAATAGGCGCTCCCATCAGAGGAACCACACGGGTAGGCCACACTATCAACCATATACGGGATAGTACCATACGGTGTCTCATGCCCAACGAAAGAATGATGCCCATCATAACAAGGAGTGAAGTGGTCACTAGTAACCGTGGGCGCGACACTAGAATAACAAGAATCCCCTTCCCAAGAAGACCCTTCATCCTCCGAATAACAAGAAGACATAGAAAAATAACCTACAAAAAGAAATAAACACAATTGATAGCTAATAAAAATGTTAGTCCCTCCCTCACGTGTTTGCACTCGTGTTTATCACTCTAATAAGCTCACAATTCTCTCTCCAAGCCCAAACCAAAACCGAAGGCAGTAATGACTCAAAGAATCACTAAGGCACAAGGAAAAGCAATGAAAACTAGGGCTAGAAGGAAAGGTGAAGGAAAGCCGAAATAGTGATCAAAGAAGAGAACTTGATTTTGATCACTAAATTGACTTAGAGTAGATATGTGTACGTGAGGAAAGAAAGAAAGGAAAACACTAAGACAAGACACTTAAGAAAAGACTAAAGGAAACAAGAAGAGAAAATCACAAAGAAATGAAAGACTCAAAGCTGAAATTTCGAGTGAAAACTGCGCACTGATTTTGAATTGGATAGAAGTATGTGAAACCAACAGAATTAGGAGAAGTGTCCAACATAAGAGTTGTTCCCCTCAGACTGAAGTTTAATCTGTCAAAATTTCAGAATTTTAGGAGCGCAGACACTCACAAAAAATAGAAAATCCGAAACTAGTCAAAAGGAAAAAAAAAATAGAAAACGAAAATCCGAATTAGAAACACGAATTGAAAGCCTAAACTTGTGTTCTTCCACTAAGACACTTTGAAAACAATGTAATTCACTTCAAATGTGCATACACAAGTAGCTTCTTGCTTGTGACTCCTTCGCTTTTCTTCTCTCTCTTTTTTTTTTGTTTTTGAGAGAAGTGAGGAACTTGATCACTTTTTTTTTTTGTTTGATCAATTCTTTTAGTTCCTTTCTTTTAAATTCTGTTTTTGCAAAGGGTGAAGAAGACTCACTTGTATGACATGTATCCTTGAAAGAAGAAGAAGTGAAAGACAAGTAGTTTTGCTCTTGAAAATATTTTCACTAAAAGCCAAAAGTGAGGTGGCAAGTGAAGGTGATGTGTCCAAATGTGTGTGGATGACAAGGCAAGTGACAAGGCAAGTGATGTGGCTGTGTATGACAAACAACCTAAGTGTAAGGATGTGAAATTAGGGCCGGCCTAGAGCAGTGAGCAAGCTGAAATGCTTGGCTCACAATTGAAGCAAACACTAGGCTCACAATTAAGGTGATGTGGCCGGCTAGGATTGGAGCAACAAATTCGGCATTTAGCAAGACAACAATTCAGTCCACATGGCTCTCAAGGCCACCATAGGAAGCTCCAATAACTTCAGTAACAAATACACATTTAGGAAGGTGAATTTTCGTCCATTTTGATGCACACAAACACAAAAAATTTCAGCACTTGTGTTCTTCCAAAATTCAGCACACTAAAAGACAAGAATTTCTTCAAGAACACCAAATTTTTCAAATGAAGTAAGATTGATTCCTATGGTAGAAAACAATGTTTAAACCATAGAAAACAAGAATCAAGGTGTTTTAACCGAAGAAACTCAAGGAAAATCAGTTTGAACCGAAGAGAGGAACGGATGTGAAAACAGAAAAAATTCAGCATAAAGAAAAGAAGTTCTACGGTAGAGAAGGTGATTCTAACCGTAGAAATGAAGGGGAGAACAAGAAAAACCAACCTAGAGGACGCTGGAGCTCCGCTACCACTTGATACTTTCTCGACTTCGATTTGGATAGAAGGAGAGGCCGAATTGCTATTCTTGAGCCGGATCTAGTCCTCTTGTGAGAGGTTGGTCTTGACAATGGATATAGATGCCTCGGATGGAGATGGAAGATGAGACACCTTGGTGAGTTTAATGGCTGAAGTGGGTGTTTAAGGAGTTACATGCAGCGGATCAATGGATGTTTGGTAGTGATGGAACGGATGACAATAATAAGAACTCAACTAATTAGAAAACCCTCTTGATGTCAAACCAAGCAACCTTTCTGGAAACTAGTTAAGGATCTCTCTTTTCTGATTTATAAACAAAGCTCAAGAGCTTAATTACAAGAGATGAGAGATTAAAGATAAACAATGGTATTTCAGCCCTATTGGCTCTGGTCACCAAGAACCCTAGCAACCCATGAGAGGCCTCGGCAGCCTTGTGACGCAGCGCTGACCTTCCCAAGCCCAAGCGCTAGGAGCATGCCCATTCCCCTCTCAAAGCCCACGGACTTGCCACTTAAATGAAGGGTAGTTTAGGTTTTTCCACGTAATAAATCTCAAGGTATAAATAGAAGGACTTAGGCTCTTTTATACCTTGTCTTTGATTTGAATTGTGAGTATATCTCCTCATCAAGACCAAGTAGTTGGCTGAAGCCTTAGTGGTCTTAAACCCGGTTTTCCATTAAGCATTTCAACACCTTTCGGCTTGATCTTTGATCAATTAAGGGAAGGTCTCGAGTGTTGATCCTTATAAACGTTTGATTACAAGTTATTTAATTGTTTTCCATAAATCCTTTTCGATATTCATCCATCTATTGCTGCTGCCTTAAAGACTTCCTAACATCCAAATATTCCGCACTCCTTCATCCTAATCCGTGTTCATCATCATCAAGCTCAAGTTATCATCCTCCCAAAGGAGACTAGATCCGAAGAGGCTCCACTATTCGGCCTCAATCCATTCAATGGAGGGTCGAATGTTATCAAGTGGTAGCGGAGCTCCACATCGTCTTCTAGGTTGGTAACTCCCTTTCCCATGGCTGGATCCATCTTTCCAACCGTCTATTCTTCCATTTTTGGCTGAAATTTTTTCTGTTTTTCACACCCGTTCCCCTAGTCGGTTCAAACACTTTTTCCTTGAGTTTCCACGGTCCAAACACCTCCATATTTGTTTTCCATGGTTTAAACATTGTTTTCTACCATAGGAATCAATCTTAGCTCATTTGAAAATTTAGGTGTTCTTGAGATATTTTTGTCTTCTAGTGTCTTGATCTTGGCAAAACTGAAATTGCTAGTTTATTTGGTGTTTGTGTGCATCAAAGTGGTGTTTATTTCATCTTTATTAAGTGTATTTGTTGCTGAAGTTATTGGAGCTTCCTATGGTGGCCTTGAGAGCCATGTGGACTTGTTTGTATTCTTGCTAAGTGCTGAAATTGCTTGTCCAACCAAAACCGGCCACATCACCTTGATTGTGAGCCAAGTGTTTGCTTCATTTGTAGCCAAGTATTTTCAGCTTGTCCCTCAACCTAGGCCGGCCCTAAAAATAGCATCCTTACACTTGTGTGATTTTCATACACCTCCACATCACATGTCACTTCACTTGCTTGGTCATCCACACATTTAGTGACACATCATCTTCACTTGCCACATCACATTTTTGGCTCGTAGTGAAAATTTTCAAAAATAAAAACTACGTGTCTTTCACTTCATTATTTAAACTACTTGTCATACAAATGAGTCTTCTTCACCCTTTACAAAAATAGAATACAAAAGAAGGGACCTAAAATAGTTGATCACAAAAAAAAAAAAAAAAAAAAGAAAGAAAAGTGATCAAGTTCCTCACTTCTCAAAAAAAAAAGAAGAAGAAAACAAAGGTGTCATAAGCAAGAAGCTACTTATGTATATGCTTTGAAGTGAATTGCATTGCTTGTCGCGTGTCCGTGTGGAAGAACAACTTTTTCGGTTTGTTCTTTTTGTGGTAATCTCGGACTTAAGGTATTTTGAGTTTGCGAATTCTGATTTTATTTTTCCTTTTATTCTTGAGTTGTCTTTTGAGCTAGACTTTTCTTTAAGTGTCCTGAGTTTTCGTGCCTTGTTTCCCACACTACTTCTATTCTAGGTCGTGAAGTTCAACGCCTCATTCCCTTGAATTTCATTTCGGCCTTCTTTCCCTTTCTTTCTAAGCTGGTTTTCCTTGCTTTCCTTGTGCTTGTGTGTCTTAGGGGTTGTGCTAAGTCCGTTACTTGGTTTTGCTTGGAGATACGAGTGGGTGAGTTAGTGAGAGTATTAGAGAGTTTGTGTGATACACGAGAGCCCAAACACGGGAGGGAGCGAATATCCATTATTTATTTTGTGAATTGCGTTTGTTCTTTTTGTAGGTACTTGCTACTATGTCTCTTGAGTTTGGCCCTCGGGTAGTGACTGATATGGAACCAACCACCTCCACCTCTGACTTAGATCATCTCTCACACCACTTGGAGGATCTAATCCATCAAAGAGCAAGCCTCGCTAAGTCCAACTTGGCTATTTTGGAGGCCCTTGCCACACTACTACCACCGACGGCCCAACAACCACATTTGCCCTTACCTAGCCTAAACCTAAACACGTTCCACCACCAAAGACCCCCCTCACATGACCCGCTTCTTCTGGACGATTCTTGGTCACATCGGCAAGGTGACTTCGAGTCAAGTACGACCGAGTGTAGTACAAGCTTCGGCGGTGACCTTAGAGATGACGCGCACCTCTCTTCTAGCCTCGCCCCCTTAGGCCACATCCTTACACCAGCCAACTGAGGCATTGCCATAACCCTAGCCCAACCACAGCCCGAAACACAACCACAAACACAACCACAACCACAGCGATAAGAGCTCAACTTCTATTTTGGATAGAATGAGGCCGAATTGCTGTTCTTGAGCCGGATCTAGTCCTCTTATGAGAGGTTGGTCTTGACAATGGATATAGGTGCCTCAAATGGAGATGGAGAGGGGACACCTTGGTGAGTTTAATGGCTGAAGTTGGTGTTTAAGGAGTTATATGCAGCGGCTTGATGGTTGTTTGGTAGAGATGGAACGGATGAACACAATAAGGAAGTCAACTACTTAGAAAACCCTCTTGTTCATAAGAACAAGCAACCTTTCTGCAAACTAGTTAAGGATCTCTCTTTAATAGAATTTACCCCTTAAGAACAAAGCTTAAGGAGCTTAATTACAAGAAGAGATGGATAAACAATGGTATTCAGCTCTAGCAGCCCTGGTTACCAAGAACCCTAAATTACCTAGGTTACTCTACTGATTTGGCCAAAGAGAATATCATCAAAATCAAAGGCAAGTGCTGAAATGAAATGTTTGCACTTTAAATACTAAAACCTAACAATGGGTAAATACCCTTACACCCTTAGACAAAGGGGTTTGGCCTTGGCAACAATGAAGATGGGCTTGAAGGATGGGCTTCGGCCAAACAGAAGGGAGTCTTGGCCTAGACAGTAGGTTCGGCCTAGACGGGAGTCTTGGCCTATACCGAAGGTTTGCCCTAGACAGCAGTCTTGGCCTAGACGGAAGGCAAGATAAGAGAAATGAGCTGGAGCCTTTAAGCTCATATCATCCCATCCCCCTTTGAAGAGATTCGTCCTCGAATCTAAGCTTTGGAGGGTGGGGGGTTCCGAAAGTGGAGTGATAGTCTTTAAGCTCATATCACACAACCCCTTAGACCCCAATCCCCTCGGCCTTGGCGTGAGCTATCCGCCATGGACCGACCTTTCGGGGCACCACCTCCCCGCGACGTGGACAAATGCTTGGTCATTCGACGCAGCTTGAGTATGATGATCAAGGAGAATGACAAGGTCTTGGAGCAATGGGACAATCTGTTCCATACGAGAGGAGTGGCCAATGGGATGGTTATATCCATCATCATGGATAATGGAAGCTGCATGGATGTGACCAGCAACCTCCTTGTCCACTCTTTGGGCCTCGCTACCTCCAAACACCCACAACCGTATGCCCTCAATTGGTTCAATGAGTCCAGCATGGTCAAGGTGCATAAACAAGCCATGGTTCCCTTTCAAATTGGCACCTATATGGACGAACGATTGTGTGATGTAGCGCCTATGCAATCCAGCCACCTCCTCTTGGGTAGGCCTTGGCAATTTGATCGACGGGAAATCCATGACGGTTTCCTAAACACCTACAGGTTGGAACATGGAGGCCGAAAGTTCCTCATTCCCCCACTTCCTCCTAATCAAGTCCTGGACGACCAACTCACCTTGGAAGAGGCATATGCCTTGTTTGAAATTGCTTCAACACTTCAAAAGAGAGATGAGTGGAGTAGAGTGAAGAAAGTAAGTAAGGAATGTGTGCAAAAGAACGGGCATGAAAAAAGTGAGCATGCGCCGAGTGGAGAGAAGAACGAGAGTTGTGAAATTGTGAGTGAAAATACACGGCTTGAAAACAGCAAGCAAGCTATGGAGCGTGTGAATGCAGTGAAAATGAACAAAAGAGTGAGTTTGCGGGCTAAAGGCAAAGATATTAGACACACACTCATTTCCCGAAAACCTTGTATCCTAATTAGGTTCAAGGATAATTGTTTACTTGCAACTAACACTAATCCTTCTCTTCCAAGTCATGTTTCTTCTCTTTTGACAGATTTCAAGGACATCTTTCCGGAGGAACTCCCCGATGGGGTGCCACCCGTGCGTGGTATTGAGCACCGCATCGATTTCTTGCCTAGTTCAACGCTGCCAAACAGACCGGCATACCGTTGCAACCCCAAGGAGACTCATGAGCTACAAACACAAATTGAGGGGCTGCTGAATAAGGGATTCATCAAGGAGAGCCTCTCCCCTTGCGCCGTTCCCGTGCTCCTTTTGCCCAAAAAGGATGGGAATTGGCGAATGTGCATGGACTGCCGTGCCATAAACAAGATCATGGTAAAATACTCTCACCCTATCCCTCGCTTGGATGATATGCTTGATGAACTGAGTTGTGCTACTATTTTCTCTAAGATCGACTTAGTTAGTGGCTATCATCAAATACGAATGCATGAGGGTGACCAATGGAAAACAACTTTTAAAACTAAATTTGGTCTTTATGAATGGTTGGTAATGCCTTTCGGCCTTACAAATGCACCAAGCACTTTTATGCGTTTAATGAATCATGTGCTTAGGCCATTTATAGGGAAATTTGTGGTGGTGTATTTTGATGATATCTTGGTTTACAGCACATCTTCACAAGTCCACTTGGACCACTTGCACCAGATTTTCCTAACACTTAGGAAACATCAGCTTTTCACTAGATTGTCCAAATGTGAATTCTACTTGGAAGAGGTCCACTTTCTTGGCTTCATTGTAGGTGACATCCGCTCCTTTCTTGGGCTAGCCGGCTTTTATCGTCGCTTCGTGAAGGACTTTTCCTCCATTGCAGCCCCCATCCACACTCTTACAAAGAAAAATGTGCCTTTTGTGTGGGGTAAGTGATATGAGCTAAAAGGCTCCAGCTCATTTGTCTTGTCTTGCCTTCCGTCTAGGCCAAGACACCCACATTCCAGTGGCAAAATGCTATAGCGTTTTGGCTCAGCTTATGTTTCCTTCCAATCAGAGCTTGGGCCATATCAAGGCCCACTAAGCCCTTCTGTTTGGCCGAAGCCCATCCTCCAAGCCCATCTTCATTGCTGCCAAGGCCAAGCCCCTTTGTTAAGGGTATTAGGGTATTATCCCATGTAATAAGTCCCAAGCTATAAATAGAAGGAGATAGCCCCTTTTATAGCTGGTCTTTGTTTTGTTGAGTTTTCTCCTCTACAAAGAACACTTGCACCTTAAGTGCTCATCTAGGTTCAATTCTACAAATCCAAGTAAGTTTCATGATTAAAGAGTGAAAGGGTTGGGCTTGTATATTTGAGATCCTTTCAATCACTTGTGATTGAAAGTTCTTTATTGTCTTTCATCAAAACACTCTCCTTTTCATCCATTAATCCGCTGCACTCTTTCCGCAAACTCCTTGCGACGTTACCTTCTTCATCTAACATCAAATCGGTCCATCTATCACAATCCAATCTCCCAAAGAGGACTAGATCCGTGTAAAGCTCCAAACCGGAACCAAGATCGTATCAAATGGTAGCGGAGCTACAGCTGTTCTCTAGGTTGGTTTTCCTTGGTTATCTAACCATTCCTCCATTAAAATCGTATCCCCAATATCATCTCTTGTTGTTGTTGTTGGACAGATTATTTCTGTCCAGGAGTCAGTTTTGAGTCGGTGTTTGTTTTCTATTTTCTGTGCGTTTTCTCCACCAGACAAATCTGAAAATTTCTGTGCTTAATCGTCTATCTGAGTAGAGAAAATGTTCTTTTTGTGTCGGCCGCTGAATCTGTGAATTTCTCACAGTTTTTGACCTTGGAAGAAAAGTGTGCAGAAATTACGCGAGAAAAACAGTCTTGTGTTGTGCGTCTATTTTGAGTGTCTTCCGCTTGGAATCTCGTTTTTATGTCTTCTCCACAGTTGTAGATCCTTGTCGTTTGACTCTGTCTACAAATTTTCAGAACTATTGGTTCACGTTTGCTATACATTTATTCCAGAAGCCGAAAGTCTGCTTGGTGTTCTTTATGTTCATCTTGTGTTCTTGAGGCTTTTGAGTTTTGATCTTTAGTGACCCATTAATTCTGATTTAGGCTTGGTTTTTCTTGTTCTCCTCGTCATTTCTATGGTTAGAAACATCTTCTCTAGTATAGGACTTCTTTCTTTTTGTGTGGCAAAATTTCTGTTTTTCTCCATTTTCACACCCATTGCACTAAATTGTCAAAACTCATTTTCCTTGTGTTCCCACGGTTCAAACTTCTTTTCCTTTCATATCTATGGTTAAAACATTGTTTTCAACCATAGGAATGATTTAAATCAAGTTCGAAAATTCTGAAGTTCTTGAGGAAATTGCTGTCTTTTAGTGTGCTGATTCTTGAAAGAACACATTTGCTGAATTTTTGTGTTTGTATGCATCAAAATGGACGAATTTCTATATGTTTATTATCTTATCTAGATATTTTGTCTAGATATTTTGGTATAGGTATTTTGTACAAATACAGATATTTTGGTATAGGTATTTTGTACAAATACAGATATTTTGAGTATAGTATTTTGTACAAATACAGATATTCTAGTATATGTATTTCATACCAAATACAAATATTTTGGGTATAGGTATCTCGTACAAATACGTATAAAATACATGTCATACAAGTAAGTCTCTTCACTCAATTTTAAAAATAGAAAAGAAAAGAGAAAGGAACTAAAAGAAAGATCAAATCAGAAAAAGAAAAAAAAACAAGTGATCAAGTTCCTCAATTCAAAAAAAAAAAAAAAAAAAGATTGCAATTGAGTCATAAGCAAGAGACTACATGTGTGTGTGCATTGAGTTAGTGTTCTTGAGTAGTCTTCCTTTGAGTCGTCTTATTGAGTAGCTTTGAGTTAGTGTTTCTCTTCTTTGTTTCCACGCATTGTTACTCTAATCTAAGTCTAATTAGTGTTTGATTTGATCATTAGTCTTGGGCATTCATTCGGCTTTCCTCTTCACTTTCTTTCTTACCTTGGTTGTCTTGCTTTCCAGTAACTCTAGTTGATCCGTAGGGTCTTGCTAGCCTCGTTGATTGGTTTGTGATTGAGATAAGAGTGTGAGAGAAAAGTGTGAGCCTATTATAGTGATAAACACGAGTGAAACACGTGAGGGAGGGACTAACCCAGTTTATTATATCAATTGTGTTTGTTCATTTTGTAGGTACCATGACAAAGTGAGCCTATGGTCGGTTTGAGAGATTTTTGTGAGAACAAATTTTCGAGTGCTTAAACACGAGTGTAAACACGTGAGGGAGCGATCTGTTGAAACTCACATATACATATATATATATAGTTTGTTCATTTTGTAGGTACCTTGACATACAAATATTAAGGGTTGTTTCTTTTATTACCACCTACGTGGTCTGTAACACCTATATGTGTAATATTATTACCTCCGACATGGTCAGTTATACCTTGTAATTCACGCTATTTACATTCGGCACTTCAATTCCGCAATTAATTTCATACCCCCCCATATTAAGGTTGGTTTACCACCTACTTTAGGGTCGGTTGCATTTATATTTTCGCAATTAATTTCATACCCCCTATATTAAGGTTGGTTTACCACCTGCTTTAGGGTCGGTTGCATTTAAATTTCTGCATTTAAATTTCCGCAATTAAAGTCCATACCCCCTATATTAAGGTTGGTTTACCACCTGCTTTAGGGACGGTTGCCATTGTTGTTGACTAACCTTTTGTATATATCAATTGTGTTTCTTTTCCTTTTTGTAGGAATTTTTCCTATGTCATCGTGTGGTGAGCATGATGGGTCCTCTTGTGAGGAGGACTCTTGTTGTTCTTGTGACCAGCCCTCTTATTGCTATGAGGCAAGCTATAGCACTGAGCATGAGGTTGAGCCCTCTCGGCGATCCTATGAGTATGAGTCTTATACGGATTATGGTGAGGTCTCATATGAGCAAGAGGACTACCACGATGGGTCATCATGGCAGGAGCACCGTAGCCATGAGTACTTCACTGAGGCTGCCCCTTCCCCACACAGTGGCACCTCTATCTATGTTCCGGACCGTGGCAGCCATTATCAACCTTTTGTGCCACCAGATTTTAGTGCACCTCCTCGCCATGCCACACCATATTATTATGAGCAGCCTCCCCACCGGAGTGCTGTGTCTTCCTACGTGCCGCCGCATTTGAGGGTTGCTCCTACTATCCACGCCACACCATATGATTATGAGCAGCCTCCTCACCATGTCCGTTGGCCCCCGCCTCTTCCTAGTTACGGTTCCATTCCTTCCCGGTTGGAGTATGATCATATTGAGCCCTCTCGGCCAGCCTATGCGTATTAGTCTTATGCGCCTAGTGGAGAGATTACGGATGGCCATGAGGACTACTTCACCAAGGCTGCCCCGTTCCCACACCATGACAACTCACCTTTCGCCTTAAGGATGGCTCCAATTCTAGCGCGCTTGGAAAGAAGCACTCAAACCATGACAAACACCATGGCCGCAATGACACTTATATGTGATAAACTACGGGTTTCCGACCACCTTGGGCAATGTGAAGAGGTTAGGGTTTGCCCTCCCGATTGGCACTCTATTGATAATATTTTGGATCCAATTGAGGATGAGGTGCCTCCATCCGAATTGCCATCACTTATTGAGGTCGAGTTGACTCCGTTGGAGGAGAAGCTACTGGTTTCGGATGCTAATGTGGAGTTTGGGAGTGAAAGGGATACAAGTAGGGTTGGTGAGTCCATTTCGGAGTGCCATGAGACAGCCATTCATTGTCTTGCGTTGCAACACCATTTTTGGGCCCTTGGGAGTGACTTTTCCATCATTCCGAAGGTACCTATACATAGCTTTGAGGACCCATTTCTACTTGGTCTTGGGCATGTGAGTCGCGCACCTTTCCTTCTGTTTTCGGCACCTCCATGTGGTTACATGGTCTCGCACTTTACACGGAGTCCGTCCGCTGCTCATTTGGTTCACCATAGCGCCCTTACCTTATCAGCCACTACTAAGAGCCCGCACTTGGCCTTAGTTCACTCCTTGCCTCGTCATGGTCAATCCTTGATTGTTCTTGGCTGTTTTCCGTCCATGTCTACTTATCTTCCCCGCGGAAGACCTCCACCTTGGCCTATATTCCCCGAATGGTGTAGTTTGAGGGTTCCGCGTGTATCCACAAGCTGTGAGCATGCCTTGACCCGTTTAGCCTTGCAAGGGATTGACCCTATAGATTCAAGGGTGAATCTCTTCAAAGGGGGAGGGGATGATATGAGCTTGAAGGCTCCCACTCCACTTTCAGAAACACCCGCCCTCCAAAGCTTAGATTCTAGGACGAATCTCTTCAAAGGGGGATGAGATGATATGAGCTAAAAGGCTCCAGCTCATTTGTCTTGTCTTGCCTTCCGTCTAGGCCAAGACACCCACATTCCAGTGGCAAAACGCTATAGCGTTTTGGCTCAGCTTATGTTTCCTTCCAATCAGAGCTTGGGCCATATCAAGGCCCACCAAGCCCTTCTGTTTGGCCGAAGCCCATCCTCCAAGCCCATCTTCATTGCTGCCAAGGCCAAGCCCCTTTGTTAAGGGTATTAGGGTATTATCCCATGTAATAAGTCCCAAGCTATAAATAGAAGGAGATAGCCCCTTTTATAGCTGGTCTTTGTTTTGTTGAGTTTTCTCCTCTACAAAGAACACTTGCACCTTAAGTGCTCATCTAGGTTCAATTCTACAAATCCAAGTAAGTTTCATGATTAAAGAGTGAAAGGGTTGGGCTTGTATATTTGAGATCCTTTCAATCACTTGTGATTGAAAGTTCTTTATTGTCTTTCATCAAAACACTCTCCTTTTCATCCATTAATCCGCTGCACTCTTTCCGCAAACTCCTTGCGACGTTACCCTCTTCATCTAACATCAAATCGGTCCATCTATCACAATCCAATCTCCCAAAGAGGACTAGATCCGTGTAAAGGCTCCAAACCGGAACCAAGATCGTATCAGTAAGAAGCAAGAGGTCGCATTCACCACCCTCAAGGACTTGCTTTTCTCCAGCCCGGTACTCGCTTTGCCCAATTTTGACAAGACGTTTGAGGTGGAGTGCGACGCTAGTAGAATAGGCATTGGGGCTGTTTTGATCCAAGACAAACAGCCAGTAGCCTATTTCAGCGAGAAATTGAAGGGTCTGCAGCTCAATTATTGCACGTATGATAGGGAATTATACGCGCTCGTGAGGGCCCTCGATGTTTGGGAACACTACTTACTACCAAAGGAATTTGTAGTCCATACGGATCACCTCAGTTTGAAATACTTGAAGGTTCAAGGAAAGCTCAACAAGCGCCATGCCTCTTGGATGGAGTTTATCGAGCGGTTCCCCTACCACATCAAGTATTTGAAAGGGAAGGACAACATCGTGGTAGATGCTTTGTCCCGAAGGTACGCCCTTCTTACTTCCCTTCACTCTCGCCTCTTAGGCTTCTCACACCTCACCACTTTGTATGCTGCTGATGTCGATTTTAAGGATGCTTTCCTTGCTTGTTCTAATGGTGCACGCACCTCCTTTGTCATGCATGATGGTTTCCTTTTTTATAAAGGCAAGTTATGCATTCCTGTTTGTAGCACTCGTGAATTACTTGTTAGAGAAGCACATGGGGGTGGTTAAAGGGCCATTTTGGGGTAGATAAGACTCTTGCAACTCTCAATGAACATTTCTTTTGGCCTAAAATGAAGAAACAAGTTTCTAGATTGGTTGTTGCTTGTCTTTCGTGTAAACGTGCCAAGTCTAAAAGTCTTACACATGGTCTATATATGCCTCTACCTGTTGCTTCTCACCCTTGGTGTGATATTTCCATGGATTTTATGGTAGGACTCCCTCGCTCCAAGCGGGGCAAGGATTCTTTATTTGTTGTGGTAGACCGTTTTTCTAAAATGGCACATTATATTCCTTGTCACTCCACAAATGATGCATCACACGTTGCTAATCTCTTTTTCCATGAGGTGGTTCGATTGCATGGTATGCCCCATACTATTGTCAGTGATAGGGACACCAAGTTTCTTAGCCACTTTTGGCGTGTGTTATGGGCAAAACTAGGTACCAAATTGCTATTTTCTACATCTTGCCACCCTCAAACGGATGGCCAGACTGAAGTAGTTAATAAGACTTTAGGCACCATGTTACGCGTTATGATTCAGCAATATGCTAAAGCTTGGGAAGATTGCATACTTTTATTGAGTTCGCTTACAATCGCACTATGCACTCTTCTACACGCTTTTCCCCTTTTGAGCTTGTCTATGGGTTTAATCCTCTCACCCCCATAGACTTGCTGCCCCTTTCCTTGAAGGATTGTGCGAGTCTTGATGGTGCAGCGAAGGCTGCCTTCATTCAGAAACTTCACAGCAAGGCAAAAGGCTGTTTGGAGGCGGTGAACAACAAGCTCACGGCTAGGCGCAACTCAGGCCAGCGCATCCAAGCCTTTGAGGTTGGAGATTGGGTGTGGTCCACTTGAGAAAGGACTGTTTCCCTTCCGTTCGGAAGGGCAAGCTCAGCCAACGGGGCGACGGACCCTTCCTCATCGTGGAGAAAGTCAACGATAATCCATACCGTTTGGACATCCCTCTTTCTTTCGGCAATATCAGCCCTACTTTTCATATTAATGACTTGTCCTCTTGCATTGTAGGTGATGATGACCTTCAAGGGGACGAGGCTACAGATTCGAGGACGAATCACCGCGAAGGGTGAGAGGATGATACGAGCACGGGCTCTCACGGATACGCCACTCGCGCAAGGGATTGGCGGCTGTCTTATGGAGGACCTTGAGGGCGGAAGAGACCAACACGGCTGCTCGAGATCATTGGGTGACTTGTGTCCGCACCGAGAACACCATCGTGGAGCCTCATGGGATGGCCGGGCAAGCCATGAGGCCTACCGCGCCTAATCCTAGCATCCCGTGACGAATCCCGCGCCCGCGCCCTAGCAACCCATGAGAGGCCTCGGCAGCCTTGTGACGCAGCGCTGACCTTCCCAAGCCCAAGCGCTAGGAGCATGCCCATTCCCCTCTCAAAGCCCGCGGACTTGCAACTTAAATGAAGGGTAGTTTAGGTTTTTCCATGTAATAAATCTCAAGGTATAAATAGAAGGACTTAGCCTTTTTTATACCTTGTCTTTGATTTGAATTGTGAGTATATCTCCTCATCAAGACCAAGTAGTTAGCTGAAGCTTTAGGGGTCTTCAACCCAATTTTCCTTTAAGCATTTCAACACCTTTCGGCTTGATCTTTGATCAATTAAGGGAAGGTCTCGAGTGTTGATCCTTATAAACGTTTGATTACAAGTTATTTAATTGTTTTCCATAAATCCTTTTCGATATTCATCCATCTATTGCCGCTGCCTTAAACACTCCCTAACATCCAAATATTTCGCACTCCTTCATCCTAATCCGTGTTCATCATCATCAAGCTCAAGTTATCATCCTCCCAAAGGAGACTAGATCCGAAGAGGCTCCACTATTCGGCTTCAATCCATTCAACGGAGGGTCGAATATTATCAACCTTCTTGTGCTCTGAATAATTATAGCAGCCAAAGACCCTCTCCACCTTACTCTCCCAATCGAAATAGATGTTGGGGTCATCCTTGCCTTCAAAGATGGGCATGGACACCTTAATGCTCGAGAGATTGCTATCCACTCTCTCCTCTTATGGCCTACGACCACCTTGCTTATATCCCTCATCATAATCAAAATGCCTTGCCCCGTGGGCATGCTCATAATGTAGGGGATGATGTAGGTGCTGTTTTGGTCTATCTCGGATGGCTAAAGGTATTTGGGGTCGGATGGGAGGGACATAGGCATTAGCTTGGTGTAGGGGGGCGTCAAGGTGGCTGTTTATGGAGTGAGGGATATGGCGCGATTGTCTAGGGTTTAGGTGAGGGTCGTGGCTTTGGAAAGGGGGAAAGGAGCGGCTATGACCCTGATTGTGGGCTATAGGAGGGCTTTGGCTAGGGGGCCAAATCAGCTGGTCATCATCATCACTGTTGTCCGATTGCACCCTCACACCTTCTAGATTGTCGCAATGTGGGGGTTCAGCGTATGAATTTGCATTACACAGGTCATTTGGGCCGGTTCTTTGGTGGTAATGTATGGCTGTTTGAGTAGGGTTGGGTGGAGGTGGAGGTGGAGGTGGAGGTGGGGCTGTTTTAGGAGACAAAGCAGTGATGGCGGCCAAGATGGCCTTATTGGTGTCTTTTTGTTCGCCGCAATGGCATTGCAAGGCAGCTATTTGCACAGTGATGCTGGCCATGATACGATCCCAGCCAGGGCCAACCCTAGTGATGCACCCACAGGCGCAACCACCCGCGTCAAGGCCCGAGCCTTGGAAGATGCAGCCGCGAGCCTCCCATTGCCGCCCACGGGCCCGATCACTCGAGCCAGGGCCCGAGCCCTACAGAAAAGACTTAGCAGCCTTATTCACATGGAACTGAAGGCAGAGACAGCCTCAGAAGAAGCCAGCCTGCTCGCGCCCCAGCCGCGCCATGTGACCTTGATCCGTGCCGCGGATGGGCCACACTTGGCCACTTCGGACCTTTAGGTCCACCAGCGCCCTTTTCCTATTTTTGACCAGGCCATATTAATTTATAATACAAGAGAGGAGTCCAGGCCAAAAATCAGGAGAAACGCCCGAAGGATTTGGGACAGGCCCAAATCACAAGCCCGCATTGGACAGCAAAAGCCACTGCCAAGCCTTTTGAAGATTGGAGCATATTTCATCGCACAATATTCATCCCAAAACTTCATATATGTGTTAGGAAGTTTCCCTCAAAATTTCAGTGGGAACGCTCGAGGGAATAAGGAAAACACCTTGTTTCCTCAAAACGTGATTCGGCGGACCCGCAAGCAAAGCCACTTGGGCCTTTTGACCTAAACGGCGGAGCCTGCACTTCTATCCTATTTAGTAGACTTTATTTATGTTATTTTAGGGTTTCAGAACTTATTTGGAAGGGTGGCTTGTTGCCATTTTCGTTTAATTCATTTTTTAGAAACTAAACTTGTTTCCATTTTTGGAATTAGGGTTTAGCGCCTCTTTAAAAAGGAGCCGCCTATGTTATTTTGAGCAGACTTTGATTATTTATTATTGAAAGCATATTGCTTTGGATCTTTATCCACTTGTTCTTGATGAACCTTGCAACTAATTGAGTTTCGTGCATTCGATTAGCTTGTCAAGTAAAACTTGAAAGCACTAACTATTGAGTCTTTCGTCTTTGAATTGCCAAGAGCACCCAGTCTTGGAGATTCATCGGTTTGACCCAAGAACCTCAAGGGATTCGGCGTGAAGTGCCAAGAGCACCCAGTCTTGGAGTTTCACAGTTTTCTTCGAGTTAA
Organism: Viola odorata; assembly: GCA_963691705.1. NCBI lineage: Eukaryota > Viridiplantae > Streptophyta > Magnoliopsida > Malpighiales > Violaceae > Viola > Viola odorata. Next base: position 37,274,560 of record OY829541.1, read on the forward strand.
TTTCCGCATTGAAATCCACGTCGTCAGACAACGATCTAAGGAGAGCGTTCTAGCCTACAAGGAACGCATCAGTTGGTAGCGGAGCTCAGCTGTCCCGACTTGGTAAATCTATCCCTTTAATTATTACGTTTTCTTTGTTAGAATTGGTATTCCTTCGTTCTCTTCTACACCAATTCTCTTGCGTGCTATGTGTTAGTTGTCTTGTGTCAATTGTGTCTTGTGTGTGCGATTAGTGTGCAAATCATCCCAACGATTTGTAGGTCTTTACTATTGTCAAAAAAAAAAACAAAAACAAAGTCCCCCAAAGTGTCTTAGTTAATTTGTGTTTTCAGTTGCATTGAATTTCAAAAAAAAACAAAAAAAAACAAAAAAAACAAAAGTGAAACAATTTCGTCAAAAACAGAACAGGGGCGAAACCAGTACCATTCAGAAAAAAAGAAGAGAAAAATAACTTCAGAATCAAATACTAGAGTGAATTTGTGACTTATAGCAAAAAGAATCATTGGGTTTGGATTTCGGAATCAAAAGTTGTGGCAAAAACAAGTTTCAAAACCCTAATCGCATGCCATTAGCGTTTTTGAGTTGTCAATTGACTCAATCCATGTATTTTGAGCTTTTCTTTGATTCCAAGACTACTGTGCCTTCCTACTCTGTAGTACACTTGATTGATTGATTGATCTTTGCAATTGAATCAAGTATACTACCTCAAAACTTTCTTTCTACACTAGTTTTCTTTGTGTGTCTCTTTGGAAGCTTTACTTGAAATTTCTTCGAGTCAGGTTCATCTTGGACGACTGGAGGAGGATCTGAGGCAATCTGATTGTGAGATTAATAGAGAGACAAACACGAGAGTAAACACGTGAGGGAGTGATAGTTTTAGGCAATTTTACGCTTGGAAATTTTCTGTTTGAATTTCAGGATGTCAGGAAATCCAGAAAAGGAGGCTACGGTTGTGAATGATGTAGCCAAGGCTTTGCAAGACATAGCAGCCCAGCTCCAGGACATGGAAGCTTGGAGGCAGCAGTATGAGGCTAAGCGATCACAAAAATCATATGGCGACGATCGCAAGTGGAGGGACTACAATCGTTGTGATGTGAGCATGAGTAGCATCCGACCGAAAGTTTCACCCTTCAAGGGCAAGAGAGACCCCAACACTGGTTTGACGAGAGGTATTCCTTCTTCAACTCATGTGCAAACGCGAGATATTTTATGTCATACATGCACAGGCCGAGGGCACACTTCAATCCAATGTCCCAACAATAAAGTGAGCATTAAGGATCATGGTACGAAGAAGTGTAGTCAAGTTAACAATGCCAAGACTACTCGTCTGCAACATGTTCTTAGCAATAATGATGAGACCAAGGGAATTCAGTTGGCTGCCCTTACTAGTAGTGTTGTGAATACACAAGGTGAGATGGTAGCAAGTGACAATGGGCATGTGACGGTCGTATCCGAGAATGCTAAGGTGCTTGTTGAGCGCAATATGATTGAACCAGAAACAACTCTTGCTGGAATTAAGAACAATAAAAATCTTGAGAGCAAAAAAGGAGAGTTAAGTGAAAAGAAAGAGAGTGAGAAAAACAGTCCCCATGAAAAGAGTGAGCATGGGCAAAGAGATGAAATAAAAAACAGCCCCCATGAAAAAAGTGAGCATGGGAAAAGAGATGAGAGTTTAAAACATTCGCATGAAAAGAGTAAGCATGCAGAGAGTGGCATTGAGAGATCAAAAGGAGTGGTGTGTGTTTATGCCAAGAGAGAAAAAGTGAGGGATACAATACATGTGCAAAAAATCTATTTTGGCGCAAGCCTCCAAAAACTGAATTTTTGGCCATTACGCTTAGATTTTCCTAACGCTAATCCGTTTGTTTTCTCTTGTATTATCCTTTCTCTTAATGTTCAGAACAAGAGCAGGTTGTTAGCAGAAGAGAAGCCTCTTACCTTACCACCAAGAAGAGGGAAAGAACCTTGCACATCTGTGGTGCCTATTTTTGCAAAACCTAGGCCATTGCGCCTTGATCTTTCTAACCCAATTCCGTTTGTTTCCTTTACTTTGGTTGTTCACTCTCATGACCAGAACAAGAGCAGGTGGTTGGAAGAGGAGAAGCCTCTTACCTTACCACCAAGAAGAGGGAAAGAGCCTTGTGCATCCAGGGTGCCTAATTTGGCAAAACCTAACCAAAAGGGTATGATATGGGTCTCTTTCCTAAGGAGCGATTTGAGTGAGTATATGAACATCATTAATATTTATGCTTCTGATTATAAAGTTAATTTAATTGATGATGATTATATACAAGAGCCAAAGGCCAAGTTATATACCTTTGAAAACTACTTGCAAAAGTGCAAGCGATTTGGTGTGTTAACTAGGCCGAGAGGTCTTACTTTCCCTAACACAAAATTATTTGAATCTTCACATATATTTATATTGTTTGATCATTCTGCCATATGTGAGATTTATGATAAAATTGTGGGTAAATCGACTGGACTTAAGGGAACTCTATTCAAGCGTGATCACTTATTTAGGTCACATGATCTTTTGCGAATTTTTGATGAATATGATGCGTTTGATAGTTGTTTGGTGAGTTACTGTAGTATGTTTGAAATTACTAACTTAGTTTTAAGGAGTGTTATGTCTTTACATGATGTTTCTTTAAGTTTTGATAGTAATTTTAATGGAAAACCTTTCTTCGCGAAGTTGCTTGAGTTTTTACACCGATTTAATCTTTATGCTACTAATTCTGATTTTTATAAAACTTATAGTGATTATTTAGTTGAAACAAGGTCTATGTTTTGTATGCATAAAGGATATCATAGCAAGCGTGAGCGCTTAATTTGGCTGTGTAGCTTGTTACAGAAATTGACTGTGTATTGGTCATATGATGATGGTTTAATACATCAATATAACACAACTATTACTAACATACTATTTAAGGATGTTATGCTTTCACATCTTGTTCCTTTGAGTATTGTTAGTAATCATAGCAAGGAGTCACTTGGCGACTCGCGGATGGAATTGTGGAGGAGACTGAGCACGACAATGCTAAATTGGACACCTTGTCAACCACAATTGTGAGTTTCTAACCGCATGAATAAAAGAACGTACGTTTGGTTCTGTATGGCATGTCTTTGTTTGTAAGTATATGTTTGCATGGGAAGAATGTCTTCCGTTTGTTTTATTTACTTCCTACCTTATCACGCTTGCCATTATTTTTAGTCAGTTGGTGAAACTCGTGTGTTGTTTTACTCATATGACACCTTTCGGTTTGATGTTGCTGCTTTTGAGAGAGTTATTTAGTATAGGTGGCAGTAAGGGACAATCCAAGTGCTATGGTGTGGACAGCCTATGGACAATCCAACGCATTGCCCTATTCAAGGACATTGCAGCCGAAATGGATCTACAAGGTTGGTATGGCTCCATTCGTGATTACTTTGATATTTCTAACTTAAGGTTATTGGATGCAGGTGATGAGGATGTTGCTGATCTGGATTCGAGGGCGAATCCTTCTCAAGATGGAGGGGATGATACGATCCCAGCCAGGGCCAACCCTAGTGATGCACCGACAGGCACAACCACCCGCGTCAAGGCCCGAGCCTTGGAAGATGCAGCCGCGAGCCTCCCATTGCCGCCCACGGGCCCGATCACTCGAGCCAGGGCCCGAACCCTACAGAAAAGACTCAGCAGCCTTATTCATATGGAACTGAAGGCAGAGACAGCCTCAGAAGAAGCCAGCCTGCGCGCTCCCCAGCCGCGCCTTGTGACCTTGATCCGTGCCGCGGATGGGCCACACTTGGCCACTTCGGACCTTTAGGTCCACCAGCGCCCTTTTCCTATTTTTGACCAGGCCATGTTCATTTATAATACAAGAGAGGAGTCCAGGCCAAAAATCAGGAGAAACGCCCAAAGGATTTGGGACAGGCCCAAATCACAAGCCCGCATTGGACAGCGAAAGCCACTGCCGAGCCTTTTGAAGATTGGAGCATATTTCATCGCATAATATTCATGCCATAACTTCATATATGTGTTAGGAAGTTTCCCTCCAAATTTCAGTGGGAACTCTCGAGGGAATAAGGAAAACGCCTTGTTTCCTTAAAATGTGATTCGGCGGACCCGCAAGCAAAGCCACTTGGGCCTTTTGACCTAAATGGCGGAGCCTGCACTTCTATCCTATTTAGTAGACTTTATTTATGTTATTTTAGGGTTTCAGAACTTATTTGGAAGGGTGGCTTGTTGCCATTTTCGTTTAATTCATTTTTTAGAAACTAAACTAGTTTCCATTTTTGGAATTAGGGTTTAGCGCCTCTTTAAAAAGGAGCCGCCTATGTTATTTTGAGCAGACTTTGATTATTGATTATTGAAAGCATATTGCTTTGGATCTTTATCCACTTGTTCTTGATGAACCTTGCAACTAATTGAGTTTCGTGCATTCGATTAGCTTGTCAAGTAAAACTTGAAAGCACTAACTATTGAGTCTTTCGTCTTTGAATTGCCAAGAGCACCCACTCTTGGAGATTCATCGGTTTGACCCAAGAACCTCAAGGGATTCGGCGTGAAGTGCCAAGAGCACCCAGTCTTGAAGTTTCACGATTTTCTTCGAGTTAATTTCCGCATTGAAATCCACGTCGTCGGACAACGATCTAAGGAGAGCGTTCTAGCCTACAAGGAACGCATCAGGCCATGGCCGGATTGAAGGTGGAGGACTCCTCGTATCCCTCCTCTCTATTCGTGAGATTAGTATTCATCATGAAGGGTACCTACAAAAGGCAACAAACGCATCAACAAATAAATAAAGGGTTAGTCGCTCCCTCACGTGTTTGGGCGCTCGTGTGTCACACAAACTCTCTAATGCTCTCACTAACTCATCCACTTATATCTCCAAGCAAAACCAAGTAATGTAGCTTAGCACAATTCTAAGACACAAAACAGCACAAGGAAAACAAGGAAAACGAGCTTAGAAAGAAAGGTAGAGAAGGCTGAAATGAAATTCAAGGGATTGATGCGTTGAATTTCAATGACCAAGAGTAGAAATGGTGTGGGAAACAAGGCACAAAAACTCAAGACACAAAGGAAAGGTTGGCTCAAAATACAACTCAAGAAGAAAATGGAAAAGGAAAAGACAAAGAAAATCCAAAATTGAAGGCATAAAATAAAATCCGAACTTGTGTTCTTCCACGAAGACACTTTAAAAGCAATGTAATTCACTTCGATGCACATACACAAGTAGTTTCTTGCTTATGACTCCGTTGTTTGTCTTCTTCTTCTTTTTTTTTTTTATCAAATCTTTTAGTTCCCTTCTTTTCTGTTCTGTTTTTGCAAAGGGTGAAGAAGACTCACTTGTATAACAAGTATTTTAAAAGATGAAGTGAAAGACAAGTAGTTTTTGCTTTTGAATTTTTTTTCACTACAAGCCAAAAATGTGAGGTGGCAAGTGAAGATGATGTGTCAAAATATGTGTGGATGACAAGGCAAAGGATGCGGCACATGAGGTGGCTGTGTATGACAAGCACACAAAGTGTAGAGGAGCAAATTAGGGCCGGCCTAGAGTGGTGAGCAAGTTGAAATGCTTGTCTCACAATTGAAGCAAATACTAGGCTCACAATTAAGGTGATGTGGCCGGCTAGGGTTGGAGCATGCAATTTGGCACTTAGCAAGAATACAAGTAAGTCCACATGGCTCTCATGGCCACCATAGCAGGCTCCAATAACTTCAGCAGCAAATACACTTAATCAAGATGAAATAAACACCACTTTGACGCACACAAACACAAAAAAATTCAGCAATTGTGTTCTTCCAAAATTCAACAAACTAAAAGACAAGAAATTCTCAAGAACACCAAAATTTTTCAAATGAAGTGAGAGTGATTCCTATGATAGAAAACAATGTTTAAACCATAGAAAACAAGAATCAAGGTGTTTGAACCGAAGAAACTCAAGGAAAAGAAGATTGAACCGAAGAGAGGAACAGATGTAAAAATCAGAAAACATTTCAGCAAAAATGATAAATCTACGGTGGAAGAGATGATTCCTGCCATGAGAAGGGAGTTTACGAACCTACAAGAAGATTTGGAGCTCCGCTACCACTTGATAACATTCAGCCTTCCTTTGTATGGATTGAGGCCGAATGGTTGGACAACTTCGGATCTAGTCTTCTTGGAGAGGATGATGAACTCGGATTGGATGAATGAGTGCGGAATATTTGGATGTTAGGGAGTATTGAAGGCAGCGGATTATAGATGGAGGAAATCGAAAAGGATTTATGAAAAACAGTAAATAAAACTTGCACACAAATGTTTACAAGGATCAACAATCGAAACCTTCCCTTAATTGATCACAATGATCAAGCCGAAAGGTGTTAATTGCTTGAAGGAAAACCGGATTTTAGATCCCTAGGGCAAAGATAACTAATTAGTTTTGAAATGGAGATAACTCACATTTAAATCAAAGACAAGGTATAAAAGAGGCTAAACCCTTCTATTTATACCTTGAGGATTATTACATGGAAAACCCTAAAATACCCTACACTTAGACTAAGGTGCGGACTTGAGGAGATGGGCCTTGATGTGGTCTTGAAGGCTTCCGCTAGGGCAAGGGCCAAGGCGCGGCGCGCGCGAGGGCTTGTGCACAGACTCGCGCGGACGTCCTCATCGGATGTGAGGGTTTGGCGCGGCCTCGTGCGTGTCTCTTCATGGGTTGCTCGGTCATCCCGTGAAGTCTTGGCGCGGATACGAGTTAGAGCCCTCGAGCTCGTATCAGTCATGTTAAAGCCTGCGACATACCGCTAGGCCGGGTGGTATGCCGCTAAGGCCCTATCTTCATGATTTGCACGGCCTCGAAGGAGGACTTCATGGCTTTCGAGGGTTGGCGCGGGAGTCCTCATGCCATGCGCGGCCAACTCATGAAAGCATGCACCTAGAGCTTCCATGCTCGTATCATCACCTCCCCCTTCGAGGAGATTTATCCTCGAATCTAGAGGTGAAAATCGCACGAACGCAGCAATAAAAACTTTGGGCAGGCACTTGAAGTCCAAAACAGCATGTGGTCCAAAATGCATTGCTGCCACATAACAAGTTCTCTCATCCACATACTCACCAATTGCGAAGGGAATGGTCACTTGTTTAGTCGCCTTAATGGAACTAGTCTTCTTGGAGAGGATGATGAACTCGGATTGGATGAATGAGTGCGGAATGAGGCCGAATTGTTGAGGGCCAAGTGAGGTTAGCAAGAGCCCATAGGGCAAGGATGAAGAGTATCGCACGAAGGTCAAGTGAGTTTGAGCAAGGAAGGCGTAAGGAACATGAGCAAGAGGCGCCTATGGCTGCGGAAGATTCCAGAGATGATTTGGTGGTCAAGATGAACTCCGATTTGAGTAATTCCAAAAATACAAGACACCTCAAGATGTTAGGAATGTCGTGTCCAAAAATTAGGTCAATCAGACGAGGGAATCAGGGTCGGATTTGAGTCAAGAAATCAGCGTGCACAGTGGGAACGTAATCCGTCAAGGCAATATTGACCATGAGCCAAAATAAAAACGGTTCGAGCTTTTTAAGTAATTCCAATTGGAATGGAAACCTAAGTCAAGGAGCTAATTTTGGACCAATTGTGAGTAGAAACGAACGAGCCAATCAAGAGAAGACTCGAGAAGAATTTCAGTACGACAAGGAAAGACCAAGTTCTAATGCGACTAGGAGAAGGAATTCAATTTGAGCAAGAAGAGCGGGTAGACGCCTATGAGAGGACTTGGATGAGCTGATTAGATTATTATTACTATTATTTATTACTTTGTTAGAGTTTAATTATAGATAGGAGTTCTATTCTAATTAGTAGTTCTATTTCTTGTAAAACTAGTATTGTAAAACGCCTATTTAAAGGCTTGCTTTGTTATTAATAAAATTAGATCAGAATTTACACATAAACACTTTACCAAATTTCCATTCCATCATTCTATCATCTTACTTTCTCGATCTTCGAAGCAATTCATTTTTGTGTACTTAGACGTGGACTCGGTTAGAGCTAGTGAAGCGTGGCGTTTGTCGTGTTCAAGCGTGGAGGTGCGTGAACTAGTGTTGCGTGTGCAAAGCGTGGCATTTGTCGTGATCAAGCGTGGAGGAGCGTGAGCAGCGTGGGGGATTGTCATGTTCAATCTCGGCGAGAAGGGTTCGTAGGTGTACTCCTTCGAATTAGGTCTCGGGTGCCAGTCAAGTACTAGGTGTGCTAATGGGTCGTGTTCTCTTTAGGGTGCGACTAGGGTGTACATCATCATCATCACATAGGCATGTCGTGTTCTCGTCATTAACCTCAACTCAAAGGGTCGTGTTCCTTTCACAAAGTGATATCAATTAATAGTATGGGATATTAATTGATCAAAGAAGAATGTTCGTGAAGAACAAAGGGATTTTTGTCATAATTCCACGCATCAAACCTACCCGAGAACAAGATCATTCACTTATGCGCCTCGGATTCTAACCTAGCATCCAAGGATCGTATCACTCAAGGTCCAAGGAGTGTTAGTGACTATTTCCATGAGTTACAAACCTGTCTTATGCGCGCTAATGTGACTGAAAGTTTGGAGGCTGGCAAGATTTTTGGGTGGATTGCATAGAGAGATAGCCTACCAACTCGATTTTCAGACCTACAACACTTTGGATGACATGTTCCACCTTGCTTTGAAAATTGAGAGACAAGTAAGTACTAGGCCGAAACCTCCTTTCAATTCCTCTTTTACTGTTAAGCCTTCTTGGAATTCTTCATCTCCTTCGCCTAAACACTCCTTAGACACCAAACAACCCCTGTTTGCCTCTAAACTAAACACCTACCCAAACACAACACCTACTTCGGTAAACACACCTACACTTACCCCAAACACCTACCCTAACCCTATATGATACGAGCACGGATGCTCTAGGCGCACCGTCTCATGAGTTGGCCGCGCAAGGCATGACAAAGCCCGCGCACACGCCCGCGCCAACCCTAGCAACCCATGAGCGCGCTAGCTCGGGCACAAGGCCCATGCCTCAAGACCTTGCGCCCACCAAGCCCATCTCCAAGCCCGGCAACCCACCCCTTTGTCCAAGGGTATTTTAGGTTCCTGATTTCAGAATTGTAATAATTCACAAGCTATAAATAGTAGGACATAGCCTCTTTTATAACTTGTCTTTGAATCAAGTGAATCTTTTCTAAAGGCCAATTAGTTTAAGTAATTAGGGTTAGGTTTTCCTAGGGCTCTTCAAGCCGTCTCCCTCCTTCTTGATCAAGCAGCCAGTTTGCTCACACATGTTAGAGAGAGGGTCGGTTATGATTTAAGAGATCCTTGTAGTTCATAGAAAGGTTGCTTTGCCTTTGTTGCAAAGAGGGTTTTCTTTTCTTCAAGTTAATATATGCATACCTTCAATACATCTCTATCCTTCCTTCCATATTAACCGCTGCCTAATATACTCCATCTAAATCATCTAAACACTCCATTGAAACACCTAAATACCTTCATCCGAACCAGCAACCAACCTCTCACAAGGGGACTAGATCCGGGGCTGCCTTCAATCCGTTCATCTTCTCCAAAACAGAGGCTGAATCGTACCAAGTGGTAGCGGATCGCCAATCATCCTCTAGGTTGGTCGAAATTTTTCTCTCTTTGCTGATTTTTCATGGTCGTTCCCCTATATTGAAAAACATCATTTTCGTGTCATTTCCACGGTTCAAACACATTATCCTTCCATATCTACGGTGGAAACATTGTTTTCTACCATCATCTGCCTTCCTTTTTCAATCCAAGCAATTTCGGATTTTAGGTCAAAATTCGTCTTCTAGTGATTTGATCTTGCACAAACACTTTTGCTGAATTGATTTGTGTTTTTGGTGCTAGTTATGACTTAAATCTTCATCTTCTTGGTATTATTTGTTGCTGAATTTATTGGAGCATCCTATGGTGGCCTTGAGAGCCATGTGGACTTGTTTGTTTGGTAGCTAAGTGGTCCCAAATTGTTACTCTCTTCCTAGCTGGCCACGTCACCCTCATTGTGAGCCAAGCATTTCAGCTTGCTCACTACTCCATCTTTCCCTAGCCGGCCCTAGGACACACACACTTAGCCCCCTCTTGCTTGTCATACACATTGTCACTCCTTGTCATTCTGTTGCTCTTGACACTTGTCACACATTTACCAACTACAAGTCATACAATCAAAATCTGGCATTTAGTGAAAAATAATTTTTGTTTTTCTACTACTTGTCTTTCACTTATCAACATCAAATATGTCTCAAACTGATCTTGTCCATGGGCCTGAGTCGGGCGAATCATCTACACTCTCTCCAGCCCTTGCAACCCTCACGGTTTCCTTGGAAAAATTCATGCTCAAAATGGACCTTCAATGGGAGGAACAAAGGCGGACCAATGCCTTACTTTTGGGTGAGCGTCGGCCACCTCAGCCACAAGTAGAACAACCCCCGCCCCCACCTCCACCTCCACCCCCTCCTCCATCAAACATCCAAAATACACACTACCACCAAACAACTCGACCAAACAACCCCTCTAGCATCGCTTATTATGCGTTCCCGCGAATGGAAAGCCATGCGGAGGTTCATAAGGCAGCAAGCCACCATGGCCAAGAGGGCAAGGCCCAAGACCTCCACTCACTCCATAGGGCACCCCCGCCCGTAAACCAAAACAGTAGCGCTTTGCTCATGGACTCGCGAGGCGTGGCCTTTCACAATGATCTAAGTCAGCCACTCACACACACGGTCCATCCAGCCACCTACCCAAATGACCATAGACAACTACACCAGCACACCCCTAATCCCGTTCCCTACCAAAATGACCCGAGACAGCCGCACATCCCTAACCAACACCAAATGGCCAATCACCTAGCCGTCCCTCTACATCGCGCCAATGCATACGTTCCCCCATTCTATGATAGACCTAAACCACCCCAATCGCCACAATATGAGCATGCACACGGTGATAGACGCTTCGATTATGAGGACCCTTTTGAGCCAAGAGGCCGAAGACCCTATGGGAGAGAGTGGACAGCAACATCTCGGCCATCAAAGTCTCAATCCCTATGTTTGAGGGAAAGGATGATCCGGAGGTATTTTATGAGTGGGAAGGCCAAGTAGAACGCATTTTCGCATGTTACAACTATGCTGAAGAGAAGAAAGTGAAACTAGCGCTTGTGGAATTCAAGGGCATGGCAACCCAATGGTGGGATCGCTTAGTTGCAACAAGGAGAATTGAGAGAGTTCCACCCGTGGCAACTTGGGAGGAATTAAAGTACGAAATACGAAGGAGGTTCATACCTAGCTACCATATCCGTGACCTACATCAGCGGCTCCAACGCCTCACACAAGGTTCCAAGAGTGTGAGTGACTACTTTCATGAGTTACAAACTTGTCTTATGCGCGCCAATATAACAGAAACTTTGTAAACTACAATGGCAAGATTTGTGAGTGGGCTGCAACGGGAGATAGCATACCAACTCGATTTTCAGACCTACAACACCTTGGAGGAAATGTTCCACCTTGCTTTGAAAATCGAGAGACAAGTAAGTACTAGGCCGAAACCACCCTTCAACTCTTTTCCCAATTCCAAACCTCATTGGAATTCTTCAACTCCTTCGCCTACACAAAACCTAGACACAAAACAACCTCCTCTCCCACCTAAACCAAACACATCAGCCACTGCCCCAAACACCAACCCTAACCCTCGGACCCCACATAGGAACATTGAGTGTTTTAAATGCGGAGGAAGAGGCCATATGCACGCTGAATGCCCTAACTGGCGGATCATGATCTTGAGAGAAAGTGGTGACATAGTCAGCGATGATGAGGCTGAAGTTACACATCAGGGGGTCACCGAATTGGGGCATGACTCGAGTGATGATGAGGCCGAGGCCTATATCAGTGTGGATGTCCCGCTGTCTTTGGTGGTTAGGCGCTCCTTGAACATTCAGCCCATGGTAGACGACAAGGCAGTAGAGCAAAGAGACAACCTCTTTCTTACTCGTGGTGTAGTAAATGACATGGTAATCTCCATTGTGATTGATAATGGCAGTTGCACCGATGTGGCAAGTACCTTCCTCGTCCATTCTTTGGGCTTAGCTACCATCAAGCACCCTAAACCCTATGTCCTTAATTGGTTTAACGATGGCAGCTCAGTTAAGGTGACTAAGAAAGTGACCATTCCCTTCTCAATCGGCGAGTATGTGGATGAAAGAACTTGTGATGTGGCAGCAATACATTTCGGCCATTTACTCCTTGGTAGGCCGTGGCAATTCGACAAAAGAGCTCTCCACGATGGGTTCCACAACACTTAAAAATTCAGACACATGAACCGCAAGTTTCACATTCAGCCATTGCCCCCCTCCGAAGTATTCAAAGACCAAGCCAAGCTCTCCAAAGCGTGGGCCACCTTTGTCCTTCCGGCCACACTTAATATTCAGAATGAGGGCAGTGGAAAGAAGAAAGTAAGGGTAGCCATAGAGGAAAATACCTTACTTGAAGTCAGTGAGAGTGGACCGAGTGAAAACAGTGTGCAAGGTCCACCCAAAAAAGTTAACTTATGTGCCGTGAGAGGTGCAATTGCTGTCCTAAATCCGTGTCCTCTTGGCGGGTTTAAGGATCCTTACTTGGATTTCACTAACACTAATCCTTTTCCCTCTTGTGCTCACTCTAATCTTGTGATAGGAAATAGGAACTTTGCATCTTTGGTGCCTAAAATCCATCGCTCGCCATCAGCCCGTTTACTGTTTTGGATCTTCCAGTGGCTGCCCAAAGTTGTTCTTGCTGCATTCACCAAGTCCTCACCCTTAGATTCGAGGTCGAATCTCCTGAAAGGGGGAGGGAATGATACGAGCACGGATGCTCTAGGCGCACCGTCTCATGAGTTGGCCACGCAAGGCATGACAAAGCCCGCGCCAACCCTAGCAACCCATGAGCGCGCTAGCGCGCGCACAAGGCCCATGCCTCAAGACCTCGCGCCCACCAAGCCCATCTCCAAGCCCGGCAACCCACCCCTTTGTCCAAGGGTATTTTAGGTTCCTGATTTCCGAATTGTAATAATTCACAAGCTATAAATAGTAGGACATAGCCTCTTTTATAGCTTGTCTTTGAATAAAGTGAATCTTTTCTAAAGGCCAATTAGTTTAAGTAATTAGGGTTAGGTTTTCCTAGGGCTCTTCAAGCCGTCTCCCTCCTTCTTGACCAACCAGCCGGTTTGCTCACACATGTTAGTGAGAGGGTCGGTTCTGATTTAAGAGATCCTTGTAGTTCATAGAAATGTTGCTTTGCCTTTGTTGCAAAGAGGGTTTCTCTTCTTCAAGTTAATATATGCATACCTTCAATACATCTCTATCCTTCCTTCCATATTAAACCGCTGCCTAATATACTTCATCTAAATCATCTAAACACTCCATTGAGACACCTAAATACCTTCATCCGAACCAGCAACCAACCTCTCACAAGGGGACTAGATCCGGGGCTGCCTTCAATCCGTTCATCTTCTCCAAAACAGAGGCTGAATCGTACCACTACACTTGTGTGGAAGTTGAAGAAAGTAAGTGGAGAGATTGAGGAAAATATCGTACATGAAAACAATGAGCTTGTACAGAGTAGAAAAACATGGCTTGAAAATAGGAAGCAAGCTAGTGAGCATACGAGTGAAAACAGTGAGCAAATGGCACCCAAAAAAGTGAACTTATGTGTCGTGAGGAGTGTGGTGAGACTTGCGGATTCTTACCCTAAACCGTGCACTCTTGGCCAGTTTAAGAATCCTTATTTGGTTTTCACTAACCCTAACCCCTCTCTCTAGTGATATCTCTTATCTTGTGCTAGTTTCGGCAAATGATGATACGAGCACGAGCATGGGATACTTCACTAGAAGCAAAGGAATGGTAGCCTTGCTATTCAGGAGCCTTAGGGCCGAGGAGAGCAGCTTGGAACCAAGGCACAAATGGGTGACTTGCATGCACGCCAACTCCTTCGCCATAAGCACCGCTCGCGACTCATGGGCAGCCTGTGCATCCTATGAAGAACCCCGCACCGATCCCGCGCCTAACCCTAGGAAGCCATGAGGCCGTGCGGATTAGCCCTTGCGCCTACCCAAGCCTTGCGTCCTTAGCTGGTTGGCCGAAGCCCATCTTCCAAGCCCATCATCAATTGCTGCCAAGGCCAAGGCCAAGCCCTTTTGTCCAAGGGTGTAAGGGTATTTACCCCTTCTATTTTTAAGCTTAGGTATTTAAAGTGCATTGAATTCATTTCAGCACTTTGTCTTTGTTTTTGTGATAAACTTCAGCCTAGACCAACTCTTAGCTAGCTAATTAGGGTTCTTCAAACCAGCACACTATCTTCTCCAATTCTAGTTGCTCATCTCTTTTGATGAGAGGGCTGAATTGATTAGAGATCCTTTGTTCTTTTCAGCAAGGTTACTCAAGTCCATCTTGAGGGGGTTTGCTAAGAACAAAGTTCTGATTTGTTAATCATAAATACACCTTTCCTTTTCCTCCATGTTCATCCGCTGCATACTACTCATGTATTCCTTCATATTATCCGTTCATCCATCCATCCATCAAAAACCAACCTCCGAAAGAGACTAGATCCGGCTTCTTCCAAGAAATCAGCGGCTAAACTCCTCCAAAAGGAGCTAGGGCCTTATCAAGTGGTAGCGGAGCTCCAATCCGTGCTCTAGGTTGGTAAACTTCATCGTTTTCACCGTTGAATCGGCTGAAATTTTTTCTGTTTTCGGGTAAATTTCACCACCGTTCCTCTAAACTGAAATTGCTTGTTCTTTCCATTTCCTACGGTTCAAACACTTATTCCTTCCATATCCACAGTGGAAACATTGTTTCTAACGGTGGGAATCAATCGTTTGTCATTCCGAGCATTTCTGATTTTAGGTCAAAAATTTTCGTTTCTAGTGATTTGATCTTGCACAAACACATTGGCTGGATTGATTTGTGTTTATTGTCTTTGGTGACTGAAATCTTCATCTTCTTGACAATATTTGCTGCTGAATATATTGGAGCTTCCTATGGTGGCCATGAGACCCATGTGGACTGATTTTATTTGAGCCAAGTATTTCACATTTAATCCTCTCTTCCTATTCGGCCACATCTCCCTATTTTCAGCCTAGTATTCTCATTTACTTGTGCACACAGCCGGCCCTAAAACCAGCAAGCTTCCCTCACCCTTTGTTTGTCATACACTTGGCATAAACTCCTTGTCATACAATCTGATTTGCCTGAGCTCATTGTCACACATCTTGGTGCATATTAGCAAAAATTGTGGTGCATTTTAGTGACAACTTTGGGTGCATGTTAGCCAAAACTTGGGTGCATTTTAGCAAAAAATGTGGTGCATTTTAACTTCAAAATACTGGTTTATTTTAGTGAAAAATTTCGGTGCACGTTAGCAAAAAATTTCATCAATTCGTGAAATTTTTTTTAACTTGCAAAATTATTTGCCTTCCACTTCAATTATCAAAAACTCATTTCATACATTTATTGAAGCTCTCTTGCACTTACAAAAAAAAAAAAAAAAAAGACAGCAAAGAAAAGAAAGGGATCAAAAGAGTAAAAGAAATCCCTAAGTCAAAAAAAAAAAAAAAGTAAAGAAAGAAAGGGATCAAAAGAGTGAAATCAGTCCCTCAATCAAAAGAAAAAGAATACATGTGAGTCAAAGCAAGAGGCAAAATGTATGTGTGCATTTGAAGTGTTTTCGTTCAAGTTAAGGTGTGCATTTACCAAGTGTTTCATTTTGCCGCAAATTTTGAATTGTGAAGCTTAGTCTCATTTCCCTCCATTTCTTCTAGTGTTGGTCCTTTGAGCTTGCCTTTCTTTTGTGTCTTTGAGTTTTCGTCACTTGATTCCTACATCAATATCCACTCTAACCTAATTAGTGTTCAAACTCAAACAATTTTTCCTTGAACACTAATTCGGTTTCCTTACCTTTCATTTCTGCCCTAGTTTTCTTTGATTCTCCTTGTGCGCATTGAGTCTTAGAGTCATTGCTAGCTATTTTGTTTGGTTTGGAACTGAAGTTTGAGTGGGTGAGATTGTGAGAGCATTAGAGTGTAGTGCGAAACACGAGCGATACACGTGAGGGAGGGACTAACCCTTTATCATTTTCAACTGCGTTTGTGTCTTTTTGCAGGTACATTTTCTATGTCTAACCACGGCACAAATCTGAGTGAGGGGTCGGATGAGTCCTCTCCCCTAAACCCGACCATGGCATCTCTTACGGTCCAAATGGGAGAGACTCGCCAGCATGTGGCTGCTTTGCAACAACACGCCACAAGACAAGAGCAAGCCAATATTGACATCTTGGCTGCCATTGCTGCCTTAGCGGCAAAAGTTTCTACACCCTCACCACAACCTCCAAATTACCCTCCAACCACGACTTACCCACCCCAACCTTCCCCACAAGCCCCAATTTATACACCAGCCCCAAATTACACACCACAAGCCCATTTTCATCAAACTACTCGCCCATAAGATCCTACTAGTCTCGACTACTATGCCTTCCTGCAAGTAGAGGGTCATACGGATAGGGCTACAACAGCCGGCCATCTTGGCCACGATGAGGAAGCCCTAGGCCACCATACTCACCATACCGTGCCCCCACATCTTGAACACAACCGTAGCAATTTTTTGGTGGACAATCATAGCGTCGCTTTTCCTCATCCTCCTAGCCAGCCACATGTGCAACCTAATCAGCCCTACACCCACACTCTTGACACGAGACAGCCACCACATCAGCCCCCCCCCCCCACCACATAACCCTAGACAACCGCATACACCAACTCCACTCCAAATAGCTAATCACCTAGTTGTTCCCCTACATCATGCGAATGCATATGTCCCACCCCATTATGAGCAGCCTAGGCAGCAACATCCACCTCACTATGAGCACGCTCACAATGCTCGAAGGTTTGATCATGATGAGATATACGAGCAGCGGGGTTATAGGCACAATGAGGAGAGAGTGGATCACAACCTCTCGAGTATCAAGTTGTCAATCCCTACCTTCGAGGGTAAGGATGACCCGGATACTTTTCATGAATGGGAGAACAAAGTGGATAGGCAATTTGCTTGTTACAACTACTCCGAGACAAAGAAGCTGAAATTGGCCATTGTAGAGTTCACGGGCTTAGCGATACAATGGTGGGATCACCTTTGTTTGATAAAGAGAAATGAGGGTAGCCCGCCTATTGAGACTTGGGAGGAGTTGAGGACTGAAATGAGGCATCGGTTTGTGCCCCCACACTACATCCGTGACTTGCACCAGCGTCTCCAACGTTTGTATCAAGGCCCCCGTACCGTGAGTGACTACTACCACGAGATGTTGACTTGTTTGATGCGGGCCAGCACAAATAAGACCACGGAGGCCACCATGGCTCGTTTTATGAGTGGTCTACATAAGGAAATTTCCTATCAGCTAGACTTCCACAAGTACGACACATTGGAGGAGATGTTCCATTTGGCCTTAAAAATCGAGAAGCAAGTGACTGCCAAGCCGAAAATACCCTACACCTCTCCTTCACCTTTCTAAAAATCATGGCAGACCCCTCCCTTCCCTTCTAAGTCTACCAATGACAGCCCCAAACCACCTTTCACAACCAAGCCAAACACCACCCCAAACACTACAAATCAGCCACCTTACGCTCCAAAACCACCCTTAAACACCCAAAGAACTCCTTCTAGAAGCATTAAGTGCTTCAAATGTGGGGGCAGCGGCCATATGAAGGCCGAGTGTCCCAATAGGTGAGTCATCTTGATTCGCGAGGGAGAAGAATTAGAGAGTGAGGATGATGAGGAGACAGCCCCACCTCACGGTCACTTATGGGATATTGATGATGATCCGAATGAAGAGGAGGCTGGATATGCCTATGTAGACGTGCCAACATGCCTAGTTGTGAGGCGCACATTAAGTGTGGCAGCAAAGGAAGATGATAAAGTCCTTGAGCAGCGAGAAAACTTGTTCCATACGCGTGGGGTTTCGAATGGAATGGTAATCTCCATCATTGTAGACAATGGAAGTTGTGCGGATGTGGCCAGCACTCTCCTTGTGCACTCCTTGGGTCTCCCCACCTCCAAACACCCTAGGCCATACTCCTTGAATTGGTTCAATGATGGGAGTTCAGTTAAGGTCAAGCGGCAAGTCCTCATTCCACTTCAGATTGGAAAATACACGGATGAGCGCTTATGTGATGTGGCACCGATGCATTCTAGCCATCTCCTCCTTGGCAGACCTTGGCAATTTGATCGGAAGGCCATTCACAATGGTTTTCACAACACTTACAAGCTAGAACACCTTGGAAGCAAGTTCATTATCCCACCCCTTCCTCCTAGCCAAGTGTACGAAGACCAGCTGAAGTTAGAAAAGGCTTCAGCCACTTTTGAGATAACATCTTCGCTTGGATCACAAAAGGTGTGGAGTGGAGAGAAGAATGTAAGTTGTGAGAGTGTTAAAAACAGCGGGCATGAAAAATGCGAGCATACGCCGAGTGGAGAGAAAAATGTGAGCTTTGCAAGTGAGTTGAGTGGTAACACACGACTTGACAAAAGTAAGCAAGTTAGTGAGCCTTTGAGTGGAGTGAAAATGGGCAGTAAAGTGAGTTTAATTGCTAAAGGAAGAGATGTAAGGCATGCTCTTATCATGCGCAAGCCTTGCATCCTAATCAGATTTAAGGAACACTCGCTTATTGCTTCTAACACTAATCCTTCCTTTCCCCCTCTTATGTCTCCTCTTTTGCTAGATTTCAAGGATGTGTTTCTGGAAGAAATCCCCAATGGCCTCCCACCCGTGCGTGGAATTGAGCACCGGATTGATTTCCTCCCCGGATCAACTATTCCAAACCGCCCGGCATACCGCTGCAATCCGAAAGAAACACATGAACTTCAGCAGCAAATTGACGCTCTTCTAGACAAGGGTTTCATTCGGGAGAGCCTCTCCCCTTGTGTTGTCCCCGTGATCCTCGTGCCTAAGAAGGATGGAAGTTGGCGCATGTGTATGGACTGTCGTTCCGTCAATAAAATCACGGTAAAGTACTCTCACCCCATCCCTCGTTTGGATGACATGCTGGATGAGTTAAGTGGTGCTAGAATCTTCTCTAAAATTGACTTAGTGAGTGGCTATCACCAAATTAGAATGCATGAGGAAGATCAATGGAAAACAGCCTTTAAAACTAAGTTCGGTCTTTATGAATGGCTTGTTATGCCCTTTGGTCTCACAAATGCTCCTAGCACTTTTATGCGTCTAATGAACCATGTACTTAGGCCTTTTATCGGCAAATTTGTGGTTGTTTATTTTGACGACATATTGGTTTATAGCACTTGTTTAGAAGTCCATTTAGACCATTTGCACCAGATTTTTCTTACCCTTCGCAAGCATCAGCTCTTCGCGAAGTTATCCAAGTGTGAATTCTGTTTGGAGGAAGTGCACTTCCTTAGCTTCATTGTAGGTACCTTCGGCCTCAAGGTAGACAATGAGAAGGTTAGGGCCATTGCTGAATGGCCAACACCAGCCAACTTGGGAGACATTCGTTCCTTCCACGGGCTGGCCGGATTCTACCGCCGTTTCATCAAAGACTTCTCCACCATCACCGCCCCCCTCAATGCTCTCACCAAAAAGAATGTCTCCTTCCTTTGGGGCAAAGAGCAAGAGGTGGCCTTCAACACACTCAAGGACAAGCTGACTTCCAGCCTGGTCCTCACCCTCCCCAACTTCGATAAGACATTCGAGGTGGAGTGTGACGCAAGTGGGATAGGAATTGGGGCTGTTTTGGTCCAAGAAAAGAAACCGGTGGCTTATTTTAGTGAGAAGTTGAAGGGAGCTCAACTAAACTACTGCACGTATGACCGAGAGTTATACGCACTTGTGAGAGCCCTCAACGTGTGGGAGCATTACTTGCTACCCAAGGAGTTCGTGGTTCACACAGATCACCTTAGCCTCAAATACCTCAAGGGACAAGGGAAGCTCAACAAGCGCCATGAAGCATGGATGGAATTTATCGAGCGTTTCCCTTATCACATCAAGTATTTGAAAGGGAAGGACAATGTAGTGGCGGATGCTCTATCCCGTAGGTATGCCCTTCTCACTTCCCTCCATTCACGCCTCTTAGGCTTCCACACATCACTTCTTTGTATGCTGCTGATTTAGACTTTATGGATGCTTATCTTGAATGCTCTAATGGTGCACATGGCATATTTGTGATACATGCTGATTTTCTGTTTCGTAAAGGTAGATTGTGCATACCTCGTTGTAGTACACGTGAGTTACTTATGAGAGAATCGCATGGGGGAGGTCTAATGGGGCACTTTGGGGTAGATAAGACTCTTAGCACATTTAAAGAGCACTTTATTTTGGCCTCACATGAAGAAACATGTTGCTCATACTGTGGCTGCTTGTATTACTTGTAAACGTGCCAAGTCTAAATGCATTAATCATGGTCTTTACATGCCTTTGCCGGTTGCATCTCATCCATGGTGTGATCTCTCTATGGATTTTGTGGTTGGGCTGCCCTGAACCAAAAGGGGGAAGGATTCGTTGTTTGTAGTTGTTGATCGTTTCTCTAAAATGGCACACTTTATTCCTTGTCACACTACAAATGATGCATCTCACATTGCCTCTCTTTTCTTTCATGAAATTGTTCGTTTACATGGCATGCCACGCACGATTGTTAGTGATAGGGATAGCAAATTCCTTAGTCATTTTTGGCGTGTGTTGTGGGCAAAGTTGAGAACTAAGTTGCTGTTTTCCACTTCGTGTTATCCTCAAACGGATGGCCAAACTAAAGTAGTTAATAGGACTTTAGGCACTATGTTGCGTGTTATGATTCAGCAGTATTCCAAGTCTTGGGACGATTGTATCCCTTTTATTGAATTTGCATACAATCGCGCAATGCATTCTTCAACTCGCTTTTCTCCTTTTGAGCTAGTCTACGGGTTTAACCCTCTTACCCCCATAGACTTGCTGCCTCTCTCTCTCACTGATTGTCCAAGCTTAGATGGCGAGGAGAAAGAAGCCATGGTCTGAAAATTGCATGAGAAAGCCAAGGAGCGAATGGAAGACTTGAACAACAAACTAATGGAAAAACGCAACTCGGGTCGCCGCATCAAATCCTTTGAAGTGGGCGAATGGGTCTGGTTGCATTTGAGAAAGGATCGTTTCCCCTCTCAACGCAAGGGAAAACTTAGCCAACGAGGAGATGGACCTTTTCTCATTGTGGAGAAATTCAGTGACAATGCTTATCGTCTCGATATCCCTATTTCTTTTGGTTCCATAAGCTCAACTTTCAATATTAATGACTTGTCACCCTATTTTGTAGGTGATACCGATGGAGTTGAGGAGGAGCAGCCATTGGATTCGAGGTCAAATCCACTCAAAGGGGGAGGGGATGATACGAGCACGAGCATGGGATACTTCACTAGAAGCA
Source organism: Viola odorata (assembly GCA_963691705.1). NCBI lineage: Eukaryota > Viridiplantae > Streptophyta > Magnoliopsida > Malpighiales > Violaceae > Viola > Viola odorata. Next base: position 37,295,969 of record OY829541.1, read on the forward strand.
AAGGAATGGTAGCCGTGCTATTGAGGAGCCTTAGGGCCGAGGAGAGCAGCTTGGAACCAAGGCACAAATGGGTGACTTGCATGCACGCCAACTCCTTCGCCATAAGCACCGCTCGCGACTCATGGGCAGCCCGCGCATCCTATGAAGAACCCCGCACCGATCCCGCGCCTAACCCTAGGAAGCCATGAGGCCGTGCGGATCAGCCCTTGCGCTTGCCCAAGCCTTGTGTCCTTAGCTGGTTGGCCGAAGCCCATCTTCCAAGCCCATCATCAATTGCTGCCAAGCCCCTTTGTCTAAGGGTGCAAGGGTATTTATCCCTTCTATTTTTAAGCTTAGGTATTTAAAGTGCATTGAATTCATTTCAGCACTTTGTCTTTGTTTTTGTGATAAACTTCAGCCTAGACTAACTCTTAGCTAGCTAATTAGGGTTCTTCAAACCAGCACACTATCTTCTCCAATTCGGGTTGCTCATCTCTTTTGATGAGAGGGCTGAATTGATAGAGATCCTTTGTTCTTTTCAGTAACGTTACTCAAGTCCATCTTGAGGGGGTTTGCTAAGAATAGAGTTCTTATTTGTTACTCCTAAATACACCTTTCCTCTACATCCATGTTCATCCGCTGCATCTAACTCCGTCATCTCTTGAAATACTCATCCGTATCATCCTTTCTATCCGATTGAAGCAAGTTGCCGACCTCTTGAAGAGACTAGATCCGGCTCCCTCTCAAACCAGCGGCTAAACTCCTCTAAAAGGAGCTAGGGCCTTATCAGATGGATAATGCACTACCCAAGAACTGAAATGTGCGCTGCAATAGAAGGCAATGCACGGCTGCCTCATGGCAATCCGAAGTAGACTCATCCGAAACCAGTAGCTTATCCTCCAACGGAGTCGACTGAACCTCAATAAGTGATGGCAATTCGGATGTAAACACCCCCTCCTGAATGGGATCTAAAATATCATCAATAGAGTGCCAATCGGGAGGGCAAACGGTAACCTCTTCACATTTCCCAAGGTGCCCGGAAACCCGTAGGTTATCACATATAAGGGTCATTGCTGCCATGGTGTTTGTCATGGCCTGAGTGCTTCTTTCCAGGCGCGTTACAATTGGAGCCATCCTCAAGGCGAAAGGTGAGGTGCCATGGTGTGGGGACGGGGCAACCTTGGTGAAGTAGTACTCATGCCCATACGAAATCTCTCCACTAGTCGTATAAGACTCATACGCATAGGCTTGCCGAGAGGGCTCAATATGATCATACTCCAACCGGGAAGGAATGGAATCGTAACTAGGAAGAGGCGGGGGCCAATGGACTAGGTGGGGAGGCTGCTCATAAGAATATAGTGTGGCGTGGTGAGGATGTGCACCAAAATCCGGTGGCACAAAAGGTCAATAATGGCTGCCACGATCCGGAACATAGATAGAGGTGGCACTGTGTGGGGAAGGGGCAGCCTCGGTGAAGTGGTCATGGTTGTGCTCAAGTGAATGGTGGTCTAGGCTGTCCATCACATAAGGGCTAGAACCATAATTCGTCTCGATGGCATAGGCGCTGCCATAATAAGGGTCGTGTAGATAGGGCTCAACCTCATGCTCAATGCCATAGCTTGCCTCATAGCAATAAGAGGGCTGGTCACTAGAACCCGTGGTGGATGCGGTGCAAGAACAACAAGAGTCCTCCTCCCAAGAGGACCCATCATGCTCACAACAAGATGACATAGGAAAAATTCCTACAAAAGAAAACAAAACAAACACAATTGATAGCTAACAGGGTTAGTCTCTCCCTCACGTGTTTCACTCTCGTGTTTGTCAGTCTAATGTACTCACACTCTTCTCTCACACTCTTATCTCAATCACCAACCGAACACCTAAGCTAGAAAGACCTAACTAGGGTTCAAGGAAAGCAAGACAACCAAGGTAAGAAAGAAAGGCAAGGAAAGTCACAATTCTGCCCAAGGAAAAAGGATTTAATTTGGGCTGAAATTGGACTTAGAATAGAGTAATAATATGTGGAAACAAAGAAGAAAACAACAAAGCTCAAGCTACTCAAGAAAAGACTCAAGGAAACAAGAAGAGAAAATCACAAAGAAATAAAAGACTCAAAGCTGAAATTTCGAGTGAAAACTGCGCACTGATTTTGAATTGGATAGAAGTATGTGAAACCAACAGAATTAGGAGAAGTGTCCAACATAAGAGTTGTTCCCCTCAGACTGAAGTTTAAGCTGTCAAAATTTCAGAATTTTCGGAGTGCAGACACTCCCACAAAAGTGAAAAGCCGAAACTAGGCAAAAAGGAAAATCCGAAAAGAAAAATCCAAATTGGAAAACACCAATTGAAAGCCGAAGCTTGTGTTCTTCCACAAGGACACTTCAAAAACAATGTAATTCACTTAAATGTGCATACACAAGTAGCTTCTTGCTTGTGACTCCTTTGCTTTTCTTCCCTCTCTTTTTTTTTTTTTTTTTTTGAGAGAAGTGAGGAACTTGATCACTTTTTTTTTTATTTGATCAATTCTTTTAGTTCCCTCCTTTTAAATTCTGTTTTTGCAAAGGGTGAAGAAGACTCACTTGTATGACAAGTATTTTTAAAAGATGAAGTGAAAGACAAGTAGTTTTTGCTCTTGATTTTTTTTTCACTAAAAGCCGAAAATGTGATGTGGCAAGTGAAGATGATGTGTCACTAAATGAGTGGATGACCAAGCAAGTGATGTGGCATGTGAGGTGGACGTGTATGACAAGCATACAAAGTGTAAGGAAGTGAAATTAGGGCCGGCCTAGAGTAGTGAGCAAGCTGAAATGCTTGGCTCACAATTGAAGCAAATACTAGGCTCACAATTAAGGTGATGTGACCGGCTAGGATTGGAGCAACAATTTCAGCACTTAGCAAGAAAAAAATTCAGTCCACATGGCTCTCAAGGCCACCATAGGAGGCTCCAATAACTTCAGCAGCAAATACACATGTAAGAAGATGAATTTTCGTCCATATAGATGCACACAAACACAAAAAGTTTCAGCAATTGTGTTCTTCCAAAATTCAGCACACTAAAAGACAAGAATTTCTCAAGAACACCAAATTTTTCAAATGAAGTAAGATTGATTCCTATGGTAGAAAACAATGTTTAAACCATAGAAAACAAGAATCAAGGTGTTTGAACCAAAGAAACTCAAGAAAAAGGTGTTTGAACTGAAGAGAGGAACGGGTATGAAAAACGGAAAAAAATTTCAGCACAAAAGAAAGAAGTTCTACGGTAGAGAAGATGATTCTAACCGTAGAAATGAAGAGGAGAACAAGAAAAACCAACCTAGAGGACAGCTGAAGCTCCGCTACCACTTGATAAGAGCTCAACTTCTATTCGGAGATGAAACCGTGAGATGAAGGCAGCAAGGATCTAGTCTCCTTTGGGAGGTGGTAAACACATGGATAATTGGTGTTTGGGTGGATGGATGGATCCGTATTTGTATGGAGTTTAAGGGCAGCGGCAATAGATGGAATAATGGAGAAGATAACGTCGCTAGAAGGAGTGCGGATTGCGCAGCGGATTAATGGATGAAAAGGAGAGTGTTTAGATGAACAATAAGTATATAACTTCAATACCCAACAAACCCTCTCAAGAACTTGCTTGAGCAACCTTGTTACAAAGTAAAGAAGATGAAGTGCTGGTTTTAAGAACCCTAAATTACCTAGGTTACTCTACTGATTTGGCCAAAGAGAATATCATCAAAATCAAAGGCAAGTGCTGAAATGAAAAGGAATGCACTTTAAATACTAAAATCCTAACATAATGGGTAAATACCCTTACACCCTTGGACAAAGGGGCTTGGCCTTGGCAGCAGCTGAAGATGGGCTTGGAAGATGGGCTTCGGCCAAACAAGGAGGGCGCAAGGCTTTGGCAAGGCCTTAGCCGCACGGTCTCATGGCTTAGTAGGGTTCGGCGCGGCCTTCTTAATGGGATGGCCGGCCTACCCATGAGTGGGTTCTCCTCGAGCGTCCGTGCTCGTATCAGGTGTTGAAGCTGTTGATGGAGGTCACGGATGTGGTAACTAGGAACGAATCTTCTCCTCATTTCATACTTCAATTCCTCCCAAGTTACCATGGGTGGAACTCTCTCAATCCTCCTAGTTGCAACTAAGCGTTCTCACCATTGGGTTGCCATTCCCGTAAACTCCACAAGGGCTACTTTAACTTTGTTCTCCTCGGCATAGTTGTAGCACGCGAAAATGTGTTCTACTTTGCCCTCCCATCCATAATATGCTTCCGGTGATACGATGATATGAGCTTAAAGGCTCCAGCTCGTCCTTATGTCTTGCCCGGACCAGCCTTGGATCTCACGGCGAAAACTAGCACATTAGGGACTGTTTGGTGATCAAGTCAGCCGGCGTTCCTAGGTTTAAATGAAGGGTTATTTTAGGGTTTTCTCATGTAATAATTCTCAAGCTATAAATAGAAGGAGATAGCCTCTTTTATAGCTTGCCTATGATTTTGATGATATTCTCTTTGGCCAAACAGTAGGGTAATCTAAAGTAACTTAGGGTTCTTGGTAACCGGTGCCATTAGGGCTGAAAACCATTGTTTATCTTCTATCTCTTCTTGGACTTAAGCTCTTGAGCTTTGTTCTTAAATCAGAAAAGAGAGATCCTTAACTAGTTTGTAGAAAGGTTGCTTGTTCTTATGATCAAGAAGGTTTTCTAATTAGTTAAGTTCTTATTATGTTCATCATTTAAACACCTCTAAACATCATCCATTTCCGCTGCAACACATACTCCATTTGAACACTAAAAGCACCTTCATCCGTTCATCCATCCAAGCTGCCAACCTCTCACAAGAGGACTAGATCTGGCTCAAGAACAGCAATTCGGCCTCCTTCTATCCAAATCGAAGTTGAGCCCTTATCAAGTGGTAGCGGAGCTTTAGTTGTCCTCTAGGTTGATTTTTCTTGTTCTCCTCTTCATTTCTACGGTTAGAATCATCTTCTCTACCGTAGAACTTCTTTCCTTTGTGCTGAAATTTTTCTGTTTTTCATATCCGTTCCTCTCTTCGGTTCAAACTGATTTTCCTTGAGTTTCTTCGGTTCAAACATCTTGATTCTTGTTTTCTATGGTTTAAACATTGTTTTCTACCATAGGAATCATTCCCACCTCATTTGAAAAATTTGGTGTTCTTGAAGAAATTCTTGTCTTTTAGTGTGCGGAATTTTGGAAGAACACAAGTGCTGAAAATTTTTGTGTTTGTGTGCATCTACATGGACGAATTTTCATCTTCTTAAGTGTAATTGCTGCTGTGTTTATTGGAGCTTCCTATGGTGGGCATGAGAGCCATGTGGACTTGCTTGTTGTCTTGCTAAAATCTGAAATTTTTGCATCCAACCCTAGCCAGCCACATCACCTCATTTGTGAGCCTAGTATTTCCTTTCATTGTGAGCCAAGCATTTCAGCTTGCTCACTACACTTCCCCCTCACACAGCCGGCCCTAATTAGCATCCTTACACTTAGGTTGCTTTTCATACACAGCCACATCACTTGCCTTGTCACTTGCCTTGTCATCCACACACATTTGGACACATCACTATCACTTGCCACCTCACTTTTGGCTTTTAGTGAAAATATTTTCAAGAGCAAAACTACTTGTCTTTCACTTCTTCTTCTTTCAAGGATACATGTCATACAAGTGAGCTCTCTTCACTCATTGCAAAAACAGAAAAGAAAAGAGAAAGGAACTAAAAGAAAGATCAAGTTCCTAACACTCAAAAAAAAAAAAAAAAAAAAAAAAAGAGTGAATCAATTGAGTCATAAGCAAGAGACTACTTGTGTGTATCTATCTGAAGTTAATTACATTGTTTTTAAAGTGTCATTGTGGAAGAACACAAGTTTCGGCTTTCAATTTGTGTTTCCAATTCAGATATTCGTTTTCTGTTTTTTCCGACTAGCTTCGGCTTTTCCCTTTTGGTCTGAGTGTCTGCGCTCAGAAAATTCTAAAATTTTGATAAATTAAAGTTCAGTCTGAGGGGAACAACTCTTATGTTTTACACTTCTCCTAATTCTGTTGGTTTCACATACTTCTATCCAATTCAAAATCAGTGCGCAGTTTTCACTCGAAATTTCAGCTTTGAGTCTTTCATTTCTTTGTTATTTTCTCTTCTTGTTTCTTTGAGTCTTTTCTTGAGTAGCTTGAGCTGTGTTGTTTTTTTCTTTGTTTTCACATATTATTACTCTATTCTAAGTCCAATTTCGGCCCAAATTAAATCCTTTTTCCTTGGGCAGAATTTTGACTTTCCTTGCCTTTCTTTCATACCTTGGTTGTCTTGCTTTCCTTGAGCCCTAGTTAGGTCTTTCTAGCTTAGGTCTTCGGTTGGTGATTTAGATAAGAGTGTGAAAGAAGAGTGTGAGTACATTAGAGTGACAAACACGAGAGTGAAATACGTGAGGGAGAGACTAACCCCTTTCAGCTATCAATTGTGTTTATTTTTCCTTTTGTAGGAATTTTTCTATGTCTTCCTACATACCGCCGCATTTGAGGGTTGCTCCTACTAGCCACGCATCTTGGTATCATGTTGAGCAGCCCCCCCACCTTGACCGTAGCCATGAGTACTTCACCAAGGCTTCCCCTTCCACTCCTTCCTGGTTGGAGTATGATCATATTGCGCCCTCTTGGCAAGCCTATGCGTATGAGTCTTATGCGACTAGTGGAGAGATTTTGTATGGGCATGAGGACTACTTCACCAAGGCTGCCCCATCCCCACACCTTGGCACCTCACCTTTCGCCTTGAGGATGGCTCCAATTCTAGCGCGCTTGGACAAAAGCAATCAAGCCATGACAAACACCATGGCCGCAATGACACTTATATGTGATAACCTACGGGTTTCCGGCTACCTTGTGCAATGTGAAGAGGTTAGCATTTGTACTCTTGGTTCGCCATCAGTTAAGGAAAGTTTAGTGCCGCTTGGGAGGGAAATGAATGTATTGCAATCCATGGATGGTTTTGAGACACCGTTGGTCGAGGAGATTGAGGATCTTCCTAGTGTTGTTTCGGCCGATTCACCATCACTTATTGAGGATGATTTGCCTCCGATTGAGGAGAAGCTACTGGTTTCGGATGTGCATAGGGGGTTTGGGAGCGAAACGAGCACATGTAGGGCTTGTGAGTCCACTTCGGATTGCCATGAGACAACCGCTCATTGCCTTGCATTGCAGCGCAAATTTCAATCCTTGGGTAGTGCCTTCTCCATCATTCCGAGGGTGCCTATACATAGATTTGTGGATCCGTTTCTCCTCGGTTTTGGTCACATGGGCAGCGCACATTTCTTTCCATTTGAGGCGCCATCAAGTGGTCTCACGGTCTCGCACTTTACACGGATTCCGTCCGCTGCTCGTTTGGTTCACCATAGCACCCTCGCCTTATCAGCCACTACTAGGAGCCCTCACTTGGCCCTAGTTCACTCCTTGCCTCGTCATGGTCAATCCTTAATTGTTCTTGGTTATTTTCCTTCCACGCCTACCTATCTTCCCCAATCAAGGCCTCCACCTTGGCCTATATTCCCTGAAAGGTGTAGTTGGAGGGTTCCGTATGTATCCACAAGTTGTGAGCATGCCTTGACCCGTTTGGCCCCGCAAGGGATGGACCCTATAGACTCATGGTCGACTCTCCTCAAAGGGGGAGGGGATGATACGAGCTTGAAGACTCTCACTCCACTTTCGGAACCCCACACCCTCCAAAGCTTAGATTCGAGGACGAATCTCTTCAAAGGGGGATGGGATGATATGAGCTTAAAGGCTCCAGCTCGTCCTTATGCCTTGCCCGGACCAGCTTTGGATCTCACGGCGAAAACTAGCACATTAGGGACTGTTTTGGTGATCAAGTCAGCCAGCCTTCCTAGGTTTAAATGAAGGGTTATTTTAGGGTTTTCTCATGTAATAATTCTCAAGCTATAAATAGAAGGAGATAGCCTCTTTTATAGCTTGCCTTTGATTTTGATGATATTCTCTTTGGCCAAACAGTAGGGTAATCTAGAGTAACTTAGGGTTCTTGGTAACCGGTGCCATTAGGGCTGAAAACCATTGTTTATCTTCTATCTCTTCTTGTACTTAAGCTCTTGAGCTTTGTTCTTAAATCAGAAAAGAGAGATCCTTAACTAGTTTGTAGAAAGGTTGCTTGTTCTTATGATCAAGAGGGTTTTCTAATTAGTTAAGTTCTTATTATGTTCATCATTTAAACACCTCTAAACATCATCCATTTCCGCTGCAACACATACTCCATTTGAACACTAAAAGCACCTTCATCCGTTCATCCATCCAAGCTGCCAACCTCTCACAAGAGGACTAGATCCGGCTCAAGAACAGGAATTCGGCCTCCTTCTATCCAAATCGAAGTTGAGCCCTTATCATACGAGCATGGACCCTCCGGTGCCCGCACACATTGCACGGGAAAGGCCTCCCGCGTGGCCTATCTTCCTCGCACGGTTCTCACGGGTTGTTCTGCCAAACCATGACACATCTGCGCCTCCAACCCTAGCAAGCCGTGAGCCCTTGGCTGAGCCCATGTCCGAGCCCTTGGCTGAGCCTGTGTCCGAGCCCTTGGCCGAGCCCGTGTCCGAGCCCTTGGCCGAACCCGTGTCCGAGCCCATGGCCGAGCCTGTGTTCGAGCCCATGGCCAAGCCCGCCTAGGCCAAGCCCATCTTCATTGCTGCCAAGGCCAAGCTTCTCAACCCCTTTTGTCTAAGGGTGTAAGGGTATTTATCCATTTATTTTAAGCATAGGTATTTAAAGTGCATTATGCCTTATTTCAGCACTAGTCTTTGATTTTGTTGAGTTATCTCCTTCCAAGACCATCTAGTGTAGCTTGGTATAGCTTAGAGTAATTTAGGGTTCTTAAAACCAGCACTTCATCTTCTCCATCAAATCAGTCGGGTTGTCCATCCTTGCTGTTGGAAGGGCGGGCCTTGAATTGAGAGATCCTTCTTTATTTTGTAACAAGGTTGCTCTAGCTAGTCTAGAGAGGGTTTGTTGGATATTGAAGTTATATTTATTGTTGTTCATCAAAACACCTTCCATTTCATCCATAAGTCCACTGCACTCTTCCGCAATCTCCTTGCGACGTTATCTTCTCCAGTAAAACACCTTGAATTATCCATCAATCTATCGATTATCCATGTGTTTACCACCTCCCAAAGGAGACTAGATCCTTACTGCCTTCTCCTCACGGATTCATCCTCCATTTGCAACGCAAATCTTATCAAGTGGTAGCGGAGCTCTCAGCTGTCTTCTAGGTTGGTAAACTCCATTTCTACGGTTAGAATCATCTCCTCTACCGTAGAACATTTCTCTTTTGTGCTGAAATTTTTTCTATTTTCTTGCAAAATATGTCACCATTCCCCTAAACAGAAAATCATCTTTTTCTTGCCTTTCCTTCGGTTCAAACATCTTGTGCTTCCATATCTATGATGGAAACATTGTTTCCTACCGTCGGCTGCCATCATATTTCATTCCAAGCATTTTCGGATTTTAGGTCAAAATTTTCTTTTCTAGTGATTTGATCTTGCACAAACACATTTGCTGAATTGTTTGGTGTTTATTGTGCTAATTGTGACTTAAATCTTCATCTTCTTGAGTTTAATTGCTTCTGTGATTATTGGAGCTTCCTATGGTGGCCATGAGAGCCATGTGGACTTCTTGTTTGCTAGCTAAGTGATCCAAATTTTGTGCACACTTCCTTAGCCGGCCACATCACTCTCCTAGAGGATGTGGAATATGTTGGCCGTGTGGACTTGCGTGACCTTGTGCAAACGGTTTTTTGTGTGAGAATATGTGAACCAATACTCCACGCTTATGCTTGGTATTAAGGAGATATCGGAGGTCGACAGATTGTCCAATTTCATTCAGGGGCTCACTGCGTGTCTTATCTGTGAAGGTCCCTACAAAGCTTCCGAGTAATCTACAAAAGTTGCCTTGAGTGTGCTGCAGGCGACTGGAGGAGCTATGAACTCAGAACTAGAGAAAGAGACCATCGGGGGGAAAACGTTTCAGAGAAGAGTTTTCATCGACCCAAAAGAAATAGTTGGCCAGACAGGAGATAGCGAAGGGATATATATGTGACGGTTCAAAGGGGATGTTACTCCATGGAGGCCCTCATTGACACAAGTGCCACTGGCAGCTTCCTTTCGGACTCCTTTGCACGAAAAAGAGCAAAAGCTTGAGAAGCTAAAGTGGTGAAACTAAAGTTTGCAAAGCTAAAGCTCGAGGAGTTAAAGTTTGAAGAGCCTGAGTTCGATAATATCTTGTCACGTCAAGATGTGAGAATGTGAACTGACGGGAATTATGAACTTGTGGATGCTAGTAAAATGTTAGCCCAACATTATGTATGAGATGTGGATATGATAGTGTCGAGTGAGAACCTAGAGGCCAAGTGCTCTAGATGAGAAGGCGGTGGCTGGTGTTTGGAGGAAACACGCATGAGGGTGAGTAATGCGGAGAAAAGCAGCTGTTAGCTCCTGTATTGTGCACATCACTTAGTGATCAGACAACGAGGTCGAATATGAGTTCTATTGAGAAGAAGAGGAGACCAATCTATGTTCGTCATGACAACCACACCGAATTCTATGTTATAAGCATAAAGAACCTTTAGAGAAGAAATCATACTTATAGTGCTAGAATGTCAGGGAGTGGGAAGCATGAGACAATAGATGTGGCAACGTGCCGGTAGGCCATCCTAGAACCTCGAGAAAAAGGTGGGATCCTACAATGAGAACTAGGAAGCGAGTCGGGATACAGGTTGCGAGTGTTACTATGGAAGAACTATCTAAATGTTTGAGCATCGGATAAAGGTGGTACGAGCTCAAGGACAAGGCCTCGTATCCACGCCAAGGCTCACGGGTTGGGCGAACAAACCATGAGGTCTACCACGCCTAACCCTAGCAACCCGTGAGGAACACAGGCCGAGCCCATGAGAAGCCTCGGCAGCTTGGTGGCCGAGCGCTATGATGCGTTCCTTGTAGGCTAGAACGCTCTCCTTAGATCTTTGTCCGACGATGTGGCTTTCAATGCGGAAAAATAACTCGAAGAAGACACGGAAGTCTCCAAGGTTTGGTGGCCTTGGCACCCTACGTCGAATCCCTTGAGGTTCTTGGGTCAAACCTTTGAATCTCCAAGATTTGGTGGTCTTGGCACTCCAAAGAACGGATGACTCAATGAGAAGTGCTTTCAAGTTTTACTTGACAAGCTAATCGAATGCACGAAACTCAATTAGTTGCAAGGTTCATCAAGAACAAGTGGGTAAAGACCCAAAGCAATCTTCTTTCAAATTTCAATAATCAAGTCTACTGAAAATAACATGGGCGGCTCCTTTTTAAGGAAGTGCAAAACCCTAATTCCAAAAATGGAAACTAGTTTAGTTTCTAAATAATGACTTAAACGAAATTGGCAACAAGCCACCCTTCCAAATAAGTTCTGAAACCCTAAAATAATATAAATAAAGTCTACTAAATAGGATAGAAGTGCAGGCGCCGCCGTTTAGGTCAAAAGGCCCAAGTGGCTTTGCTTGCGGGTCCGCCGAATCACGTTTTAAGGAAACAAGGCGTTTTCCTTATTCCCTCGAGAGTTACCACTGAAATTTGGAGGGAAACTTCCTAACACATAGATGGAAATTATGGGCTGAATATTGTGCGAGGAAATATGCTCCAATCTTCAAAAGGCTCGGCAGTGGCTTTCGCTGTCCAATGCGGGCTTGTGATTTGGGCCTGTCCCAAATCCTTCGGGCGTTTCTCCTGATTTTTGGCCTGGACTCCTCTCTTGTATTATAAATGAACATGGCCTGGTCAAAAATAGGAAAGGGTGCTGGTGGACCTAAAGGTCCGAAGTGGCCAAGTGTGGCCCATTCGCGGCACGGATCACGGTCACAAGGCGCGGCTGGGGCGTGCGCAGGCTGGCTTTCGCCGAGGCTGTCTCTGCCTTCAGTTCCATGTGAATAAGGCTGCTGAGTCTTGTCTGTAGGGCTCGGGCCCTGGCTCGAGTGATCGGGCCCGTGGGCGGTAATGGGAGGCTCGCGGCTGCATCTTCCAAGGCTCGGGCCTTGGCGCGGGTGGTTGCGCCTGTGGGTGCGTCATTAGGGTTGGCTCCGGCGGGGATCGTATCATCCCCTCCATCTTGAGAAGGATTCGCCCTCGAATCCAGATCAGCAACATCCTCATCACCTGCATCAAACAACCGTAAGTCAGAAATATTAAAGGTTCCATGTATCGAACCATACTCACTTGGAAGGTCGAGGCGGTAAGCGTTGTTGTTGATCTTCTCAACAATCTGAAATGGGCCATCTCCCCATGGGGATAATTTTCCTTTCCTCTTCTCTGGAAATCTCTCACGTCTTAGGTGTAGCCACACCCAATCGCCAACTTGAAAGGACGCGGTCTTGCGGCCTTCATTGTGCTTGCGCACTAGGCGCTCATTAGTGCGCTCAATGTTTGCCTTAGCCTTCTCATGTATCTGTTTGATGTGTTCTGCCCGCTGCTGTCCATCTAAGTTAGAAACATCACTCAAAGGCAAAGGGGTCAAATCCATGGGAGTTAGCGGATTAAAGCCATAAACTACTTCAAAAGGTGAACAATTTGTAGTAGAATGGAATGAACAATTATAAGCAAACTCCATGAAAGGCAAATGATCACTCCATTTAGAAACATGCTTGGTAACTAAAGAGCGTAAAAGAGACCCTACAGTACGGTTAACTACCTCAGTTTGGCCGTCGGTTTGAGGGTGACAAGAAGTCGAATACAACAATTTAGTTCCAAGGCGACTCCACAACACTCGCCAAAAATGGCTCAAAAATCTTCCATCACGGTCACTAACATTACTAATAGGCATACCATGGAGGCGGACTACCTCTCTAAAGAATATATTAGCAACCTGAGACGCATCATTAGTATTTTTACAAGGTAAAAAGTGCGCCATTTTGGAAAACCGATCCACAACAACAAATATACCATCCTTACCATCCCAAGACTTAGGTAAACCTACAATGAATTCCATGGACAGATCAGTCCAAGGTTGGGAAGGTACGGGCAGCGGCATAAACTCACCATGACTAGCTAACCGAGACTTTGCCCTTTGGCAAACTACACATCTAGCAATCACACGCACAACATCACGTCTCATCTTAGGCCAATAAAAGTGTGATTTCAGCATGTCATAGGTTTTATTAATGCCAAAGTGGCCCATCAATCCACCACTATGTGATCCATGCACAAGTAATTCACGCAAAGAGCACTTAGGAATGCAAAGGCGCTTGCGCCGAAACAGATAGTTATCATGCGTATAAAATTTCACATCAGCCATGGAATCACAAGTCGTATAGATCTCACCAAAATCCAAATCAGTAGGGTAGAGTGGAATTATTTGAGAAAACCCTAAAAATTTGACACTTAACGAAGAGATCAAGGCATACCTCCTAGACAATGCGTCGGCAACAACATTGTCTTTTCCTTCCTTGTACTTGATGTGATAAGGGAAAGCTTCCAAGAACTCCAGCCACACGGCATGTCTCCTATTCAACTTCCCTTGTCCCTTTAGGTATTTGAGGCTCAAGTGGTCGGTGTGCACCACAAATTCCCTCGGCATCAAGTAGTGTTGCCAAACCTCAAAAGCCCTAACTAGTGCATAAAGCTCTTTGTCATACGTTGGATAACACAGCTGTGCATCCTTGAGCTTCTCACTAAAGAAGGCTATTGGCTTATTCTCTTGCATCAAAACAACACCTATACCGATTCCACTCGCGTCGCACTCCAACTCAAACGGTTTGTCAAAGTCGGGTAGGGCTAACACGGGTGCGTTGGACAACTTGTCCTTCAACGCTTGGAATGCGGCCTCTTGAGGTTCCTCCCACCTGAAATCAACATGTTTCTTAGTTAGGTCATTAAGTGGGGCAGCAAGAGTACTAAAATCACGAATGAAACGACGATAAAAGGAAGCTAGGCTGTGAAAGGAGCGGATGTCGCTTGCTGTTTTCGGCGTAGGCCACTCCTTGATCGCTTGCACCTTCGCTTCATCCACCTTCACACCGTCCTTGCCCACAAGAAATCCTAAAAACTCAACCTGTTCTAAAGCAAAAGAGCACTTGGAGAGTTTAGCATAAAGCTTCTCTTCACGCAAGGTTAGAAAAATTTCCTTAAGGTGTGAAACATGATCATACAAAGACTTGCTGTAAACTAAGATGTCATCAAAGTACACAACAACAAATTTCCCAATGAAACGCCTAAGAACATGGTTCATAAGTCGCATGAAAGTACTTGGGGCATTAGTCAGTCCAAACGGCATCACTAACCATTCATATAATCCATACTTTGTTTTAAATGCCGTTTTCCATTCATCACCCTCTTTCATTCTAATTTGATGATAGCCGCTCATGAGATCAATTTTAGAAAATATTACACTACCACTAAGCTCATCTAACATATCATCTAAGCGAGGTATGGGGTGACGATACTTTACCGTAATTTTGTTGACAGCGCGGCAGTCAACACACATTCACCAAGTTCCATCTTTTTTTGGCACTAGAAGCACTGGAACGGCGCATGGAGACAAGCTCTCCCGGACATATCCCTTGCTAAGGAGCTCATCAACCTGCCTCTGAAGTTCCTTAGTCTCCTCGGGGTTGCTCCTATAGGCTGGTCTATTTGGGATAGTCGAACCCGGTACAAAATCGATTTGGTGCTCTATGCCGAGGATTGGAGGCAAACCGGCTGGCATCTCTTCGGGTGTTACATCCTTGAACTCCTGCAAAATAGCCAAGATAGAAGAAGGCACAGAAGCTAAAGGATCAAGGTTAGTAGTGCTCAAACAAAAGGATCTAAAGCGAAGCAAAATCAAAGGGCGATTCTCGCCACAAAACTGTTTTTGTAGAACAAGCGCTCGGCGCAAATCTTTTGCTTTCGCATACAAGTTCACTTTCTTTTCTTTTTCTTGCCTTTTCTTTTTTTTTCAGGTTCTTTCTTTTCTGTTTTTAACCCGTGCTCACTTTTTTCACGGGGGCTGTTTTCATCAATTTTTTTGTTTACAAGTTTTGAGACCTCAAATTCGGCATAGGACTTCTCCAACCAGAGCTGGTCCTCAAGCACTTGCGTAGGTGTAAGAGGTGCAAGTGTGAATTTTACTCCTTCCTTCTCAAGCTTGTAACGATTGCTCCTCCCTTCGTGAATGGCATTGCGATCAAATTGCCATGGTCTGCCAAGTAGCACATGTGACGATTGCATTGGGACGACATCACACCATACCTCATCCTTGTATTTCCCAATAGACAAACTCACTAATACTTGCCTACACACCTTAACGCTGATTCCATCAGTCATCCATTGCAGCTGGTACGGCTTTGGATGCTTGACCACGGGTAATCCTAGCTTGTGCACAAGAAGCGTACTAGCACAATTAGTACATGAGCCATTATCAATAATAAGAGAGCATACCTTAGTACCAATATGGCACCTAGCATGGAATAGGTTCTCCCTTTGTTCCTCCTCACAAGGTTCGGCTCTTGGTTGCACACTCAAATTTCTCCGAGCTACCAAGGATAGCGAATCACAAACCCTAGTTTCGTGATCCGTTGGCTCTTCTTCCTCACTTTCCTCTCCCAAATCCTCCACTAACTCGACATCATCCTCCGAATCCATCTCTCCATTATCCCTAATGATCAGAACTCTTTTGTTGGGACATTCGGCCTACTTATGGCCTCGGCCACTACACTTAAAGCACACAATGTCTCTTGTAGGCACACGGTTAGTACTAGTAATGGGAACTTTAGAAAGAGTAGGGTTTGCCGAATTACCTTTGGTACCATATGAAGGTTTAGATACCTTGGGTGTTTCCTTGCTGTCCTTATTCCCCTTGGACCATGTAGACTTGTTCCAAGTGGAAGTCCGTGACACAAAAGTAGACGGCTTAGAGTAGGCTGCCTTAGCCTTGCGTTGCCTCTCAATCTTCACGGCCATGTGAAGCATTTCCTCCAAAGTCCTAATTGGCACAACTCTAGGGCGTTAGCTATCTCTAGATTCAGCCCACTCATGAACCTAGACATCTTCGAATCCTCGTCCTCTATCACATTAACCCTAGCCAAAAGAACTTCCAACTCGTTGTGATAGTCATTCACGGTTTTGGACCCTTGGGTAAGCTTTTGTAAACGCTGAAGTTGGTCCTTATGATAGTACGGTGGAACAAACCTCCTTTTCATCACATACTTCATGTTCTCCCAAGTAGTTACAGGTCCTCTCACATCCTCATTCACTTGCTCCCACCAATGGGCAGCATATCCAAAAAACTCCACGGAAGCTAATCTTATTTTCTTTTCATCTGTGTAGTGGTGACACCTAAAAATCGCTTCCATCTTTCGTTCCCAAGTCAGATATCCCTCGGGATCATCCTTCCCTTCAAAGGCTGGAATCTTGAGCTTGACACTCCCAAGATGGTTGTCAGCTCGCTCGGGCTCCTCGCGACGCGGCTGCTCGAAGTGACTCTCTCGCCCACCAAAGGCGTGCCTACCGCGCCCATGCGCACCTCCTCGGCGCATTTGGAACCCCCTCGGTCCCGCCATGTGAGGACCCTCTTCCTCATACTCATTTTCAGAACCATCTAACTCAGGCTCACTACACTGGTCGTCGCTCGGTGCAGGTGCATAGGCCTCTTGATTCACTCTAGGGTTTAGGTGTTGCACAAAGTGTGCCCCGGGTGCTTGTGGAACAACATCCTCACGTCCCCTAGCCTCAACCTGCTGTCTCCAAGCTTTCATGTCCTGGAGCTGGGCTGCTATGTCTTGCAGTGCCTTGGCTACATCATTCACAATCGTAGCCTCCTTTTCCGGATTTCCTGACATCTTGAAATTCAAAACAGAAAATTTTCCAAGCGTAAAATTGCCTAAATCTAACACTCCCTCACGTGTTTACTCTCGTGTTTATCTCTCTAATAATCTCACAATCAGATTGCCTCAGATCCCCCTCCAGTCGTCCAAGATGAACCTGACTCAAAGAAATTCCAAGAAAAGCTTCCAAAGAGACACAAAGAAAACTAGTGTAGAAAGAAAATTTTCTCGATTCAATTGCAAAGATCAATCAATCAATCAAGTGTACTACAGAGTAGGAAGGCACAGTAGTCTTGGAATCAAAGAAAAGCTCAAAATACAAAGATTGAGTCAATTGACAACTCAAAAACGCTAATGGCACGCGATTAGGGCTTTGAAATTTGTTTTTGCCACAACTTTTGATTCCCAATTCGAAATCCATTGATTCTTTTTGCTATGAGTCACAAATTCACTCTAGTATTTGATTATGAAGTTCTTCTCTATTTTTTTTTGAAGGGGTACTGATTTCGCCCCTGTTCTGTTTTTGACGAAATTGCTTCACTTTTTTTTTTTTTGAAATTCAATGCTACTGAAAACACAAATTAACTAAGACACTTTGGGGGACTTTGTTTTTTTTTTTGACAATACTAAAGACCTACAAATCGTTGAAATGATTTGCACACAAATCGCACACACAAGACACGGATTGACACAAGACAACTAACACACAGCACGCAAGAGAATTGGTGTAGAAGAGAATAAAGGAATACCAATTCTAACAAAGAAAACGTAATAATAAAAGGGATAGATTTACCAAGTCGGGACAGCTGAGCTCCGCTACCAACTGATGCGTTCCTTGTAGGCTAGAACGCTCTCCTGAGATCGTTGTCCGACGACGTGGGTTTCAATGCGGGAAAATAACTCGAAGAAGACACGGAAGTCTCCAAGGTTTGGTGGCCTTGGCACCCTACGTCGAATCCCTTGAGGTTCTTGGGTCAAACCTTTGAATCTCCAAGATTTGGTGGTCATGGCACTCCAAAGAACGGATGACTCAATGAGAAGTGCTTTCAAGTTTTACTTGACAAGCTAATCGAATGCACGAAACTCAATTAGTTGCAAGGTTCATCAAGAACAAGTGGGTAAAGACCCAAAGCAATCTGCTTTCAAATTTCAATAATCAAGTCTGCTGAAAATAACATGGGCGGCTCCTTTTTAAGGAAGCGCAAAACCCTAATTCCAAAAATGGAAACTAGTTTAGTTTCTAAATAATGACTTAAACGAAATTGGCAACAAGCCACCCTTCCAAATAAGTTCTGAAACCCTAAAATAATATAAATAAAGTCTACTAAATAGGATAGAAGTGCAGGCGCCGCCGTTTAGGTCAAAAGGCCCAAGTGGCTTTGCTTGCGGGTCCGCCGAATCACGTTTTAAGGAAACAAGGCGTTTTCCTTATTCCCTCGAGCGTTACCACTGAAATTTTGAGGAAAACTTCCTAACACATAGATGAAGTGCTGGGCTGAATATTGTGCGAGGAAATATGCTCCAATCTTCAAAAGGCTAGGCAGTGGCTTTCGCTGTACAATGCGGGCTTGTGATTTGGGCCTGTCCCAAATCCTTCGGGTGTTTCTCCTGATATTTGTCCTGGACTCCTCTCTTGTATTATAAATGAACATGGCCTGGTCAAAAATAGGAAAGGGCGCTGGTGGACCTAAAGGTCCGAAGTGGCCAAGTGTATCCCATTCGCGGCACGGATCACGGTCACAAGGCGCGGCTGGGGCGCGCGCAGGCTGGCTTCCTCCGAGGCTGTCTTTGCCTTCAGTTCCATGTGAATAAGGCTGCTGAGTCTTGTCTGTAGGGCTCGGGCCCTGGCTCGAGTGATCGGGCCCGTGGGCGGCAATGGGAGGCTTCCGGCTGCATCTTCCAAGGCTCGGGCCTTGGCGCGGGTGGTTGCGCCTGTGGGTGCGTCATTAGGGTTGGCTCCGGCGGGGATTTTATGACGCTAGTCCTTCCAAAAGGCCAAGCGTTAGAGTGAAGCCCATCCTTTCTCAAGCCCGCGGCCTTGCCTTTTAAATAAAGGGTAGTTTAGGTTTTGCCATGTAATAAGCCTCAAGGTATAAATAGAAGGACTTAGCTTCTTTTATACCTTGTCTTTGATTTGAATTGTGAGTTTATCTCCTCATCAAGACCAAGTAGTTGGCTGAAGCCCTAGGGGTCTTAAACCCGGTTTTCCTTTAAGCATTTCAACACCTTTCGGCTTGATCCTTGATCAATTAGGGGAAGGTTTCGAGTGTTGATCCTTGTAAACGTTTGATTGTAAGTTAATCTATTGTTTTCCATAAATCCTTTTCGATAGTCATCCATCTATTTCCGCTGCCTTAAACACTCCCTAACATCCAAATATTCCGCACTCCTTCATCCAAATCCGTGCTCAATATCAGCAAGCTCAAGTTATCATCCTCCTAAAGAAGACTAGATCCGAAAAGGCTCCATTATTCGACCTCAATCCATCCAAAGGAGGGTCGAATGTTATCAAGTGGTAGCGGAGCTCCAAACGTCTTCTAGGCCTGGTAACTCCCTTTCCCACGGCTGGACCCATCTTTCCAACCGTGTATTCTTCCATTTTTGGTTGAAATTTTTTTCTGTTTTTTCACAACCGTTCCCCTACTCGGTTCAAACACATTTTCCTTGAGTTTCCACGGTTCAAACACCTTCATTTTCATTTTCTATGGCTTAAACATTATTTTCTACCATAGGAATCAATCTTAGGTCCTTTCAGAAATTTAGGTGTTCTTGAGATATTTTTGTCTTCTAGTGTCTTGATCTTTGCAAAACTGAAATTGCTAGACTATTTTGTGTTTGTGTGCATCAACGTGGTGTTTAATTCATCTTGTTCAAGTGCAATTGCTGCTGAAGTTTTTGGAGCTTCCTATGATGGCCTTGAGAGCCATGTGGACTTGTTTGTATTCTTGCTAAGTGCTGAAATTACTTGTCCAACCAAAACCGGCCACATCACCTTAATTGTGAGCAAAGTGTTTGCTTCATTTGTAGCCAAGTATTTTCAGCTTGTCCCTCACCCTAGGCCGGCCCTAAAATCAGCATCCTTACACTTGTGTGCTTGTCATACACCTCCACATCACTTGCCACTTCACGTGCTTGGTCATCCGCCCTTTTCGTGACACATCATCATCACTTGCCACATCACATTTTTGGCTCGTAGTGAAAATTTTCAAAAAGCTTGAACTACTTGTCTTTCACTTCATTCTCCTTTAAAATCAATTACTTCTCCTTCAAGTGAGTTTTTCTTCACCCTTTGCAACCTAAAAATAGAATTAAAGGAAGGGAACTAAAATAGTTGATCAAAAAAAAAAAAAAAAAGTGATCAAGTTTCCCCCTCTTCTCAAAAAAGAAGAAGAGAGAAGATAAGCAAAGGTGTCAAAAGCAAGAAGCTACTTGTATATGCTAATTGAAGTGAACTACATTGTTCTTGAAGTGTCGTTGTGGATGAATCCTAGTTTGGACTTGAGTTGATCAATTTCCATTTCAAATTTTTCTCTCCCAGTTTTGCACTACATTCTGAGAGGGTGTTTGCATTCCGAAAAATCTGAAATTTGGACAGCGGATACTTCTTTCTGAGTAGAACATTTCTTCTCTTAAAGACTTTTGCTGATTCTGCTAGTTACATACTCGGATCACCAATTCTATTTCTGTGGACAGTTTTAATGCGAAGATTTCAGCTTTGAGTTGTGCATTTCGGTTTCTGAAAAATATTGTCATTCCTGGTTCCTTCTTCTTGAGTGTGTGTTTGAGCTAGCCTTCTCCTAAGTGTCTTGAGTTTTCCTCCTTTGTTTCTCACATTAATTCTACTCTAGGTCATTAAAATTCAACGCATCATTCCCTTGAATTTCTTTGCAGCCTTCTCTACCTTTCTTTCCTCACCGGTTTTCCTTGTTTTCCTTGTGCCATCTTGTGTCTTAGAGTCCGTACTAAGCCACATTACTTGGTTTTGCTTGGAGATACGAGTGGGTGAGTTAGTGAGCGCATTAGAGAGTTGTGTGACACACGAGAGCAAACACGCGAGGGAGGGACTAACCCCCTTTTATTTTGTGAATTGCGTTTGTTTCTTTTTGTAGGTACCTTGTGTTATGTCTTCTGATCTTGCCAATCGTGAGGAGGGCTCCGAGGACTCCTCCACCCTCAGTCCGGCAATGGCCACCCTCACGGTGCAAATGGATGCCTTGCAACGAAGTTGTGAGGAGCAAAAGAGCACTACCACGGCCATCTTGGCCGCCATCGCTGCTTTGACCCCTAAACCAGCCGCACCTCCACCTCCACCCCCACCCCCACCCCAACCCCAACCTACTCAACCAGCAACACATTACCACCAAAGAACCGGCCCCAATGACCCGTGCAATGCAAATTTGTACGCTAAAAATCCCATCTATGACAATGTGGAGGGTGTGATAGCTCAATCGGACCATAGCGATGAGGAAGAGCAAGTGATTAGGTTCCCTCGCCAAAGCCCCCCCATTGCTCACCCTCAAGGCCGTAGCCACTCTTTTCCCCTTTCCAAAACCCCGGCTCTCACCTAAACCCTAGGCAGTCACGCCATGTCCAGTACGCCACCACCAACCCCTTGGACATACCCTTACACCAAGCTAATGCCTATGTACCCCCCACCCGACCCCAGATACCTTTAACCCTCCGAGATAGGCAGAACCAGCAGCCACGTCGACCCCCACCGTATGAGCACGGCCGCGGGGCAAGACACTTTGACCGTGAGGAGGGTTATGATCAGGGTGGTCGTAGGCCATAAGAGGAGAGAGTGGACAGCAACCTCTCAAGCATTAAGATGTCCATTCCCACCTTCGAGGGCAAGGATAACCCCGACACCTACTATGATTGGGAGAGTAAGGTAGAAAGGATCTTTGGGTGCTATAATTATTCGGAGCACAAGAAGGTACGATTGGCCGTTGTCGAGTTTACGGAGATGGCCATCCATTGGTGGGATCAGTTTGTAGCCATTAGGCAACGTGAGAGGCTGCCCCCGGTGGAGACGTGGGAGGAATTGAAATATGAGATGAGACAACGGTTCGTACCTTCCTACTATCTCCGTGACCTCCATCAAAAGCTCCAACGGTTAGCACAAGGCTCTCGTAGTGTTAGTGATTTCTACCACGACATGCTGAATTGTTTGATGTGTGCGGGTGTGCACGAGAGTGATGAAGCCACCATGGCTCGGTTCTTAGGAGGGATGAACAAAGACATCACCTACCAATTGGATTTCCACGCCCATGACACATTGGAAGATATGTTACACCTAGCCCTCAAAATTGAACGCCAAGTGAGTACCAAGCCCAAACCCTCCTACACCTCACCTAGCTACTATAAGCCCACTTGGAACTCGACTTCTGCACCTCCTAAAAGCAACCAAGAGTCCATCCTACCGGCCAAGCCATACACTCACCAAGACAGCACCCCTTCCACTGCTTTGGTTCCCAAAACCACACCACACACCGACCCTACCCCTCGAACCCCTTCGAGGAACATCACATGCTTTAAATGTGGCGGGAAAGGCCACATGAGGGCTGAATGCCCTAATAGGAGGGTCATGACCATTCGGGACAACGGGGAGATAGTTAGTGATGAGGAAGACGAGGAGGATAGCCAAGGGTTGGCTCCGGTTAAAATTGTGATGGTAGAGGAAGAAGATGAGGAGGGGTACGCTCGTGTGGAGGTACCTAAGTGTCTAGTAGTTCGCCGTACCTTAGCCATCCATGCCAAACCCCAAGAGGCTGCCCTTGAGCAACGAGACAATCTTTTCCTTACCCGAGGCCTAGCACACGGTTTAGTGATTTCTATCTTAGTGGATAATGGAAGTTGTGCGGATGTGGCTAGTGAGCTCCTTGTCCACTCCTTGGGGCTGCCCACAATTTCCCACCCTCATCCCTATGACCTTAATTGGCTAAATGATGGTGCCGCCATCAATGTGTCAAGACAAGTGTTTTGCTAGATCAGACGGGCCTGCCAAGGCATCCTCAAGGCCTTTCCATCGGCAACCAAGATGCGGAGCATATGAAGGAGTTCACTGTCTCCCTTTCACAACCGCCGGACAACCTAACTTTGATTTTAACTAGTGTTGATCCGAGTACGCCTTCAACACAATCTACCAACGTTCCCTATAGCTTGGTTTCCCCTCTTTGGTTAGGTCCATCGTGGAGGCCGCGACATCCTCACCACCACGGCTTCGACAACGGATATGCGTCCCACCCAAGGGAGTCCGCGATACCCATCGCACCACCACCGGTTTTCTCTTCTTTTCACCCTTCGCGTGACCATTGTGATTTAATCCCCTTGGATGACCATATTACTATTTCTACTCTCTCTTTTGCAGCTGCCTTAGGGGATCATTTTCAAAGGCTCATACCTCCCATTTTTCCACCCACGGCTTCATTGCCTTCACCTCTTATGTTTTCGTCTTGTGTTGACCCCCCTTTGCATGACAATGGTACTGATCCTTGCAGGTCTTTTGCAGGTACCTTAGGGGACAATCATCAAGGAATGGAGCGTATAGATTCAAGGACAAATCACCTTCAAGAGGGAGGAGATGATACGAGCTCAAGGATAAGGCCTCGTATCCGCGCCAAGGCTCACGGGTTGGCCGGACAAACCATGAGGTCTACCGCGCCTAACCCTAGCAAGCCGTGAGGAATACAGGCCGAGCCCATGAGAAGCCTCGGCAGCTTGGTGGCCGAGCGCTAGTCCTTCCAAAAGGCCAAGCGTTAGAGTGAAGCCCATCCTTTCTCAAGCCCGCGGCCTTGCCTTTTAAATAAAGGGTAGTTTAGGTTTTGCCATGTAATAAGCCTCAAGGTATAAATAGAAGGACTTAGCCTCTTTTATACCTTGTCTTTGATTTGAATTGTGAGTTTATCTCCTTATCAAGACCAAGTAGTTGGCTGAAGCCCTAGGGGTCTTAAACCCGGTTTTCCTTTAAGCATTTCAACACCTTTCGGCTTGATCCTTGATCAATTAGGGGAAGGTTTCGAGTGTTGATCCTTGTAAACGTTTGATTGCAAGTTAATCTATTATTTTCCATAAATCCTTTTCGATAGTCATCCATCTATTTCCGCTGCCTTAAACACTCCCTAACATCCAAATATTCCGCACTCCTTCATCCAAATCCGTGCTCAATATCAGCAAGCTCAAGTTATCATCCTCCTAAAGAAGACTAGATCCGAAGAGGCTCCACTATTCGACCTCAATCCATCCAAAGGAGGGACGAATGTTATCAAAAAGCCTTGCTGATACAAGCTTGGTTCCGGTTTGGAGCCTTTACACAGATCTAGTCCTCTTTGGGAGGTTGGATCGTCGATTGGATGGATTTGATGGATAGGATAACGTCGCAAGGAGATTGCGGAATAGATGCAGCGGATTTATGGTTGAAGATGAAGATGTATTGATGAAGAACAACAATAAACTAACTTGCATACACGGTAAACCCTTCTAGGGATGATTCCTAGATAACCTTACCACAAGCATACAAGGATCTCTCAATCAAGGCCGACCCTTCCATCAACAAGGATGGACAACCCGGTTGTTTTGATGAAGAAGATGAAGTGCTGGTTTTAAGAACCCTAAATTACCTAAGCTACACTAGGGTTTGGTCTTAGAGAAATAACATTCAAATCAAAGACAAGTATAAAAGAGGCTATCTCCTTCTATTTATACTTGTGAGTTATTACAAGGGCTAAGTACCCTAGTACCCTTGGACAAAGGGTCTTGGATATTCGAGCTTGGCAGCCTAGAAGATGGGCCGAAAGGCTTGGCCTAGACGAAGGATGCCAGTCTTGCCCTAGACGATGGATGCCCGTCTTGCCCTAGACAGAAGGTTCGGCCTAGACAGAAGTCTTGGCCTAGACGCACATCTTAGCCTAGACAGCAGGCTCGTATCACTTGCCTTGGGCAAAAAAAAAAAAAAAGGTGAGACGGTTTGCCCTTTGACATGGTCGGACATTGCTGAGAGGCCGAGAGGCACGAGAGGGTGTGGCCTCGAGATGTGGAATGTGGTTGAGAGTTACATGCAAGCTTAGGCGAGAAGCCGGACGAGCGTGTCTCGGAGAATTGGAGAAGTCTCGCTGGTCCTGCATGTGAGTGATGGTCGAGGGCAAGAGAAGCCTTGCTACGAGATGTATATGAGCGACGTAGGTGATGGACCTGAGTATCAAGGACTCGCCGTAGTCGGGCGAGTACACGAGAAGTAGAGACTGGCTTAGGCGTTAGTCTTGGCTTCGACTAAGCCTTAAGAGTGTGGATCCGAGTCGGTAGTAAGTCTTATCATATGATATGCACAAGATGAAGTTACACGAGAGTCCTCGTAGACTACTGTCAAGGACAGGGAAAAGACTGACCTAGATGGATACAGAAGTATCAACGATTATGTAGATTGAGGAGTGAGAATGCATATGATGGATAGTTAGTGATACGATCCCAAGATGTATCACGCGACTACATGGACAAAAGCGTCAAGACATGATGGAGCAGATGGAGTCCGATCAAAGGTCCGAAAGACTTGATGGAAACCTCTACGTGTTCTGTTTATTGTGTCCAAGTGTCAGAGCATTCGGACAAGTAGATCTCAAGGAGATTCGAGATGACAATCTCGCACACAACAGTTCTAGGCGCAGACACAATAGGCAACTTCGTTGGAATGTAGCCGGCGCTGTACAGGTCCAAATCGTGCGATCGACCACGCGATGGAAACATCACGATGTTATCTTTCATTTGGGACACGATTCAACTCATTTGGCCTAGTGGTTTAAAAGTTATGGAAGTCTACATTATGGTGCGCAGTCTGTCCGCGAGACAACATACGACTTGAAGTTTTGGCCCAAACCTTGGCCCGATGATGGAGAACTCGACATGAGCTGCTGGAATGTATTTAATTATATTTATATTTACTTTAAATTAGTTTTCTTAGTTAATTAGTTAAATAATGGCAACAACTTCTGTTTCCATTTATTTAACTAATTAGTTAATTAGTTTCCTTAATTAATTAGTTAAATAAATGGCAGCAACCTTTGTTTCCATTTATTTAATTAATTAATTAATTAGTTTATTTAAATTAGTTAATTAAGTTAAGTTCCTTAATTAGAACTCCTACTTCTATTCCTATTAGGGTTTGCTTGTAAACTCTTTATAAGGAGCCGTTTAGCTCCATTATTGGGTGGCTTTTATTTGATAATTTCAGAACCTTTGTTCTTCAATATTTGCCCCTTGTTCAACGTGTTGAACCTTGTTCTTCTTGAGTCTGCGATACTTGAGTCGTATACAAGTAAATCTTGGAATTGCGTTATTGTGTCGTTTCTCTTAGTGTGATTCTCACATCGTTGAGTCTAGTCCTAAGAATCTGATTCAAGATCCTTGACTTGAAATCGATTAGGGCTCTTAGCACAGGTTAGCTAAGTGGTCTAAGCTCGTACTTGTCGAGTTCATTACATCCGCATCGAAATCCATCTTTGAACAACGATCAGAATTGGTGCTACGCATCCTAAGCAACTAGGATCGTATCAGTTGGTAGCGGAGCTTAAGGCGTTCAAAGATTGGTAAGTATCTTTAATTGTGTTTTTAGTTTTCATTGCTGAAATCGGTATTCCCTACTACTCCATTCAAAACCGATTTCTTTGCTGTGCTTGGTTCGTTATATGTGCAAATTTCTGGTAGTGTCGAAATTGAATTTTAATACATAGCTATTGAAATCTGATTTTGGTGAGAAAGCTCTTGTTGGAAAGCTGAACCTGTTAGGTTTCTGAATCAAAAAGAATCAAGTGATTTGGACATCGGAGTCAAAAGCTATAGTCGATTTACTAAATTGTGTTTTCTGCCAAATCCTGCACAATTTTCAGTTGTCGAAATTGGATTTTAATATATAGCTATTGAAGTCCGTTTTAAGTGAAAAAGTATCCATTGGAAGACTGTGTTTGTTGGGCTTCCGAATCAAAAAGAATCAGTCAATTCGGAGTTCAGAGTAAAAAGTTCTGATCAAAACACTAAATTGTGTTTTGCTGTCAAAAAAAAAAGAGAAAAAAAAACAGCAACTTCAAAAGAATCAAGAGAAGGTTGTATTGGATCAAAAAAAAAAAAGAGAAAAAAAAGAAAAGAAAATTCCAAAAGAAAAGAAAGGAATTCAATTCTGCAAATACAATAATATATAGAAGTATTTGCACCACAAAAGTCCTATTTATCAAGGAAGCGAATTGAAGTGCGATTGGATATTAAAATTAGAACTGAAATTGAATTTGTTTGAGTCCTTTCGAGTCAATTTGAGCTTTCTTTGATTCCTTGAAATTGCCTTCTACTCTACTTGCTATTTGTTTGATTGGTTGTTCTTGCAATTACTCAAATATCAAGTGTCACCATTCTTTTCAGTGCTAGTTGTCTTTGAGAGTCTTCTTGGAAGCCTTTTTCTTGAACTCTTGAGTCTTATTAACACTTGAACAATTGCAAGGATTATTTGAGTGAATTTTGTGAGAGTATTAGAGTGTTCAAACACGAGAGTAAACACGTGAGGGAGTGCTAGGATTAGTGCAATTTTACGTTTCTTTTCGTGTTGTGAATTTACAGGAATTACAGAATGTCTTACACGCAATGGTCTAAGGGGCGAGATTATGAGGATGATGCCTATCCGAGGCAAGGGCGGCATGATAGGCGTGAAAGGAGGAAGATCTCGGTTGGTTTGAGAGATAAGGCCGAGACATATAACAAAGGTGAGTCAAGGGTAAGACTTCCGCCTTTTGAAGCAGTGTACAATCCGAATGCTTACCTGGATTGGGAGCGAGATGTACAATCTATTTTCCGCTACCATGATTATTCGGAAAGGAAGAAACTAGAGCTAGCAGCAGCTGCGTTTAGTGAAGATGTTAGATGTTGGTGGGAGCAAACTAATCTTAAGCGAGCCAATGCGAGGGATGTACCAATTGAGACCTGGAATGGTATGAAAGCAGTCATGAGAAATCGCTTTGTCCCTACTAACTTCAGCCGTGAGCTTCTCCGAAAGTTGGAGACCTTGACACAAGGAAATAAGAGTGTTGAAGAGTACTTTAATGAGATGGAGATCGCTTTGGAGAGAGCACAAGTCAAGGAGACCAAAAAGGAGACGATGGCAAGATTCTTCAAAGGCCTCAATCGAGAGATAACTGATCCACTACATTACACTGAGTTCTTCTACTTAGAGGATATGTTACAAACAACGATCAATATAGAGAAGCAAAGGAAGAAGAGGTCTCTTTATCCTAGTATCAGGCCTACGAAATCAAAGGCGAAAGATGAGGAGCAAAAGCAACTTGTGAAAGCTTATGCCGAGTCTGAAATCATAAGGGATATTGAGAGAAAAAGAGGAGAGTTGAGTGAAAAGAAAGAGAGCAATATTGAGGAAAACAGCCCCTATGAAAAGAGTGAGCATGGGAAAGAAGATGAAATAAAAAACAACCCCCATAAAAATAGCGAGCATGAGAAAAGAGATGAGAGTTTAAAACACTTGCATGAAAATAAAGAGCATGCAGAGAGTGGCATAATTAAAAAAGGAGAGGTGTGTGTTTATGCCAAGAGAGAACAAGTGAGGGATGCATTACATGTGCAAAAAATCTGTTTTGGCGCAAGCCACCAAAAACTGAATTTTTGGCCATTGCGCTTAGATTTTCCTAACCCTAATCCAAATGTTTTCTCTTCTATTATTATTTCTCCTCGTGTGCAGAACAAGAGCAGGCTGTTAGCAGAAGAGAAGCCTCTTACCTTACCACGAAGAAGAGGGAAAGAGCCTTGCGCATCCGTGGTGCCTATTTCGGCAAACCCTAACCGAAAGGGTATGGTACGGTTTTCTTTTCCTAAGTCTAATTTGGTTGAGTATACTAACCTTCTTGATTTGTATAAATCTGATTTTTATTTAAATGATGATGGTTATATGCAAGCACCGAAGGTCAAGTCATATGCCTTTGATAATTACTCGCGAAAGCGAAAACAGTTTGGTATGATGACTAGGCCGAGAGACATGGATTGTGTTGTCTCTAACACAAATTTAATTGGATTCTCACATGATTTTACATTAGATAACTATTCTGCCAAGTGTGAATTTTATGAAAATTTTGTGTTTAAGTCGACAGGATTTGGAGGAGCACTTTTCAGACGCAATCGCTTATATCGGTCGCATGATCTTTTGCGAAATTTTGTTGAGCATGATGTGTTTGATGATTGCTTGATGAGCTGCTGTGATTTAATTAATATTACTGGTTTAATTTATGGGAATGATATGTCTTCACATGATGTTCCTTTGAGTCTTATTGTTAGTATTGATAAAAAGTCACTTAGTGAAAAATCGCTTGAGGTTACACCTAGGGTTAATCTTTATGCTAATGATTCTAATTTTTGTGAAGTCTATAAAGATTATTTATTTGACACAAAATCTATGTTTTGTATGCATAAAGGATATCATAGCAAGCATGAGCGCTTCATTTGGTTGTGTAGTTTGTTACACGATTTGACTGTGTATTGGTCATATGATGCTAGTTTGATACATCAATATAGCGCAACTATTACTAACATATTCTTTAAGGATGTTATGCTTTCACATGTTGTTCCTTGAAGTATTGTTAGTAATCACAGGGAGAAGTCACTTAGTGACTCATGGATGGAATTGTGGAGGAGGACGAGCGCGAAGATGCTAATGTTGATCCATGGACACTTGAGTCTTCATGGCATGTTTCGGTTTGTAAGTATGAGTTTACATGGAAGCAATGCTTTCAATTTATTTTATTTACTTACTTCCTTTCAGTACATGCTACTGTTTTGGGATTATTTCTTAAACTCATATATGGTTTCATTCTTATAACATTATTTGGTTTAATGTTGCTGCCATTGAGTGTATTATTTAGTATAAGTGGTAGCAAAGAGATCGAAGTAATGCGGACAGCCCATGGACAAGCCAAGCGCTATGGTGCGCGCTTGAGTGTCAAGATGGTAACTTTGGGAAACCATGGAAGGATGAGTGGATCCTTCAAGATAAGAGCTTGGGTTTGGCAGCACTTACGCCGAAGACGGTCCCTAAACCAAGTTCAAGCAAGAGCAGCCGCTTGGAGCAATCATCTTACTCGACGCTTTGACATGTTCAAAGACATTACTGCCAAGTTGAATTTACAAGGTTGGTATGGTTCAATTTGTGCTTACTTTGATATTACTAACTTAAGGTATTGTGGTGCAGGTCTAGGTACATATTCGAGGTCGAATTTTTTCGAAGGGAGAGGGAATGATGCGAATCCTCACACATACCTTAGCATATCATGCGTCTTACCCTTGAAGCGCAAGAGATGGCGACTAAGGAAGCACGAGAGATGGCGAGTATGCTTTGAGCATATAATGGGGAAGCTTTCCTGGACAGATTATGCTGAGCAAGATTCGAGGACGAATCTTTCCGAAGAGGGAGGGAATGATACGATCCCAAGATGTATCACGCGACTACATGGACAAAAGCGTCAAGACATGATGGAGCAGATGGAGTCCGATCAAAGGTCCGAAAGACTTGATGGAAACCTCTATGTGTTATGTTTATTGTGTCCAAGTGTCAGAGCATTCGGACAAGTAGATCTCAAGGAGATTCGAGATGACAATCTCGCACACAGCAGTTCTAGGCGCAGACACAATAGGCAACTTCGTTGGAATTTAGCCGGTGCTGTACAGGTCCAAATCGTGTGATCGACCATGTGCTGGAAACTTCACGATGTTATCTTTCATTTGGGACAAGATTCAACTCATTTGGACCAGTGGTTTAAAAGTTATGGAAGTCTACATTATGGTGCGCAGTCTGTCCGCGAGACGACATACGACTTGAAGTTTCGGCCCAAACCTTGGCCCGATGATAGAGAACTCGACATGAGCTGCTGGAATGTATTTAATTATATTTATATTTACTTTAAATTAGTTTTCTTAGTTAATTAGTTAAATAATGGCAACAACTTCTGTTTCCATTTATTTAACTAATTAGTTAATTAGTTTCCTTAATTAATTAGTTAAATAAATGGCAGCAACCTTTGTTTCTATTTATTTAATTAATTAGTTAATCAGTTTATTTAAATTAGTTAATTAAGTTAAGTTCCTTAATTAGAACTCCTACTTCTATTCCTATTAGGGTTTGCTTGTAAACTCTTTATAAGGAGCCGTTTAGCTCCATTATTGGGTGGCTTTTATTTGATAATTTCAGAACCTTTGTTCTTCAATATTTGCCCCTTGTTCAACGTGTTGAACCTTGTTCTTCTTGAGTCTGCAATACTTGAGTCGTATACAAGTAAATCTTGGAATTGCGTTATTGTGTCGTTTCTCTTAGTGTGATTCTTACATCGTTGAGTCTAGTCCTAAGAATCCGATTCAAGATCCTTGACTTGAAATCGATTAGGGCTCTTAGCACAGGTTAGCTAAGCGGTCTAAGCTCGTACTTGTCGAGTTCATTACTTCCGCATCGAAATCCATCTTTGAACAACGATCAGAATTGGTGCTACGCATCCTAAGCAACTAGGATCGTATCAGTTAGTGTTCCTAGTCCATGGAATGATTAATAGAATGCACAAATCAAGTTGAGCATAATGCGAGTACGAAGCTGAATATAACAACTATGTGATATGAAGGGTTAATTCAGGCAGTGGGAATTGAGCGAGTAACAACGAACAAGAGATCAGAAGCGAAGTGTTCCTTTAGAGATTGTCTTGAGCCTTGCATTGCGTATTTGATGAATGTAAGGATGCGAGAGTCAACCCATGGAGATGAATCGACGAGGACATCGATGATTGAAGTGGGGGAGGAAATGCACAAGTGATAAACCATTTATACAAACAAAACAAAACAAACAAAAAAATAATTATACACATGAGAACCACTGACTCAGACGAACTTGAGCCAGTAAGATAATTTGTAATGCGCAGTGGCGCATGGCCTGATGGGGCAAAACTATATGGCGCAGTGGCGCTTGGCCCGGTGGGGGAGAATTACATCGCGCAGAGACGCTTGGCCCGATGGGGCAGAACTATAATGCGTAGAGGCGCATAGCCTGGTGGGGCAGAATTATAATACGCATGAAGTACTATGAAACTCACTGGCTCAGATGGACTTGAGCCAGGAAAAGGAACTACGATGCGCAGAGGCGCTTGGTCCGATGAGGCAGACTCACTAGCTCAGACGGACCTGAGCTAGGAAGATAAATTATGAGGCGCAGAGGCGCTCAGCCTAAGAGATATGCTATAATGCGCAGAGGCGCCTGGCCAGACGAATACGATACAATGCGCAGAGGCGCTTGACCCAGACAGATATGTTATAACGCGCAGATATGATATAATGCGCAAAGGTGTTAGCCTGAAAAATGCAAAGTGATACCTGGCAAAAGAGAGTCGGCTCGGTAAAACGACACGCCTATGTGCTAAGAGTGTCGGTTCGAAGGAGCGATACGCCTATGTGCTAGAGACGCTTGTGCCATGAGAAAGCTGGACAAGCGGATTTGGTAATGAATGCTGGAATGGGAACAAAGTGCTACGCGATGCTATGACCCTTTGAAGTAGGCTTTGGTGGGTGTAGGGAGATTGGCGAAAAGAAAGAGTGATAAAGAAATGAGAAAAGAATAACAAGTATTGAAGTGTAGGAAAGCCTATGATAAACTATAATGGCCTTAACGTGTTTCTAACCTTATGTTCCTTGATAATGCAGGTCTAAGGTGTGTGTGAAAGACTGGTTCCATAGAGAGAGGGCGCGAACGCCGCATGAACTTAATCCATTTGGCTAGAGATTGGAGATTTAGTCGATGAGGGCATCGACATTATCAAGTGGGGGAGAGTGTTAAGGTCTAAGCCTTGGAATTCAAGCTTAGCCTTAACATGGATCTTGAGACGCACCGAAGGTGCATGGATTTGAGGGATAACCCCTTTATAGGGTATGTGAAGGGAAAGTCTAATTGGGTATGATAGCTCTCCACCAACCCCTGGATAAGATATGAGAGTATGCTTGTCTAAGTGAGCTTCTCCTATGTGAGTATGGCATAGGTGTGCGAGCGAGCCTTCTGTGTTATGGAAGGGGCGCTGCCATGATGGCTTTGCTATGATGGCCATAGGAGCCTCTTGCTCATGTTCCTTACGCCTTCCTTGCTCAAACTCACTTGACCTTCGTGCGATGCTCTTTCATCCTTGCCGTATGGGCTCTTGCTAACCTTACTTGGCCCTCAACAACCCTCTTAGCTCGCTCCCTTGCGTGCTTTAGCTCCATGGCTATCTGTCTCTCGGTATTGATGCGCACTAGGGCTAGATGCGATCCTAGGATCGTATCATACCCTTCCCCATGGAAGCGATTCGTCCTTGAATCATGATCCTTAAAATTCTCCAAGGAAAGATTGTATCTCCATAGAATTTCTTCCTCATTCAATCCATAGGTTGTACAAATTGGTGTTATCATGACCTCATAATCTTTCCTCAATGCAACGCTACGATTGAAATTCCCAATCGCTCGCCCTTCAAGTTTATTAAAATAACTCCAAAATGACGGCGATGCTTCCTTGATTTCTTGAGTATTAATTGAGTAATCAACTAAGGGATCATACTCTCCAAATGTTTCCACATACTCAAGCAAATCCGATTTTATCAAGAGAAGACGTAACCATCCTTTGTATTCTTCATTAACCAAACTGTTTGGTTCATCCTTTCTCTTGCGCTCCCCTAGCGATTCAGCTCCATCTCCCTCCTTGATGACATCAACATTCTGCTCATACGAAGAAGACGAAGAACAAGAATAAAACGTAATAAAAAAATCAGATTTAGGATTTTTCTCTCGAGCTTCTTCTTTTTCTAACCCAAGCTCACTGTTTTCTTTAGCTAAACATATCTTTCTCCAAGTTGCAGTCGTAATTGTATTAGAATAAAGATTCCTTTGATTTATGACTGCCAAGTCTCCTCCTGTAGCTAAATTTGACTTCTCCGAAGTGGTAATCCTAATCGGATTAGAACTAGAAGTCCTTGATGCGCATTGCTCCTTTGAACTCTTGAGATGAGCTCCAAATCTCTCCTGCCTTTCTTCCATGCTCTCCAACCTCGAATCAAGGTTCCTCAAGAGATCCAGCAGCTCCTTGTACATTCCTCCCGAATTTCTTTCAGTCATATCAATCACCTAATCCATTTTAACACTAGAAAGTGCAAAATCTGTTTTCGGTGAACATAGTTTAGTATTTCGGGTGTAGCATTTTACTCGGATATCCAAATCGCCTGATTCTTCTTGATTTGGAATCTTGATAGATAGACCTTAACAACGAACTAAGACTCGATGAAATCAGACTCCAATAGGTATATATTGAAATACAATTTTGACACTAACACTTTGGTGGACTATTTTTGGTGACTCTTTTGTATGACTCTTTTTGTGGACTATTTTTGTGACTTAGATTTGACTCTTCTCTCAATCTAAATAAATAAATTGAAAGATTGAACAGACTCAAACTACTAAACCAACTTAGTTTAGAAGTAGGACTTCAGACTCAACACAAACACACTTTGGTTTAGAACTCCTAAACCGATTAGACTTAGAACTCGATTTTGATTTTGAACTTCTAAATCAACAAGACCCGAATTGCAACAAGCAAAACAGAAAATTCAAAGACACTTTTGGGGACTTGATTTTGTGGTTTTCGACTCAACAAAAATTAAAGACAAGACACAAACAATTCACTTGAATCGTTTAGACAATTGACTCAAACTAAATAATAAAACGAAAAGATAGTTTGGGATTTTCTTACCAAACCTAGAACTCCCTTTAGCTCCGCTACCAACTGATACGATCCTTGGATGCTAGGTTAGAATCCGAGGCACATAAGTGAATGATCTTGTTCTCGGGTAGGTTTGATGCGCGAAATTATGACACAAATCCCTTTGTTCTTCACGAACGTTCTTCTTTGATCAATTAATATCCCATACTATTAATTGATATCACTTTGTGAAAGGAACACGACCCTTCGAGTTGAGGTTAATGACGAGAACACGACACGCCTATGTGATGATGATGATGTACGCCCTAGTCGCACACTAAAGAGAACACGACCCTTTAACACACCTAGTACTTGACTGGCAATCGAGACCTAATTCGAAGGAGTACACCTACGAACCCTTCTCACTGACATTGAACACGACAATCCCCCACGCTGCTCACGCTCCTCCACGCTTGATCACGACAAACACCACGCTTTGCACACGCAACACTAGTTCACGCACCTCCACGCTTGAACACGACAAACGCCACGCTTCACTAGCCCTAACCGAGTCCACGGCAAAGTACACAAGAACGACTTGCTTCGGAGATCGAGAAAGTAAGATGATAGAATGATGGAATGGAAATTTGGTAAAGTATTTATGTGTAAATTCTGATCTAATTTTATTAATAATAAAGCAAGCCTTTAAATAGGCATTTTACAATACTAGTTTTACAAGAAATAGAACTAATAATTAGAATAGAACTCCTATATATAATTAAACTCTAACAAAGTAATAAATAATAGTAATAATAATCTAATGAGCTCATCCAAGTCCTCTCATAGGCGTCTACCCGCTCTTCTTGCTCAAATCGAATTCCTTCTCCTAGTCGCATTAGAACTTGGTCTTTCCTTGTCGTACTAAAATTCTTCTCAATCCTTCTCTTGATTGGCTCGTGCGTTTCCACTCAAAAGTGGTCCAGAATTAGCTCCTTGACTTAGGTTCCCATTCCAGTTAGAATTACTTAAAAAGCTCGAACCGTTTTTATTTTGGCTCATGGTCAATATTGCCTTGATGGATTGCGTTCCCACTGTGCACTCTGATTTCTTGACTCGAATCCGACCCTGATTCCCTCGTCTGATTGACCTGAGTTTTGGACACGACTTTCCTAACATCTTGAGGAGTCTTGTATTTTTGGAATTATTCAAATCGGAGTTCATCTTGACCACCAAATCATCTCTGGAATCTTCCGCAGCCATAGGCGCCTCTTGCTCATGTTCCTTACGCCTTCCTTGCTCAAACTCACTTGACCTTCGTGCGATGCTCTTCATCCTTGCCCTATGGGCTCTTGCTACCCTCACTTGGCCCTCAACAACCCTCTTAGCTCGCTCCCTTGCGTGGTTTGGCTCCATGGCTATCTGTCTCTCGGCATTGATGCGCACTAGGGCTAGATGCGATCATAGGATCGTATCATACCCTTCCCTTTGGAAGCGATTCGTCCTTGAATTGTGATCCCTAAAATTCTCCGAGGACAGATTGTATCTCCATAGAATTTCTTCCTCATTCAATCCATAGGTTATACAAATTGGTGTTATCATGACCTCATAATCTTTCCTCAATGCAACGCTACGATTGAAATTCCCAATCGCTCGCCCTTCAAGTTTATTCAAATAACTCCAAAATGACGGCGATGCTTCCTTGATTGAATGTTTCCACATACTCAAGCAAATCCGATTTTATCAAGAGAAGACGTAACCATCCTTTGTATTCTTCATTAACCAAACTGTTTGGTTCATCCTTTCTCTTGCGCTCCCCTAGCGATTCAGCTCCATCTCCCTCCTTGATGACATCAACATTCTGCTCATACGAAGAAGACGAAGAACAAGAAGAAAACGTAATAAAAAAATCAGATTTAGGATTTTTCTCTCGATACGCTTCTTCTATTTCTAACCCAAGCTCACTGTTTTCTTTAGCTAAACATATCTTTCACCAAGTTGCAGTCGTAATTGTATTAGAATAAAGATTCCTTTGATTTATGACTGCCAAGTCTCCTCCTATAGCTAAATTTGACTTCTCCGAAGTGGTAATCCTAATCGGATTAGATGTAGAAGTCCTTGATGCGCATTGCTCCTTTGAACTCTTGAGATGAGCTCCAAATCTCTCCTGCCTTTCTTCCATGCTCTCCAACCATGACTCAAGGTTCCTCAAGAGATCCAGCAGCTCCTTGTACATTCCTCCCGAATTTCTTTCAGTCATATCAATCACCTAATCAATTTTAATACTAGAAAGTGCAAAATCTATTTTCGGTGAACACAATTCAGTATTTCGGGTGCAGAATTTTACTCGGATATCCAAATCACCTGATTCTTCTTGATTTGGAATCCTGATAGAGAGACCTTTCCAACGAACTAAGACTAGATGAAATCAGACTCAAATAGGTATATATTGAAATACAATTTCGACACTGACACTTTGGTGGACTATTTTTGGTGACTCTTTTGTATGACTCTTTTTGTGAATTATTTTTGTGACTTATATATGACTCTTCTCTCAATCTAAATAAATAAATTGAAAGATAGAATAGACTCAAACTACTAAACCAACTTAGTTTAGAAGTAGGACTTCAGACTCAACATAAACACACTTTGGATTAGAACTCCTAAACCGATTAGACTTAGAACTCGATTTTGATTTAGAACTTCTAAAACAACAAGACCCGAATTGCAACAAGAAAAATAGAAAATTCAAAGACACTTTTGGGGACTTGATTTTGTGGTTTTCGACTCAACAAAAATTAAAGACAAGACACAAACAATTCACTTGAATCGTTTAGACAATTGACTCAAACTAAATAATAAAACGAAAAGATACTTTGGGATTTTCTTACCAAACCTAGAACTCCCTTGAGCTCCCCTACCAACTGATACGATCCTTGGATGCTAGGTTAGAATCCGAGGCGCATAAGTGAATGATCTTGTTCTCGGGTAGGTTTGATGCGCGGAATTATGACGAAAATCCCTTTGTTCTTCACGAACGTTCTTCTTTGATCAATTAATATCCCATACTATTAATTGATATCACTTTGTGAAAGGAACATGACCCTTCGAGTTGAGGTTAATGACGAGAACACGACACGCCTATGTGATGATGTTGATGTACGCCCTAGTCGCACCCTAAAGAGAACACGACCCTTTAACACACCTAGTACTTGACTGGCACTCGAGACCTAATTCGAAGGAGTACACCTACGAACCCTTCTCGCTGAGATTGAACACGACAATCCCCCACGCTGCTCACACTCCTCCACGTTTGATCACGACAAACACCACGCTTTGCAGACGCAACACTAGTTCACGCACCTCCATGGTTGAACACGACAAACGCCACGCTTCACTAGCCCTAACCGAGTCCACGGCTAAGTACACAAGAACGACTTGCTTCGGAGATCGAGAAAGTAAGATGATAGAATGATGGAATGGAAATTTGGTAAAGCATTTATGTGTAAATTCTGATCTAATTTTATTAATAATAAAGCAAGCCTTTAAATAGGCATTTTACAATACTAGTTTTATAAGAAATAGAACTACTAATTAGAATAGAACTCCTATCTATAATTAAACTCTTACAAAGTAATAAATAATAGTAATAATAATCTAATCAGCTCATCCAAGTCCTCTCATAGGCGTCTACCCTCTCTTCTTGCTCAAATCGAATTCCTTCTCCTAGTCGCATTAGAACTTGGTCTTTCCTTGTCGTACTGAAATTCGTCTCGAGCCTTCTCTTGATTGGCTCGTGAGTTTCCACTCAAAATTGGTCCAGCATTAGCTCCTTGACTTAGGTTCCCATTCCAATTTGAATTACTTAAAAAGCTCAAACCGTTTTTATTTTGGCTCATGGTCAATATTGCCTTGACGGATTGCGTTCCCTCTGTGCATGCTGATTTCGTGACTCGAATCCGACCCTTATTCCCTCGTCTGATGGAACTGATTTTTGGACACGACATTCCTAATATCTTGAGGTGTGTTATATTTTTGGAATTACTCAAATCGGAGTTCATCTTGACCACCAAATCATCTCTGGAATCTTCTGCAACCATAGGCGCCTCTTGCTCATGTTCCTTACGCCTTCCTTGCTCAAACTCACTTGACCTTCGTGCGATGATCTTCATACTTTCCCTATGGGCTCTTGCTAACCTCACTTGGCCCTCAACAACCCTCTTAGCTCGCTCCCTTGCATGCTTTGGCTCCATGGCTATCTGTCTCTCGGCATTGATGCGCACTAGGGCTAGATGCGATCCTAGGATCGTATCATTGAGTGAGGCGCTGAAGCTATTGATGGAGGTCACGGATGTGGTAACTAGGAATGAATCTTCTCCTCATTTCATACTTCAATTCCTCCCAAGTTACCATGGGTGGAACTCTCTCAACCCTCCTAGTTGCAACTAAGCGTTCTCACCATTGGGTTGTCATTCCCGTAAACTCCACAAGGGCTACTTTAACTTTGTTCTCCTCGGCATAGTTGTAGCACGCGAAAATGCGTTCTACTTTGCCCTCCCATCCATAATATGCCTCTGGTGATACGAGCATGGACCCTCCAGTGCCCGCACACATTGCATGGGAAAGGCCTCCCGCGTGGCCTATCTTCCTCGCACGGTTCTCACGGGTTGTTCTGCCAAACCATGACACATCTGCGCCTCCAACCTTAGCAAGCCGTGAGCCCTTGGCTGAGCCCATGTCCGAGCCCTTGGCCGAGCCCGTGTCCAAGCCCGTGTCCGAGCCCATGGTCGAGCCTGTATAGCTTAGGGTAATTTAGGGTTCTTAAAACCAGCACTTCATCTTCTCCATCAAATCAGTCGGGTTGTCCACCCTTGCTGTTGGAAGGGCCGGCCTTGAATTGAGAGAACCTTCTTTATTTTGTAACAAGGTTGCTCTAGCTAGTCTAGAGAGGGTTTGTTGGATATTGAAGTTATATTTATTGTTATTCATCAAAACACCTTCCATTTCATCCATAAGTCCGCTGCACTCTTCCGCAATCTCCTTGCGACATTATCTTCTCCAGTAAACACCTTGAATTATCCATCAATCTATCAATTATCCATGTGTTTACCACCTCCCAAAGGAGACTAGATCCTTACTGCCTTCTCCTCACAGATTCATCCTCCATTTGCAACGCAAATCTTATCAAGTGATAGCGGAGCTCCCAGCTGTCTTCTAGGTTGGTAAACTCCATTTCTACGGTTAGAATCATCTCCTCTACCGTAGAACATCTCTTTTTGTGCTGAAATTTTTTCTATTTTCTTGCAAAATATGTCACCATTCCCCTAAACAGAAAATCATCTTTTTCTTGCCTTTCCTTCGGTTCAAACACCTTGTGCTTCCATATCTATGGTGGAAACATTGTTTGCTACCGTCGGCTGCCATCATATTTCATTCCAAGCATTTTCAGATTTTAGGTCAAAATTTTCTTTTCTAGTGATTTGATCTTGTACAAACACATTTGCTGAATTGTTTGGTGTTGATTGTGCTAGTTGTGACTTAAATCTTCATCTTCTTGAGTTTAATTGCTTCTGTGATTATTGGAGCTTCCTATGGTGGCAATGAGAGCCATGTGGACTTCTTGTTTGCTAGCTAAGTGATCCAAATTTTGTGCACACTTCCTTAGCCGGCCACATCACTCTATTTTCAGCCAAGTATTTTCAGCTTATTTTCATTTCCCTCCTTTTCTTCTAGTGTTTGTCCTTTCAGCTTGCCTTCTTTTGTGATATGAGCGTGGATCTACCGGTTCCCGCACACATGGCACAGGAAAGGCCTCCTGCATGGCCTATCTTCCTCGCACAGACCTTACGGGTTGGTAGGCCAAACCATGACACTTTCGCGCCTCCAACCCTAGGAAGCCGTGAGCACCCGCGCCTAGCCATCTAGGCCAAGGCCGTGTCCGAGCCCGTGGCCGAGCCCTTGGCTGAGCCCGTGTCTAAGCCCGTGTCCGAGTCCTCGGCCGAGCCCTTGGCCATGCCCGTGGCCAAGCCCGCCTAGGCCAAGCCCATCTTCATTGCTGCCAAGGCCAAGCTTCTCAAGCCCCTTTGTCTAAGGGTGTAAGGGTATTTACCCCTTTGTTTTAGGCATAGGTATTTAAAGTGCATTATGTCTCATTTCAGCACTTGTCTTTGTTTTGATGAGTTTTCCTCTACAAAGAACACTTCACATTAGGTGAGCCAATAGGGCAATTAGGGTTCTTAAAACCAGCACTTTATCTTCTTTACTTTGTAACAAGGTTGCTCTAGCTAGACTAGAGAGGGTTTGTTGGGTATTGAAGTTATATACTTATTATTCATCAAAACACTCTCCTTTTCATCCATTAATCCGCTGCACAATCCACACTCCTTCTAGCGACGTTATCATCTCCATTTATCCATCATTTTGTGTTCATCATCCATCAAACACCACCGGTTTACCATCCTCCCAAAGAGGACTAGATCCTTCAACAACAACATTCGGTCTTCTTCTCCAAAAAGGAAGTCGAGGCCTTATCAAGTGGTAGTGGAGCTCCAAGCTGTCATCTAGGTTGGTAAACTCATTTCTACGGTTGCAAAACCTCTCCTTCACCATTTCCACGATTGAAATTTTTTCTATTTTTTTGACATTTTTGTCACCGTTCCTCTAGTTTGCTCAAACTGATTTTCTGGCCGTTTCTACGGTTCGAACTTCTTCCAACTTCATTTCCATGGTTTAAACATTAATTCCTACCATAGGTTTCAATTAATCTTCATTTGGAACTTTAGTGTTCTTGGCAAAAAAATTGTCTTCTAGTGTGCTGATTTTGCTTAAACACAATTGCTGAAATTTTGTGTGTTTATGTGCATCCAAGAGGACGAATTTTCATCTTCTTTAAGTGAGAATTGCTGCTGTGATTGGAGCTTCCAATGATGAGCCATGTGGACTTGCTTGTTTGGTAGCTAGTTATCTCATTTTTGTGCTCACCTCCTAGGCTGCCACATCTCTCATTGTGAGCCAAGCATTTCAGACCACTCTTCTTTGCCTCACATAGCTGGCCCTAGGGCAGCACACTTAGCTCCCCACTTGCTTGTCACACACCTTGGAGACTACGTGTCACACACCTTGCAAAAACCTCTTGTCATACACACTTGCACTACGTGTCATTCATTCACACTTTTTGGCATTTAGTGAGAAAAATTTTCAATTGCAAAACTACTTGACTTTCACTTTTTGTTTCAAAAATACATGTCATATAAGTGAGCTCTCTTCACTCAATTCAAAAACAGAAAAGAAAAGAGAAAGGAACTAAAAGAAAGATCAAATAAAAAAATAAAAAAAGAGATCAAGTTCCTCAAAATCAAAAGAAAAAAGAAAAAAAGAGAAACAATTTAGTCATAAGCAAGAGACTACTAGTGTGTGTGCCTTTGAAGTGAATTACATCATTCTAAAGTGTCATTGTTGGAAGAACACAAGTTCGGCAATTTTTGTGCATTCACTTTTGTGTTTTCATTTTCGCTCCTTTTCTTTTCTTCTTGAGTTGTCTATTTGAGCTAGCCTGTTCCTTGTAGTGTCTTGAGTTTTCGTGTCTTGTTTCCTACATCTATCTAATCTCAGCCTTATTGGTGTTTAAAGTAATAAATTCCTTGAACAACAATTCGGCCATCTCTACCTTTCTTTCTAGCCTTGTTTTCTTTGCATTCAGTGTGCCTTCTTTGAGTCTTAGAGTCATTGTTGGTGGATTGTGTGTGAAGATACGAGTGTGTGAGGTTGTGAGATTATTAGAGAGAAGAGTTAAACACATGTGAAACACGCGAGGGAGTGACTAATATGTGTATATAGCAATTTTGTTTTGCTTTCTTTTTGTAGGTACCTTTGCCTATGTCTTATTATTATGCGAATGTTGGGCCCTATTGGGATGAGGACTTCTACACCACGGCTGCCTCCTCTCCAAGCCATGGCTTAGGTTCCGCATCCTACCACCATAGCCATGGCTCCACTCCTAGTGTATATGCCCATCGGCCTCCTCAACACTCCTATGTCCCGCCACATTTGAGGGTTGCTCCTCCTAGCCGAGACTTTGACACCGTGGCTGCCCCCTATGCCCGTATGGATGGCTCGGATGAGAAGGCTCTAGCTTCTCTCACGGTCCAAATGGGTGAGACTAGGCACATTTTGGCTGATTTGAACCGCCAACATTGGGCACGACAAGAGCAAGCCACATACGACATCTTGGCTGTCATTGCTGCCCTAACGCCGAAGGTGTCTACACCCCACTGATAAGGCCCTAGCTCCCTTTTGGAGGAGTTTAGCCGTTGGTTTCGTTGATGGAGTCGGATCTAGTCTCTTTAGGAGGTTGGCGTTTGGATAATCGGATGGATGATCGGACTTGATATGGATGAACGGATATTTAGAAGAGGAGATGATTTAGATTGCAGCGGACATAAATGGAGGAAAAGGAAAGTGTATTGATGATAACAAAAAGGAACTATTGTTCTTGACAAACCCCCTCACCTCTTGGATGAGTAACCTTGCCGAAAAGAACAAAGGATCTCTTAAACAAATACAACCCTCTCACCTCTTGGATGAGTAACCTTGCCGAAAAGAACAAAGGATCTCTTAAACAAATACAACCCTCTCACCTCTTCGATGAGCAACCTGATTTGTTTAGATAGTTGGTGCTGGTTTTAAGAACCCTAATGCTTAAGCTAAAAATTTGGTCATTGAAGAAGATAACACAAAAACAAAGACAAGTGTAGAAATGAACCATTCTACACTTTAAATACTTAGGTTATTTACAAGGGGAAAATACCCCATCACACTTGGACAAAGGGGCTTGCTGCCGGCCTTAGGAAACCTTGAAGATGGGTTTGGTGGGCCTTGCCTTGACGTTCACCATGGCTAAGACTTAGCCGGACGCATTCATGGTTTGCTAGGGCTGGGCGCGCGCGCGCTCATGGCTTCGGAGGGTTAGGGGTGCGGTTCCTCATGGTATGGCCGAGCAGGGCATGAACGTATGTAGTCCATCGCTCCCTTGTCTCCAAGTCGCGTTCTTCAGCTCTAAGGCTCTTCAAGAGGGTGGCTGCTAAGGCTTTGCTCCGAGTGAAGTATCCATGAACATTGGTGCTCATATCATCCCCTCCCCGTTTGAAGGGATTCGACCTCGAATCCATGGGCTGCTCCTCTTCAACGCCCTCGGTATCACCTTCAAAGTAAGGAGACAAGTCATTAATATTAAAAGTTGAGCTAACGGACCCAAAAGAAGGA
This sequence comes from Viola odorata, assembly GCA_963691705.1. Lineage (NCBI taxonomy): Eukaryota > Viridiplantae > Streptophyta > Magnoliopsida > Malpighiales > Violaceae > Viola > Viola odorata. The sequence goes on from OY829541.1 coordinate 37,339,768, forward strand.
GGTATATCGATAAGCATTATCGCTGAATTTCTCCACAATTAGAAAGGGGCCGTCTCCCCATTGGCTAAGTTTCCCTTTCCGTTGAGTTGGGAAACGGTCTTTCCTCAAATGCAGCCATACCCATTCGCCAACTTCAAATGACTTGATGTGGCGTCCCGAGTTGCGTTTGGCCATAAGCGTAGAGTTCAATGCCTCCATTCGCTCCTTTGCTTTTCCATGCAATTGCTGCACCATGGCCACTTTTTTCTCTCCATCTATGCTTATCAAATCAGTCAAAGGAAGAGGCAGCAAGTCTATGGGGGTGAGTGGGTTAAACCCATAGACTAGCTCAAAAGGGGAAAAGCGAGTGGAAGAATGCATGGCACGATTGTATGCAAATTCAATAAAAGGGATGCAATCGTCCCATGACTTAGAGTATTGCTGAATAATCACACGTAGCATTGTGCCTAAAGTCCTATTAACTACTTCAGTTTGGCCATCCGTTTGGGGATGACAAGATGTAGAAAACAGCAACTTAGTACCCAATTTGCCCCACAACACACGCTAAAAGTGACTAAGGAATTTGCTATCCCTATCACTAACAATTATGCGTGGCATACCATGTAAGCGGACAATCTCACGAAAGAAAAGTGTGGCAACGTGCGATGCATCATTTGTAGTGTGACATGGTATAAAATGAGCCATTTTTGAAAAGTGATCAACAACTACAAAGAGTGAATCCTTGCCCCGTTTGGAGCGAGGCAAACCAACCACGAAATCCATAGATAAATCACACCAAGGATGCGATGTAATAGGTAGAGGCATATAAAGACCATGATTAAGGCATTTAGATTTAGCACGTTTACAAGTAATGCAAGCTGCCACAAAATTAGTAACTTGTTTCTTCATGTGTGGCCAAAAGAAATGCTCTTTAAGTGTGCTAATAGTCTTTTCTACGCCAAAATGGCCCATTAGGCCACCTCCATATGCTTCTTTAACAAGCAATTCACGTGTGCTACAATTAGGAATACATAATCTACCTTTGCGAAACAGAAAAGAGTCATGCAACACAAAAATGTCATGCGCACCATTAACACAAGCTAGAAATACATCTTTAAAATCCGCATCATCAGCATACAAAGAGGTAATATGCATAAAGCCTAAAAGGCGTGAATGAAGCGATGTAAGGAGGGCATACCTACGAGACAACGCATCTGCGATGATGTTGTCCTTACCCTTCAAGTATTTGATGTGGTATGGGAACCGCTCGATGAACTCCATCCAAGCTGCATGGCGTTTGTTGAGCTTTCCATGTCCCTTCAAGTACTTGAGGCTTAGGTGGTCCGTATGCACTACGAATTCTTTGGGCAGTAAGTAGTGTTCCCACACATTGAGGGCACGCACAAGGGCATATAACTCTCGGTCATATGTGCAATAATTCAGCTGCGCACTCTTCAACTTTTCACTAAAGTAGGCCACCGGTTTCTTCTCTTGGACTAAAACAGCTCCAATACCGATGCCACTTGCATCACATTCTACTTCGAACATTTTGTCAAAGTTGGGCAGGATTAGGACGGGGGCTGGAGGACAGCTTGTCCTTGAGAGTGTTGAAAGCTAACTCGTGCTCTTCGCCCCAAATGAAAGGGACATTCTTCTTGGTGAGAGCATTAAGGGGGGCTGCAATGGAGGAGAAGTCCTTTACAAAGCGGCGGTAGAAACCAGCCAGCCCGTGAAAGGAGAGTACATCTCCCACATTGGTTGGGGTCGGCCATTCAGCAATGGCCTTGAAACCATTTTTTTGCTAAGTCCTCAAGTGACCAGGGGAATGCTTTCAGCTTGGCTCTTTCAATGGAAACGCCAGTTGGCTTCAAGGTGTCACACTGAAGGTGTAAGTTTCTTAGGTGGTTGTATGAATTTTCATTTGAGTGGTCATGGAATTTGGTGAGATTGACAATGATGTTGGTCTTAATGGACCAATCATTTGGTATGGGGGCTAGCTGAATGCAGGAATAGGTCTCTCGCTCGGCTGCTCTGTTCAGCTCCCTCATAGTTCATTCTTGTTGATTTTCTGCCATGACTGAAATATGATTTTCTTCTTAGCCTACGGCTTGGCCAAGATCGTTATCTGAGCTGAAATCTATTTGTGAACCAGAAACTTCCGATTCACTCTCCTCTTAGAACTTTCTCTTAGCTTTCTTTCTTATCTGTGTCTCGGTCCTTGTGAGCTCTGGATTGTAAGGAAGTAATTCTTCTTTTGAGGACCTGGTCATCAACTACAAAAACAAAAACTACAAAACACGGTTAGAAGTCCTCGGCAAAGACGCCAAAATTTGATCGCCTATCGAGAGCGTCAAAAATAGTTGTATGATTGAATGTAAAAATGGTGTAGAGTTACAACTTATCACCGTCCACAATGGACTTGCAGATAGTGGTAAGAGGATCGTCCACAGAGACCTCTAGGGAAATATAGTTCTAGGTTGACTTCCTCGTCACTGGAATTGGTTGGTTGATTCTAAAACTAAGACAAGAAAAATAATAATTAAGCAGTTAAAATAATCTTGGTCAAGGGCTTGGCCAAGACAGAATATTTTGGTGAGAAAATTCAAGTGGTGGTAAACTCCTGGTAAGGGAAATCTGAGAGCTCCTGTTCTTATTCTTTGATCACTGATTCAAGAGTATTCATCTCTATATCCATAGTACTACTATAGAGTGGAGGTGCTCCTGTTCACTCTTGCTTCCCTCCTCTTCTAATTACTTGGCGGGTGCTCCCATTCTTGGTAATCTTAACCAAATAACACCTTCCTAGTTAAAGGGTTTATTCTTTTGGTTGGTGTCTTGAATGGTTGTTCGCTTCCTCAATGGCTTAGGGGAAGAAAGTACCTAGCCCAAGTTACCTCCCAATCAAGGCCCTAGGTTGTCAATCTAGTCTGGACTATATCACTTATTTCCTACTAGCCTTCGCGAGACTAGCTGTCTACTTGGCCTATCCGGTTTCGCTCGTCCCCTTCTAAGCTGACTGCAACTCTTCTCTACTAAAATCTAAGAGTGATTAGGTCTTGATTGTAGCAAGTTAGCGATTCATTAAATTAGGAAATAAGATGATTACAAAAGTAGAAACTATTAAGGATGTTTAGATCTCACAAAGCATAAGAACGTGGCTCATTAGCCCTTACAAAGAACCGGTGTTTAGCTAGACGTACTCATGGAAGAAAGATGAAAATTTGATTGCATAAAAGAAATTAAATATGTAAGTTCCCAACTGGAAAAATACAAAGCATAATTGTTTGCATGAAAACGGAAGAAGAGAGTCTAGAGTGAGAGTCAGCCTCCCCCTTCTGAAAGAGTTTCCAGTAGCTTATAAGCTTCACTGCTTCCTAGTCCTACTCTAACTCTTTCAAAAGTAAAAGATAAGGATAAAAGAAAAGATACAAATTCGAGATATTATTTGTTTGGAAATTCAAAATATTATCCTAAGAGGGAGATCTAGTTAAGGATTCTTGCTAATAATCTTCAATGTAGCAGATCCCTCAAATCCCATTTTTCTGTTGCAAGCGCCACCTCGCATCCTTACCTTTGCCCAAAGTCTCCGCTGCAGTCTGTCTCGACTGTCTTGGCCAAGCGTTGTCTTGGTCAAGACAGTTTTAAATGCCTGATTTTGTGCTCCGTAGGTGATATTCTCCATTTTATCAGCCTCCAAGTGATTTCTGTAAAATTTGTGAGAATCCATAGAAATCAATAGCTTTATTGTCCAAATTCAAGATATTTAGATAGTAAAAACATGCTAAATTAATGGTCAATCAAGAACAAAGAAAGACAATGTCATAAGTCTGTATTTTCCTGATACGAGCTCAAGGGCCATAGCTCGTGATACGATCCCAAGATGTATCACGCGACTACATGGACAAAAGCGTCAAGACATGATGGAGCAGATGGAGTCCGATAAGAGGACCGAAAGACTTGATGGAAACCTCTATGTGTTAGGTTTATTGTGTCCAAGTATCAGAGCATTCGGACAAGTAGATCTCAAGGAGATTCGAGGGGACAATCTCGCACACAGCAGTTCCAGGCGCAGGCACAATTGGCAACTTCGTCGGAACGTAGCCGGCGCTGTACAGGTCCAAATCGTGCGATCAACCACGCGTTGGAAAGTTCAAGATGTTATCTTTCATTTGGGACAAGATTCAGCTCATTTAGCCCAGTTGTTTACAAGTTATGGAAGTCTACATTATGGTGCGCAGTCTGTCCGCGAGACAACATACGACTTGAAGTTTCGGCCCAAACCTTGGCCCGATGATGGAGAACTCGACATGAGCAGCTGGAATGTATTTCATTATATTTATATTTACTTTAAATTAGTTTCCTTAGTTAATTAGTTAAAGAATGGCAACAACTTCTGTTTCCATTTATTTAACTAATTAGTTAATTAGTTGCCTTAATTAATTGGTTAAATAAATGGCAGCAACCTTTGTTTCCATTTATTTAATTAATTAGTTAATCAGTTTATTTAAATTAGTTAATTAAGTTAATTTCCTTAATTAGAACTCCTACTTCTATTCCTATTAGGGTTTGCTTGTAACCTTATATAAGGAGCCGCTTGGCCTCCTTAGAAACTTGGCTGTTATTTGATAAAATTGAGACTTCTCTCTTCAATCTCTGCCCCTTGTTCAAGTGCTGAACACTTGTTCTTCTTGAGTCCGCAATACTTAAGTCGTATTATTGTTTCGTTTGTCTTAGTGCGATTCTCACAATCGTTGGGAGTAGTCCTAAGAATCTGATACAAGATCCTTGACGTGAAATCGACTAGAACTCTTAGCATTCAGTTGGCGAGGTAGTCTACGTTCGCACGAGTCAAGTTATTCATTCCGCATTGAAATCCTTCTTTGAACAACGATTAGATTTGGTGCTACGCATCCTAAGCGACTAGGATCGTATCAGTTGGTAGCAGAGCTTAAGGCGTTCAAAGATTGGTAAGTATCTTAATTGTTTTCGAGTTTTCATTGCTGAAATCAGTATTTTCTTCTACTCCTTTCAAAACCGATTTCGTTGCAGTGCTTGATTCGTATATGTGCAATTTTTCTGTCAAGTCGAAATTGTATTTATATACATAGCTATTGAAGTCCGTTTTTGGTGAGAAAGGTCTCGTTGAAAAGCGGCACTTGTTAGGGTTCCGAATCAAAAAGAATCAAGTGATTCGGGTACCGGAGTAAAAAACTACACCTGTTTTACTAAATTGTGTTTTTGCGGTTACAAAAAAAGAAAGACAAAACAGCAACTTCAAAAGAATCAAGAGAAGGTTGCATTAGATCAAATACAAAAAAAAAAAAAAAAAGGATATCAGTATTTGAGGAATAGCAAGAGCAGAGAGCAAATTGAGATTCGGAGAATACTTGCTACAAAAATCAGATTTATCATTGAGACGAATTGGAGTTGAAGGACAATTGTGTTTTGAAATCAGAATTGGAAATTGCTTTTATTTGAGTCCTTTCGAGTCAAATTGAGCTCTTCTTTGATTCCTTGATATTGCCTTCTATTCCACTTGTTATTTGTTTAATTGGTTGTACTTGCAATTATTCAAATACCAAGTATCACCATTTGTTTTGAAGCTGGTTTCTTTGAGAGTTTTCTTGGCAGCTTTTCTTGATCTCTCGAGTCTCATTAACACTTGAACAATTGCAGGCAATTGATTGATTTATTGGTGAGATTATTAGAGTGATTAAACATGAGAGTAAACACGTGAGGGAGTGCTAGGATTAGTGCAATTTTACGCTTTCATTTCGTGTTGTGAATTTCAGAAAAAATTTCAGATGGCTCAAGAAGGGGTACAACAACCAGATGTGCCGACCATGTTAGCTACCATCACAGAACAGCTCAGGGCGATGGATGAAAGGCAACAGACTGTTGATGTTAGGATGGCTCGGATGGAAGCATTGGCCACCATAAACCCTATCCCTAGGGCAGCGGGTGTGCCAAGTGGTGGTCATGTTTTGGAAGTGTGTGATGAGGAGCAACGAGACAATTTGTTCCACACTCGTGGCGTAATTGACAAGAAGGGTTGTTCAATCATAATTGACGATGGGAGCAGCACCAATTGTGCGAGTTGGTTAATGGTTGACAAGCTAGGTTTGCAAACCGTGAAGCATCCGAAGCCATATCAGTTGCATGGGATGACGGATGGTGATGGGATCAAGGTGGATCAGCAAGTACTTCTTAAATTCAGCATTGGCAAGTATAAAGAAGAGGTACTTTGTGATGTTGTACCTATGCAGGCAAGTCATATCCTCCTTGGAAGACCGTGGCAGTTTGATAGAGAGGCCAAGCATGAGAGAAGAAGCAACCACTACAAGTTAGTGAAGGATGGCAGAAAATTCACCTTGGTACCTTTGACGCCAGCTGAAGTTTTTGAGGATCAGCAATGGCTAGCTAAGTCACATGCTGAATACGAGATTACCAAAGGAATCAAGAGAGAAAAAGAGAGATTGAGTGTTAAAAAAAAAAAAGAGTGAGAGCGAGTGTGTGAGCGATAAAAATTCGCATGAAAAGAGTAAGCATGCAGAGGGTGAGAGTGAGCGAGAAAAACATTCGCATGAAAACAGCAAGCATGCAGAGGGTGAGTGTAAACATTCGCACGAAAAGAGTAAGCGTGCTGAGAGTGGCATTGAGAGATCAAAAGGAGAGGATAATAAAAAGAAATTTAGTGTATATGCCAAAGGGAGAGAAGTGAGGAATGCATTATATTTGTGCAAAATTCGTTTTGGCGCCAGCCCTTCAAAAACAATTTTTTGGCCTTTGCGCTTTCACCTCTCTAACCCTAATTCGTTTGAACCTTTTCCTATTGGAATTTCTTCTCTTGTGCAGGAAATTAAAGATATATTTCCAGAGAAGATGACCCCTAAACGATTGCCAATTAGGAGGGCAGCGCACCACACATTGTGTGTGATCAGTTTGGCTAATCCTAGCCGCCAAGGTAATGTGCGTTTGTCCTTTCCAAACACTAAGTCACTTGAATTGTCACCTACATTTGCACCTTATATTCATTCTGCCATTGGTGATATTCATGATGATTATGTGTCTCAGTTTACAGGATTTGAGGGAGCTTATTTCAAGTACAAGCGCTTATGTGAGCTGCATGATTCATTGCGCCTAGACTTTACTAACACTAACACTTTCGTTATCTCTTCTAGTCTTATTAGTTCTAATGTGCAGGGAAGGAACGAATTATTGACAGCAATGGAGTACAAATCATGGGAGCCGAAAGGAGGAAAGGGGCCTTGCACATCCATGGAGATTAGCTCGGTTAACCCTAACCGAGAAGGTAGAATCCGTTTTTCTTTCCTTAGGTCTGGTTCTTGTAAGTATAAAGACATCATTGATTTAAATCATTCTGAAAATAAATTACTTGATGATGGTCGTATGCAAAGGTCGAAGGCTAAGTCATACGCCTTTGAAGAGTACTTGCGAAAATGCAAAAGGTTTGGCGTTTGTACTAGACCAAGTGATAAGATAGTTGTACCTAGAGCTCATTGTGCTGATTTATCTCACTATATTGGTACTTTTAATGTTTCTAACAATGTGGATAAAAGGAAGTTAGGTTCCTTATGGCATGTTTTAGTTTGTAAGTATGCCTTTACATGGGAAGAGTGTCTTCCGTTTATCTATCCTACTTATAACCGTTGTGCGCATGTTGATTCTAAATTGTTGATGAAACTTGTGTCTGGATTGGATCATATGATACGATACAGTTTCATGTCACTGGCTTTGAGAGCATTGTTTAGCATAAGTGGCAGCAAGGAAATCGAGACGATAAGGACAGCCTTAGTCCAAGCACACATGACCCCCTGGGGCGACGAGCCTTCCCAACGTGTTGACATGTGCAATAGCATCGCCGCCGAGCTGAATTCAAGAGGTTGGTATGGTTCGATTTGTGATTATTTTGATGTTACTAACTTAAGGTATTGTGCTGCAGGCTTAGGTCCAGATTCGAGGATGAATCCTTTCCAAGGGAAAGGGAATGATGCGAATCCTCACACATACCTTAGCACATCATGTGTCTTACCCTTGAAGCGCAAGAGATGGCGACTAAGGAAGCACGAGAGATGGCGAGTATGCTTTGAGCATATAATGGGGAAGCTTTCCTGGATAGATTATGCTGAGCAAGATTCGAGGACGAATCTTTCCGAAGAGGGAGGGAATGATACGATCTCAAGATGTATCACGCGACTACATGGACAAAAGCGTCAAGACATGATGGAGCAGATGGAGTCCGATAACAGGTCCTAAAGACTTGATGGAAACCTCTATGTGTTAGGTTTATTGTGTCCAAGTATCAGAGCATTCGGACAAGTAGATCTCAAGGAGATTCGAGGGGACAATCTCGCACACAGCAGTTCTAGGCGCAGGCACAACAGGAAACTTCGTCAGAACGTAGCTGGCGCTGTGTAGGTCCAAATCGTGCGATCAACCACGCATTGGAAACTTCAAGATGTTATCTTTCATTTGGGACAAGATTCAGCTCATTTGGCCCAGTGGTTTACAAGTTATGGAAGTCTACATTATGGTGCGCAGTCTGTCCGCGAGACAACATACGACTTGAAGTTTCGGCCCAAACCTTGGCCCGACGATGGAGAACTCGACATGAGCAGCTGGAATGTATTTCATTATATTTATATTTACTTTAAATTAGTTTCCTTAGTTAATTAGTTAAAGAATGGCAACAACTTCTGTTTCTATTTATTTAACTAATTAGTTAATTAGTTGCCTTAATTAATTGGTTACATAAATGGCAGCAACCTTTGTTTCCATTTATTTAATTAATTAGTTAATCAGTTTATTTAAATTAGTTAATTAAGTTAATTTTCTTAATTAGAACTCCTACTTCTATTCCTATTAGGGTTTGCTTGTAACTTTATATAAGGAGCCGCTTGGCCTCCTTAGAAACTTGGCTGTTATTTGATAAAATTGAGACTTCTCTCTTCAATCTCTGCCCCTTGTTCAAGTGCTGAACACTTGTTCTTCTTGAGTCCGCAATACTTAAGTCGTATACAAGTAAATTCTGAAATTGTATTATTGTTTCGTTTGTCTTAGTGCGATTCTCACAATCGTTGGGAGTAGTCCTAAGAATCTGATACAAGATCCTTGACGTGAAATCGACTAGAACTCTTAGCATTCAGTTGGCGTGGTAGTCTACGTTCGCACGAGTCAAGTTATTCATTTCGCATTGAAATCCTTCTTTGAACAACGATCAGATTTGGTGCTATGCATCCTAAGAAACTAGGATCGTATCAGCTCGTATTCGCGCCAAGGCTTCACGAGATGGCCGAGCAACCCATGAAGACACTCGCACAAGGCCGTACCAAAGCCTAGCATACCATTAGTCTCGTCGCGCAAGCCCGTGCGCCAACCCTAGCGTCCGCGTAGGCCCAAGCACCAAGCCGCTCGGCCAAGCCAAGCCCACCATCACAAGCCCGCGGCCTCCTAACTTAAGTGAAGGGTGAGTAGGGTTTTCCCTTGTAATAATGCCCAAGCTATAAATAGAAGAAGATAGCATCTTTTATAGCTTGTCTTTGATTTAATTGTGAGTTTATCTCCTTTCAAGACCAATTATATGGCTTTGCCTTAGGGTTCTTAAAACCGGTTTTGTTCATCTTGTTTAATCTCATCGGGTTTATCATTACATGATCAAGTAAGGGTGAGCACGATTAAGAGATCCTTGTAATCAATACAAGTTTAATATATTGTTGTTCATCAAAACACTCTCCTTCTGGCGACGTTATATTCTCCATTAAACACCATCTAAATACCATACATCCTTGTGTTCACCACCTCCCAAAGGAGACTAGATCCATTCAAGCTCAAGAATACGGTTTCATCCTTTAAGAGAAGCCGAGATGTTATCAAGTGGTAGCGGAGCTCCAAATCGTCTTCTAGGTTGGTAAACTCCCTTCTCACGGCTGGATTCATGTTTTCCCTAGTGTGTTTATCATTTTTACCGAAATTTTTTTCTGTTTTTCACATCCATTCCTCTCTTCGGTTCAAACTTCATTTCCTTGAGTTTCTTCGGATCAAACACCTTGATTCTTGTTTTCTATGGTTTAAACATTGTTTTCTACCATAGGAATCATTCTCACTTCATTTGAAAAAATTGGTATTCTTGAGAAATTCTTGTCTTTTAGTGTGCTGAATTTTGGAAGAACACATTTGCTGAAATATTTTGTGTTTGTGTGCATCAAAGTGGTGTTTATTTCATCTTGATTAAGTGTATTTGCTGCTGAAGTTATTGGAGCCTCCTATGGTGGCCATGAGAGTCATGTGGACTTACTTGTTTTCTTGCTAAGTGCTGAATTTCATGCTCCAACCCTAGCCGGCCACATCACCTCAATTGTGAGCCTAGTATTTGCTTCAATTATAAGCCAAGCATTTCAGCTTGCTCACCACTCTAGGTCGGCCCTAATTTGCTTCTCTACACTTTGTGTGCTTGTCATACACAGCCACATCACTTGACACATCACTTGCCTTGTCATCCACACATTTTGACACATCACTTTCACTTGCCACCTCACTTTTGGCTTTAGTGAAAAAAAATTCAAGAGCAAAACTACTTGTCTTTCACTTCTTCTTTTAAAATACTTGTCATACAAGTGAGTCTTCTTCACCTTTTGCAAAAACAGAACAGAAAAGAAGGGAACTAAAAGATTTGATAAAAAAAAAAAAGTGACCAAGTTCCTCACTTCTCAAAAAAAAAAAAAAAAGAGAAGAAAAACAAAGGAGTCATAAGCAAGAAACTACTTGTGTATGTGCATTGAAGTGAATTACATTGCTTTTAAAGTTTCCTTGTGGAAGAACACCAATTTCGAATTTCAGTTTGTGCTTTCAATTTCTAAAAATATTTTTCGCTCCTTTTTCCTTTCTTCTTGAGTTGTATTTTGAGCTAGCCTTTCCTTTGTGTCTTGAGTTTTCGTGCCTTGTTTCCTACACTATTTCCACTCTTGGTCATTGAAATTCAACGCATCAATCCCTTGAATTTCATTTCGGCCCTCTCTACCTTCCTTTCTAAGCGTGTTTTCCTTGATTTCCTTGTGTTGTTTTGTGTCTTAGAGTTTGTGCTAAGCTACATTACTTGGTTTTGCTTGGAGATATGAGTGGGTACTCGTGAGAACATTAGAGAGTTTGTGTGACACACAAGCGCCCAAACACGTGAGGGAGCGACTAACCCTTTATTTATTTGTTGAATCGCGTTTGTTTCTTTTTGTATGAACTTTCTAGTATGTCTTTTGATATTGGCCCTGGGATAGTGACTGAAATGGAACCAACCACCTCCACTTCGGACTTAGATCACATATCACACCACCTGGAGGCTCTACTCCATCAAGGAGCAAGCCTCGCAAAATCCAACTTGGCCATTTTGGAGGCCCTTGCCACACTACTCCCACCGGCGGCCCAACAGCCACCTTCGCCCTCACCTAGCCTAAACCTAGACACTTTAAACCACCAAAGACCTCAATCACATGACCCACTCCTTATGGACTACTCTTGGTCACAATGACAATGTGACTTAGAGGCAAGCGCGGGTGAGTGTAGTACGAGCCTCGGGGATGACTCTTGGGAAGGTGCACACCCCTCTTTGGTACTAGACTCCATCGGCCACCACTTCACACATGGTAGCTAAGATATTGACGTACACCTACACCACACACAACCGCCTCCACACCAATCCAGCCAAGACCTAGAGCTACACACTACTTCCAAAGACCACACCAAAATAACCCTACCCTTATTGACTACGCTTGGTCCCAACGCCAATGTGACTTGGAGGAAGATGCGGATGCGTGTAGTACTAGTCTCACGGATGACTTTTGGTATGGTGCACCCCCTTCTCTTAGCCCTTACTAAGAACCGGTGTTTAGCTAGACATACTCATGGAACAAAGATGAAAATTTGATTGCATAAAAGAAATTAAATATGTAAGTTCCCAACTGGAAAAATACAAAGCAGAATTGTTTGCATGAAAAGGGAAGAAGAGAGTCTAGAGTGAGAGTCAGCCTCCCCCTTCTGAAAGAGTTTCCAGTAGCTTATAAGCTTCACTGCTTCCTAGTCCTACTCTAACTCTTTCAAAAGTAAAAGATAAGGATAAAAGAAAAGATACAAATTCGAGATATTGTTTGTTTGGAAATTCAAAATATTATCCTAAGAGGGAGATCTAGTTAAGGATTCTTGCTAATAATCTTCAATGCAGCAGATCCCTCAAATCCCATTTTTCTGTTGCAAGCGCCACCTCGCATCCTTACCTTTGCCTAAAGTCTCCGCTGCAGTCTGTCTCGACTGTCTTGGCCAAGCATTGTCTTCGTCAAGACAGTTTTAAATGCCTGATTTTGTGCTCCGTAGGTGATATTCTCCATTTTATCAGCCTCCAAGTGATTTCTGTAAAATTAGTGAGAATCCATAGAAATGAATAGCTTTATTGTCCAAATTAAAGATATTTAGATAGTAAAAACATGCTAAATTAATGGTCAATCAAGAACAAAGAAAGACAATGACAATGTCATAAGTCTGTAATTTCCTGATACGAGCTCAAGGGCCATAGCTCGTATTCGCGCCAAGGCTTAACGGGATGGCCGAGCAACCCACGAAGACACTCGCACAAGGCCGTGACAAACCCTAGCATACCATGAGTCTCGTCCCGCAAGCCCGTGCACCAACCCTAGCGTCCGCCTAGGCCCAAGCACCAAGCCACTCGGCTAAGCCAAGCCCACCATCACAAGGCTGCGGCCTCCTAACTTAAGTGAAGGGTAGAGTAGGGTTTTCCCTTGTAATAATGCCCAAGCTATAAATAGAAGGAGATAGCCTCTTTTATAGCTTGTCTTTGATTTAATTGTGAGTTTATCTCCTTTCAAGACCAATTAGTTGGCTTTGCCTTAGGGTTCTTAAAACCGGTTTTGTTCATCTTGTTTAATCTCATTGGGTTGATCATTACATGATCAAGTAAGGGTGAGCACGATTAAGAGATCCTTGTAATCACTTGAATACAAGTTTAATATATTGTTGTTCATCAAAACACTCTCCTTTTCATCCATTAATCCGCTGCACAATCCACACTCCTTCTAACGACGTTATCTTCTCCATTAAACACCATCTAAACACCATACATCCTTGTGTTCACCACCTCCCAAAGGAGACTAGATCCATTCAAGCTCAAGAACACGGTTTCATCCTTTAAGAGAAGTCGAGATGTTATCATTTCCGCTACCAAATCCTCTACCCCTTGCACCATGACCACTAGAACTGCGCCCTCCTTAGTTAAACTGCCCCGTAGGGTTTGAACTGATGAAAATGATGCAGTTGAAGTTTGAGATATTGCTAACATCCTTGGGCAATCTCTCCTCAAGTGTCCTTCTTGGCCACAAAAGAAACATCCACCAGTTTGTTGATAGCATGTAGAACCCCAGTGTCTTTTACCACAAAATTGGCATAATGGAATGCTCATATTAGTTTGAGAATTACTAGGATGCACAGAATGGAATGGAGCTTGACCACGTCCTTGTCCACCACCACTGGTATTCTGACCAGTAGAGAATTGGCTACCATAACCATATCGCTGTTGAAACCTTTCATGGGGTCGTTGTTGGCCTTGCTGACTTTGATATGGATGCCTACGAATAAACTTGTTGCCTCCCCCGGAATGTGTAATTTGTCAATTTTCAACTTTAGCTCGCTTGTTTTGACCATTAGCCATACTGCTGGCCATCTCCCTTGCTTCAATTACCCTTGCACAATCCACGGCTGCCGAGAACGATTGAAACTCATGTGCTACAGTAGCATGGAATAAAGGATCAGCAAGTCCTCTTATAAATCTCTTCACCTTCTTCTCCTCTGTAGGGATAAGATGGCGACCATGTCATGACAGCCTTGTAAACCGTCCCTCATACATGGATACACTTATGTTACCTTGAGTTAACCTCTCAAACTCATATGCTTTATCATCTTTAACACTCTCAGGTAAGAAATGATCCAGAAATATGGTGCAAAATTCATCCCATGTCCAAGCTGGTGTGTCTGCAGCTTTTTCTTTCTTTTTAGAATCATACCAGGAAGTTGCCACATCACCCTCCAATCTGAATGCTGCCAATATAACTGCCCGATAGTCTGTGCATCCTAATGCTTCACACCTCTTCCATTCACTATCAAGGAATTATTGAGGATCCTCTGTTGACTTTACACCAGTAAAAATAGGAGGACCAAGCTTAATAAAGTCTTGCAATGGAACTTCATTTCCCTGCAGCCTTGGAGAAGATGTTGACGCTACTTGCTTACCTTATTTCTTTTCGATCATATGTTTTGTTAAGGTCTGTATTGCTTGATTCACTCCATGCAATCCTTTAACTAAAACAGAAATAGGAATCTCATGGCTTAATTCTTGATTTTTAGCTCCTAGACCGTTATTCCCAACTTGCTCACTTTCTGAAAATTCTGATTCAGCAGGCGCATCCGTTGTACCAACTTTCATTTGTTCATCACCCTAAGGATTAATGTCATTAGGCTGAATTGAAGGCTCTCCCTGTATTTCACCTTCCCGCACCTTTGCCACACTCACCTATTCAAGATAAGTTAAGTACAACTAAAATTGATCAATATAGACACTAGTTAGCAGATCTCTAAGACATAAGAATAACTTATTTAGGACATAAAAGTACTATACTCCGCAGTTACAAAACAATTAACTCAAACAAAAACTATGCTCCGCTACCAAATCAGTCACACCCAGACCTCTAGAAACTTTGACTTAGATTTATTTTTGTTAGTTAGATGAGTATTAGTTAGATTAGAAGAGAGTTAGAAATTTCGTTAGGTTCGTGTGTAAAATAGTTATTTTCCGTAATAATAAATTAGTAATAAATAATAAATAAAAGTTGAGATAAGAATAGATTTAGAGAACGGGAAAAGAGAAGATAATAAAGAAAGAAAAGAAAAAGCAAATAGAAAGGAAAGAGAGCTCGCGAAGAGAGGAAATAAGAAGGGAAAAAAATAGAGAGAGGGAGTGAGGGGCAGAAGAACATAAGAGAAGAAGAGGATAATTGTTTGGTGATTTAAAATTTAGTTTCTTTTATTAGTAGCTAAACTTCATCTCTTTATCAAAATTGATGTGGGGCTGTCATGGAAATTGAGTAGGAATTCATAAATTAGTATGTATATTTTCTGCCACGAGAAGAATTCATCGTGTATGCTGATTGTTGTGAGTGGATATATATGTTTCTTTTCTTAAAACTCTAGTTATTGTAACTATGGTTAATTAAGGTTTTTCAATTTAATTAAAGTATGAAAATAGTATTATAGTGGTTAAAAGAATAAATTTTATGAGTAGGATAAATTGGGTGACTGCATAAGTGAATTCTGTAGGTGTCAAACCTTCTAAAAATTCTGGAAAATAATTGCAGCAAATTATTTACAGTTTAGTCCCTAGAGTTTTGGAGATTGTGAAGTTTAGTCCTAAAAGTTTTAGCGTTTGCTCATTAGTCCCTACAGCAGGATCAGCTTTGGGAAAGTTATTTCTGGTTTAAATGTGGAATATATTGGACAATTATTGGCGTACTGGATGTTTGTTGTAACTACTTTATATGTTATGCAAGTTTCTTTTTGTTATATTAATTATTGAATTCTATTCTTTGTTTCGCATTGTATACATAATTCTTTCGGGCGACATGCCACTTGACCATGCATTCACTTACCTACGTGAGTGCTAAGAAGAGTATAGAAAATTGTGATGATTTACGGTTATGATTGGTTATAAGGAAGATTGTAAGAAATGATAATTAGATGGGTTTTAATTTATTTGTTGTAAGAAAAGAGGAGCTGAAATTGAAAAGAAACAGGGAAAGAGGAGATGAGGGTCTTTTAATTAGTTGTAAAGGTCTGAAATTTATTTAATTATTATGTAAATAACCGATATGGTATTTAATTGGTGTTAGGTGCGAAGCCAACAAATCCTACCGCGGAGTGAGAGGGGCATGTGAAGTGATTTTGCTGTGTATATAGAATTGTGAGTAAATAATACAAAGTATAAACTTCATGATAATATTGCTTGTTGGTTGTACGTGTAAATTATGTTGTGACTATATGTACTATATTATGGTTGTGAATATGCGTGGTGGTAGTAGTTGGTGATGAAAGATGGTATATTGTATTGGTTATGACCCTAACTAACAACGATGGTGTTAGTACATGGTCTGTTATACCTTAGCTAGCTAGAGGTTATAGCAGTAGCACCAAGTGGCTTGGCCAGCACTTCGGTCTGTTGAGAAATATTGAGAATTGTTAAGAATTTTATGTCCTAGCCGATAGGGATAGTGGTGTTGGCACGTGATGGGATCACGGTCTGAGATAATATCCTAGCCTGCAGGGATTATGGTGTTGGCACGTGAAATATCACGGTCTGAACATGAGTTATTTATGCTTGGTAGTTTAACCGTATTATGATGAGTATATGAATTTTAATATCTGGATATTAGTATAGTTATATTATATTATATGTAGTGAATACAGTGAGTATGAATGATTGCTTGTACATGCTTGTTTATATCTTATATTATTTATTCACTGAGTTGTGGTAACTCATTCTCTCGTATTAACCATTTTTCAGCTGGTAGCAGACAGTAGTGAGTTTTTGTTGGCAGATCTAGGGGAGTACTCTTCAAGGTTAATCGGTTTGTCCAGCATTCTCCTCCGCTAGGGCCTAGTCAATTAATAACATTGTATATGTTTGTTTTAGAGTTGTAAATTATAGACTTCCTAATATGTCTGTTACTTATGGTAGTAAGTGCAGAAGTGACTATGTGTTGCCATAAATATTACTAGGTAATCAATATAAATAAGATCTTGAGTTTTTTTTGTGAATCAATTGTAAATTTTGGAAGAAATCTTAATAAGAAGTTAAGTTAGGCTTGTGAGAGTTCGAGATGAATACTAAAATTCATTCGAACTCTTGGCCGGTCACACGCTCTAGTTTGGGGTGTGACAGATTTAAACTACATGATAATATTACTTGTTGGTTGTTCGTATGAATTATGTTATGACTTTATGTACTATATTATGGATGTGAATATGCATGGTGGTAGTAGTTGGTGATGAAAGATGACATATTGTATTGGTTATGACCCTAATTAATAAGGGTGGTGTTAGTACATGTGCACATGTCTATTATACCTTAGCTAGCCGGAGGTTATGGCGGTAGCACAAAGTGGCTTGGCCAACACTTCGGTCTATTGAAAATTCTTGAAAATTGTTGAGAATTTCATGTCCTAGCCAACAAGGACAGTGGTGTTGGCACATGATGGGATCATGGTCTAAGTTAATATCCTAGCCTGCAGGGATTATGGTGCTGACACGTGAAATATCACGGTCTGAATATGAGTTATTTATGCTTGGTAGTTTAATTGTATTATGATGAGTACATGAGTTATAATATCTAGATATTAGTAGTTATATTATATTATATGTATTGAATATTGTGAATGTGAATGGTTGTGTGTACATGTATGTTTATACTTTGCATTATTTACTCACAGTTGTATATACACAGCAAAATCACTTCACATGCCCCGCTCACTCTGCGGTAGGATTTGTCGGCTTCGCACCTATTTCTTTTCAATTTCAGCTCGTCTTTTCTTACAACAAATTAATTAAAATCCATCTAATTATCATTTCTTACAATCTTCCTTATAACCAATCATAACCATAAATCATCATAATTTTCTATACTCTTCTTAGCACTCACGTAGGTAAGTGAATGCATAGTCAAGTGGCATGTCACCGGAAAGAATTATGTATGCAATGCAAAACAAAGAATAGAATACAATAATTAATATAACAAAAGAAAACTTGCATAACATATAAAGTAATTACAAAAAACATCTGGTACACCAATAATTGTCCAATATATTTCACATTTAGAAATAACTTTCCCAAAACTGATCTTGCTGTAGGGATGATAGTGTATGTCTAGAGCATATTTTTCTCCTTCTTTTTGGCCTTTTCGTGGGCACGATACTACTAAATTGCGTTTATTTCCATCTTTATTGCAGATCAGTGCTAAAAGGAGGAAATGAACGAAAACATGAGGATTTGGATGGATTTCTTGGGAGCTCGAAGCATCAAGGCCTAGAAGATCGAAGTGTCGCCGTGCCCTCGACGCTAACCAGACCAGAGAGCAGTCCTCATACCTACGACGCTTCTGCATCAGTTCTTAATCGAAAGCCAGAGAAATAGATTCCTACAGGATTTCTTACGATCAGAGAGCCCCAGGCACTTCCAGAAGATTCCAGAATATTCCTCCTGAAGGGCATGTGCTGTCATGTGTTGTCACTCTCTCCCCTTAGCTGTTTTTGTCCCCTAGTGAGTTGTTAGAGTATTTAAGCTAGGTTTTATGGTTTTTTTGTAAGGGGGCTGACATTTTTACATTACTCTCACCTCTACCTTAATTTTAGGGATTTTATTCTCTTCCTTTATCAGCAGCAGCGCCGCCAACTTGTAAGGGAAAGGAGAAAACATTGATTTTCCCACCGGTTTTATCTAATACACTCTCTTTTCTTTATCTCTCTTTAGTTTATTTATGTTATTTGTTGTTTATACCTGTTGTTTGTGTTTGGTCATGAGTAGCTAAGCCTTCATCTTCTTAGTAAAGGGTGTTTCAAAGGTTGCAAGGATTAGTTAAGAGGCCTAAACGTGTTTAATACATCTTTATTGCCATATTCGTATGTTTGCCACTTTCTTGTTATTTTCATCTAGAGATGTTAAGGACCCGATCAACTTTTAGTATTTCTTTGTGATTGTTGTCATCCTAATGGTATTAACTGACGCGAGGTCATTAGGAGTAGTAGACACCTAGGTAGAGTTATTGCAGTAGAGCGGTCTTGTCTATCTAGGGCAAGCAGACGACTAGGGCGTTACCGCGAGTCTGACAAGTTGAGAGGTATCACACCCTAGATGTGTCTTACCTCTGCTTCATGGGCATTTTGAGTATTGTCTCCCCGCATTCGTGCCTAGGGGGACGGCGAAATGTCAAGGCTACCTCATATGTGGAAACGGGGGGTAGCTCCTCTTAAGAAGGTAAGGAGGGGGTTTACATGGAAATGTGGCCCCTATAGTACATCTATGGCATGAAGACGGAATATCTTTGAGCCGATGATTAACTAGCCCTGCATGCAACCTGAGAACACCCCTTGCTAAGATCCCATCTCATCTAGTTTATATCTCTATATACAATCTTTCTTTATTATCTTGCCCTTGATTATTATTTGCTTTCGTGCCCTTGATTTATGCCTTTGATTAACTGTTTTGTTAGCAACCAATTCTGTGATAGATTGACTAGATCAATCGACAAAACCCCCCTTGAGTTACCGTTTTATTTGGTTGCATTTGCTTTTGTCATACATATAAAGTGAGTTTTTATCCCTCAATCTCTGTGGTTCGACCCTGTCTTGCCCTTTACATATTTTAATTGTGCAATTAGGCATCAGGAAATATTAATACATTTGAGTGACGATCAAGGGACTAATCTACAAACGTTAAAACATTTAGGACTAAACTTCACAATCTCCAAAACTATAGGGACTAAACTGTAAATAATTTTCTGCAATTATTTTCCAGAATTTTCAGAAGGTTTGACACCTGCAGAATTCACTTATGCAGCCACCCAGTTTATCCTACTCGTAAAATTTATTCTTTTAACCACTATAATGCTATTTCCATACTTTAATTAAATTGAAAAACCTTAATTAACCATAATTACAATAACTAGAGTTTTAAGAAAAGAAACATATATATCCACTCACAACAATCAGCATACACGATGAATTCTTCTCTTGGCAGAAACTATACATACCAATTTATGAATTCCTACTCAATTTCCATGACACCCAGACATCAATTTTGATAAAGAGATGAAGTTTAGCTACTATTAAAAGAAACTAACCGTTAAATCACCAAACAATTATCCTCTTCTTCTCTTATGTTCTTCCGCCCCTCACTCCCTCTCTCTAACTTTTTTTTTCCCTTCGCAAGCTCTCTTTCCTTTCTATTTGCCTTTTCTTTTCTTTCTTTCTTATCTTCTCTTTTCCCATTCTTTAAATCTATTCTTATCTCAACTTTTATTTATTATTTATTACTAATTTATTATTACATAAAATAACTATTTTACACACGAACCTAACGAAATTTCTAACTCTCTTCTAATCTAACTAGTACTCATCTAACTAACCAAAATAAATCTAAGTCAAAATTTCTAGGGCTCTCGCATTCTCCCCACCTTAAGAAATTCGGTCCCTGAATTTAAGTTATGCTTACCATGGTCTTGGAATAGGTAAGGGTACTTCTCTCACATCTCATTTTCGGATTCCCAAGTAATTTCTTCATTAGAGTGATTCTGCCATACAACTTTTATAGTGGCAGTTTCTTTAGAACGAAGCTTCTTGACTTGACGATCTATAATCCGTATAAGCTGACTCTCATAAGATAAATATTCCTTGAACTCAACCAGTTGAGGTTCCAATACATGGGATGGATTGTGAAGATATTTTCGAAGTATAGATACATGAAATACAGGATCCACATTAGATAAGCTTTGTGGAAGTGCTAGACATGCTTGATTTTGACGTAATTCTAGGAATGGACTGGTTAGCATCCCATTATGTTACATTGAATTGTCGAGATAAAGTGTTGACGTTTAGAATTCCGGGTGAACCTGAATTATCTTTTCAAGGAAATCATTTGATTTCTCAACCCATTGTACTTGCAGCTATTCGTGTTAAACAATTATTCAAGGGTGAATGTGAAATTTTCCTAGCACAAGTTAAAGCTATCTAAGAATCAATTCCTACTTTAAATCAAGTTCCTATTGTTATGGAATTCCTTGATGTATTTCCTGATGATCTTCCTGGAGTTCCATCGGATAGGAAGATAGAGTTTTGTATTGATTTATTACCAGGAACTAAGCCTATTTCTATGAGACCATACAGAATGGAATTTTCTGAACTTAAAGAATTGAAGAAACAATTGCAAGATATGCTGGATAAAGGCTTTATAAGGCCAAGTGTTTCGCCTTGGGGTGCTCATGTATTATTTATTAAGAAGAAGAATGGCACATTGCGACTTCGTATTGATTACCAGCAGCTGAACCGGGTAACAATACGCAACAGGTATCCTCTCCCACGCATTGATGATTTATTTCATCAATTACAAGGTGCGCAATATTTTTCTAAGATTGATCTAAGATCTGGATATCACCAGCTGAAAATTAGGCAAGAAGACATTCCAAAAACTGCATTCAGGAGTCGATATGATCATTATGAGTTTTTGGTTATGTCATTTGGTCTTACTAACGCACCTGCAACTTTCATGGATTTGATGAATAGAACATTCAAGCCTTTCCTTGATCATTTTGTTATTGTCTTTATTGACGATATTCTTGTATATTCTAAAAGTAAGGAAGAGCATGAGCAACATTTGAGATTAGTTCTCCAAATCCTGAGAGAGCACAAACTTTATGCAAAATTTTCTAAATGTGAATTTTGGTTGGATTCAGTCTTTTTTCTCGGTCATGTTGTCTCTAAAGATGGTGTGTAGGTTGACCCTCAAAAGATAAAGGCAGTTAAACAATGGCCTAGACCTACTTCAGTTTCAGAGATTCGTACTTTATTGGGGTTGGCTGGGTATTATCGGCAATTTGTTGAAGGTTTTTCCCGAATTGCTTCTCCATTGACGCGGTTGACGTAGAAAAATGTGAAATATCAATGGTCATAAGCTTGTGAGGTGAGCTTTCTAGAGCTCATGCATCGGTCGACGACTACACCAGTGTTAACATTGCCATCTGGACCTGAGGGATTTGTTGTGTATTGTGATGCTTCAAGAATTGGATTGGGATATGTTCTTATGCAGCGGGGGAAAGTTATTGATTATGCCTCTCGCCAACTAAAGAAGCATGAACAGAATTATCCTACGCACGATTTAGAGATGGCAGCTGTTGTATTTGCTCTTAAAATCTGGAGGCACTACTTATATGGTGACACTTTTGAAATATTTACAGACCACAAAAGCCTCAAACATATTTTTCAGCAATGGGATCTCAACCTTAGGCAAAGAAGGTGGATGGAGTTGCTCAAAGACTATGATTGTAGTATACAGTATCATCTGGGAAAAGCAAATGTTGTTGTTGATGCTTTAAGCTGGAAGTCATTTGGGAGTTTGGCCCACATAGTCGAGGTAAGAAGACCTATGATTAAAGAGTTACATGAGGTTTTAGATGATGGAGTTCAACTTTCAATTTTTGATTCGGGTGTATTACTAGCTCATTTTTGTGTCCAACCTATGCTAATCGATAAAATTAAAATTGCACAAGAAAAGGACCTGCAATTATGCCACATCCGGGAAGAGATTGATCTTGGAAATTCTACAGATTTTGTGATTTCAAGTGATGGAATTCTAAAGTATGGTTCTAGAATTTGTGTTCCTAAGGTGGATGAGTTGCAAAGAGAAGTTATGGAACAAGCACATAAGACGACGTATACAATGCATCCTGGCTCTACCAAGATGTACAAAGACTTGAAGAGTCACTATTAGTGGAATAACATGAAGAAAGACATAACTGACTTTGTTTCTAAATGTCTTATTTGTCAACAGGTGAAAGGTGAACATGAAAAGCCTCCTGGGTTGCTTGAACCATTGTTAATTCCTTAGTGGAAGTGGGAGCGAATTACCATGAATTTTATTATTGGGTTACCACGCACACTTGAAGAGTATGATTTTATATAGGTTATAGTAGATCGACTTACAAAATCTGCTCATTTTCTACCTGTAAAGACAACATACAACTTTGCAAAATTACTCAACTATATGTTAATGAGATAGTTCGACTTCATGGTGTGCCAATTTCTATTGTTTCTGATCGTGGTCCATAGTTTACTTTTCATTTTTGGAAGGAATTTCAGAAGGCTATGGGTACTAATCTTGATCTTAGCACTACCTTCCATCCTCAAACTGATGACCAATTGGAGAGAACTATTCAGACACTTGAAGACATGTTACGGGCTTGTGTTATTGACTTTGGAGGCAGCTGGAATAAGTATCTTTCTCTGGTTGAATTTTCTTATAATAATAGTTATCATTCTAGCATTCAAATAGCTCCGTACGAGGCGCTATATGGTCATAGATGTCGCACACCTGTTTGCTGGGATGAAGTTGGTGTAAGGAAATTATTGGGTCCAGAAATTGTTGAGTTAACTGCTGAAAAAGTCAAGTTGATTCGTGATAAACTACAAGCTGCACACAAATTAGCAATTCCACCAAGCTTATCTAATGTGCATCCTGTATTTCATGTATCTATGCTTTGGAAATATCTTCACGATCTATCCCATGTATGGGAACCTCAACTAGTTGAGTTCAAGGAATATTTATCTTATGAGATTCAGCCTATACGGATTGTAGATCGTCCAGTCAAGAAGCTTCGTTCTAAAGAAATTGCCATTGTTAAAGTTATATGGCAAAATCACTCGAATGAAGAAATTACTTGGGAATCCGAAAATGAGATGCAAGAGAAGTACCCCTACCTATTCCAAGACCACGGTAAGTATAACTTAAATTCGGGGATCGAATTTCTTAAGGTGGGGAGAATGTGAGACCCCTAGAAATTTTGACTTAGATTTATTTTGGTTAGTTAGATGAGTACTAGTTAAATTAGAAAAGAGTTAGAAATTTTGTTAGGTTCGTATGTAAAATAGTTATTTTTCGTAATAATAAATTAGGAATCAATAATAAATAAAAGTTAAGATAAGAATAGATTTAGAGAACGGGAAAAGAGAAGATAAGAAAGAAAGAAAAGAAAAAGCAAATAGAAAGGAAAGAGAGCTCGCGAAGAGAGGAAATAAGAAGGAAAAAGAAAGAAAGAAAAGAAATAGAAAGAGGGAGTGAGGGGCGGAAGAACATAAGAGAAGAAGAGGATAATTGTTTGGTTATTTAAAGGTTAGTTTCTTTTATTAGTAGCTAAACTTCATCTCTTTATCAAAATTGATATGTGGGTATCATGAAAATTGAGTAGGAATTCATAAATTGGTATGTATAGCTTCTACCAAGGGAAGAATTCATCGTGTATACTGATTGTTGTGAGTGGATATATATGTTTCTTTTCTTAAAACTCTAGTTATTGTAATTATGGTTAATTAGGGTTTTTCAATTTAATTAAAGTATGGAAATAACATTATAGTGGTTAAAATAATAAATTTTATGAGTAGGATAAACTGGGTGGCTGCATAAGTGAATTCTGCAGATGTCAAACCTTCTGAAAATTCTAGAAAAAGAATTGTAGAAAATTATTTACAGTTTAGTCCCTAGACTTTTGGAGATGGTGAAGTTTAGTCCTAAAAGTTTTAGATTTATAGATTAGTCCCTACAGCAGGATCAATTTTGGGAAAGTTATTTTTGGGTTTAAATGTGAAATATATTGGACAATTATTGGTGTACTGGATGTTTGTTGTAACTACTTTATATGTTATGCAAGTTTCCTTTTGTTATATTAATTATTGAATTCAATTCTTTGTTTCGCATTGCATACATAAATCTATTGGGCAACATACTGTTGCTACCCGATTTTTGACGCATTTTTTCGTACTTTTTTTGTTTATCACATTATTAGCCCATTTAAATTGAAATTTTATCGATTTTCGATCATAGGCTATTTATTTTAATATTTCGTACCATTTCGTGTGATTTTAGTTTTTTCGTACTTTTACTGTCTTTTCGTTCTAACTTCTATCAGTCTTGAATAAATTTCCTCGGACCGTGGATCGAACACATTCTTTTTTTAATTGATAATTATCTACTATTATTTTCGTTCGCGTCATCTCATTTTATTTTATCCGATTTACTTTGCTATAGTATTTATTTTTCGTTCGAACTTTTACGGATTCCGAGCAAGTAAATTTGGACCTTAAATCGAACTTTTTCTTTATTTACTGATTACTATTTATTTTGTTGCATTTTATTGCATGTTTTAGGATTTTTGGTTCGGAATTTTATTCATTTCAAACGAGATTCCTCGTGTTAATAGTTCGAACCGATTAAATAAATATTAACCATTTTCCAAAGGTCATCTTATCCTAACCATTGATCATCTTGACTTTTTTTTCCTCCACATCCAATGGCTAAGGAATTAAGCACGTTGGTACATGCATTTGCTGACACCAAAGGAATCTTGCAACTGCATTTGCGTTTTGCAATTTTGCAACATGCCACGTCGTACCACTCGTTCCAACTGCTTTGCTTGTCGTTCTCCTCTCTTTAAGCCCTATAAATAGCAAGCAATTTCACACCAAAATACACACAACACACTCTCTTCCTCTCTCTCAGCAGAAGCAACAAACCAAGGCAAGTCTTTCCTTTTTCATTCTTCTCATTTAATCATCAAATTGCTTGCTCTAACATTTCCTTCTATTTTTCTGCACATTTTCTTTTGTTTGAGGCTACTAACAACGATGTCGCTGCTACTGTCCACTGGAGTTGCTGTCGCCGGAGAAGGGCTGCTGTCGTTGCTGCCTAGCTGTTAGTCGCTGCCTCACCTCGTTGTTGCACTGCCGAGACGCTGCCACAGTTGTGCGGCTCTGCTATTGCCATGCGCCACTGCCACTGCCGTACGCTGCCACTGTTGCTGCCGTAGCCTTCTTCCGTCACCTGCTGCAGTCACCGGAGCTGCTGGTTTGCTGCCTTGCGTCGTGCTTTGCTACGTGTTTGGTTCGGTTGCTCAAGGAAGAAGAAGACACAGTTGAAGGGAGGGAGATGATGAACAGTACAGTTCATTTTAATTGGTCATGCGCCAAGCCCAAACGGGAGGAAAGAAGAGGGCTGTGTCATTTTTAATTTTGGTTGGTCATGGGCTTGGCTGCAAAGAAGAAAGGGTTGGGTTGCCAATGAGCCTAGTTTCTAGGCCTAGTGGGCCTAGCCCAATTTTTCAGCCCGTTTAATTTTCGTACTGATATTTTCGTATGCTTGTACTGTTTATTTAATTTTCGTATGCTTGTACTGTTTATTTAATTTCCGTCTGCTTGCATGTTCATTTATTTTCGTACGCTTGTACTGTTTATTTAATTTCCGTCTGCTTACATGTTCATTTATTTTCGTATGCTTGTATTGTTCATTTATTTTCGTATGCTTGCATGTTTAATTAATTTTCGTATGCTTGCATGTTCATTTATTTTCGTATGCTTGTATTGTTTATTTAATTTTTGTATGCTTGCATGTTTATTTAATTTTTGTATGCTTGCATGTTTAATTATTATTTTCATATGCTTGCATGTTTAATTATTCTACCCGCATTTAATCATCAAAAACAATTATTTTGCTTGCGTACAATAATTTTGATGTCGATTATTCGAATGTTCGTACTATTTAATTAATTATTTTTGCATGCTTTCAAAGGCTTAGATAAATTCTTCCACCCACATTTAATCACTAAAATTAATTATTTCACTCGCAATAAGTCATTAAATATTTATCTGTTTCTCGATTATCATTTTTCAAACTAATAATCTCGTCTTTGTAGGATAAATTAATTGCTCATACCCTCCACATGTAAACGTTTCTTACCCTTTTATTTATTTCACGCTTTGTCCGCATATGCACTCATATGCATGAATATTTAAAATTATAATTTTATCATCTGTTGGGCATGATCACTAAATTAGGACTTTTTATTTTTCAAACATGATTTTAAATACCTCTTTATCCGGTAACCTTTTTAGGATGTGACTCGGGTGTCTAACACCTTCCCGAACCACTGTTCAGACCCATTTTGCCTTAGTTTTTATTTTTATGTCATGACAAATAGGTTCCCTAAACCTAGAAACAAAATAGGGTGGCGACTTCATTGCATCATGTGAGATGAGTCCAATTTCGTCTCACGTCTAGTCCCAAACCCGCGTCGCATTAGGAAAAATCCAAAAAGGGGGTGCGACAGTTTGGCGACTCCACTGGGGATCAATAGGGTCGAAGCCGGATTTTTTTTTTGAGGTGTTTGTCTTTTTTTTAATAAATTGTTGAATTTGTTTAATTGTTTTTCATGTATTTAATTACTTTATAAATTGCCATTTTTTCCAGATACATGATTAATTATTTTTCATGTATTTACTTGCTAAATTGTTGTGTTCTTGTATAGGATTGTTATTCATATATTTATTCACTTTGATAAATTGCTGTATTTTTACGCTTGATTTATTAACTACTTTAATAAACTATCATTCATATGCATTTCATGCATAATGCCCTATTGTCGGGCCTTTTTCCAAATAGAAATAGGTGGGTACTAGTGAGGCCCTGGGGCACGTGTCCCGGGTAGTTTTCATGAACCCCAAACTCGGACTCAAACCCCTAAATGGATGAGCGCCTAGAACTTTTGATGGTTCGGTAGGCAATCATCCATTTACTGAGGGGCCATTTTTATGGTATCGTCCGGGAACCTTCCAGCCAGTTAGAAATAGCAGGTGTCACCCCAGCACGTGCATCATAATACTCTACATTGTTATTTGCTAATATATGGAATATTCATTCTATCCACAAGACCCATCTTGCTTATTCACTCAATGGCTACACCCACGTTGTTTTCGCTTGAAGCTTACGGAGAATCCAGTTACGAAGATCAAATGATGCGAGGAGATATGTTGGGACCAGGTTTTATTCCTGACATCACAACCAAGGTTAAATTGGAGAAGACAGGATTTGGTGTAACAGAAATCAAAAGATTGAGAAATGATTTGACAGAAGACGAAGAAACACAGTTGAGGAGCTGTTATGGGGAATTTCTGACACTATTGGAAATGGAGATCGATTGGGGTTGCATCCGAGCGGTTTTGAGGTTTTGGGACCCTTACGATAGGTGTTTCTCCTTCTACAAAGAAGTTGGTCTAACTCCTACTCTGGAAGAATATGCCACCCTACTAGACTTTCCCGCTCCAATAACAAACATATATCAGAATGTGCGCTTGGACTCTACCAGTGTCAAAGTAAGGATAGACAAGTGTTTGGGAATTGCCACTCGTGTCAGGGAGCGAGAATACGTCTGGTGCTGGTCAGACATCGAAAAGAAATATCGTTCGTCTCAAGGAGAGAGACGCCTGAAAATTCTAGCTTTTGTTGTGATAGGACTCGTCTTATTTCCCAAGATGAAAAATAGCATCGATCATAAAGCGGCCAATGTGTTTTATGAAATAGAGACGAATAAGATCAACCCTACAACAGCTATCTTGGCAGAAACCTTCCGTTCCTTGGATCTTTGCAGAAGGACTGGGAAAGGAAAATTCCTTTGTTGCGCTCAACTTTTGACAGTATGGCTGATCAGTCATTTTAAGCAGATACCAGAACAATCTCTATTCTCCCGAAGCTATATGGGCCCGAGTCCTTTGAGAAGGGCCATTAGAAAGATAGGCCTAGAGATAGACACTGACACATGGAAACTAGAGGATAAGGGTACTTGGGTTCACAGATTTTTACATCTTTCTGAGGAAGACTATGAATGGCATGCTAGATGGTTGGGAGTTGTTGATCCCATAATAAGTTGTGGCTTTCTAATGTGGGTCCCCTTGGTTGGACCAAGGGGATGTATGCCTTATAACCCCACTCTTGTCTTAAGGCAATTCTGTATTATGCCAATTGTCCCTGCAACCTTCGGTATGCCAGATTCAGATCCACCACATGCAGCGGACATCCAACGTCTTTCTCAGTATGCACTTGATTGGAGGAAACCATTCTGTCTCAAAGGACATTACATCCCCGCTCAGCCAACAAGGGAGTACGTGCGATGGAGGAGAAACAGAGTCAATGGAACTGTCCTACCTTATCCCAAAAATAGGAGGCCGATGGAAGAAGAAGGAGAATCCCATATTGGTGAAGAAGCTAATTACGTGGTCTATGCCCAGTTAACAGAGCAATTGAGAATCATGAAGGAAGAATGAGACCAACTAGCATTAGAGAAAGAGAATTAGATGGCCGAAAAAATGGGCTTGGAACTTAAAATACATGAGTTGGAACAACGCTATGAGCACAATGTTCAGATGAACCTGATAAACCAGCAAATGGCTCATGATGATTTCGAAAGGAGGATGGATAGAGAAATCAGTAAGAGAAAAGCATCAAGTGCTTTGATTAGAGAAAGGGACGCAACCATCAGATATCTGACTGCTCAAGCGACCGGAATAGATGGAAGTCAAGCCTTGCAGATTCGCATAGCAGTTCTAGAAGCTGAGACAGAGAAACAGAAAAATAAGATCGCTCTAATGGAACAGATAGAGAAGGAACTACGTCAACAGTCGAGTCTTGAAATGATAAAATTTAGAAGTGAGATCCAAGACCTACATGAACAATTAGCAAATGAAAGAATGACATCAAAGTTCTGGATCAAATCTTACCAAGAAATGAAGACATATGTCCCTAAAGATGGGCCACCTGCCGGCACGACGTTTTACCCCCTGTGATGTCTCTAGCTTGTCACCTTTAGGGATAACTGTAATAACTAATAAGGATGATTGTATAAAGCTAGTAGGACCTAGCCTGTTCCAGGCTGCTGTTTTGTAAATTGTTGCTTGAATGTGCATGCTGAGGCTTGACAAGAATGTTGAATATAATAAAGCCATGTGTAAATTCATTTGAAAACATTGGCTTCTTTTGCAATCCGACAGTATGAAGTAGTCATCTTCTATAACCAAATAAGCACCTCTTTATGCTCAGAAAGTGAATAAGGACTTCTATTCATGTCAAGCTCACTGGTCCGAAGATGTTATCATTCCAAAAGTATCAAGTGAAAGCCTGATGAGTGATCAAAGAGTGAATAAGCAGGGTGGAGGCCTCAGAATAAAATTTTAGATGCATACTCATTATTTTTTGTTGTCATATTTTTCAGGATAAAAATAGCTCCTAAGAAACGAACTATTCCCCACAAGCTCCATGCAACCAGACTTAGAGCATGAAAGATGGAAGAGTATAGTAAAATGGAAGAAACATTGAAAGCAAAGATAGCTGAATTAGAGGAACAAGTTCGGATGACCACAAAAAGAGCTGAACAAGCCGAAAAGGAGCGGGATGAGATGACAAGCAATGTAGTACCTGGCTTTTATCCTATTTCATCTCACACAGCTGGGCCATCCTCTTCATCTATTTTTGGGGGTTCTTCCATGCCCCCATCATTTACGGGTGAAGGAGTCCAATGGAGTTGGCATTCACCGTTCCTTAATTCCAACCCCCTTCAATCTGCCACATCAGCTATCCCGGGTCCTACTATTGCTATCGGACAAGGCGATACCCTTCTTAACCCTACTCTGATCGGGCCCTCTTCCAGTTTCGACAAAGATAAGATTCAACCAGAACCCCAAAATGTATTCCTATCGCAAGGCCAGTCCACTCAAGTCACAATTCCTATACCATTAGGAACTCAACCTCCGGGTAATACCCAGGCAGAACCACTAGTCTCTGTTGAAGGACCATCAGCTGTTAATTATGGTACTGTTAAGGTAGAAGTACCAAGTATTGACCAGTTGAGCCTACTAGAAGAAAGATTGAGGGCTGTAGAAGGAGCTGATCCCTTTGATCCCGCAGGACCAGCAGACATGTGCATGGTTCCCGGAATAACCATGCCGCCAAAGTTCAAAATCCTAGAATTTGAGAAGTATACAGGGATTGAGTGCCCCAAGACTCACCTTAAGGTCTATTGCAATAAGATGGCAGAAGTGATACAGAATGATCCCTTACTAATCCATCTGTTTAGAGAAAGTTTGACCAAACATGCCCTAACCTGGTATATGAGTCTGGATAGAACAAAAATCAAAACCTGGAGAGACCTGTCTGATGCCTTTTTCAAACAATACAAGTTTAATATGGAGGTGGCCCCGGACCGTTCTGACTTACAAAACCTTGAGAAAAGGGTCGATGAATCAGTGAAGGTTTACGCCCAAAGATGGAGAGAACTCGCTGCTAGAATCTCCCCACCTTTGAGTGACAAAGAGCTTATATCCATCTTTGTAAATACCTTTAAGGCCCCGTATTACACTTACCTCATCAGCACCTCATCCAATAGTTTTTCCGACATTGTCCAGGTAGCGAAAAGAGTCGAGCAAGGAATCAAGTCTGGAAGGATTGTTGTATCAGAAGTAGCACCAAAAAGAACACTTCCTCCAAAGAAAGATGTTGGGTTCGTATCTCGCCAGCCAAGTTACAAACCACCGTATTTTCCACCACCACCATACCTTCCACCATCACCATACCAATCTACTTTTTTCCCTCCTCCACTAATGTTAGTTGCTAACATAGCACCTCAGTTCCCACCATTTCTGCCACCTCCACTACAAATGTCGCAACCTGCGCAGCCAAGGCCAAATAATCCACCAAAGAACCCAAATCCACAAAACAACCGCTGGAACCAGGAACCAATGCCACCTCTTCCCCTTCCTGCAAAGGAAATATACAAACATCTCATCGCAGTAGGAAAAATTGTGCCAATCCAAGCCCCACCTTTGTAACCCCCATACCCGAAATGGTATGATCCAAATGCAAGGTGTGAATACCATGCTGGAGCCCAAGGTCATACGTTGGAGAATTGTTTTGCCTTTAAAATAAAGGTAAATTACTTGATCAAGAGTGGATGGATCTCTTTTGAAGGGTTGCCCAAAGGACCCAATACAACTACTAACCCTCTTCCAAACCATACTCCTAATAGTAGAGGAGTAAACGTCATCTCAACTGAAGGAGTTACTGACGCTTTTCTTTTGGTAATGGGCATGTCTAAAGAAAATCTTTTCTTTGCGTTGGCAAGTGTAGGGTATTTGCAACATCCAGAGGATGGTTTAAGTATCTATCTATTCTGCCCTGATGAAATCGAGCATGGGATCCAAGAATGTGAGTCGTTCTTACAAAAGCTGAAACAATTGACAGACTTTGGGGTCATCCAGGTTGAAAGAAAGACCCGAGAGATGGAGAAAGTTGAGGCTATTGATGATAGTTCTTCCACCCCTTATTCATTTGAATATAGGGCCCAAGCAGGGACTCCAGTTATGACACCGCCTAAGTTGATCTTCAAGTTCGCCCAAAGTACTCCTAGCAAGGATCTGCATGCGGACCCTTACAATTACGGGTATGAGGTTATTACTACCCCTTCTACTGTAGCATCAGCAAGCCCTCTAACGAGCGAAGCATCTAACATTGGAGGCCTGACCCGTAGTGGGAGATGTTACATTTCTGAAGAGGTTGAGAAACAGAGACAAGCTAAAGGAAAAGGTCCATTAATTCCTGAAGAGTTTGCCGAGGAGATACCAGGGATGAATAAACCTATAGTAGAGGATGATACAACAGAGTTCCTGAAAATCATGAAGTAAAGTGAATTTAGTATCATTGAGCAGCTGAAGAAAACTCTAGCCCGCATCTCTATTATGGAATTAATTCTTACCTCCGAGCCTCATCGCCGAGCTCTCTTGAAGGTATTAAACCAAGCCTTCGTGACCAGGGATATTACCGTAGAAGGAGTGGAAAACCTCGTTGGGATGATTCAAGCTCAGAGCAACATTACCTTCTTTGAAGAAGAAATTGACTCAGCCGGAACCAGTCATAATAAGGCTTTATACATCACTATGGAATGTAAAGGCCATGTCATAGCAAAAGCTTTGATTGATAATGGGTCTGCACTAAATGTCATGCCTAAACATGTCCTCGAGCAATTGCCGGTTGATATGGCCTATCTGAGACCAAGCGGAATGATGGCTAGGGCCTTCGACGGTACTGTCAGAGAGATTGTCGGGATTTTTGATTTGGACTTAGTTATTGGACCCCACACTTTCATTGTGACATTTCAGGTAATGGAAATCCACCCTGCTTACATCATGCTTCTTGGGCGACCATGGATTCATTTAGCAGGAGCTGTTCCTTCTTCTCTCCACCAGTGCATCAAATATATGAAGGATGGCATCCTTGTCACGATAAAAGCAGAAGAAGCTTTGATCTTGGCAAAACACTCATTTGTGCCTTATATTGAGACTACCGAAACCTTGGAGAGCTCGTTCCAAGCTTTCAAGATTGTAAATGCAGACTGGATGAATGGAGGATTCCCCGTTCCGGAACCTGAAATCTCTAAAGTTGCTATAGGACATGACAGGATGGCATCAAAGGGCAACTTTCAGTTAGGGAAAGAGCTTGGAGCCAAATTGCGAGGAATGAAAGATTTGGTGGCTACCCAAAGCCTTGGAGGGCGCTTTGGTTTGGCCTACCGACCGAGTAAAGCCGATTTTGACAGAATCGCCAAGGAAAAAAAGGAAAAGCAACTGGCCAAGTTATTTAGGCGCTCGACGACGGATGATCGAATGCATATCCCTCATATCAGAACCACCTTCCCTTTTGCCGAGGCATTTTCGGACATCCAAGATTCTATTCTGGCCGAGGCATTTTCGGACATCCATATAGGTGCTTTAGAAGAAGAAGGATCATCCCGGAGCTCTTTCAATTTTGTGAAAAAATCTGAAGGACCTCTGAACAATTGGACAGCTGTCATGCTTCCTAATGTCTCTCTGTAATATAAATAAATGTTTCTTATTATTTTCTGGAAAATAAAGTTTGCAAAACTCTTTTAGGGACTCAGGTTCCTTTTTGTCACTTTATAAATATATGCAGTTTTTCTTTATCATTTCAAACTTCTTTTATTTTTTGCATTGGTTATTTTCAGGGTAACTATTAAATCGGATCATATTGATAAGCCCTATGTCTTTCCGAAGGAGGAGGTCATCACTTCGACTGAAGACGAGGTTGAAATTCCATACGGGTTAACTCGTTTAGTGGAAAATTCAGAAAAAAGAATTGTCCCCCATCAGGAGGAGTTGGAAGAAATAAACTTGGGGGCAAGCAGTGAAAAGCAGAAAATAGTCAAAATCGGGACAACCTTAGACTCGTGTCAGAGAGACAGATTAATTGTTCTTCTCAAAGGATACGCAGATGTGTTCGCATGGTTGTACGAAGATATGCCTGGCCTTGATCCTAATATAGTTGAACACCGGATCCCGCTAAAACCCGAATTTAAGCCGGTAAAACAGAAACTTCGAAGGATGCATCCTGACACCCTTTTGAAAATCAAAGAGGAGGTCGCTAAACAACTAGATGTGGGTTTTCTGAGAGTTGCAGAATATCCAGAATGGGTTGCTAATATCGTACCTGTGCCAAAGAAAGATGGGAAGGTTCGCATGTGTGTAGATTTCCGTGACCTCAATCGAGCACGTCCCAAAGATGATTTTCCGGTCCCTCATATTGATGTCCTGGTAGATAATGTTGCCTGTAATGATATGTTCTCTTTCATGGACGAATTCTCAGGGTATAATCAGATCAAGATGGCCCCTGAAGACAGTGAGAAAATGACCTTTATCACACCCTGGGGAACCTTCTGCTATAAGGTGATGCCCTTTGGACTAAAAAATACAGGTGCTTATCAACGTGCGGCTGTCACTCTTTTCCATGACATGATACACAAAGAGGTTGAAATATATGTCGACGACATGATAGCTAAACCTCGAGGAGCACAGGATCATGTGGATACCCTAAGGAAGGTTTTTGAATGACTAAGGAAATTTCAGCTGCGGTTGAACCCAGCCAAGTGTACTTTCGGCGTAACATCCGGAAAGCTGTTAGGATTCATTGTCAGCAGCAAAGGTATAGAAGTAGATCCTGACAAAGTAAAGGCAATTCAGGAGTTGCCTTCTCCTAAGAATGAAAAGGAGGTACGAGGTTTCCTAGGACGCATCAATTATATCGCCCGCTTCATCAGCCAGCTGACACTCACCTGTGAGCCAATGTTTAAATGCTGAGGAAGAATGGAAGTACTGAATGGGATGAGGATTGCCAAAAAGCTTTTGAGAAGATCAAAGTATACCTACAGACTCCTCCAGTTCTAGTCCCTCCTACACCAGGACGTCCCTTATTGATATACTTGACAGTCACAGCCAGCGCAATGGGATGTGTGCTGGGACAACATGATGAATCAGGGAAACGGGAGCAAGCCATTTACTATTTGAGTAAGAAATTCAATGAGTGCGAAATGCACTACTCCTCGTTAGAACGAACCTGTTACGCCCTAGCTTGGAGCGCTCGGAGACTTAGACAGTACATGTTGTATTACATAACATGGTTGATTTCCCGCATGGACCCTCTGAAATACATCTTTGAGAAACCTCATTTGTCAAGCCGAATCTGCAGATGGCAAGTCTTACTAGCTGAATATGATATTATCTATGTGACACGGAAGGCAGTTAAAGCAAGTGCCCTTGCAGACCACCTAGCTGACCATGCTTTGGATGAGTATGAACCCCTAGAGTTTGATTTCCCTAATGAGGATATTGTGATCATCGATGTCGAGTACATAGGAGATACTGAGGATTGGTGGACCATATTTTTCGACGATGCAGTGAATCTCTCAGGAAATGGAGTGGGTGTTGTTGTCATAGCCCCAGATGGTCGTCAGTTCCCCATGGCGTGTAGATTAAACTTTTCATATACAAACAACATCGCTGAATATGAGGCATGCATTGGTGGATTAATGACTCCAATTGACCTGAAGGTGAAAAAGCTAAAAGTCTTTGGAGATTCGGCCCTCGTCATTTATCAAGCCCAAGACCTGTGGCAAACTAGGGATTCAAAACTAATACCATATCAAAGGTTGCTCACCAAACTTATAGAAAAGTTTGAAGAAACCAAG
Organism: Viola odorata; assembly: GCA_963691705.1. Classification (NCBI taxonomy): domain Eukaryota; kingdom Viridiplantae; phylum Streptophyta; class Magnoliopsida; order Malpighiales; family Violaceae; genus Viola; species Viola odorata. Next base: position 37,375,481 of record OY829541.1, read on the forward strand.
TTTGATCGGATTGATCGGGAAAAGAATTGTTTCGCTGATGCATTAGCTACTTTAGCCTCAATGTTCAAGCTAGAATGTGGGATATTGCTTCAGCCATTGAGGGTGGAAGTAAGGGAGACACCGGTATGCTGCGCTACCTTAACAGATGAGCCTGATGGGAAACCCTGGTACCACCATCTGGTACGCTTCATTAAACATCGGGAATACCCACTAGGGGCGAGCCAAAGTAACAAAAAGACTCTTCGACGCTTGACTTTGGACTTTTACCTCGATGGAGAGGTCCTATATAAAAGAAGGGCAGATGGAGTTTTACTTCGTTGCGTTACCACTTCAGAGGCTAAGAAAATTATAGCGGAAATCCATGATGGAGCTTGCTCCACGCACGCTAGTGGGCACATGATGGCAAAACAAATCATGAGACGAGGTTATTTTTGGCTAACCATTGAACGAGATTGCATCGATTACGTCAGAAAGTGCCACAAATGCCAAATTTACGCTGACCACCTCAACGTCTCTCCAGCTCTTCTTTTCAATAAGGCATCGCCTTGGCCTTTCTCAATATGGGGAATTGATATCATTGGCCAGATCCATCCAAAAGCCTCTAATGGTCATTGCTTCATCCTTGTGGCAATTGACTATTTCACTAAATGGGTGGAAGTTGCTTCTTACTCAAGCATCACTGCTAAGACAACCATGAAGTTCATTGAGAAGAACATCATCTGTCGATATGGGATTCCTGAAATGATCATTACAGATAATGGCACTAATCTGAATGGGAAGCTGATCAATGAGCTCTGCCAGCAATGGAAAATAAAGCATCGAAACTCTTCACCGTACCGTCCAAAGATGAATGGTGCAGTCGAGGCCGCAAACAAGAATCTGAAAAAGATTATCCAGAAAATGGTGATCACTCATAAGGATTGGCATGATATGCTTCCTTTTGCTTTGCATGCTTATCGGATTACAATTCGCACCTCCACAGGTGCGACTCCTTACTCTCTGGTTTATGGTATGGAAGCAGTAATTCCCCTCGAGGTGGAAATTCCCTCTCTTAGGGTTTTGGCCGAATCCGGAATAGAAGAGTCTGACTGGGCGAGAGTTAGATATGAGCAGCTAAACCTAATTTCAGAAAAACGGTTGACGGCCTTGTGTCATGCTCAATTATACCAGAAAAGGATGGCTCGTGCCTACAATAAAAAAGTACGGTCTCGCGAGTTTAAAGCCGGGGATCTGGTGCTAAAGAAAATTCTGCCACATCAGGAGGAAGGATAAGGGAAGTGGGCTCCATGATACGAAGGCCCATATGTAGTCAAGAGCGCATTCTCAGGAGGTGCTCTAATGCTTACCAACATGGACGGCGACGACTTACCAAGACCAGTGAACGCTGATGCTGTCAAGATGTACTTTGCTTAGATACTAGTAGATTCAATCAATGGACATGGGGTTCCTTCAAGACAGAACAATTTAATATTTATTCTGAATCAATAAAATCCTTCTCAAAAATTGCATCTTTAAGGGTTAGAATGCATATTGTCATTGTATCAAGGATCCCAGGCAACATACTTAATGTAGGCCTGTTCTGTGACATGACGACATTTGCACCATACCGGGTTTTCGACTGCCAATACAAAGCTCAACCAGATGTCCCACTGACAATCTAAGTCTCCAACGAACCAAGGTTTCTTCCATCACTCAAGATGATGTTCTAGCCATACTCTTGGAATAGATCAAAATCATCAGCAACAATCGCTACAATGAGCTGGTTTCTTCGCAAACATTCTGAAAAAAAATCAGTCTCAAGGTTCATTTAGAGCCCATAATTCCTTGGAATTATCTGGTTATGATTGAGTATCGGGGAACCGTTAGAAATGTTTGCCGCAACACTATTAGTACGGATGATGCTAGATCAGAATCATACCGCCGATTTCCCATTGATGAACCTGTCAGATTGTTAGTTGCTGCTTGCTGCACATATCTAAAGAAGTCCACTTTCTTCTCTATTTCTTTAAATTTTTGTATAATTATTCTGCATTCATTCCCGCATTGGGGGCAATTCTTTTAAATTGTTCATAAATTTTCATGAGTGGTCACACCCTCACGTTCTGTCCTTAAAATTGTTAAAATTTGTTGAACATTATAATTGTGAATAAATTTTTTAATAAAATCCACACTACCCTCTCAAAATTTTCAAACCTTCCTTAAATTGAGCATGTTCAACATGTTACTGCATCATGGATAACTTGTGCATCCATTGGAAATCGTATGACATGTAGGATCTCGCCTGCTAGCTCTTATATCTGCAGTATGTTTAGGCGTAAGCAATCACAAACACATCCCTGTGAGCATTTTGAGCCTCCACACCTTATTTCTTTCATGTGAGAAAATGCCAAGCTAAGTGCTAGTTGGATTTGCATAATATCCAGGGTACATGCACCATTAGCCATGGGATAGCAGTAAAATGACATTGGACTTTGCTCTTTCTCCCATTTTTTATTTTTTCAATAAGACAATGAGCAGTGCCTGACTGAGATGGCTAACTAGAGGAAGGAGGCGATGGCCCATTGGAGCCCTACACGACCACGTCGAGGCCTTGCCCTCGCATTTCCATCGCATGCCCTTGCGCATCTGCGCCCTCGCCTTGCCCTCGCAGCCTAGCGCCGGTGCGCTCGCGCCCTCGCACGCCCGCGCCCTCGCGCGCCAGTGCGTGCCAGTGCCCTCGCGCCCGTACCTTGCGCTCGCGCGCTATTGTCCAGCCTTGCGCCCGCGCGCCCATGGCCAGCGCACCCGAGGCCCATCAACGCCTATCCTCAAGCCCACGCTCAAGGCCGCAGTCATCCAAAGAAGGAAATCCTTTGTCTAAAGGTGTTTTTAGTATTTTCCTCTTTTGTAATAATTCCCCTATAAATAGAAGGACTTAGCCTCTTTTATAGGTTGTCTTTGATTTTGAATATGATTTCCATCATAAGACCACTTAATTTAGGTTAGTTAAATAGGGTTCTTGAAACCTTTATCCTCTTCTCTTCTTGGATTAAAGATCCTTGTATGCTTGTGGTAAGGTTGTCTAGGAATTGCCCCTAGAAGGGTTTACTGTGTATGCAAGTTTGTTTATTGTTCTTCATCAATACACCTTCATCTTCAACCATAAATCCGCTGCACTCTTCCGCAATCTCCTTGCGACGTTATCTTCTCCATCAACTCCATCCAATCGTCAATCCAACCTCCCAAAGAGGACTAGATCCATGCAAGGGCTCCAAATCGGAACCAAGATCGTATCAAGATGGGCCTTGATGTGGTCTTGAAGGCTTCCGCTAGGGCATGGGCCAAGGCGCGGATGGCTAGCGCATGGTCCAAGGCGCGCGCGAGGGCTTGTGCACGGACTTGCGCGGACGTCCTCATGGGATGCTAGGGTTTGGCGCGGCCTCGTGCGTGTCTCTTCATGGGTTGCCCGGTCATACTGTGAAGTCTTGGCGCGGATACGAATTAGAGCCCTCGAGCTCGTATCATCATGAGAATATTCTTGTTGATTATTTGTTTTTTTTGTATCATGGAAAAATTCAAAGTGGTGATCAATGACAGAAATAGTTTTGAAATTTGGCTTTCATTATTCTAATGAAATAACAATGAAATCTTAAAAGTAATTTTCGATATAAAATTTTGCAGTGTAGGGTTGATGCACATCAAGATGTTGCAGATCAATTTGGCAGCAATGGGTTGAGCACAACTCCAAGGAAGAACACAGTTCTTGAAGCCTCTTCTCTTATCATGAACATGAAAGGATGATCAGCTACGAAACGAGGAGTTAGTTGACGGGCAGACCTGCGACTAAATCGAGCAGCAGTACTTACAGCTGCTTCTGTCCCTTCTTCATTCACTTCAATGTATGACTTTTGAAATACTTTTGGAAGATAAACATTGTCATTGTTGTCTGAATTCACCATTCCTGTCAGCTCCCCTGGACAGAAAGGAAGCTGAAGTCCCATTTCCTTCATGGTTTTTGATGCTTCGAACACGAAATCGAATCTAAATCTTGGGACCCAAAAATCTCTTAGTTTTACTAGTGACAAGGTGAATTTCTGATTGAAGAACCCAGGAGTGGAGTTCAGAGTGTCCACCAGATTTACCATCACGTCTTTCTGCTCTGGAAGAAAGAAATACATGGAGTATTTCCTGGTATCATGAGCTGTTTGGTATGGAAGTTGAAGTATTCTGTAACTTCCAAAGTACCCATACATATACCTCTCATTTTTGGCAGCCTTCATGAATGGAACTTGAATAATTTGCCCGTCAAGAAGATGGAAATCGCGAAGTGTGGTATGTGATGCATCGAATCTTTGATTCCATGATCCTTTAAAGTAGAATGCATTTCCAAGGACAATAGATGTGGAGCTGTCTACAGACCCAGGTGGAGGAGTTTCTGTATTAGGCCTCTGGTCTCAGCTTGAGCCTATAAGTTCATTCTAACTCTTTCTTCCTCAGCCTTCAACATGACACATGAGTTTTCTTTTAATCTGCTAAGTACTTCTTTTAATCTAATGGGATTTCATTTCAGTAAGGATTTTAATTGAATTAATTCAACAGTAATAAGGTACCTTGTTTACAAAGTCAACTTCCTCAGTTTTGGCATTGTAAACATCTGAGGCAATCCCTTTAAAGGAAGGATTCAATGAAAAACGTTTATCATTAATAAGGAGAAGTCAGTGTTAAAAGAGGAAGTTTCTTCCATTGCAATTGCTTCAACTTCTTGGTCATTTGCAGGATGTTTAGCCTAGCCTGGCCATGTTTATATGGGGCAGCAGCGCGGTCTAAGTTCATCTTGTATCTTTTGGGATTTCACTCTCTAGCAAAGTTCTTTTCATTGGCTTTAACTTCAACAATTTAAATTTTATATCCACCGACAGCGTAACTAAACCGATACTCCAGAAATTGGATGATTACAGATGACAAGGACATTGATAGCGATTTCCAGCGTATTGAGCCTGCATCAACAATTTAGATTGTAATGCACCAAGGAAGTGGATGGCAACAGTGAGTTTCCTGGCCATGTGTTGTTGTAGAAAGTAAAGTCAAAAATTCTGGTAGCCAGCTCCTAAGTTATCCTTGGATTTTAAAAAGAAACTGATGATATCCAACAAGAAAGTTAAGATAAAATATGGATTTCTTTATGGAATTATTTCATTTCTTGGATTAAGACATACATAACATGTTTACTTTGCTATCGTAAGAAAAGAACTACTTTTATTGAAACAGTTTCTTGACACGTGAAGCTTTTGCCAATAAGTTCATCCCCAAACAGTTATCAATTTATAATTTTTGTGCATTGAAAACTTCTCCATATCAATTTTCCAGTAAAGGGTTAAGCACAGCTCCAATGAAGAATACAGTTCTTGACAACTCTTCTCTTATCATGAACATGAAAGGATGGTCAGCTACGAAACGAGGGTAACCGGTACTTCTAGGACCAACTCTAGAAGCAGTACTTGCAGCTGCTTCTGTCCCTTATTCATTCACTTCGATGTGTGACTTATGAAATACTTCAGAAAGAAACAATCCACCACTCGAATCAGAATTCACCATCGCTGTCAGCTCCCCAGAATAGAAAGGAAGATTAAGTCCCATTTCTTTCATTGTTTCTGAGGCTTCGAATGCGAAATCAAATTTGAATCTTGGGATCCAAAGTGCTCCTAGTTTTTGCAGGTGCATAGCGAACTTCTGATTGAAAAACTCAGGAGTAGAGTTCAAAATTCTTACAAGATCGTGGAGACCATCTTTCTGTTCTGGGAGGAAGAAATACATGGAGAATCGCCTGGTATCACTGCCTGTTTGGTAGGGAATTTGAAGTATTTTGCAGCTTTTAAAGTATCGATACAAATAACTCTCATTTTTGGGAGCTGTCATGAATGGAACTTGAACAATTTGCACGTCGAAAAGCTGGAAATCACGAAGTTGAGTCTTCCCTACATCGAATCTTTGATTCCATGATCCTTTGAAGTAGAGTGCATTTGAAAGGATAACAGCTGTGCAGTTGTCTATAGATCCTGAAGGGAGGAGATTCTGTATTAGTCCTCTAGTTTCAGCTTCAGCCCATAAGTTTACTCTAAGTCTTTCTTCATCAGCCTTCAGGATAGCAACAGAATTATTTCTAGATGAGTTTTTCCTCTTTAAAGTGCTAAATACTTCATTTCACCTAATGGGAATTGATTTCAGTAAGGATTAATTGAATTAATTCCAGAATAAGAAGGTACCTTGTTTACAAAGTCAACTTCTTCTGTTTTGGCATTGTAATACTTTGTGGCAATCCCTTTAAATGAGGGATTCAATCCAAAACCTTGATCGAACCAAACACCATTAACGAAAGACAAGAACGGAGCTGTGGTTTTGTTGGTTCCTGTTTCATCTAGGAATTAAAGAATGCTAATCTGTTCATTAATGGAGTGGCAGAAAATTTCTACTTTCTTAAAAAAGAAATAAGTTTCTTGATGATTAATCTTACCACCCCTGGCAATGGATGTAAGAGAAATAAGCTGTGAAGACAATGAGTTGAGTCCAGCTTGACTTTTCAATCGCAGAAAATGAAGTAGCTGTTCTAGAGTTTGTCCTGTTGCTCCTGCAGCAACAAGGTTCAACATCAACTGAAGAGATGAAGGAGAGGACACAAAATTTACTCCTATTTCAACTTGTTTCAATAAGACTTGGCTTGTCATCATTATGGAGAAGTCAGTGTTCAAAGAGGACGTTTCTTCCATGAAAATTTCTCAACTTCTTGGTCATTTGCAAGATGTTTAGCCAAGCCTGGCCCCGTTTATATCAAGCAGCAACAATGTCTAAATTCGTATTGTATCTTTTGGCAAGTAACTTATTCTATCGCCTCGAACTTCAGGACTTGGATGGTGACGTGACAACGACATCGATTGCTATTGGAATAACAATGAAGCCTGCAACAATAATTTAGATTGTAATGCACCAAGGAAGTGGCTGATAACTATATGTTTGTTTCTTCTTCTGTCATTACAAAAAAAACTCTTGTTTTAATTAAGGCAACCTTACTCGAATTTTGCATATTCAGTATGTCACAAGTCGATTAGAATGAAAGGGTGGTTTAAATCTGTAGAATCATAAAAAGATGAAACTCAAGAAGGACTGATTAATGGTACATACTCTATTTATTATTGGTTGCCATATAATTAGATTCTCTGGTTCAAGACAGCAGTAGTGGATTTAGTACAGCACCATCAAAGAAGACAACTCTAGAAGTCTCTTCCCTTATCATAAAAATGAATGGATGATCAGCCACAAAAGTAGCGGTTGGAGAAGTAGCACATAACCATTTAATATCACCAGTAGAGCTCACTGCAGCTTCAGTCCCTTCCTCATTAACCTCAATGTATGACTTCTGGAATATTTTTGAAAGATAAAGTTCCTCACTGTTTGAAGAATTCACCATATCTGTGAGCCCACCGGAATAGAAAGGTAGTTCAAGTCCCATTTCCTTTATAGTTTCCGATGCTTCAAACTCGGAAGAGAATTTGAATCACGGGATGGGAAACTCAGCAAATTCTTCATACCTCAGCTTGAAATTCTGGCCAAAGAAGCCAGGTGTGCAATTGAACTCATTGAGCATAGTTTGGAGTCCATGTTTCTCATGTGGAAGAAAGAAATACATGGAAAACTTCCTAGTCTCTTCACTATTCTGATAGGGGAGTTGAAGAACTTTATAACCTCGAAACCATCCATATAGATAGTCCTCATCCTTCATACCGGTCATGAAGGGACTCCGACAGTTTTCCCATTGACCAGGTAAAAGTCTCTGGTTCTAGTCCTCCACGAATCAAACTTTTGCGCCCAAGATCCTTTAAAGTGTAGTGCATTAGCAAGGATGAGAGCAGTATCACTGTCTATGCTTCCTGGTGGAAGGACATCCTTTATTAGTCCTCTGGTTTCTTTTTTAGCCCATGAATTGACTTTTTTTCTCATCTCTTCAGCCTTTAGGACAGCCATAGGATCGGTATATAGTTTTCATGACAGAACAGAAAAGAGACAGCAAACCGTATGAGAGTAATTCAATTGAGAAAATTAAAGAACATGAACATTAAAGAAAGGGAAACAGATTAAGCACCTTGTTTGTGAAGTCAACTGCTTCTGTTTTCGCTTTGTAGACATATTTTACGGTCTCTAGGAAAGAAGGCTTCAATCCATACTGTTTGTCCACCCAAATACCATTTTTGAAGAACAATGTTGGTCCATCGTTTTGCAGCATCAATTTTTCCTCTAAAGAAATGTCTGGCTGGCTAAGATAGCTATGCTGCAACGGAAAAAAATGTTTTAAATCGGTGAAAGAAGAGAGACTGTTGCTGCACATTTCTTCCCAGAGACAGTGAAGTTAGAGTCATGATCTGCGAGCAAACATAATTGAGTTCTCCAACATTGGATGCTCCAAGAAAAGAAAGAAGTTGTTCTAGAGTACTCCCTGTTGATCCTGCCGCGATCAGGCTCAGCATCACATAGAATGAAAGTGGAGAGGATACAAAATTTGAGCCCATCTCAACTTGGTTTAACAGGAGTTGGTTTGTCATCAACAGACTGAAGTCTGTGTTGAAATTTGTAATGTTTGTCTGCAAAATCTCCATTTCTGTTACCTACATAAATGCCTAACTTGCTAATGCTTTTATAACAGTAACTAAAAGCTCTGGATTTTGTCCTGCTAGGACATTGGACTTGTAAGAAACATGATAATGATGACAAAAGTTCCTCAAGAATTAAAACCATGGGGTGAATTGGATTTTTATGGCTTGGAACGAGGCCAAATGGTTGGGGGGCTCTGTCATGGAAAAAGGATTATTTATTGCATTAATCCTTGGAATTCTTGTAATTCTTGTAATGTGAGAAAGTTCTTGATGGGATGGAAATAAACTTCTTGTCATTAATCTTTGTCTTTGAAATCTGTGTTAATAATAATAATAATAGAATAACATGATTACCAGAGTTAGGGAGTTTGCAGAAGGAAGGTTGTAGGTCGTAATACGGATATTGTACATTAAATATATTAATTTGAGTCGACAAGGATGCAAGTGATGGTAACTCTCCTACTTGTTCGTTCTCTCGCTGAATTTGGAAGTGATCGGAGCGTAGGAATGTTGCAAGATGAAGACTTTTGAGGTTATTCATTTAGCTGAGAATCAACCTTTGAGATGCATGGAGTGAAACCTTACTGTTAATTATGCAATCAAGAGATTAATGTTGAGGTACGAGGCAAGGAGTTATTTCGAGGTGAGGTTGTGAAAGGTGTTTCGTTGACTTCGCATTTTTCAGTTTCTCATGCATGCTTAGACTCGACTTATTCTCCGCTTATTATAGTGTGATTGGTCACTGCTCAATTTAAGGTCAATCAACTGTGATATGCTATTATGAGTAGAATATAGAGTTTTATGTATTAACAATAAGCACACAAAACATACATAGAAGCTAGACAGCACATAAGCAATAAAACTGGAAACTACAATCTGCAGAACATATGTTTCATTTTGATGAATTTGCATATGAAAAAAGTGAACCCTAGATGCCAGAAAGTGGATGATTAATTACAAGTACAAATTAAAAACAGAATCCAAAAAGAATGAAGTACATAAGAATTGAACAATCAAGCCATTCAGTTTCCTTAATAAGCCCAATCTGAGCAACCAGCCTCGAATGTAATCCATTTGCCAAAACTCCTACCATCATATGCTTCTTGACCACTTCCATCAACAATTTTGCTACCCGTAACCATGGCAGAGTCAAAACCTTTGGCAGAATCCGTCATATTTGTGAAACTCTGACTTGAGAATCCATCATTCAACATGTCCAATCCTTCTTCAATGCTTCCATCATCTGTTGCATGAGCAGTACTCCTATGCTCGGTAATGGATGCATAGTCAAAATTCACTAATGAGTCAGAACCATCAAAGCTAAGCAGAATACTTGCTAAACTCTCAGCGGAGAATTCATCATCAAACCCGTTACTGATATCTGCTGCTGCTACTTGGTTCTCCCATATTCCAACCCCAGAATTCTCAGATTGATCTGCATTCTCTTGTTTCCCATGATCGTCAAGATTGGAGGAGATATCACATACCTTCCTCTTCTTTGACTGCGTCTTTTATGTAGCAACATCAGGAGTAGTATCAACACAAGGGTTTTTCCTCTTAAAGACAGAAACTTTAGGACTCTTGGGCCCAGAAATCTCAGATTTATCAGAGTTATGTTGTTTCCCATCATCGACTCTGCATATCTTACTCTTCTTAGCATCATCATCAACACAAGGTCTGTTCCTCTTAAGTACAACAACAACAAGATCAGGTGACAAACAACAACTGTACTCTAGCATGGTCCAGCAGCCATGATGATGTGGGGATCTAGGATTCTTGTAGTTGAACCTTCTCCTCTGCCAAGTTACAATCTTTCCCTCAAATTCCAACTGTGACGGCTTATTTGGACCTTCTCCGTGCCAAGTTCCTCCATTAACCCCAACCGTGCGATCGCTTCTTTTCCCATTGACGCTCTTCTTCTTCAAGTTTGTGAACAAGTGAAGAGCACCATCATCTTCTCCTCCAAGCCTTTCCCAAATCTCCCATGGATCCTCTTCCCCATAAATATCACAAGTTTGGACAAAAGCCTCCTCACCAGGATTCAATTTTCCTGATATTTTACCACAAAGATAGTAGGCAACCAAATCTGATTCAGATGGGTTGAATGTAATTCCAGGAGACAGAGCCCTCAATATAGATGGTTTGGAAACAGAATCGAAAGTAAGAGTAAAAGACATGATTGAAAGATTTCAATTGATGGGTTTGATGGTAGACCAGAAAATAAATCGTATCCAGAGATCAAATCACCTAATCAATTGATCGGTACAGAGAGCAATTCAGGAGAGTAGGAAGAAAAAGGGTTTGATGAAGACGAAACAACAAAAGAAGAAGAGGAAGAAGAAGGAAAATTGTAAAATGCGAATAGGGTTTCTGCGTTTCTTGATTGCAATTATATACAGAAGAGAATAGGAGTAGAGGAATTTATTGGGAAGCAAGGGTAATAATCAACGGGAGGATTTTAGATATTTAGATGAGAGGAATTGGGAAGTCGGTGCATTAGGGTTTATAGGATTTTATGTTTTAATTGCAACGGCTCTTTTGTTTTCAAAGTATGCGCGTTTTCTTGACGCCAGTCTTTTGGTTTTGGCGCGCCTACCGTTTATTTTGTTTACCCACGTGTGCTGTGCTGGAAATATAAATAGTATGCAATTTTATTTTACTAATTAATTAATTGATAATGGCTTAATTGTAAAAACAAAAATAGAAATAAGTAATGGGACATGTTACCCGGTTCGTTCAACCCATTTCATGTAGGTAAGTTTAGGGTTTTGAGTTGGAATATTTGTTGATTGCGTGCAGAGATGAGATGAGAGTGCAAAAGTATGCGATGGTTTCAAATTGCTGAAATTGGTGATTGATTTTGGTGTTCCTTCCGTTTTGGAGCGCTTTCTCTTTTCTCTTTCTCCGATAGTGATCCCATTTGGGTGTTCCTTCCGTTTATTGGAAGTTAGGGTTTGAACATTTTGTTGATTTCGTGCGGACTCCCTCATTCCAAGATGGTTATGAATATTTGTTTGTTTGGTGAGCGTTGATTCTTCTCAAATTTCATGCGGACTCTCAACTTGTTGTAATGCGTTTGTAAGTTGAAAACCTGAGTCTGTGTTCGCATTTCTACGTTGAGGGGCAGGGAAGGGTTACATTTCTATGGAGGTGGATGTTGAAGGTGAGGGTGAGCAGTTGCCACTGTGTTAATGACAGTTTCTGGTAACAGATGAGATGAGATGAGAGAGTACAGAAAAAGTATGGATGGCAGGAAACATGTTCAGTTTAGACAATGGGTTTCTTCTCAGAGGCTTGAGCTCAGGTGTTGCATAGGTTGACCAAAGTAACAAGGTATGATTCTTATGGCTTTACAAATTGCGGCATGATCCTTTTGCTACCCATCGTTGGCTGTAGTTGCCACTGCGTTTGTTGCTAGTCATTGTATGCATCTGTAAGGTATGTTTCTATTTTAAGTTTGCTATTGTATATATGTTCTTGTAAAGTTCTCTTCAACATGTCCTGTTTCTATTGTTGAAATTCCACTTTGGCATATATTCATGTGTGTTCTTATGCTTTGAGGCCCTGAATTCTCCAACCTAACTTTTCTGTTCTTGTTTTTTCTGAGTGTGTATTAATGCCGTATACTCTTGTTCCCACTAAAACAACCTGAGTTTTTCATTCAGTAAAAAACGAAAAATAGTATTGTTTTTGCTTACTTGAAGCTGCTTGTCTGAAAAAACTTCAGCTGCAGTTCATCATTTGGAAAATTCTATTGCATAATTAAATTATTTGCAAGATTCTATGACTATGAGCTGATGAAACTTGAGATGTCATATCCTTGTATCTACGTATAACTGATAGTCCTAGATATGCCGCTAATTAAAGTTTAACTTGTTGGGTCACAATTTGGTATGTGATCAGTCGTTTGAAGTTTCCATTTGGTATGAAAGAGCTGCACTTTTATAAAAATGGACTTACCATAGGGGCTACGTTGGCTGTGTCATTCCCCCCAGCAACAACACCAACCCCCCAAAAACAAAACGTGGAAGACACTTCTTAACAAGTACTAAAGTTTGTCAACTTTGTTAGAGGGCTCATCCCAGACGAAAGCATTTCTTCAAGCATCAAATGGTTTTCAGTTCCTTTTATCTGGTAATGCCTCCTGAGTCCTTATGATGTGGTAGGAAACTTTGATGATACCAACCTCGAAACTCCTTACAGTTCCCTGAGAAATAGTGTCGTTTGCATGAATTACATCGGCCATCTCATGTTTGTATTTCGAGTAGCCTTCTATGCATTGATTTAGTTACGTAGAACATCTCATCATGAAGCTTTCGTTGTTATGAACAAATAATTTAATTAGTTATGCAATGGTTGTCATCGTGAATAACAATCGGAAGTATCTTGATGCCTATGCTGCTACGACTGGGCTGAACTTTGCTAATGCTGCAACTGGGCTGACATTATTTTCATTTGCCTTAGCTTTTTTTGTATTGTATGATTTGTATCTAGATTCTAGACTTTTTATGTTATCCGGGCTCATGTGATCTCTTTTGTTCATTAATGGAAATATCGTCTTCTGATTAAATAAAAAATCAATAATATTGTATGCATCCTTACATGTTACACATACTAACCAGGTTAAAGTTTTGATCCCCGGTTTGATCATTAAGTAACGATTTTTAGTTAGTTCTTTTTTTAAACCTGATTCGACCCGTGACCTCTCAAGAGATCCCCTGAAATCTAAAGAGTTGGTTTATTTTCTTTTTTTAGTTAGTTTAACGAAAGGAACTTCTCTAGGCAACATTTCATATTGCATGAACTATATTCTTGGTACAACAATTTCACTCTCTCCTCTCTCTTTTATTGATAACAAACCACAACATATTTGAAACAGCAACTCCACTAGAAACCAAAATAAAAAATAAAAAAAGTAACAATATAAGAGGGGGGGGGGGGGGGGGGAATGGCCTGATACTACTATTATTAGCGAATTTTACACTGATAAAGGCATAGAGTTTGAAGTTAAGGAGACTTTTTCTGTGACAAAGAAGTTGCCAATGGAGGAGGTGAAGGAAGGCCTGGAATTGGAGGCAATGTAGGTAATGGAGGAAGTGTAGGTAGAGGTGGGAAATTAGGAATAGTAGGGATCAAAGGTGGGGGTGGTGATGGAGTTAGGCCAGGAATTGGTGGCAGCAGAGGAATCAACGGCGCAGGAGGAGGCATAAGAGGGTTAGGAGGGAGGAATGAAGGTGGCTGAAGCGGATTTGGAATAAGTGGTGGGTTTAGAGGGTTTGGTGGGAATGGAATTGGAATTGGAAATCCAAACTGATCGGGATTGTCCACTTTCTGCTCAGTTTCCGCTCTGGCCTTGCCAGGAAGTGGTGGAAGTTTAGGAAGGAGAGGAAGAGGAGGCAGAGGAGGGAGCTGCGGCAATGGTGGAAGCTTTGGAAGGAGAGGAAGAGGGGGAAGAATGCGAGGAGGGAAGAAGGGTGTTGCTGGATCTCTAAGTGGAGGTGGAAATGTTGGGTCAAATTTAGGAATTTTAGGTATATAGTATTTCTTGGAACCGAGTCTGTCAGGATTTTCTGGTTTTTGGTTGCACAGGTAAGGTTGCTTCTCAGGTTTGAATGTGAAAAATCCTGCTGAGAATATGTGTGTTCCTTCCTTTCTAGCCTTCAGGCGAAGCGATGAGGATGTTGCAGTCGATGCAACTGCGCAATTCGGCTCGCTGCTGCGCAACAGTTTCACAGAACAGCTCTTGATTTTCCTGACATGTTTGCTCACAGAGAGAGGTAACTTAACTTTGAATTCTCCATGCTCATCTGTTTCTACTACTCTGTGAAAACTCAGCTTCTTCGAATTCCCATCTTCACATTCTACTGCAACTGATGCACCTGCATTTGATTACGTACACAAATAAGAATTAGTGTACATGTTTGCTGAAAACAGGACAATCTGCTAAGAAAAAAGTGCAATTCTGCAGAAGAAGCTGTCAATATAAACCTGAAATGAAGTGACTTTCCTTTGAGTAATCATCCTGGAAACATGTGTCACAGTAGACAGTACCAACCACAACTGCAGATGGAATCTTGTTTTCATGTATGGACTCTGATGATGAGAGAGCACTAAATGTGAAGAACAGAAAGAATATCACGAAAACCCAATTCCCCATTTTGTTTCTTTTCGATCCAAGTGAAGAATAGTTGAGAGATGGTAAGTTTTGTTTCATAATAAGCTACAAGTCTATGATGTATAAATACATAAATAATTAACCAGAAGAAGCCTATTTATGTCATTCATGGGAAAAATCAGTGAACTACACAGATTACTAGTAGCTAGTATAGCAGTAAACAGCTGAAAAGAGAGGTAGGTAACAAGAGCCTGGATAGAACCAAAAAAGAAATTGGAATGATTTACATTTTGTTGTTTACTTGTATTTATTGGAGTTTGTTGGTTTGTTGGTTAAAGGTTAGGCACTGTGCTGGGTAGGGTATGGTTGGTTCACGAGACAGGCAGAGTGGCCACAAGATTTCAATTCAAGTTGCATTATGGAGATGGGGAATTTTGCTTGTTTGTTGAAATAAAGTTGGTCACATGTAGCTACCATGTAAATCTAATTTAAAGTTATTTTCAAAAAAAAAAATCTAATTTAATGTTGGAGAATAGTTGCTTTTTGTAACTTTGTTTTATGAAATTCATGGTAGTTATCATAACAATTCTCTCTTTTTCAGCAAAATTCTTGGTATGAAGTATGAACATGTGAATTTTCTTAGAATGTAGGGGAAGTATCATTGCATATACTCCTTTTGTTTCATACTAGATATTGTTATTTTTTTAAATAGTTTTTATCATTTAGTTATCATAATTTAATTTTTAAGATCTTTTGTAGTCAATAATAAAAATTAATCATTTTTTAGAGGAAAAATAAAGAAGACTGGTTGATAATTAATAAGGGTAGTTTAATCAATAATTATATAATAATTGTAATCCAATGATTGGTTATTGTGAAAACTGAAAAAATGACATCTAGTAAAACTCAAGAGTTTTAATATAACTAAAACAATTCAATGTTATTTAGTTCCATTTAATACTCCCTCTTGTACTCTAATAAATGACATTTTGAAGCTGAGTACGAGAATTAAAGTAATGATTAATCAGAGTATTTTTAATATTAAATAATTATCTTTTTTTTTTACATTAAATAAACTGATCAATAAATATATTTTTTTCTCCATATTGAATAAATTAATCATAAATTACCTTAAAAAATTACAAAACGTTATTTATTTTAGTCCAATTTTTTTAGTCTAAAACATTAGTATTATTTTATTTTAGCTCATAAAATCATTATATTAAGACTTACAAATGTAAATTTTGGACAGCATAGATTGATGATTTTGTCCAATTCTTCTCTATCACCGGTCACCACCAATCCACATCCGCATGCATATCCATATCCTTTCATCTCAATCACGATTCACGGGTGTGTGTTGGAAACTTGAAACTTGTCCCGAGACGAATTCAGAATCCTTTGACCTCTAATGGTATTGTTTTCTTGTAGTGTCGCACAATGGAGGTGACACGTAAACCAACTAATATATCAATAGTGTTGCAAACTTTGTTTTGGATTTAAATTTAAGAAAATAAAAATATATATATATAAAAATTGATTCACTTATCAAGGTTGACTACTACTTTTTAAAAATAGTAATACTTCATTTAACTCCTTATAAACTTATCTACAATTAAAAATAATTATATTTTAAAAAAACTATCATTATTATTTTTTTCGTACAAAAAATTTAAGTTGGAACAAAGTAAAATCGAGCCTCTCCCTCCCTTTATAAAGTGCTTAACAAGATATTATGATTTTTATATAGTAATGATCAATTTTGATCGAGTGGATAAATACATTGTCTTATTTAACTCACTTATAAATATAATAAATTATCCTAACTTATACTTCAAATGCAAGGGTAAATTTTACCTATTCTTCTTTAAAATAAGCTATTACCCTCTACTTTTACGAAGTTATCAACAAAAGACTAATGTGACACTATTTTCTCTTAAAGTTGATCAAAATATGATGGTTGTGGAAACTGTTAAAAATAAAATATTACAATTCACCATGCAACAATTAATTAAAATTGTAGTTAATGGCAAAAGGATCGAACCATAGAGATTTCAGAACAATTCTAATTTCTTAAAATGACCGATTTTGTAACAATGGTAAATACCAATAGTGGGGGTGGTTTGTTGTAATTAATAACTAAACAAAGAGAAAACAAAAGCAACAAATAACAGATGGTTGATAAACTCAGTGAATAAAAAATTTCCAGTAAAGACTCAATCTAGACCATGATTCATGCATATTGATCATTGATGTAATTGTATTCAAAACCAAAATTCATAGGAAGGTTATAGAACCAAGTTGGTTACCTAGATCTCCTACTCTCCTCCTACGTAAGAATTCTAAAGAGACTCTATTAAGAACCCATAATCTCCTTAACAACCCTAATAGACACTCTATAAGATTTAATTAAGTGATTGATAAAATGTAGGGAGAGACCTATCCCAGGTCTGGGAGAGAGACGTGTCTACTCCTATAAACTTGATTCTACCCTTTTTCTAATCTAACCCGTCGATCAGTTAGTTGTCTTCGTATTTCCCTTAACAATGTAGACTCCAATGTTTTAAGGAAAGATTGTAATCATTCATATTTAAAATCAAGTTAGCTACTCTTAATCAAAACATGAATAAATTGACATTAAATCAAAAAGAGTAAAAATATAAATTTGGAATTTATAAAGCTCGATTTGATCTCACAATAGCTAAATCATGACCTTAGAGTCTTTACCAAGAATAAATGATTTAGTTAGAACACAACATAATTAAATTCTATAAAGAAAAATAATCATGCAGTGAAAAAGATGAATAAATAAATTGCAGAAAAATATGCAGAGAAACAGAGGAAGAAGATGAAGTGTAAAACCAGCCACGTTATCCTCTCCCTCTTGTCCTCTTTTATCTAGATAATTCCAACTATTTTTATCTAATAGAAATCTAAATAAAATCCTAATTGAAATTGTAATTATCCTTTGAAGTTTTTCAAAATCAAAACACTTGGATCAGTGTCCTTCTAGAAACAAAAGTGTAAAAACGCGTCCTTCCTTGCTGGGCCCAAGCCCGTCGCTTTATTTTTTACCATTCTGAACTATCTTCGGCCTAGTGAAGCAAGTCTGGATGACTCTTCCCCAGGTCTAGGAAAGAGGCTGACTCGCTCTTTTCATCTTTCACCATCTTTATGCTCTAAATAGGGCTTTTTAGTTCATTTTCTTCTTTCTAGCTCTTTTATCTGATTCCTATAAAAAGAAAGAGAAAATGTCCACTATCAACAGTATCATCATCTAAAACAGTCAAAATGGATGATGAATAATCACAATATTAGCATTCAATCAAAATATTACTTACTTTTTTTTATCTCAGGTGGCATGCTAAAGCATATTGACACATTAAAACACTTTTAAATAATAATGAAAAGTAAGAAAAAAATAAGTAAAAAATCATGAAAAAAATAAATTCAGCGATAAAAAAGTAACAAAACAAATCTCACATTCTTAACTTATTTTTATAAATTTAATTTAATTTTTATATGTTTATTATTTATTTTACACTTTTAGATTGTATTAAATTTTCTTATGATTTTTAATTAATTATTTATACTATTTTTCTAAAAATAATACACCACTTCAATTTTTCAATATTTTAGAATTCTGAATTTTTTAAATTTTATTTTAAAATGTTTGTGACTACTTACATTTTTCTCAAAATTTTCTATTTTATTTTTATTATATTTTTTTATCATTTTAAAATGATATTACTAATATTAAGAGAAAAAATCTAATGTGTCTTTTTATTAGACTTTGTTGGGCACGTTGGCCTTTAATGCTGACTAAGCTAATTAACGAGGAGGTACTTAAGTATAAATTATAAGAGATAAAAGACAGTTACACCACTAACTTTTACCCCTAGATAAGTTGTCTATCAATTTTTAACCTTATTTAAAATTACCATCAATATTTACGCTGTGAGACAATTTATCCATTAACTTTTTCTTCATTGACAATTTTACCACCGAGCTACCCAATTTTCAATAATCATTTAGTGGCCCCACTAACGTGTTAATTGCCCAATCCATTAAAAGAAGACTGCAAAAAACGACATCAATTTAAACAAAACGACGTTACTTTTTCCACGTATTTTCAAAAAATATAAAAAAATATTTAAAATTTCTACAAAAGAATCTGAAAATAAGAATTTTTTTTAAAAAATATCAAATAAAGAAGAAAATAATTTTAAAAACCGATAATTGCGTAATATTGATTTCCTTTTGAAAATAAAGCTAACATGAACTAGGGACGGAAAATCATTAAAAACTATTTAGAAATACTTTTTTTTCCCTTATCAACTATATTCTTCCTATAACATCATACTTTTTAACTAAATGATCTATTTTTTCTTCACTAATATGATCAATTTCTTTAAGCATTAATAACAAAAACAATTTTTTTTCAATCAGAAGTAAAGAAAAACCACCAGAATGCAAAAATATTAAACAAAAATTATGGATGGATTGGAGAGGAGAGATTGATAAAATAATTTGTCGTTATGTTAATTTTGGATGAATAAGGAAGTAATTCTTTTTTTTTTTTGGTAATTTATTTAAGCTAGAAAGAAGCCAACTAAATTTCGACCATTCAATTAATATATATACGGATAAGATTCAACTGATATGATAGGTTACATTTTGGCAAACTTTAGAGAAGCCGAATCCAAAATATTATAAAGTTGAATAAATAAATAAAAATTTTAGAAAAAGAAAAATCCTTATGTGAATACTTAATTTATGATTAAATGAATATTGTCCTTAATTATTAAATTAGCTATTAATTAGGCTAGGTTGAGTAATCATTCTCATAATCAATGATTATTCCAAAATTTACATTTTCTGGATTTTTTTTTGCATATTTTTTAGATTTTCTGCAATTATGTGAAAAAATTAATATTAAAACGATGTCATTTTATCACCATTTTCACTGTCTTCTTTCAATTGGCCGTTAATGGGGCTTGTAAAATGATTGTTAAGGATGGGTGGTCTGGTGGTAAAATTATCTAACTAAGAAAATGTAATATCTTCCAATTTTATATTAATATTTTTCATCCAACCTATATCTTTTAAATGACTTCGAATGTTGGTTTGTCCTATTTTAATTAATTTAATTAATAATTTATTTTAATATAATTGAGAATGTTACTTGAAAGAAATAAAGTTGACGGAGTCACAAGGTTTCCCAATTCTCTAGTTTATAATACATCTTAACTAATATTGTTAGCAATGCTAGTAGAGACGGATAAAAACCCCAGTAGAAGAATATTATCTAGCCCCAACAAAAACATTAATTTAAGATAAAAATAAAAATAAATTAAATTTTATGGTGTGAAAATAATGATTCTTTAGAAAAAAAATTACAGCGTCACTATAGCATTTAGCGGCAAATTAGTGGCAAACTAAATATTGTGCCACTATTATAGTCTTTTGGTGGCATTATTTTTTTATATATATAGACGATAATAAAATTTGAATCTAAATTTGAATTATTATAAATAATTTTATCACTAATAAAATTACCAATAAACTACATATTTACTCCGTTGATTCCAAACCTCAGAGACTCTCTTTTCTACCGTTGTTCATGCAAGCTATGGCAAATTATTGTGCCATTGTAAATTTATATGCTTCGTCAACAATTTAATTCAACCACTAAACTATAAAATACCTGCAATTAGTCTGCCAATACGACAAGCCAACTTTTTCCTAAGAGGAGCTATTCATTTTTTTTAATAGGCAATTTATCCTCGGATTATTTTTCAATGACAAAAGATTTCCTGAATTTTGAATTTAATATCCCATGTACTATTTTTTGGGTACAATTAACCCCTTCTGCCCAATTCTGACCAATCAATCAATCGTCGTGCACCAATTTTTTATTTCAAAATTAATATAATCCTTAATTTATTCATTTCTAAAATTAATAAAACTAATAATTGACAACCAAATTAACTTATTTCTACAATTAATTACCAACCGATGCAAAAATAGAAAATAACATTAATCTATTTAATTATTTTTCTTTTTTAACACCTCAACATTAAATCTAAAACCGAGCAAATTCATCAAAATTTAGATTTAGTTTTACACACAAACACAAGAGTTGAAGAGAAGATGAAAAATTATGTTGTTTCTTTTTTCCATTTCCATTTTAATTAATTAAGAATACATTTGAAATAAAAGTGAGGCGCCAAAGTCACCTAACGATTGACTGAATAGAATTAAGCAGAAGGGGTCAATTGCACCCAAAAATTAATAAAGGGGTGAAATCTTAAAATTGAAAATCTAAGGACTCGGGGGATAAATTACATCTGAAAAGAGTGTAAAAAAAAAGAGAAATATAGAAGATTTCAAAATCAGTGTACTATAGAATTAACTTTCATATAACATAGAAAAAGAACAAAGTCAAATTGATCACGGCTTTTAATCATAATGTTTGAACAATGATTTTTTTTTTTACCTTAACAATGTGAAATCTAAAAGTTTACATGTAAGCAGCTGTTTGATAGAGAACAGTGCTAGAGTGGGAGAAGTTGTTCGTGAATTGGCATTTTTACGCAATTATTTTCAAAAATCATTCGTTCGTGTTTTGAAGAAAATCTTGGCTGCTTTGTTTTCAAACAAACTCTAGTTCATCTCTAAATTAATTTCGTTGCTTTAATTCGTTGGATTGCTGGTCATTTCAAATGAATTTCAAGTTTTTTTCAATTAAAAATTAATTCATTATTTTAATTAATTAACCATTGTTTTGTTAAAAGTAATTTGCTGTATTTATTCCATTAAATTTCTGAAGTGATGTTGATCCTTTTGGTATAAGCGGCGTCGGAAACGGAGCACTGTTCGGGGACCTTGGTCGCCGGCAGTGGCGCCGACAACGCAATGTCAGGGATGATGAATAGGAGAGAGTCGTTGCTCTCTCCATTTGAAATGTTGGCATGGGCCGCGCAGGCTCAAAGCAGGAGGCGCACCTTGCTCGCGCGCATGAAGAGGGAAGGTTGGGCCTTTGACCCAGCACGTGGAGGCAGCAGATGGGCTGTCTTAGCCCAAGCTGAGCTGGGCTTGGCCCAGCTGTGGGCCTAACTGGTGTGCCCATCCTAGGCCCAGCAGACCGAGCCCATTTCTTTAGGCCCATTGTTTTTCTTTGTGCCATCGTCGCACGTGTATTGTTTATTTATTTTTCGCACACTTGTACTGTTTATTTATTTTTCGCGCACTTGTAATATTTATTTATTTCTCGTATGCTTGTAATATTTATTTATTCTCGTATGCTTGTTTATTTCCGCATATAGAATTGTATGCATGATTATATAGAATTGCTAGAATTTAATTAATCTATTGGGCATGATCACATAAATTAGATTTTTTTTGAGCATATGATTTTAAACACCTCTTTTATTCGGTAACCTTTTTTAGGATGTGACTCGGGTGCCTAACACCTTCCAGAGTCCATAATACGACCCCGAACCGCTGTTCTCGGGTTTAGACCCTTTTGCCTTAGCTTTATAATTTTTTATGCCATGATTTTAGGTTCCCTAAACCTTAGAAACAAAATAGGGTGTCGACTTCATTGCATTATGTGAGATGAGTCCGATTTCGTCTCACATCTCGTCAATAAACCGCGTCGCGCAAAAATTCCAAAAAGGGGGTGCGACAGTTTGGTGACTTCACTAGGGACTAATAGGGTCGAAGCCGGATTTTTTTGAGGTTTTTATTTTTTTCATATGGTTTTTGTTCATGATTAATTATTTTTCATGTATTATCATCTGATTTTTTCGCATGATTAATTGCTTTTCATGTATTTATCCTCTTTGATAAATTGTTTATACCTAATTTGTTGCTATGTGTTATTCGCTTTGATAAACTGTCATTGCATACACATTTTCACGCATAATCCCTATCGCCGGGCATCTCCAAATAGGATTAGGTCGGTAGTAGTGAAGTCCTGGGGCCCACACCCTAGTAAGCTTTCACGAACCCACACTCGGACTTGAACCCCTTAATGGGTTAAGCGCCCCATATCCTTTTATGAATCAGTAAGCTCTCTCGTATCCATTTAGTGAGGGGCCACTTCTATGGTATCGTCCGGGAGCCTTCCAGCCAGTTTAGAAATAGTTGGTGTCACCCCAGCATATGCATCATATTGAAATGCGTATATTGCGACTTTGTTTCACTTTTTCCACTGATTTCTCAAAATTTTCACATGATTTCTTAAAATTTTCCACATTTTACAAATGATTTCTCAAAATTTTCCACATTTTACAACTGATTTCGTAATTTTTTCACATTTATAAAAAATTTTCCGCAAATTTTTCCCCGTCTACAAATTTACGAATGAAGCACCCCCTTTTTGGATTTTTATTGTGCGACGCGGGTTTGGGACGAGATGTAAGACGAAATTGGACTCATCTCACATAATGCATATGAAGTCGCCACCCTATTTTGCGTCTAGGTTTAGGGAACCTATCATTTGAGAACGTGACAGAAAATAAAATAAAAAGCTAAGGCAAAAAGGGTCTAAACCCGAGAATAGCAGTTTGGGGTCGTATTATGGACTCGGGAAGGTGTTAGGCACCCGAGTCACATCTTAAAAAGGTTACCGGAGAAAAGAGGTGTTTTATATCATGCTTGAAAAAAAAGTCCTTATGTATGTGATCATGCCTAATGAATTAATTAAATTCTAACAATTCTATATATTCATGCATACAAACGTATATGCAGAAATAAACAAGCATACGAGAATAAATAAAGATTACAAGCATACGAAAAATAAATATTACAAGCATACGAGAAATAAATAAACCGTACAAGTGCGAAAATAAATAAACAGTACAATTATACAATTACATGGCACGAAAACAACGGGCCGAAAAATTGGGCTCGGCCCACCAGGCTGGGCCCACATCTGGGCCAAGCCCAGCCTAAGCCAGCAGATGGGTTGGCTGTGGGCTGAAGCAGCCCACCGTTCTTCCTCGCGCTGGGCCATAGGCCCAGCTTCTCCTTTTGCACGCTTGGGCGCGTCAGCGCTGCTGCTTGGGCCAGACTTGACGCAACGCCAAAATTCAAAACACGGAGGGTCGTTGCTCTCCATTGTTCATCATCCCTTTCCTTGCGTTGCCGGTGACAAAGGTCCGGCCACCTGCAACAAAACAGAAGAAATTTTCCACCAAAATTATCCTAACAACAACAACAATTTAACCAAGCAAACCCAGAAATTTATTTTTTTCAAAACAGTTATTAATTAAATAAAAATAATTAATTTTTTAATTGAACAAAAACTTAAAATTTGCCTGAATCGTTTAACGATTCGTTAAAATGAAGCAAGGTAATTAAACTAGAGATTAAAGCAAAGCCATTTGAAAGCAAAACGGACATTTTTCTTTATCAAAACACGAACAAATGATTTTTTGAAAACAAGTGCATAAAATGCTTAAACGAGCAAAATTTTGAATTGGGTGTAACTTCAACCAAAGGGTTGAAGTAAGCAGCTGTTCATGATAGAGAACAATGCTAGAGAGGGAGAAATTATACGTGAATTGGCAAAGAAAAAGCTTGGCGAATGCTTGCTATTTATAGGCGAGTAAGTCGGTTCGCGCGAGTGACTTTTGACGACGGGCTGCGCGTGGTCGGGTGAGCTTGGAGCGTGGGCATGAGCAGTGTGACGATGGGACGTGGTGTTGATCTCTTTGGGCGATTATCGAGGCCGAACGTGAGGAGCAAGACGGAAAGGAGTGATGAACTCAACTCTCTGTTTTGTTGCAGAAAGGTAAGGAAGAGGGGAAAGACCTATTAATTAGGGAGTCGTTTGATATTGGTTGACTTTCAAAGTCAACTAGATCAACGGTGATGATGAATCTTGATTTCTCCGTTTGATTTTCTTAGTTCGAGCTGGTGGTACGAGCAATTTTGCCTGAAAATGAACAAAAAACTCGAACAAAAATTACTAAAATGTAGAATAAAATAAACTGAGATAAATGGCATACAGTGAGCGATGAAAAGTTCGTTGTATAGTTCGATAAAAATTTGCATGTAAGCCATAAAAGTTCGAACGTGAAAAATGCTAGGTGTTGCTACCCGATTTTTGATTTTAAATTTTTCATTTGTCGCCTTTCTGTCATTAATTTTCTAAAATCGTACTTCCATTTATTTACGTCAGTCTGATGTTTATTTTTACGCTTAATGTCATTTAAATTTTATTCCATACTTTTTTCGCATTTTTATCACTTTTTTCGTTCGAACCCGTATCGGTCCCGAGTAAAATTCTCGAAATCGATGGTCGAACAATTCCGCTCATTAGCTACTTATCTGTTATTATTTTTCTAACTCGTGCTATCTCTTTCCGTTTCGTTCAATTTTTATTTTAGTATTTTATTACGCTCGAACTTTTATTACTTATAAGTAAATATTTTTTATCAAACTATATAGCGAACTTTTCACCATTTACTGTGTACTAATAATTTTATTTTATTTTACTCTACATTTTAGTGACTTTGGTCCGAGTTTATATTCACTTTCAGGCAAAATTGTTCGTACCACCTGTTCAAACCAAGATAAATCAAAAGGAAGATCAAGAATTGATCTTAACCGTTGATCTGGTTGACTTGTAAGTCAACCAAGATCAAACGGTTCTCTAATTAATAGGTTTCCCCTATTTCTCACCACCTTTCTGCGCAGGAGCTAGAGAGATCAGTTCATCCCTCTTTTCCTCCCTTGATCCTCACGGCTTCCTCGAGCGGCACCACAACGTGACCAGCAACCTCGAGCCTCACCACGGCCCACGTCATCACGCCAACGTCATCATCTCTCCACCGCCTCAACTCCGGCTATAAATAGCCAAGCCCAAACCGAAAAATGGGGGGATGGAGGCCAATTCACACATGAACACAAGCAAGCAGTAATTCAATCCCAACTCTGCAAAATTATAACCAAACAACACAACAAACTCAACTCAATCCATTGCCAAATTAAAATCAAAACACCCAATTAGAATAAAATTTCATCCTCCGCGAAATCGTCCAATACCCATTTAAATTGCAATTATCAACACCAAGCCGTGGCCTCAATCGGCCACGCCGCCGCCGGGTTCAGCCGCACAATCGCCCACCTCAGCCACCCGCCGCCGGGCTCAGCCGCATCCCGGGCTCAGCCACACCCAAGCCACAGACGCATCCCAAGCCTCAGCCACCCAATTCAGCCGCGCAATCGCGCAATCAACACCACTCCGAACCGCACCGCCGCAACGCCAAACCCCAACCACCGCTACACCTAACCGCACCGCCGCAACGCTAAAACCCAGCCGCTGCAACGGAAAAACCCAGCCACCACTACACCAAATCGCACCATCGCTGCCAAACTGCACCACGACACCGCCACAGCCGCGCTGCCACCACAACCGTCGACATCAAAACACCTAAACCATTGCAACCACACTAGTGACACCACCAGCCGCCGTCTCAGCCACCAATCCAAATCAAAAAGAAAAAAGAAAGATAGAGGATGAGAAGAAATTGATGCTACGTTGGCCAAAGGAAAAAGAAAAGAAAAATATAGAAGAAAAAGAAAAAGAAAAGGAAGAAGAGAGTGATTTTCGTTGGAGAAGGAAGAAAGAAATAAAAGAAAGGAGAGAGGGAGAGCTGGGCCGCGTCCGGCCCAGCTTGAGGAGGAGAGTGGGCTGCCAAGCAGCCCACGCGGGAAATAAAAGAAAGGAAATAGAAGGAAAAGGGCCAGCCCAGCTGGGGCTGCCCTGTTGGTGGGCCCATTCCCTGGCCCAATGGGCCGGGCCCAACTAATTGGCCCGTTGTTCTTTTTATTTATTTTATTTTAATACTTTTTATTCGTATGTTTATACTATTTATTTATTTCCGCGTGTTTGTCTATTTATTTTTTCGCATTTGTACTGTTTATTTATTTTCGCGCACTTGTACTATTTATTTATTTCTGCACCCGCATTATTTATTTTTCGTATTCTTGAATGCATGTTTAATTATTTAATTTTTGTATGCTTGCATGTTTAATTTTCGTATGCTTGCATGTTTAATTATTAATTTCGTACGCTCTTGCATGTCTAATTATTCTGCTTGCGTATAGTCGTTAAAAATAATTATTTCATTTGTGTGCGTATGATAATTTTTTACACTAATTATTCGGATGCTCGTACTATTTAATTAATTACTTTTGCATGCTCTCAAATGCCTAAATAATTATTCTGCTCGCATTTAATGTCTAAATTAGTTGTTTCGCTTATGTTCGATGAGTCATTAAATAGTTATCTATTTTCCAATCATCATTTTTCCTAACTAATAATCCCGACGTTGTAGGGTAAATCAACCGACACCCTTCACAAGTACGCCTAATAACTCCGATAAAAAAGGTATATCCACCCGATACCCTCCACAAGTAAACGTTTCTTCCCTTTTATTTATTTCACGCTTTTCGCATACATATATACTCGTATCCATAAATTATTTGGAAACGCTAGATTCAAAATTCATCTGTTGGGTATGATCACGTAAATTAGAACATTTTATTCAAGCATGTTTAAACACCTCTTTTCTCCGGTAACCTTTTTAGGATGTGACTCGGGTGCCTAACACCTTCCCGAGTCCATAAATCGACCCTGAACCACTGTTCTCTGGTTCAGACCCCTTTTGCCTTAGCATTTTCATTTTTTTGCCATGACGTTAGGTTCCCTAAACCTACAAACAAATTAGGGTGGCGACTTCATTGCGTAATGCGAGGCGTCTTTTTACGCCGAACATCGTAATGTCCCAGATTCGTCGTATACTCGCGAACGTTTATTTCATTTTCGCGGGGTGCGACAGTTTGGCGACTTCACTGGGGAGCCTAGGGTCGGAGCCGGATTTTTTTGAGGTGTTTGTTTTTTCAATAAATTGTCGAATTTGTTTCATACGATTTTTTTGTATATGATTAATTATTGATATGATAAATTGTTGTATTATCACATTATTTCTATGCATGATTATTAAATTGCTCGCATGATTCAGTGTTACTCGTTTTGATAAACTGTCATTGCATATGCATATACACGCATAATCCCTATTGCTGGGCATTTCCAAATAAGATTAGGAGGTCAGTAGTGAAGTCCTAGGGCCCACGTCCTGGTAAGCTTTCACGAACGCTAAACTCGGACTTGAACCCCTAAATGGGTGAGCGCCCCGATTCTTTGATGTTTCGGTAAGCAATCACGTATCCATTTACTGAGGGACCACTTCTATGGTATCGTCCGGGAGCCTTCCAGCCAGTTAGAAGTAGTAGATGTCAACCCAGCATATGCATCATATTGAAATGACTATATTATGACCGTGTTTCATTTTCATAACTGATTTCTCAAAATTTTCCCATTTTACAAATGATTTCTCAAATTTTTACACATTTTACCACTAATTTCACAATTTCTCCACGTTTATAAATTTTTTCGTGAATTTCCACATTGGAAATCTTTTTTCGCAAATTTTCCATGTTGGAAATTTGTTCCGTAAAATCTCCACTTTGGCAAATTTTTCCGTAAATTTGTCACATTTATAATTTTTTCGTAATTTCTCCATATTTGCAAGTTTTCATGCAATGTCTCCATGTTTACAATTTTTTCACAATTTCTCAATATCCACAAATTTTCCGCAATTTTTTACGTGTACAATTTTTCACGCTTCCAAATTTCTCCACAATTTTTCCACGTGTGTCAAATTTGTCCGCAGTTTTTCCACGTGTATTAAATATTTTCACAGTTTTCCACCTGAGTCACGTTTCTCCAAAAACAATTCCATGATTTTTGTAATATTTCCTACGTGTGCAATTTCTCCGTAAATTGCTCCACGGGTACAACTTTTCCTCCAATTTTTCACATTGACAAACGTTTCCAAAAATTCTCTGTGTAAATTTTTCCATGTATGTAGAAAAATTTTGCAATTTTTCATATGCAAATTCTTTCGCGATTTTCCCATGTTTATAATTTTACCTCAATTATTTCCATAATTATCTATGTTTGTGATTTTGTTTTTTTTTATGCCTATATTATCGTTGTTATTGTACTTACCCTCTCTTTCTCTCGCAGCGTGAAGACCTCGGGATGAGATTTTGCATACAATAATTGCTTAAACTTATAATTATTTCACTTGCTTATTTTTCAGGAAAACATTGCTCCCCAAAAGCAAACTATTCCCCGCAAGATTCACGCGATTAGACGTCAAACACGGAAGATGACAGAGCATGGTAGAACGGAGGAGTCATTGAAAGCCAAGATAACCGAATTGGAAGAACAAGTTCGGGTTGCTATGACAAGGGCTGAACAAGCCGAAAAAGGTCGTTGTTACTTCCATACCCCATCATCTCCCGGTTCGTGGCAACCATCGTTCTTTAATCTAAATCCCCTTCAGCACATCGCATTGACCATCCCGAGCACTGCTGTTGTCACCGTTGGACGAGGTGATACATCTCCCAATCCTTCTTTGACGGGGCCCGCTCTTGACCTCGCTGGAAAAGATGATCCACCCGGAGTCCCAGCACTTCCAACAGGGTCATTCCACTCAAGTCACAATTCCTGGACCTTCGAGAACTCAACCCCCTGGGGCAATCAGATACAGCCACGAGTCTCCTTTAGATATCTGTTAACTACTGGTAAAGTAGAAGGCCTGAGCATTGGCAGGTTGAGCCTGTTAGAAGAAAGAGTGAGGGTTGTTGGAGGGGTCGATCCCTTCGATCCTACAGGACTTGAGGACATGTGCATGGTACCAGGGATAACCATGCCCCCAAAGTTCAAAATTCGAGAAGTACACTGGGATTGAATGCCCCAAGACCCACCTCAAAATCTATTGCAGCAAGAGGTCAGAGGTGATACATAATGAACCTTCGTTGATCCATTTATTCAGGGAGACTCTGGCCAAGCATGTTTTGACTTGGTACAGGGGTCTGGATAGGACCAAGTTCAAGACTTGGAGGGATTTATCTGATGCCTTCTTTAATCAGTACAAGTTTAACATGGAACTAGCTCAGGAATGTTCTGATATGCAGAACCTGGAGTAGAGAACCAACGAATCGGTAAAGGCATAGGTTCAAAGATAGAGAGAGCTTGCTGCCAGAATTCCTCCTCCTCTGGGTGGCAAAGAACTTGTATCAACTCTTGAGAACACCTTCCAAACCCTTTACTACACTCATCGCATCTCCAATTTGTCCAGCAGCTTCTCTGACATGGTCCTAATGGCGGAGAGAGTGGAACAATGAATCAAATTTGGAAAGATCATTGCCAAAAGAAACATTCAAGATGACACCTATTATAAAGGAAGATGTCAACTTCGTCTCCCACCAACCTAGTTATGGGTAATCTTTTCCATCACCTCCGTTAAAAATACCACAACCCACACAATCCAGATCGTATAAGCCCACCAAACATCTAAAGCTAGGAATCATGGGCACCTCTTTCAGCCCCAGTAAAGGAAATTTACGAACATCTTGTAGCAATTGGGAAAAATCGTATCAACCTCGGTTCCACCTCTCCAAGCTCTTGCCTAAAGGGATTCAATCCTGATGTTACATGTGCGTACCACATGGGAGCTCCGAATCACTTTAGAAAGCTGCTCCGCCTTTAGGAGAAAGGGTCTTCACCTGGTCAAGCACAGAAGGATCTCCTTTGAAGGATTAGCCAAAGAGCCCCACATGACTATCAACTCTTAAATGAACGCTCTCCAGGCTCATGGTGGACCCATTCAGCTTATTCATTCTGCGGAAACATTCTCAATATTTTTGTACATTAGTCGAGCCTCTGACTATAAACAAGGGCGCTTTGTGGGAAGCAACCCACGTGTTCTTTTCAATATTTATATCAGTTTCAATTTTTCATTCAGAATTTTTGGATATCTTTCCCTTCATACTTACTATTTAATTACCCTCTAATTTCAGGTGCAATGATACTAAAAATTAAGGGGCAAGCAATTGAAAGGATGACCAGAAGAAGGTGTCAGAGAGCATCAAAGATTGAGCACATTTTACCCGGGGGCAAGGCATAGGGAGAGGTAATTCGCCACAAAGATCTCGTGACATCCATCCTCCCCTTGCATTCAGATCATCGCTACTCAGCGGAATGAAGGAGACGTCTTCCTTCCAGTGCTGGAAAGATCTCCATCAGAAAAAATTGCTGTCATGAAATGCTCTTTGTCTACAGTTTCTCATCTTGGGGAAGAAACATAGCGATGATAGGTGTGTGCCCTCCAGGGGTCCCAATCCACGTACTTGATGCATTCCGACTCGACGCTACAACAACATTTGCGCCCATCTGACTCTCAACTGCAAATTCTAACCTCAACCATGATCAAATCTTTCATGCTTCGAACTTGGTCAACACCTCCATTCTCTGCGTGCATGTACACGTACACATTGGCAGTCATGTAAAGATCAACCCCCTAATTGATGGACCACTGAATGATGACTTTAAAGGTAATTGCACTCATCCGCAATCCCTTGTTGTGAAAGCTAAAGTGTTGAGGCTCCCCAGCAAAGAAATAATGAACTAGATTCCCCGAGGGCACCTGAATCTCTAGCTGACCAAGGATTCTCTTTTATCACTTCAAAGGAAGTTCATGCCATACACTCTCGAGCAAATCATCAGTAACTGGTCATCCCCCAACGCAGAAGATGTCTCCTCGCCAAGAGCAATTAAGGAGTGAATCTAGAAAAGTGGTTCTTCAGTCGCTACAATGAGCTGGTTTCTTTGCAGAGCATCTTATAGTTTGCAAACAACCAGTCTCAAAGGTCATTTCGAGCTCATCTTCCCTTGGCAACCTGACCAAGTTCAAGAGCGATTAAGTTATTTCTAAGGGTAAATCCACATGAGGAGATCGTGCAGTCAACTGCCAGCAAGGCGTTGTCATCCGATCATCTAAAAGTTATCGTTCGATCATAGAACACAATTCGAGAACTTAATAACCATCCTTCGAGATATGGTGATTGATTATGATGGAACCGTTATGAATGTCTACAGTAACACTATCACCCATGATCGAATGATCTTCTCTTCATCATCGCTTTGGGGGAATGAACAAAAACTTCCCTTTGTATCTCAGTCAAGCTCACCAGCCTAGTGGTTCAAAGGGGTTGTCATCTCCTCAGCCATCACGATTCTAAGGTCCAGCAAAAGTCCAACGACGGCCGAACGAGCGGAAGCCACAAGATAACATGTTGATCTCGTCATGGTCATCACCTGAGAAAGTGCCACCAAGTTGAAACTTCAGAGCCAAACAAGATCGTGGGTATCAAAGTTCATCATGAACATAATCAGAAGGCCTTGAGTCGTTGGCACAGCATCACACTTCCAATCCTCTCACTTGGGGGCAAACAAATCGGATGAGAGAGCCTTCGGAGAAGTCATCTCGTTTGTCCACCTCGCACCTTGATCATGGCACGCACTAAATGGGCATCATTCAAAGTCTGTCATTGTGACATTGATCCATGCAAAGGCCCAACTCAAACACAAAATCTTTAAAAGGGCATTCTCCGAAATGTGGTGCATGGACTTCGTTTTCTGGATCCACCACAACTGTCGCGAACCCTCATCAAAGGAGTTTCACATCTCTTCGAAAGGAGAAGCAATGTCTTTCCCTGAGGATGACATCGAAAGTCAA
Organism: Viola odorata; assembly: GCA_963691705.1. Classification (NCBI taxonomy): domain Eukaryota; kingdom Viridiplantae; phylum Streptophyta; class Magnoliopsida; order Malpighiales; family Violaceae; genus Viola; species Viola odorata. The sequence continues at coordinate 37,407,883 of OY829541.1, forward strand.
GCCTAAACCGATGCATTCCCAAAAGCAACCCACGCAATTAAATCAGCTAAGAAATGATCGGTCACGCTAAGTCCGGAACACCAATATACATTTCCGCAAGGGGTTCGACTAAAGCTATCCACGTCCCTTTGCTTGTTTTATCCAGGATCGTGAGTGCTACTCTCATCCGGATATGAAGATTTCAGCATCAGCATCTCGTTGGGCAGCAGTCCCGAGGGATCCTTCATTCCAAGTCCAGCACCAACATCCCAGTGGGCAGCAGAGCCCGAGTGGATTCTTCACCCAGCAGGCAGCGGTGCCTGAGTGGATTTCTATTTCCACATCAACCTTCCTGCGAATATCAACACCTAAATGGAACTTTCGTTTTGTTCCCCATCAAAATCTCAAGGGTTGGCAACATCCAAACATAATTTCGCAAAGTGTAAATGGATCTCGACATCCGATCAGAATCCGGACATGCTTGCTGATAAGCCTCGCTATACAAGGGAGAGTCTAAAACCTATCAATTATATAACTCCTTTTCTGTTTCTCGCCTTTCGGTGCTACTCAGTACACTCTCTTTACTTTTGCAGGAACTTGAATCATACCATGGCTACTTGCATGAGGCTCAACGAGATAAAGGAATCTCCCTCTTATCAACTCTTGAATGATCATCCTGTGTGCCTTTACTGCTCTGCCACGCGCATTAGGGAGTCCATTGTGCATTCTATCCCCGGGGGCAACCTTTTGGAAACGCCCCACTTTCATCCATTGCGGCGGCTCAGTTCCCCCTATTTTCGTCCTTTGCGGCGACCACACTCTGTTGTCCTCTTTATATCAGCGTTAGAACTTTGCGGCTCCCCGCCCTGGTCTCAATCTACATTCCTATCTGAATATCGCAGTGGGCATCAACATCAAAGTGAGGTTTACATTCATATTTCTGCAGCAGCATCTTGCGCCGACCTCAGTACTTTTACCGCACACATCCAGAGAAGTCCACGTTCTTCTCTGCTCTTTAAATTTTTGTACAACTGCTCTGTATTCATTCCCGCATTTGGGGGCAACTCTTTTTAATTATTCATAAGTTTTCATGAATAGTCATACCCTCACATTTTTGTCTATAAAATTGCTAAAACTGTTAAAATTTGTTACAAAATGTGCATAAGATTCTTTAAATAAAATCCACACTACCCTTAAATTTTTCAGACCTTCCTTAAATTGAGTATGTTCAACATGTTGCTGTATCATGGATAACTTGTGCATCCATTTGAAATTATATGACATGCATGATCTCGCATGCTAGCTCTTATATCTGCAGCATGCTTAGATGTGAGCAATCACAAACACATCCCTGTGAGCATTTTGGGCCTTCACGCCTTACTTCTTTCATGAGTGTAAATGCCCTACTAAGTGCTAGTTGGATTTGCATAATATCCAGGGTACATGCACCATTAGACATGGGATAACAGTAAAATGACATTGGACTTTGCTCTTTCTTCCATTTTCATTTTTTTAATAAGACAATGAGCAGTGCTTGACTGGGACGGCTAACTCGAGGAAGGGTGCACAACGAACTCGGTTTGAGCAAGCAAGGATGCAAAAGTTCTAAGGATTATTGATGGCCAACGTTGGAAGAAGGCCGAACAAAAACAAGAGACGAAGGCCTCGACCTTAAACCAGAACTGAAGAAAGTCAGCACGAAAATTGTACTTGCTTTGCTTGCTGATGTGTTTTGTGTTCGAAAAAATCAATCAAAAAAAATCAAACAAAAAATCAAAAAGAAAAAAAAAATCAAGAAAAAAAAAGAAATAAAAGAAAAAAATCAAATCAAAAGTGTTCAAAGAACACAACAAAACAAAATCAAAAGCAAGTGCAAAAGGGGCCCTAAGGTCAGCTCACCATTGAAAAAATCACTCCCGTGGAGATCCAAAACTTGGGCATAGTGCCCTCAAAGCAATCAAGAAGGAGCATTCCTCGCGAAGACCCAAGGACTGATGCACTTAGTCCACGACAGAGTGATCTCCAAAGGAAGAGGGGCATCCCCAATGAAAATTCAAAACTTGGGCATAGTGCCTCAAAGCAATCAAGAAGGGGCATCCTCAATGAAGATCAAAGAACTGGAGCACCTTGTCCTCAGAAAGATCAAGAAGGAAAGAATTTTTAGTAAGGATCCAAGAATCCAGCCGCTACCCCCTCAAAGTAATCACGGGAAGAAGCATCCCCAGCAAAGACTGAAGGACTTGTGCGCTTTACCCTCACTGCGGCCAATCAACAGGCCCTGTTCATTGAAAAAATATATTCACTTCTCCTCCCCCAGCAAAGTCCTTTCGATTATATGAAGGCCCATGCATGTGCATCTTCGTATGAGGTTTATTCACTCGGATTGACATTGCAAATCTGACTTTGTGCTACGTTTGTTGCATTTTTATGAGTGTAAACACGTAGCCCTATTTCTGAGTGTGAGCGCAAACACTAGTATCCGGTGAGGATTGCTTACATTTACATGATGTGGGAAAGTCTTGTCCTTGAGGTCGTTATCTCCTGGGCAAGATGCAGATGTTTTTCTAGGCTTGTATCAAGCATGCTCATATGATAGAAACTGGATGACATGTTCTCCATAAATGAATAAACTTGTTGAACCTTCTCTTGATAGGGAAGTGGTTTTCATAAAATATTGGGGGCAAACCTTAGGGTAGTGTGAGGATACTTTCATATACAACATACATGATTTGATTCCATTGTTTCCATTTATCAATTGCTTTCTTTTTTCCACCCATTGCTGCTTCGTGTTTGTTTCCTCCATATTTGCAGGATACAGATACGCGTTAGTGGAATCTCGCATTGTGATTGATTTTTCCCCCGCCATCATCAACATTCGAATGGAGCACGTTACCACTCCACAATCAACTTCGTGCGGCGGATCAATTTCCCCCACCATCCAACAAGCATCTGAATGGAGCACGTTACCACTCCACAATCAACTTCGTGCGGCAGATCAATTTCTCCCACCATCCAACAAGCATCTGAATGGAGCACGTTATCACTCCACAATCAACTTCGTACAACGGGCCACACTCACGCACCACCTAAATCAATATCCAAATAAAGATACATTACTACTCCACTCTTCAAACTGTGTGGTGGTTCAAAACCCCACATATTAAAACTGTGTGTAGAGGTTCAAAGCCCCACATTTTAAAATTTTGTGTGGCGGTTCAAACCCCACTCTTTAAAATTTGTGTGGCGGTTCAAACCCCACTCTTCAAAATTTGTGTGGTGGTTCAAAACCCCACATATCAAAACTTTGTGTGGTGGTTTAAAACCCCACATATCAAAACTTTGTGTGGAGGTTCAAACCCCACTCTTCAAACCTTGTGTGGAGGTTCAAAACCCCACATTTCAAAAATTTGTGTGGCGGTTCAAACCCCACTCTTCAAAATTTGTGTGGTGGTTCAAAACCCCACCTGTCAAAACTTAGTGTGGTGGTTCAAAACCCCACATATCAAAACTTTGTGTGGTGGTTCAAAACCCCACATATCAAAACTTTGTGTGGAGGTTCAAAACCCCACATTTCAAAAATTTGTGTGGCGGTTCAAACCCCACTCTTCAAACCTTGTGTGGTGGTTCAAGACCCCACCTTCGAAAATTTCGTGTGGCGGTTCAAAACCCCACCTTTCAAAATACCTTTCAAAATTTCATGTGGCGGTTCAAAACCCCACCTTTCAAACTTTCATGTGGCGGTTCAAAACCCCAACTTTCCAAGTTTTGTGTGGCGGCTTAAAACCCCACCTTTCAAAATTTAGTGTGGCGGTTCAAAACCCCACCTTTCAAACTTTCGTGTGGCAGATCATCATCCGTCCTCATTATCAGAGTGACATCTTCCTCATTATCCGAGAGAAGACCACTATCCGAGATCCTCATTATCCGAGAGAAGACCACTATCCGAGATCCTCATTATCCGAGAAGACCACACCCATCCTCATTATCAGAGAGGACATCTCTCCTCATTATCAGAAAAGGTTAGTTCTTTATTATCCGAGGAGACATCTTTCCTCCATATCCCAGAAGACCAACATCAAAGCAAAGGTACGTTACAATCTACCAATGTCAGAGCAAAGATCTCAAATTTACTTTTCCGCAATTTACTTTTCTGCACAAGGTACGGACTGCGAGTACTACCCTCGCCCTGCCTCATTTACTTTTCTGCACAAGGTACGGACTGCGAGTGCTACTCTCGCCCTGCCTCATTTACTTTTCTGCACAAGGTACGGACTGCGAGTGCTACCCTCGCCCTGCCTCATTTACTTTTCTGCACAAGGTACGGACTGCGAGTGCTACCCTCGCCTTGCCTCATTTACTTTTCTGCACAAGGTACGGACTGCGAGTGCTACCCTCGCCCTGCCTCATTTACTTTTCTGCACAAGGTACGGACTGCGAGTACTACCCTCACCCTGCCTCATTTACTTTTCTGCACAAGGTACGGACTGCGAGTGCTACCCTCGCCCTACCTGATTTACTTTTCCGCAATTTACTTTTCTGCACAAAGGCATGGACTGCGAGTGCTACCCTCGCCCTACCTGATTTACATTTCATCATTTACTTTTCACCCCATTATCAGGGAAGTCGTCATTTACACTTTTCCTCATTATCAGAGAAGTTATCATTTACACTTCTGCAATTTATCTTTCACCCCACTATCAGGGAAGTCATCATTTACATTTCTGTCATTTTACATTTTTCTTAATTATCAGAGAAGTTATCATTTACATTTATGCAATTTATTTTTCACCCCACTATCAGGGACAAGTCATTTACATTTCTACATCCACTCCTAGGTAAGTCTGCATTTACATTTCGCACTTTTAAACCATTGCTGGTTCGGTAGCAACCATCTTTACTGCTCATCAAAAATCTTGATTACATCAGATTTTTGATAAGACAGTAAAGAGGGGGCAACTGTTGCTACCCGATTTTTGATTTTAAAATTTTCATTTGTCGCCTTTCTGTCATTAATTTTCTAAAATCGTACTTCCATTTATTTACGTCAGTCTGATGTTTATTTTTATGCTTAATGTCATTTAAATTTTATTCCATACTTTTTTCGCATTTTTATCACTTTTCGTTCGAACCCGTATCGGTCCCGAGTAAAATTCTCGAAATCGATGGTCGAACAATTCCGCTCATTAGCTACTTATCTGTTATTATTTTTCTAACTCGTGCTATCTCTTTCCGTTTCGTTCAATTTTTATTTTAGTATTTTATTACGCTCGAACTTTTATTGCTTATAAGTAAGCATTTTTTATCAAACTATATAGCGAACTTTTCACCATTTACTGTGTACTAATAATTTTATTTTATTTTACTCTATATTTTAGTGACTTTGGTCCGAGTTTATATTCACTTTCAGGCAAAATTGTTCGTACCACCTGTTCAAACCAAGATAAATCAAAAGGAAGATCAAGATTTGATCTTAATCGTTGATCTGGTTGACTTACAAGTCAACCAAGATCAAACGGTTCTCTAATTAATAGGTTTCCCCTATTTCTCACCACCTTTCTGCGCAGGAGCTAGAGAGATCAGTTCATCCCTCCTTTCCTCCCTTGATCCTCACGGCTTCCTCGAGCGGCACCACAACGTGACCAGCAGCCTCGAGCCTCACCACGGCCCACGTCATCATGCCAACGTCATCATCTCTCCACCGCCTCAACTCCGGCTATAAATAGCCAAGCCCAAACCGAAAAATGGGGGGATGGAGGCCAATTCACACACGAACACAAGCAAGCAGTAATTCAATCCCAACTCTGCAAAATTATAACCAAACAACACAACAAACTCAACTCAATCCATTGCCAAATTAAAATCAAAACACCCAATTAGAATAAAATTTCATCCTCCGCGAAATCGTCCAATACCCATTTAAATTGCAATTATCAACACCAAGCCGTGGCCTCAATCGGCCACGCCGCCGCCGGGTTTAGCCGCACAATCGCCCATCTCAGCCACCCGCCACCGGGCTCAGCCGCTCCCAAGCCACAGCCGCATCCCAAGCCTCAGCCACCCAATTCAGCCGCGCAATCGCGCAATCAACACCACTCCGAACCGCTCCGCCGCAACGCCAAACCCCAGCCACCGCTACACCTAACCGCACCGCCGCAACGCTAAAACCCAGCCGCCACAACGGCAAAACCCAGCCACCACTACACCAAATCGCACCACCGCTGCCAAACTGCACCACGACACCGCCACAGCCGCGCTGCCACCACAACCGTCGACATCAAAACACCTAAACCATTGCAACCACACCAGTGACACCACCAGCCGCCGTCTCAGCCACCAATCCAAATCAAAAAGAAAAAAGAAAGATAGAGGATGAGAAGAAATTGATGCTACGTTGGCCAAAGGAAAAAGAAAAGAAAAATAGAGAAGAAAAAGAAAAAGAAAAGGAAGAAGAGAGTGATTTTCGTTGGAGAAGGAAGAAAGAAATAAAAGAAAGGAGAGAGGGAGAGCTGGGCCGCGTCCGGCCCAGCTTGAGGAGGAGAGTGGGCTGCTTGCGCGGGAAATAAAAGAAAGGAAATAGAAGGAAAAGGGCCAGCCCAGCTGGGGCTGCCCTGTTGGTGGGCCCATTCCCTGGCCCAATGGGCCGGGCCCAACTAATTGGCCCGTTGTTCTTTTTATTTATTTTATTTTAATACTTTTTATTCGTATGTTTATACTATTTATTTATTTCCGCGTGTTTGTCTATTTATTTTTTCGCACTTGTACTGTTTATTTATTTTCGCGCACTTGTACTATTTATTTATTTCCGCACCCGCATTATTTATTTATCGTATTCTTGAATGCATGTTTAATTATTTAATTTTTGTATGCTTGCATGTTTAATTTTCGTATGCTTGCATGTTTAATTATTAATTTCGTACGCTCTTGCATGTCTAATTATTCTGCTTGCGTATAGTCGTTAAAAATAATTATTTCATTTGTGTGCGTATGATAATTTTTTACACTAATTATTCGGATGCTCGTACTATTTAATTAATTACTTTTGCATGCTCTCAAATGCCTAAATAATTATTCTGCTCGCATTTAATGTCTAAATTAGTTGTTTCGCTTATGTTCGATGAGTCATTAAATAGTTATCTATTTTCCAATCATCATTTTTCCTAACTAATAATCCCGACGTTGTAGGGTAAATCAACCGACGCCCTTCACAAGTACGCCTAATAACTCCGATAAAAAGGGTATATCCACCCGATACCCTCCACAAGTAAACGTTTCTTCCCTTTTATTTATTTCACGCTTTTCGCATACACATATACTCGTATCCACAAATTATTTGGAAACGCTAGATTCAAAATTCATCTGTTGGGTATGATCACGTAGATTAGAACATTTTATTCAAGCATGTTTAAACACCTCTTTTCTTCGGTAACCTTTTTAGGATGTGACTCGGGTGCCTAACAACTTCCCGAGTCCATAAATCGACCCCGAACCACTGTTCTCGGGTTCAGACCCCTTTTGCCTTTGCATTTTCATTTTTTTGCCATGACGTTAGGTTCCCTAAACCTACAAACAAATTAGGGTGGCGACTTCATTGCGTAATGCGAGGCGTCCTTTTACGCCGAACATCGTAATGTCCCAGATTCGTCGTATACTCGCGAACGTTATTTCATTTTCGCGGGGTGCGACACTAGGATAAAAATTGAGAGAGATGCAACAAAATGGGGCGAGTTAAAATAATAATAAAAACTAAGTAGCTAATGAGTGAAATTGTCCGACCCTCGGTTTCGAAAAATTTACTCGGAACCGATACGAGTTCGAACGGAAAAAGCTATAAAAATGTGAAAAAACTATGAAATAAAATTTAAATGATAGGGAGCGTCAAAATAAACATCAATTGGACAAAAATAAATGGACGTATAATTTTTAGAAAAATGACGTTAGAAATGCGAAAATGTTTTGATGAAAAAATTAAAAGTCAAAAATCGGGTAGCAATAGTTGCCCCCTCTTTACTGTGTTATCAAAAATCAGGTGTAACCAAGATTTTTGATGAGCAGTAAAGATGGTTGCTCCCGTGCTAATGCAAATGCAGACTTACCTTGGAGTGGGTGATTTGTGAATTCTGACATGGGCGAGGGTAGTACTTGCAGTCCTTAGGTTGATGTTGAAAGTAAAGTCACGTATGGGCGAGGGTAGTACTCGCAACCTTACGCTGATGCAGGGAAGTAAATTGCTGCAATGTAAACTTGAGATTCGAACGGGAACACCGCAATTGTCGGACCTCTATGCCGAAAATGAATTTGATATCCTAGCGGGGACACCGCAACTTTCGGACATCGATGCAGAAAATGTAAACTTGATATTCGAGCGGGGACACCGCAACTGTCAGACATCGATGCAGAAAATGTAAACTTCAGCTCTGGTGAGGGTCATGCTCGTAGTCCGTTGTTGTTGCTTGAGAAGTAAATTCAGCTCCGACTGACGAGGGTAGCCCTCGTAGTCCGTTCACTATTGATGCAGAAAGTAAATTTCAGCTCCAACGAGGGTCGTACTTGTAGTTTGTTGCTGTTGATACAGAAAATTAGACTTCAGCTCCGGCGAGGGTAGCACTCGTAGTCCGTTGCTATTGCTTGAGTGTTGTTTGATGGTAATGTAGCTTTGCTCGGATGTTAGGGAATCGTTAGTCTTCTGGGATATTTTGAGGAATGGCTATCTCAGATAGTGAGGTCGGATGTTGGTCTTCTCTGTTAGCGAGGTGATCTTCTCTGATAGCGAGGAGGTCTTCTCTGATAGCGAGGTGTTCTTCTCTGATAGCGAGGTTCTCTTCTCTGATAGTGAGGTTCTCTTCTCTGATAGTGAGGTTCTCTGATAGCGAGGTTCTCTTCTCTGATAGCGAGGTAGGATCTCTGATAGGGAGGTTCTCTGATAGTGAGGTGATCTTCTCTGATAGCGAGGTTCTCTGACAGCAGGGGAAGATCTAGATGTGGACGACCACGTCATCGCACAACACAACTGAGAGTGGGTGACCACGCCACCACACGACACAACTGGAAATGGGTGACCATGTCACCACACAACATGACTAGGATAGTGGGTAACCAAGTCACCTCACGACACGACTGCAGAGTGGACAACTAAATCGTCACACCAACACGGGTGACTAAGTCACCGCGACACGACTGAACTGAGAAGCGGACGACCAAGTCATCACACCAACATGGGTGACCAAGTCACCTCGACACGACTGCAGAGTGGACAACCAAGTCATCGCACCAACACGGGTGACCAAGTCACCACGACACGACTGAGAAGCGGACGACCAAGTCATCACACCAACACGGGTGACCAAGTCGTCACAATACGGGCGACTAAGTCACCGCGACACGACTGCAGAGTGGACGACCAAGTTGTCACACCAAAACAGGTCACTAAGTCATCGCGACATGACTAAGAAGCGGACGACCAAGTCGTCACACCAACACGGGTGACCAAGTCACCACGCGACAAAACTAAAAAGTGGACGACCAAGTCGTCACACGACATAATTGAAAGGTGGGTGACTACATCACCACACGACATAAGTTGGAAGTGAAGTGGTAACGTACCTTCATTCGAATGTTTGGTAGGCGAATGAGGGTGTGAACCATCGCACAAAATAGATTGGAAGTGGTAACGTACTTCATTCGATTGTTGATCAGATGGTGGGGGAGTGTGATCCTCCGCACAATATTGATTAGGGAGTGCTAACGTGCTCCATTCAGTCGTCGATTGGATGGATTTGTTGGCAGAGATTGATCACAGTGTGAGATTCCACCGAAGTATATCTGTATCCTGCAAATAGGGAGGAAACAAACAGGAAGCAGCAGTGGATGGAAAAAAGGAGAGCAAATGATAAATGAGAAAATAATGAAAACAAATCATATATGCTATATATGAAAGTATTCCCACACTACCCTAAGGTTTACCCCCAATGTTTTATCAAGGTGAAAATAACTTCCCTATCAAGAGAAGGTTCAACAAATTTATGCATTTTTGGAGAACATGTCATCCAGTTTCTATCATATAAGCATGCTTGATACAAGCCTAGAAAAGCATCTACATCTTGCCCAGGAGATAATGACCTCAAGGACAAATGATACGACTCCACGCATCGACATGCCTTTACCGCCTGCTGGTCCGATGACACAAGCACGAGCTAGAAAGCTTCAAGATAAGTTGTCATCTCTCATTCACAAGGAGCTGGAGTGCGAGATGACAAGTGAGGAGGCTGCACTTTGAGAGAAGACCCAACGCATGGTCAATCTACTCACCATCACGCGTATGACGTTGTCTCTGCTGGGCAGCAGATCGACGCGTAGATGGATCGGCCTTTCCCATCTACCAAGTTCGACATGTACTACAACATGTCAAGGAGCACGTGCCCAAGTTTCATGGGAAAAGCTCGAGACGTTTGAAAGATAGCCCAAACCCTAGTTTGGGATGCGCAGCACGCGAGTCCTTGCGGCGCGAGGACTCCTTGTCCTCCGTGCGCTAGGACTCTTTGTCCTTTGGCGTTTCCCTTTGCTGATTTGGGCAATGACTTATGTTTCCATTTAATTAATTAATTAATTAATTAGTTTATTTAATTAATTAGTTAAATAATGGCAGCAACATATGTTTCCATTTATTTAATTAATTAGTTAATTAGTTTATTTAATTAATTAGTTAAATAATGGCAGCAACTTCTGTTTCCATTTATTTAATTAATTAGTTAATTAGTTAATTAAGTCAATTACCTTATTTAGAACTCCTACTTGAAATCAGATTAGGGTTTCTTGTATAAAGACACGGTTTTGCCTCCTTTTGAAGGTTGGCTGTTATTTTGATAAAATTGAGACTTCTCTCTTCAAATCTCTGCCCATTGTTCATCAATTGAACCTTGTTCCTTCTCAAGTCCGCAATACTCGAGTCGTCAAACAAGTAAAACCCGAAATTGCATCCTACTTGTTGTCTGCCCTAGGTTGATATCCACAAGGGATATAGGCGTAGTGATTCGAGAAGGATCCTCTCTTGTTCGGACTTAGGTTGGCTGTTGCTTAGCGTTCAACAAGCTTACGTTGTCTAAGTGAGTTATCTTCTTCCGCATTGAAATCCATCTTTGAACAACGATCAGAATTACGTGCTACGCATCCTAAGCAACTAGGATCGTATCAGTTGGTAGCGGAGCTTAAGGCGTTCAAAGATTGGTAAGTATCTTTAATTGTTTTCAAGTTTTCATTGCTGAAATCAGTTTCTTCTTCTACTCCATTCTAAAACCGATTTCCTTGTGTGCTTTGGTTCGTTACTTGGATACAATTGGTTGTGTTTTCAGTCTAGTTTGTTGTGTTGAAATTAGCTAAATTACTTGCATTTTCTACCAACAAAGAGGTCACGAAATACAAAAGAAAATCTATGCAGATTCAGTTGTCGAAATTGAATTTTAATATATAGCTACTGAAGTCCATTTTGAGTGAAAAATGTCTCGTTGGAAAGCTGCACCTGTTAGGTTTCCGAATCAAAAAGAATCAAGTGATTCGGACATCGGAGTCAAAAGCTGCACCCGATTTACTAAATTGTGTTTTTGTATCAAAAAAAAAAACAAAAAGAGAGTTTCATTTTTGGTTTGTGAATTCAGTAAAAAAGAAGAAGAAAAAGAAACAGCAACATCAAAAGAATCAAGAGAAGGTTGCATTAGATCAAATACAAAAAAAGAAGGATTGAAGTATTTGAAGAATAGCAAAAAGACGGCAAGTGAATTGAGGTTGGAAGAACACTTGCTACAAAATTTCAGTTAGTAGCAAATTCAGAATTACGAATTAAAATTGCTTGAGTCCATTCGAGTCGCATTGAGCTTTTCCTTGATTCCTTAAACTTACCTTCTATTCTGCTTGCTATTTGTTTAATTGTTTGTTCTTGCAATTAATCAAGTATCAAGTATCACTTTTGTTTCGGAGCTAGTTTTCTTTGATAGTCTTCTTGAAAGCTTTCCTTTGAACTCTTGAGTCTCACTAACACTTGAACAATTGCAGGTATTTTGAGAGAATTTTGTGAGAATATTAGAGAGTTTAAACACGAGAGTAAACACGTGAGGGAGTGCTAGGATTAGTGCAATTTTACGCTTTTATTTCGTGTTGTGACTTTCAAGAAAGTTAGATGGCTCAAGAAGGAGGACAGCAAGATTTAATGAACATGATCACGGCTCTCACCGAACAAATGAGGGTGCGGGATGAAAGGCAAGCGGCTAGGGAAGAGAGGCAAGCAGCTACGAATGCTGAGGTAGTTGCAAGGCTGGCAACTCTTGCACCACCAATCGCAAATCCTAGGGCGAGGGCAGAACCTAGTGATGGTCATGTCTCGGATACTTCTGATAAGGATGCTAACGCTAGGAGGCAGCCACATGTTCCACCGCCCGCCAATATGAATCCTCAACGTGATCTTGTCCAAAATCCTCCAAGGCGACTTGCTAGGCGTGGGCCACTAATACCACGTGCTGATGGGAATGAGGAGCCTGATGGGGGGGGGGGGGAGAGGGTTGGATAAATGCTAGGGATGGTCAGTGAAGGGAAAGGCGAGATGCACGGGGAGGTAGAAGAGATAGAGAGGAGGATCGAGTGGATGATAATATTGGCAACATCAAAATGAAAATACCTCCTTTCGAAGGTAATGATGACCCCGACGCTTATTTGGTATGGGAGAGGAAGGTCGACTCTATTTTCTTATGCCATAACTATTCTGAAAGTAAGAAAGTCAAGTTGGCAGCCGTAGAGTTCAGTGGGTATGCGAGTCATTGGTGGGAGTAACTTAACCTGAAAAGAGCGACTATCTACGTGGATCCGATTGATGACTGGGGTGAGATGAAACGGATAATGAGGCAGCGGTTTGTTCCTACTCACTTTGGCCGTGAGCTTCATCAAAGACTCCAGGCTTTAACGCAAGGCAGCAAGGGAGTTGGGGCTTACTTTAATGAGATGGAGATAGCTTTAGCTCAAGCTCGGATCAATGAGGATTCAGAGGTAACAATGGCACGGTTCATAAGTGGATTGAATCGTGAGATCGCCGATGCATTGGAGCTGACTCAATATAATACTCTCGAGGAGATGCTGCACATGGCCTTAAAAATTGAGAAACATAGGAAAGCTAAGAGTTCCTATAAGTCTTCTTCGAGTTCGTCATCTTGGAAGAAGTCATCTTGGGTTAAGGATGACAAGAGTGCGGCTGCTCCACCAAAGGCGTTACCTTACGCCTCAAAGAACACCTCTAGTACGGCTACAACTCCCAAACGGGTTAGTAACAAACCCTGTACTCCACCTACTGATCGACCAACCACTAAGGATATCATTTGTTTTAAGTGTAATGGGAGAGGGCATAGGAAAGCGGACTGCCCTAACAAGCGAGTCTTCATCTTGCGGCAGAATGGTGATTAAGAGTCGGATGATGATCATGAGGGGTCCAAACTTGAGGAGGAAAGTAATGCTGATTCGGATGAGGAATTTCAGAGGGGCGAACAGGCTAGTTTGCTTGTTGTGCGCCGGAATTTAAGTGCACAAGCAAAAAAGGGAGTGTGTGATGAGGAGCAGCGAGACAATTTATTCCACACTCGTGGTGTAATTGACAAGAAGGGTTGTTCCATCATAATTGACAATGGGAGCTGCACCAATTGTGCGAGTTGGTTGATGGTAGACAAGCTGGGTTTGCCAACCGTGAAGCATCCGAAGCCGTATCAGCTACATTGGATGACAGATGGTACTGGAATAAAGGTAAATCGGCAAGTACTTGTTAAGTTTAGCATTGGCAAGTACACGGATGAGGTCTTTGTGATGTAGTGCCTATACAAGTAAGTCATATCCTCCTTGGTAGGCCTTGGCAGTTTGATAGAGAGGCTAATCATGAAGGGAAGAGCAATCACTATAAGTTGGTGAAGGATGGCAGAAAATTCACATTAGCGCCTTTGACACCAGCTGAAGTGTTTGAGGATCAGCAATGGCTAGCTAAGTCATATGCTGAATATGAGATCACCAAATGAATTGAGAGAGAAAAAGAAGGATTGAGTGTCAAAAAGAAAGAGAGCGAAACTGAGTGTGCAAGTGATAAACATTCGCATGAAAAGAGTAAGCATGCAGAGGGTGAGAGTGAGCGAGCAAAACATTCGCATGAAAACAGCAAGCATGCAGAGGGTGAGTGTAAACATTCGCACGAAAAGAGTAAGCGTGCTGAGAGTGGTATAGAGAGAAAATGAGAGGCAAATAAAAAGAAATTGAGTGTATATGCCAAGGGGAGTGAAGTGAGGAGAGCACTGATTTTTTTTAAAAATTGTTTTGGCGAAACCGCCCTCTTCTTCTACTTCGATTTCGTTCTTTTTGTTTAAACACCTCTAACTCTAATCCTTTGAATTCTGTTCCTAGTGGTATCTCCTCTCTTTTGCAGGAATTCAAGGATGTTCTACCCGAGGAGATGCCTCCCGGATTGCCTCCGATCCGAGGCATAGAACACCAAATCGACTTTCTACCCGGATCCACCATCCCTCACCGACCAACCTATAGGTGTAATCCGGAGGAGACAAGAATTGCAGCGGCAAGTAGACGAGTTGCTTAGCTGTGGATATGTGAGGGAAAGTTTGTCCTCATGTGTCGTTCCTGTGATCCTAGTGCCAAAGAAAGATGGAACTTGGCGTATATGTGTTGATTGTTGAGCAGTCAACAAAATCACTGTAAAGTATCGTCACCATATACCTCGTTTAGATGACATGTTAGATGAATTAAGTGGTAGCATGATATTTTCTAAAATTGATTTGATGAGTGGTTACCACCAGATTCGTATGAAAGAAGGTGATGAATGGAAAACAACATTTAAAACTAAGTATGGTTTGTATGAATGGATGGTTATGCCATTCGGCCTAACTAATGCTCCTAGCACTTTCATGAGATTAATGAACCACGTTCTTCGACACTTTATTGGGAGATTTGTTGTTGTTTACTTTGATGATATTTTGATCTATAGCAAGTCACTTGATGAGCATGTTTCCCATCTTAAGGAAGTATTTCTAACACTTCGTGAACAATAATTATATCCTAAGCCTAGTAAGTGTTCATTCGCAATGGAACAGGTTGGTTTTCTTGGTTTTATTGTGAGTGTAGATGGCGTGAAAGTGCATGATGAGAAGATCCGAGCGATCAAAGAGTGGCCAGCACCTAAGAACGCAAGTGACGTGTGTTTGTTCCATGGATTGGCGAGTTTTTACCGGTGATTCGTTAAGGATTTTAGCACTATTGCTGTACCACTTAATGAGCTGACCAAAAAGAATGTTGTTTTCAGGTGGGAGCAGCCGCAAGAGGAGGCGTTCACCACACTCAAGGAGCGCTTGTGTTCGGCCCCGGTGTTAGCTCTCCCGAATTTCAGCAAGGCGTTCGAGATCAAATGCGACGCGAGTGGGATTGGAATTGGTGTTGTTCTTATACAAGAGAAGCGCCCCATCGCCTACTTCAGCGAGAAGCTCAAGGACGCGCAACTGAGGTATCCGACCTATGACAAGGAATTCTACGCCCTTGTGCGCGCACTTGAGACTTGGCAGCATTACCTCATGCCGCGTGAGTTCATCATACACACAGACCACTTGAGTCTGAAGTACCTCAAGGGACAAGGCAAGCTCAACCGACGCCATGCCACTTGGATGGAGTTCATTGAGGCCTTTCCTTATCACATCCACTACAAACAAGGTAAAGAGAATGTTGTTGCTGATACACTTTCGCGAAGGTATGCGCTGATCACTTCACTTAACGCAAAATTACTTGGATTTTCGCATATCATTGAACTATACCCTCTCGATGCTGATTTTGGTGATATATACAAACATGGTGTGTCTATTGCTGGTTCCAAATTTTACAAGCATGATGGGTATTTATTTAAGCATAAACGGTTGTGTATCCCTCATTGTTCTTTGCGTGAATTACTTGTGCATGAATCTCATAGTGGCGGTCTGATGGGCCACTTTGGTGTGACTAAGACCTTAGATGTGTTGCATGATCACTTTTACTGGCCTCATATGAAGCGTGATGTGGTTCGGATTATTGCTCATTGTTTAGTTTGTCGTAGAGCCAAATCTAAGTCCGCTGGTCATGGCGAGTTTATTCCCTTACCTACGCCTTCCCATCCTTGGACCGATCTATCCATGGATTTTGTTGTAGGGCTGCCTAAGTCCAAAAATGGGAAGGATAGTGTTTTTGTTGTGGTGGACCGATTCTCTAAGATGCCACATTTTATTCCTTGTTTAACTACTTATGATGCGACCCAAATTGCTGATTTATTCTTTCGTGAAGTAGTTCGTTTACATGGAATTCCTTTGACGATTGTGAGTGATAGAGATACCAAGTTCCTTAGCCACTTTTGGCGTGTCTTATGGAAGAAACTTGGTACAAAATTACTTTATTCCACTTCTTATCACCCACAAACAGATGGCCAAACTGAGGTAGTGAATCGTACACTTGGATCTTTATTGAGGACGCTGGTCCCAAAGCATGTCTCTACTTGGGTTGATCACCTTCCTTTTATTGAATTTGCTTACAATCGTGCTGTTCATTCCACTACTCATTACTCACCTTTTGAACTTGTTTATGGGTTTAATCCTAGGATTGTTTTGGATTTAACTCCTTTACCATTGAGTGATATTGTAAGTTTAGATGGAGCACAAAAGGCTGATTTTGTAAAGCAATTACATGCTAAGGCAAAACAGAATATTGAGCGCATGAATGACAATGTGGCGTCTAAGCGGAACGAAGGCAGAAAGCTTGTTGCCTTCAATATCGGAGATTGGGTGTGGCTGCACATGAGGAAGGAATGATTTCCAGCCCAATGCCGTGGCAAGATATCCCCTCGAGGAGATGGACCATTTCAGATTGTTGAGAAGATCAACAATAATGCTTACAAACTTGCATTACCTAGTGAGTATGGCTTCATTAGTTCTACTTTCAATGTGTCTGACTTGACTTTGTTTGATGTAGGGGATGATTATGGACTTGATGCTGATGCTGATTCGGATTCAAGGGCGAATCCTTTCGAAGGGGGAGGGAATGATGCGACTCCACGCATCGACATGCCTTTGCCGCCTGCTGGTCCGATGACAAGAGCACGAGCTAGAAAGCTTCAAGATAAGTTGTCATCTCTCATTAACAAGGAGCTGGAGTGCGAGATGACAAGTGAGGAGGCTGCACTTTGAGAGAAGGCCCAACGCATGGTCAATCTACTCACCATCACGGCGTATGACGTTGTCTCTGCTGGGCAGCAGATCGACGCGTAGATGGATCGGCCTTTCCCATCTACCAAGTTCGACATGTACTGCACATGTCAAGGAGCACGAGCCCAAGTTTCATGGGAAAAGCTCGAGACGTTTGGAAGATAGCCCAAATCCTAGTTTGGGGTGCGCGTGCGCGAGTCCTTGCGGCGCGAGGACTCCTTGTCCTCCGCGCGCTAGGACTATTTGTCCTTTGGCGTTTCCCTTTGCTGATTTGGGCAATGACTTATGTTTCCATTTATTTAATTAATTAATTAATTAGTTTATTTAATTAATTAGTTAAATAATGGCAGCAACATATGTTTCCATTTATTTAATTAATTAGTTAATTAGTTTATTTAATTAATTAGTTAATTAAGTCAATTACCTTATTTAGAACTCCTACTTGAAATCAGATTAGGGTTTCTTGTATAAAGACACGGTTTTGCCTCCTTTTGAAGGTTGACTGTTATTTTGATAAAATTGAGACTTCTCTCTTCAAATCTCTGCCCATTGTTCATCAATTGAACCTTGTTCCTTCTCAAGTCCGCAATACTCGAGTCGTCAAACAAGTAAAACCCGAAATTGTATCCTACTTATTGTCTGCCCTAGGTTGATATTCACAAGGGATATAGGCGTAGTGATTCGACAAGGATCCTCTCTTGTTCGGACTTAGGTTGGCTGTTGCTTAGCGTTCAGCAGGCTTACGTTGTCTAAGTGAGTTATCTTTTTCCGCATTGAAATCCATCTTTGAACAACGATCAGAATTACGTGCTACGCATCCTAAGCAACTAGGATCGTATCAACAAGACTTTCCCACATCATGTAGACGTAAGCAACCCTCACCAGATATTGGTGTTTGTGCTCACACTCAGAAATAAGGCTACGTGTTTACACTCATAAAAATGCAACAAACATAGCACAAAATCAGATTTGCAATGTCAATCCGAGTGAATAAACTTCAAATAAAGATGCGCATGCATGGGCCTTCTAATAATCGAGAGGACTTCGCAAAAGAAGAAATGAAGTGGATAGATAGAAAGAAGAAGAGAGAAAGAATCTGTTTAGAAAGAAAGTGCTTTTTAGTAGAAGAAGAAAGGATTTAATGAGCAATGCTCAACTAAAGTTGCCAACTAGAGGTAAAGTGCACATGCTCATTAGTCTTTGCTGGGGAATGCTCCTTCTTCGAGATCATTTATTGACAAAGCACACCAGTCCTTAGGTCTTCGCGGGAGATGCCCCTTCTTGATCGTTCTTTGTTGATGAAGCACCCTATTTTTTTGAATTTTCGCAGGGAATGATCTCTTTTTTATTTTAAGATCATTTGTCGGTGACAAAGCGCACCAGTTTTTGAATCTTCATTGGAAATGATCTTTTTTTGTTGTTGAGATCATTCATGAAAGAAGTATGGCGTGAATACCCAAAATGCTCACAGGGATGTGTTTGTGATTGCTTACATCTAAAGTATGCTGCAGATATAAGAGCTAGCAGGTGAGATCATGCATGTCATATAATTTCAAATGGATGTACAAGTTATCCATGATGCAATAACATGTTGAACATGCTCAATCTATGGAAGGTTTGAAAATTTTGAGGGTAGTGTGCGTTGAGGATGACCAGTTGCTAATGATTTGTTCAAGGGGTATGGCTTGAACATCCTTTAGAGTGATAAAAGAGAATCCTTGGTCAGCTGGATATTCAGATTGCTACTGGGAAAGCTACCCAGTTGTTTCTCTTCAGAGAGACGTTTCAACACTTCAACTTTTTATAACCGGGGATCACAGATAAAATAAAGTGACTGCAATCCCATCACCGTCTACGCTTACTGGCCCACTGATTAGAGGATTGATCTTCACCGTATGGTCATCGTGCATGTACACGGGGAGATCTTGCAGAGAATGATCAAATTCAAAACACTACCTCTTCTCTTGAAGTAACGTTCTCCCTTCCACTACCTTGGCATCAAAGAGTCAGCGACCTCTTCTCTTGAAGTAACGTTCTCCCTTCCATTACCTGGGGTTTGTCTTGGAAAGGGGGGTTGGTGATTGTGCGAGGTCCTTCGGCCAGACCTTTAAAAGAGACCCATCCACTCTTGATCAAATGCCTAACCTTTATTTTAAAGGCAAAATGATCTTCCAAGGTGTGACCCGGAGCTCGAACATAGTATTCGCATCTTGCGTTAGGGTTGTACCACTTCGGGCGCGGAGTTTATAGAGGTTGGACCGAGATTGGTGCAATTTGTCCAGTCGTCCAAAGACACTTGAAGATTTCCCCTGAGGGGAGGGGAGGAAAGGTGCCATTGGTCCAAGATTTCGGAGGTTATTTTAGTTTCTTGGCTGATTTGGTAAGCCACATGGTTTCCACCGTGCAGACTGCGACACTTATGGTGTAGGAGGTCGTTTGTAGCTAAGTTGATAGGAGACAGGGCTAGTGTCTTCCTTGCTAGGAAGTGCACTCTGAGGTGTTATTTCTGATGTGGAACCTGCAATCATCCCTAACTCGGTTCCTTGCTTGACCATAAGAGAAATGCGGCTGAATCTGATGCCCCCCAAGAGGCTGGACTCTTAGCGGCTTAGGCCTTATGAGTTGAATGGAATGGTGATAACATTCGGCCTTCAATGGAGAGCTTGGAGCCGAATTGATCTTGAGCTTCGGATCTAGTCTTCTTTGAGAGGGAGATGAACTCTATATTGATGGATGTATGCGGAATATTTGGATGTTAGGGGGTGTTTAAGGCAACGGATTTAGATGAAGGAATGATAGATAGGAATTTATGGAAAACAGTAGATTAACTTTCACACAAATGTTTACAAGGATCACAAATCTTCCATCACGGTCACTAATAATACTAATAGGCATACCATGGAGGCGGACTACCTCTCTAAAGAATATATTAGCAACCTGAGACGCATCATTAGTATTTTTACAAGGCAAAAAGTGCGCCATTTTGGAAAATCGATCCACAACAACAAATATACCATCCTTACCATCCTAAGATTTAGGTAAACCTACAATGAAGTCCATGGACAGATCGGTCCAAGGTTGGGACGGTACGGGCAGCGGCATAAACTCACCATGACTAGCTAACCGAGATTTTGTCCTTTGGCAAACTACACATCTAGAAATCACACGCACAACATCACGTCTTATCTTAGGCCAATAAAAGTGTGATTTCAGCATGTCATAGGTTTTATTAATACCAAAGTGGCCCATCAATCCACCACTATGTGATTCATGCACAAGTAATTCACTCAAAGAACACTTAGGAATGCAAAGGCGCTTGCGCCGAAACAGATAGTTATCATGCGTATAAAATTTACCATCAGCCATGGAATCACAAGTCTTATAGATCTCACCAAAATCCAAATCAGTAGGGTAGAGTGGAATTATTTGAGAAAACCCTAAAAATTTGACACTTAATGAAGAGATCAAGGCATACCTCCTAGACAATGCGTCGGCTACAACATTGTCTTTTCCTTCCTTGTACTTGATGTGATAAGGGAAAGCTTCCAAGAACTCCAGCCACACGGCATGTCTCCTATTCAACTTCCCTTTTCCCTTTAGGTATTTGAGGCTCAAGTGGTCGGTGTGCACCACAAATTCCCTCGGCATCAAGTAGTGTTGCCAAACCTCGAATGCCCTAACTAGTGCATATAGCTCTTTGTCATACGCTGGGTAACGTAGCTGGGCATCCTTGAGCTTTTCACTAAAGAAGGCTATTGGTTTCTTCTCTTGCATCAAAACAGCACCTATGCCGATTCCGCTCGCGTCGCACTCCAACTCAAACGGCTTGTCAAAGTCGGGAAGGGCTAATACGGGCGCGTTGGACAGCTTGTCCTTCAACGCTTGGAATGCAGCCTCTTGAGGTTCCTCCCACCTGAAATCAACATGTTTCTTAGTTAGGTCATTAAGTGGGGCAGCAAGAGTACTAAAATCACGAATGAAACGACGATAAAAGGAAGCTAGGCCATGAAAGGAGCGGATGTCGCTTGCTGTTTTTGGCGTAGGCCACTCCCGGATCACTTGCACCTTCGCTTCATCCACCTTCACACCATCCTTGCCCACCAGAAACCCTAAAAATTCAACCTGTTCTAAAGCAAAAGAGCACTTGGAGAGTTTAGCATAAAGCTTCTCTTCACGCAAGGTTAGAAAAATTTCCTTAAGGTGCGAAACATGCTCATGCAAAGATTTGCTATAAACTAAGATGTCATCAAAGTATACAACAAAAAATTTGCCTATAAAACGCCTAAGAACATAGTTCATAAGTCTCATGAAGGTACTTGGGGCATTAGTCAATCCAAACGGCATCACTAACCATTCATACAATCCATATTTTGTTTTGAGTGCCGTTTTCCATTCATCACCCTCTTTCATTCTAATTTGATGATAGTCGCTCATTAAGTCAATTTTTGAAAAAATTACACTACCACTAAGCTCATCTAGCATATCATCTAAGCGAGGTATGGGGTGACGATATTTTACCGTAATTTTTTTGACAGCTCGGCAGTCAACACACATTCGCCAAGTTCCATCTTTCTTTGGCACTAGTAGCACTGGAACGACACATGGAGACAAGCTTTCTCGGACATATCCCTTGCTAAGGAGCTCATCTACTTGCCTCTGAAGTTCTTTAGTCTCCTCTGGGTTGCTCCTATAGGCTGGTCTGTTCGGGATAGTCGAACCCGGCACAAAATCAATTTGGTGCTCTATGCCGCGGATTGGAGGCAAACCAGGCGGCATCTCTTCGGGTGTTACATCTTCGAACTCCTACAAAACAGCCAAGATAGAAGAAGGCACAGAAGCTAAAAGATCAAAGTTAGTAGTGCTCAAACAAAAAGATTTAAAGCGAAGTAAAAACAAAGGGCGATTCTCGCCACAAAACTATTTTTGTAAAACGAGCGCTCGGCGCAAATCTTTTGCTTTCGCATACAAGTTCACTTTCTTTTCTTTTTCTTGCCTTTTATTTTCTTTTTCAGGCTCTTTCTTTTCTGTTTTTAACCCGTGCTCACTTTTTTCATGGGGGCTGTTTTCATTCTTTTCTTTTCTTTCAAACCCGTGCTCACTTTTTTCACGGGGGCTGTTTTCATCAATTCTTTTGTCTACAAGATGTGAGGCCTCAAATTCAGTATAAGACTTCTCTAACCAGAGCTGGTCCTCAAGCACTTGCTTAGGTGTAAGGGGTGCAAGTGTGAACTTCACTCCTTCCTTCTCAAGCTTGTATCGATTGCTTTTTCCTTCGTGAATGGCGTTGCGGTCGAATTGCCAAGGTCAACCAAGTAGCACATGCGACGATTGCATTGGGACAACGTCACACCATACTTCATCCGTGTATTTCCCAATAGAAAAGCTCACCAACACTTGTTTAACCACCCTAAGGCCGACTCCATCATTCATCCATTGCAAAGTGTACGACTTGGGATGCTTGACGGCAGATAACCCTAATTTGTGCACAAGAAGCGTACTAGCACAATTAGTACATGAGCCATTATCAATAATAAGAGAGCATACCTTAGTACCAATGTGGCACCTAGCATGGAATAAGTTCTCCCTTTGTTCCTCCTCACAAGTTTCGGCCCTTGGCTGCAAACTCAAATTCCTCCGAACTACTAGGGTAACCGGATCACAAACCCGAGATTCATGACCCGCTGCCTCTTCTTCCTCACTTTCCTCTTCCGAATCCTCCACCACCTCATAATCATCTTCCGAGTCCATCTCTCCATTGTCCCTAATGATCAGAACTCTTTTGTTGGGACATTCGGCCTGCTTATGGCCTCGGCCACTACACTTAAAGCACACAATGTCTCTTGTAGGCACACGGTTAGTACTAGTAATGGGAACTTTAGAAAGAGTAGGGTTTGCCGAGTTACCTTTGGTACCATATGAAGGTTTAGATACCTTGGGTGTTTCCTTGCTGTCCTTATTCCCCTTGGACCATGTAGACTTGTTCCAAGTGGAAGTTCGAGACACAAAAGTAGACGGCCTAGAGTAGGCTGCCTTAGCCTTGCATTGCCTCTCAATCTTCACGGCCATGTGAAGCATCTCCTCCAAAGTCCTATATTGGCACAACTCTAAGGCGTTAGCTATCTCTGGATTCAGCCTACTCATGAACCTAGACATCTTTGAATCCTCATCCTCTATCACATTAACCCTAGCCAAAAGAACTTCCAACTCGTTGTGATAGTCATTCACGGTTTTGGACCC
This sequence comes from Viola odorata, assembly GCA_963691705.1. NCBI lineage: Eukaryota > Viridiplantae > Streptophyta > Magnoliopsida > Malpighiales > Violaceae > Viola > Viola odorata. Next base: position 37,431,339 of record OY829541.1, read on the forward strand.
TTGGGTAAGCTTTTGTAAATGCTGAAGTTGGTCCTTATGATAGTACGGTGGAACAAACATCCTCTTCATTACATATTTCATATTCTCCCAATTAGTTACGGGTCCTCTCACATCCTCATTCACTTGCTCCCACCAATGGGCAGCATATCCAAAAAACTCCACGGAAGCTAACCTTATTTTCTTTTCATCCGTGTAGTGGTGACACCTAAAAATTGCTTCCATCTTTCGTTCCCAAGTCAAGTATGCCTCGGGGTCATCTTTTCCTTCAAAAGGTGGGACCTTGAGCTTGACACTCCCAAGGTGATTGTCAACTCGCTCGCGCTCCTCGCGATGCGGCTGTTCAAAGTTACGGTCTCGCCTACCAAAGGCGTGTCTGCCGCGCCCATGCGCACCTCCTCGGCGCATTTGGAACCCCCTCGATCCCGCCATGTGAGGATCCTCCTCATACTCATTTTCAGAACCATCTAACTCAGGCTCACTGCGCTGGTCATCGCTCGGTGCAGGTGCATAGGCATCTCGATTCACTCTAGGGTTTAGGTGTTGCACAAAGTGTGCCCCGGGTGCTTGTGGAACAACATCCTCATGTTCCCTAGCCTCAACCTGCTGCCTCCAAGCTTTCATATCCTGGAGCTGGGCTGCTATGTCTTGCAGTGCCTTGGCTACATCATTCACAACCGTAGCCTCCTTTTCCAGTTTTCCTAACATCCTGAAATTCAAAACAAAAATTTTTCCAAGCGTAAAATTGCCTAAAACTAACACTCCCTCACGTGTTTACTCTCGTGTTTGTCTCTCTATTGATCTCACAAAATTCCTCACATCAAATTGTCCAGATCCTTAATTCAAGATGAACCGACTCGAAGAATTTTCAAGAAAAAGCTTCCAAAGAGACACACAAAGAAAACTAGTGTGGAAAGAAAATTTGAGGTAATATACTCGAACCAATTGCAAAGATCAATCAACCAATCAAGTATACCACAGAGTAGAAAGGCACAACAGCAATGGAATCAAGGAAAAGCTCAAAATAAACGGATTGAGTCAGTTTACAAACTCAAAAACGCTAATGGCATGCGATTAGGGTTTTGAAACTTGTTTTTGCCACAACTTTTGATTCCCAATTCGAAATCCAATGATTCTTTTTTCTATGAGTCACAAATTCACTCTAGTATTTGATTCTGAAGTTCCTTTTTTTTTTGAATGGTACTGATTTCGCCCCTGTTCTGTTATTTTTTTGACGAAATTGTTTCACTCATTTTTTTTTTTTTTGAAATTCAATGCAACTGAAAACACAAATTAACTAAGACACTTTGGGGGAATTTGTTTTTTTTTGACAATAGTAAAGACCTACAAATCGTTGAGATGATTTGCACACTAATCGCACACATAAGACACAAATTGACACAAGACAACTAACACACAACACGCAAGAGAATTGGTGTAGAACAGAATGAAGGTATACCAATTCTAACAAGGAAAACGTAATAATTAAAGGGATAGATTTACCAAGTCGGGACAGCTGAGCTCCGCTACCAACTGATGTGTTCCTTAGTGGCTAGAACGCTCTCTTTTGATCGTTGTCCAGCGACGAGGGTTTCAATGCGGAATTTAACTCGAAGAAAGCACGTGAATCTCCAAGGTAAGGTGTCCTTGGCACTCCATGCCGAATCCCTTGAGGATCTTGTGTCAAACTGATGAATCTCTGTGGTAAGGTGTCCACGACACTCCAAAGACGAATGACTCAATAGATAGTGCTTTCAAGTTTTACTTGACAAGCTAATCGAATGCACGAAACTCAATTAGTTGCAAGGTTCATCAAGAACAAGTGGATAAGGATCCAAAGCAATCTGCTTTCAATAATCAAAATAGTCTAACCCAAAAATAACATGGGTGGCTCCTTTTTAAAGAAGCGCTAAACCCTAATTCCAAAAATGGAAATTAGTTTAGTTTCTAAATAATGACTTAAACGAAAATGGCAACAAGCCACCCTTCCAAATAAGTTCTGAAACCCTAAAATATTATAAATAAACTCTAATAATAAGGATAGAGGTGCAGGCGCCGCCGTTTAGGTCAAAAGGCCCAAGTGGCTTTGCTTGCGGGTCCGCCGAATTATGTTTTAAGGAAATAAGGCGTTTTCCTTATTCCCTGAGCGTTCCCACTGAAATTTAGAGGGAAACTTTCTAACACATAGATGAAGTGCTAGCCTAAATATTGTGCGAGGAAATATGCTCCAATCTTCAAAAGGCTTGGTAGTGGCTTTCGCTGTCCAATACGGGCTTGTGATTTGGGCTTGTCCCAAATCCTTCGGGCGTTTCTCCTGATTTTTGGCCTGGACTCCTCTCTTGTATTATAAATGATCATGACCTGGTCAAAAATAGAAGAAGGGCACTGGTGGACCTAAAGGTCCGAGGTGGCCATGTGTAGCCCATCCGTAGGAGCGGGCGCGGTGCGGATTAGGGTTACAAGGTGTGGCTGGGGAGCGCACAGGTTGACTTCCTCTGAGGCTGTCTCTACCTTCAGTTCCATGTGGATGAGGCTGCTGAGTCTCGTCTGTAGGGCTCGGGCCCTTGAACGGGTGATCGAGCCCGTAGGCGGCAAAGGGAGGTTTGCGGCTACTGCTCTAAGGCTGGTGATGCGAACCCACACATCCAGGTGCCGTTACCGCCAGCTGGTCCAATGACTCGAGCCAGGGCTCAAAAGCTTCAAGACAGATTGTCATCTCTCATTCACAAGGAGCTGGAGTGTGAGATGACAAGTGAGAAAGTGGCACTTCGAGAGAAGACGCCAAGAGTGGTGAATCTTCTCACCTTCACCATGAGCGATGATGATTCTTCTAGAAACGGCACTTGATCGTTACCCTCAAACGGCACTTTTCCGTTTCTCACAAACGACATTTGTCCGTTTCCCTACCCGTTGCCTTTTCACTCATCTATCGCGCGTACCGTTTGCTGTGCCCATTCCGCGTATCCGTTTCGCGCTTGCCTGCTCTTTGTTGGAAACGGCTCCTACCCGATTTGGCACCTGTCCGTTTCGCTGTTTCTGTCTGCTGTGAAGGAAACGGTGCCTGTCCGATTCGCTTGTCCTGGAGCTGGCACGCGTTTGACTGTTTTTTTTTCTTAATTAATTAATTAGACCCTTTAATTAAATAGTTAAGTGTTTAACCTTATTTAATATTCCTATTTTGGAATTAGGGTTTTGCTTGTAAGATACTATATAAGGAGCCGCTTGGCCTCCTTATTTCTTTGGCTGTTATTTTGATAAATTGAGACTATCTCTTTCAAATCTCCGCCCCTTGTTCAAGTGGTTGAACCTTGTTCTTTTTGAGTCCGCAATACTTGAGTCGTATACAAGTAAATTCTAGAATTGCATCCTACTTGTTGTCTGCCCCCTAGGTTGATATCCACAAGGGATATAGGCGTAGTGGATTCGACAAGGACCCTCTCTTGTTCGGATTTAGGTTGGATGTTGCTTAGCGTTCAGCAGGCTTAAATTGTGTAAGTGAGTTCTATTATTCCGCAGGGAAATCCGTCTTTGAACAACGATCAAATTTGGTGCTACGCATCCTAAGGAACCAGGATCGTATCAGTTGGTAGCGGAGCTTAAGGTGTTCAAAGATTGGTAAGTATCTTTATTTGTTTCAAGTTTTCATCGTTGAAATCGGTAATTCATTCTACTCCATTCAAAACCGATTTCTTTCCTGTACTTGGTTCGTTACATGTGTAAAATTCAGGCAGTGTCGAAATTGAATTTTAATATATAGTTATTGAAGTCCGATTTTGGAGATTTTGATCTCGTTGGAAAGCTGCACCTGTTAGGCTTCCAAATCAAAAAGAATCAGTCGATTCGGAGTTAAGAATAAAAAGTTGTGATCAAAACACTAAGCTGTGTTCATAGTAAAAAAAAAAACAAAAAAAGGAAAAAAAAAAGAAAAAAAAGAGGAATTCAATTCTGCAATTACAAAAATATATAGAAGTATTTGCGCCACAAAAGTTCGATTAATCAAGGAAACGAATTGAAGGACAATTGTGTTTGAAATCGGAATTGGAGATTAATTTTATTTGAGTCCTTTCGAGTCAAACAGAGCTTTTCTTTGATTCCTTAATATTGCTTTCTATTCCACTTGTTATTCGTTTAATTGATTGATCTTGCAATTATTTGAATAACAAGTATCACCGTTTGTTTGAAACTGGTTTTCTTTGAGAGCCTTCTTGGAAGCTTTTCTTTGAACTCTTGAGTCTCACTAAACACTTGAACAATTGCAGGAGTTTTTGAGAGGATTTTGGGTGAGTTTATTAGAGTGTTTAAACACGAGAGTAAACACGTGAGGGAGTGCTAGGTTAGTGCAATTTTACGTTTTCTTTTGTGTTGTGAATTTCAGGAAATTTATAGATGTCTCAAGGAGTATAACAACTCGATTTGTCGGCCATGTTAGCTGGCATAACGGAACAACTTAGAACAATGACTGAACGGCAATTAGCTGCCGATGCAAGGATGGCTCGGGTGGAAGCGTTGGCCACTATAAACCCGAACCCTAGAGCAGCGGAGGATCAACGTGATGGACATCTGACCGATCTGTCCGAGGAGGATGACAACGCCCGTCGACCACGTGATGTGAATCGGCAGCGTGCTCTTGCCCTCGTTCCTCCCAGGCGACTTGCTAGACGTGGACCACAAATTCCACGTCCTGATCTGGAAGAAGAACCTGATGGGGGAGAGGGATGGGTAAATGCAAGGGATGGTCAGCACAGGGGGAGAAGAGACAGTCGGGGTGTTAAAAGAGAACAGGAGGAGGACCGATTGGATGCTAATCTCAGCAGCATCAAAATGAAAATACCTCTGTTTGAAGGTACTGACGACCCTGATAACTTCTTGACATGGGAACGGAAGGTAGATGTTATTTTCTTATGCCACAATTATTCGGAGAGTAAAAAGGTTAAGCTGGCAGCAGTGGAATTCGGTGGATATGCTAGTCATTGGTGGGAGCAGCTCAACCTGAAGAGAGCAGCTGTTTATGCTGGTCCGATTAATGATTGGGGTCAGATGAAACAGACGATGAGGCAACGGTTTCATTTTCACCGTGAGCTTCATCAACGGCTCCAAACCTTGAAACAAGGCAGCAAGGGAGTTGGGGCTTATTTTAATGAGATGGAGATTGCTTTAGCTCAAGCAAGGATTACTGAGGAACCTAAGGTAACAATGGCTCGGTTTATTGCTGGATTGAATGCTGAGATTGCCGACGCCTTGGAGCTGACTCAATACAATACTCTCGAGGAGATGCTTCATATGGCTCAAAAGATTGAGAAGCATCATAGGAAAGCTAGGAGTTCCTATACGACTGCTAATTCCTCATCTTGGAAGAAGCCATCGTGGTCCATGGGAGACAAAGGTGGCTCCGTTTCAAAGAGCTCCTCTAGTGCCGTTATCCCTTCCAAAACGGCTACTAACAAATCTTATACTCCACCTGTGGATCGGCCAGCCACTAAGGATATTGTCTGTTTCAAGTGCAACGGCCGAGGGCATAAGAAATCGGAATGCCCAAATAAGAGAGTTTTCATCATCAGGCCGAATGGAGAGGAAGAATCGGATGATGAGCAGGAGGAATCGGAAACTGAGGAAGATGGTCATGCCGATTCGGATGTTGACTATCAAAGAGATGACCAGGTTCAGTTGCTTGTTGTACGTCGGAATCTAAGTGTACAGGCCACCGAAGAAGTGTGTGACGAGGAACAGCGGACCAATATGTTCCATACCCGTGGTGTGATTGACAAAAAGGGTTGTTCCATCATCATTGACAACGGCAGCTGTACTAATTGCGCGAGTTGGTTAATGGTCGATAAACTCGGTTTACCAACGGTAAAACATCCGAAGCCATATCAGCTTCATTGGATGACAGACGGGACCGGCATCAGGGTGAATCGCCAGGTGCTTGTCAGATTTAGTATCGGCAAGTACCAGGATGAAGTACTTTGTGATGTGGTCCCTATGCAAGCGAGTCATATCATTCTTGGCAGACCATGGCATTTTGACAGAGACGCGACCCATGAGGGAAAACGGAATCTCTATAAGCTGGTCAAGGATGGTAAGAAGTTTACTTTAGCGCCCCTCACACCAGCCGAAGTCCTTGAGGATCAGCAATGGCTTGCTAAGTCTTACGCTGAATATGAAATTGCAAAACAACTTGCGAGAGAAAAAGAAGGTTTGAGTGTGAAGAATGAAGAGAGGAATACTGAGTGTGTGAGCCTTAAACATTCGCATGAAAACAACAAGCATGCAGAGGGAGAGTGTAAACATTCGCATGAAAACAGCAAGCATGCGGAGGGAGAGTGTAAACATTCGCACGAAAAGAGTAAGCGTGCTGAGAGTGGCATTGAGAGAAAAGGAGAGGCAAGTAAAAAGAAATTAAGTGTATATGCCAAGGGGAGCGAAGTGGAGAGAGCACTGATTTTTCAAAAACACTGTTTTGGCGTGAGCCGTCCTATTCTCTTAATCCGTTTTCGCTCTTATTGTTTGACGTCAGATGATGCGGAACGGTCACATGCCATTCCGATTGCTCTTTCTTCTCTTTTGCAGGAATTTAGGGATGTTCTGCCCGAGGAGATGCCGCCTGGATTGCCTCCGATCCGAGGCATAGAACATCAGATTGACTTTGTCCCTGGATCGGCAATTCCTCATCGGCCAGCCTACCGAACTAACCCATAGGAGACCAAGGAACTACAACGGGAAGTGGACGATTTGCTTACGCGTGGGTACGTCCGGGAGAGCCTATCTCCATGTGCCGTTCCAGTTATTCTAGTCCCAAAGAAGGATGGTAGTTGGCGCATGTGTGTTGATTATCGAGCAATCAACAAAATAACTGTAAAGTATCGCCACCCTATTCCTCGTTTAGATGATATGTTAGACGAATTAAGTGGTAGTAGAATATTTTCTAAAATTGATTTAATGAGTGGCTACCACCAGATTCGTATGAAAGAAGGAGATGAATGGAAAACTGCTTTTAAAACTAAATATGGTTTATATGAATGGATGGTTATGCCGTTTGGCTTGACTAATGCTCCTAGCACCTTTATGAGATTAATGAACCATGTACTTCGGCACTTAATTGGCAGATTTGTTGTTGTTTATTTTGATGATATTTTAATCTATAGCAAATCGTTTTATGAGCATGTTTTACATCTTAGGGAGGTTTTTCTAACACTTCGTGAGCAGAAATTATACGCTAAACCTAGTAAGTGTTCTTTCGCAATGGAACAAGTTGGCTTTCTTGGTTTTATTGTGAGTGCAGATGGCGTTAAAGTTGATAAAGAGAAGATCCGCGCGATTCAGGAGTGGCCGACGCCGAAGACCGTTAGTGATGTGAGATCATTCCATGGGTTGGCGAGCTTCTATCGGCGATTTGTAAAGGACTTTAGCACCATCGTTGTTCCTCTGAATGGTTTAACAAAGAAGAATGTTGTTTTCAGGTGGGAACAACCGCAGGAGGAGGCGTTTGCTACACTCAAGGAACGGCTCTGTGCCGCTCCAGTGCTAGCACTACCCGACTTCAGCAAGGCGTTTGAGATAGAGTGTGACGCCAGCGGATTAGGAATCGGCGCCGTTCTGATGCAGGAGAAACGACCGATTGCCTTTTTCAGTGAGAAGCTCAAGGATGCTCAACTCAGGTATCCGACGTATGGCAAGGAGTTCTATGCTCTTGTCCGAGCGTTGGAGACATGGCAACACTACCTGATGCCGAGAGAGTTCATCATCCACAGTGACCATTTGAGCTTGAAGTACCTCAAGGGACAAGGGAAGCTCAATCGACGACATGCCGTTTGGATGGAATTTATTGAGGCTTTCCCTTATCACATTCAATACAAGCAAGGTAAAGAGAATATTGTTGCTGATGCACTATCGCGAAGGTACGCGTTAATTACTTCTCTTAATGCCAAATTGCTTGGATTTTCGCACATTATAGCACTCTATGCTGCCGATGCTGATTTTGGTGATGTTTATGTGCACGGCGTTTCTATTTCTGGTTCTAAATTTTATAAGCATGAGGGATATTTATTTAGGGGCAAACACTTGTGTATTCCTCATTGCTCTCTTCGTGAGTTACTTGTGCATGAAGCCCATAGTGGTGGTTTAATGGGTCACTTTGGCGTGACTAAGACGTTAGATGTGTTACAGGATCACTTTTATTGGCCCCACCTGAAGCGTGATGTAGTGCGCATTATTGTTAGATGTTTAATTTGTCGTAGAGCCAAGTCTAAGTCTGCTGGTCCTGGAGAATACATGCCGTTACCTGTTCCTTCTCATCCCTGGACCGATTTGTCCATGGACTTTGTCGTAAGACTGCCTCGGTCTAAGAACGGGAAGGATAGTGTCTTTGTTGTGGTGGACAGATTTTCAAAAATGTCCCATTTTATTCCATGTTCTACTACTTATGATGCTACTCAGATTGCTGATTTATTCTTTCGTGAAGTAGTCCGTTTACATGGTATTCCTTTGACTATTGTGAGTGATAGAGATACTAAGTTTCTTAGCCATTTTTGGTGTGTCTTGTGGAAGAAGCTTGGTACTAAATTGTTGTATTCTACATCATATCACCCACAAACAGATGGTCAAACCGAGGTGGTGAATCGGACCCTTTGTTCCCTTTTGCGCACCTTAGTGCGTAAGCATATTTCTACTTGGGTTGATCATTTACCGTTTATCAAATTTGCTTACAACCGTGCTGTTCATTCTACTACTCATTACTCATCGTTTGAACTTGTTTATGGATTTAATCCTAGGACTGTGTTGGATTTAACTCCTTTACCTTTGAGTGATGTTGTAAGTTTAGATGGTGCACAGAAGGCTGATTTTGTCAAGCAATTACATGCTACGGCAAAACAGAACATTGAGCGCATGAATGAGAAGCTTATGCAGAAACGGAACGATGGCCGACGGCTAGTAACGTTCCAGGTTGGAGATTGGGTATGGCTGCATATGCGCAAGGAGCGTTTTCCCGACCAACGCCGCGGCAAGCTATCTCCTAGAGGAGACAGACCGTTCCAGATTGTTGAGAAGATCAACAACAATGCCTATAAACTGGCGTTGCCAAGTGAGTATGGTGCTGTTAGCTCTACTTTCAATGTGTCTGACTTAGTTTTGTTTGATGCAGATGACGAGCATGGACTTGCTGCTGATGCTGATTCGGATTCGAGGGCGAATCCTTCCGAAGGGGAAGGGGATGATGCTCACAGGGATGTGTTTGTGATTGCTTACATCTCCCATCCGGTTCCATAAATCATGAAGTTTCTGCAACTGCTCGCCGGCGCCGACGGCCTGTTTACTGGCTTTTCATTCCAGGTATTCTGTTCCTCTCTCGTCGTAGTTTTATTTTTCCAGCCCCTTATGTCTCATATTAAAGCCTTTGCGAGTGCCGAAAATCCCATAGATCTCGAGGCTAGGAGAGCTCGTAGTATTTTTGATTGTAATGAAGTTTTGAGGGCAGAATTAGAGGAGAACGGTATCACCTTCCCCTTGGGCTGCCGCCCTTATATCCCTACGAAGGATATTCGACTTCATGATGCCATGTGGGGAACGTTCCGGCTGGTTTATTTCAAGATGTTCCTCTGCGGGTTTCATCTTCTGATCCATACTTCTCTGATAAAGCTGCTAAATCATTACGATCTCAATCCCGTACAAATAACTCCGCCTTCCTGGTGTGGGATTTATGCCTTTCTTCGGGCATGCGAGATGAAACATATTTTCACTCCATCCCTCGATCTGTTCCGCACATTTTTCAGCTTGAGCTGTCGTGACTGCTTGGTGGATATCACCCCAAGATGGAATGACGCCATCGTGCAATTTTTCTGGCAGAACTTTCAAGGCTTTGAGGACAACGTGGTCAATTGGAAAAATGGCTTCTTCACCCTTCGCCTGCCGTCCCGCTGGTGGCGCGGGGGTTTTAACTGAGAGATTATCAGCGCCGCTTGGAAAAAACCAGAAGTGTTGTCTAGCATTGATGTGTCCCATGTTACCGCCCTGTTAGAAATAGATGGGCCTTTCCGCATTCGGGAATTTGCTCGGTTCAGACCCTTGAAAGAGTGTGCCGTTGGTGAGTTTTTCTTTTGCCATGTTATCGCTTTGATTTGCTTGCTGCATTAACATGCTTCGCTGGCAGGTAGCACTGAGGGTCGTTCCTCCGGGGGGAATAACACTCCTCTAAACGTGGTGCCGCTTCAGACGTTACCTCCTTCTCCACCGCCTGAAAGTTCCAGCCATTCGACTATTCCGCCGAGGAGAAGGAGAATTAAGACCGTCGCAACACGCAGTGCTTCCGCTCAACCTTCTCGCTTTCTTGAGAATTGGTTGCCTCCTCGGGGCAGGGGAGTGACTCAAAGGCATTTTCATATGTTCAAATAGTTTATATCCTTATCGCTGTCTTTCCTTTCCTTTAGTTTTCACCTTTTGAAACTCCCTTGGCGCCATTGTCGCCCCGATAACATAATGTGTTTACTTTCTCGAGCAGGCTCCTAACGTTTCAGCAACAGAAATCGTTGAGGTTAGTATCGGGTTGGTTTTCCCGGCGAGCCTCATAATATCGCCACTTATGCGATCGTCAATCTTTCCGCTGCTCGAAAAGCATTCTGAACATTTCTAATTGTAAACCATTAGTAGCATAACGGGTTACAAGAGGCAGTAATTACCCGTAGGAGCCTTTCCGCTGCCGTCATAGGGCGTTAGTACGAAAACTGCGTAAATCGCTTTTTCTATCAGCTCTGTACTTCGCTAGGGATTACGCATCTAGCTACTAGCTGGGATTTCGTGATTCTTTGTGTTTCTATCTTTCCACGATCGGCCTGGAAAGTGCCTCATCTTAGTGAGTCGTCGGATCAGGACATGCCGTCACAAGGATAGGACTTTTCACTTTCAGGCGTTGTCCTCGCGTCTAGAATCATGCCCTCACTTGATGAACCGACTACACTAGTCTGGTCACTAAGATATGACTTTTCGTTTCTAGCACGGAGTTACTATTTCCTTGGGGCGTGCCTTGTCTTGATGGGCCGTCTCCACGAGAACAGTCAGTACAAGAAAAGGACTTTTCACTCCCAAGGATTTCGGGTAGTGCCCTCACTTAATGAGCCATCTGATCAGGACCGGCCATCACAAGGATAGGACTTTTCACTCCCGGGGGCGCTAGGGATCTTTCAATCCCAACGCTAGTTCAAGGCATGCTGGGTCGTGCCCTCACTTAGTGGGCCGTCTTATCAGGACCGGCCATCACAAGGATAGGACTTTTCTCTCCCAAGATCCCCCTTTTTTATCTGCCCAAAAGCAACCACAAACACCCAAGAAAGCTCTCTCACCGAGCGTTAGCTAAGGTTAGGGTTGGCATCAATCAAAGGTGCAGATAAAATCAAGCTCTAGGATAATATAATTTCAAACGAGCGATGTTCCAAGAGTTAGATAAGGGAGTACCATCGAGTGTCTCCAGATGATAGGCTCCTTTTCCGATAACGCAGGTAACGCGATACGGCCCATCCCAGTTTGGACTGAGCTTCCCCACACGTTGACCAGCCGCTCGCTTGTCTCTAAGCACTTGTTAGAACCGTATGGGAGATTACTTCCCAAGAACGAATCAATCTGACTATTGCATGAATTAGAACAAAGTGCGGAAGCGTACCTGATAACGATGATGCCATGATTGAGTGTAGAAATCCGGGAATAAGATCTTCTGGTAAATCGTTGCCCAGGCTAGATGGAATTATACAAACGTTTTCTGCCTTATGCTCTGCAACGTGCTCTAATCATGATGAGCATCGCTTAATTAATTGATGAAGCAAAGTTCTGCTTCCTTATTAAGCAAAACCTGATATTTTGTTAGGCATAACCGCCTTTCCTTACGTTTGTTAAAAACGGCAACGTTTAGCCAGGGACCTATCCCATAAATAAACTTTTTGTTAATTGCTAATTGGTCCATCAACAATTAGTAATTAACCCGGGATTCTGCACAATTACAAATTTAGCCCCCACACTTTATTAATTAGACAATTGAGCCTGTAACTTTATTAGATCAATGAATCGGCCCAATAAACCTTATGTTAACATTATACTATATGATCCGATATACTCAACATATGCGTCCATATGTCATAACGTATATACTACGGTACTAACACACTAGTCCAATTGTCCAAAATCTAACAATCTCCCACTTGGACAACTCGACAATGTGCGATCCTTATAGTACCAGCCTTTAGTCATATAAGCATATGTTAACTTCCCAAATGCCACCATGTATTTTGTCTAATTCAATCCGGTCCATTAACTTCATCAATACAAGAACCAAAAGAGTACTCGTCGCAGTTCAAGCGGCTAAACTCATGATGATTACGAGTACTGACTAATTAATGACATGGATCCAGTGTGCATGTGCAGCATGGAAATTACATGTGAAATGATCTATACATGTCTATTTCCAACTGATCCTCTTTACTTTATGAGATCAAATTCAGAGCATATATTGAATAAAATCAATATCCATAAACTGTGAAATAACATAATACACAGTCAAAACATATACAACTTACAATAGTACAAACGGAACTCCCACTAATCTCAGGCATCTAACTTTATAACACCCATACTCGATACATGGCCATGAAATACTACAGGTGTCAATGCCTTAGTGAGCGGATCCGCAATCATATCGTTTGTACCCAGTAACTCTATGCTAACTTGACCACTCTGAACTCTTTCCTTTACGGCAAGGAACTTTATATCAATGCGTTTAGACTTGGATGAACTCCGATTACTGTTGGAGTACAACACTGATGCCCGGTTGTCACAAAAGATCCTCAAAGGTCTCTCAATACCAGTGACAACTCGCAGTCCCTTAACCATATTTCGCAGCCATATAGCATGACTGGATGCCTCGTAGCAAGCTACGAACTCTGCCTCCATAGTGGAAGAAGCAACGACTGATTGTTTAGCACTCTTCCAAGAAATCGCTCCCCCAGCTAAAAGAAGGACATATCCTGAAGTCGATTTCTGACTATCCTGACATCCAGCGAAATCAGAATCAGAGTACCCAATGATCTCAAGCTGATCTGATTTCCTGTATGTGAGCATATAGTCTTTAGTTTTCTGTAGGTACCGAAAGACCCTTTTAGCTGCAACCCAATGATCCCTTCCGGGATTGCTCTGGTATCTCCCCAACATGCCAACTATAAATGCAAGGTCCGGACGGGTACAAACTTGTGCATACATGATGCTACCCACAGCCGAAGCATATGGAATACCCTCCATGAGCTTAAAGTCCAGATCTGTCTTAGGACACTGGTCAAGGCTGAATTTATCACCTTTAGAGACAGGAGTATCATGTGGCTTACAATTTTGCATGTCGAATCTCTTGAGAACTTTATCGATGTATCCCTTTTGTGATAACCTTAGGATACCCTGTGAACGATCACGATGGATCTGTATCCCCAACACAAAAGATGCTTCACCAAGGTCTTTCATCTCAAAGTTATCTGAAAGAAAAGCCTTAGTATCCTGAAGAAGCTTTACATCATTCGTAGCAAGCAAAATGTCATCCACATACAACAATAGAAATACAAACCTACCCCCACTGAACATATGCTACAGACAATCCTCCACAGCGTTTACTTCGAAACCGTATGAAATAATAACGCGATGGAACTTTAAGTACCATTGACGAGAAGCTTGCTTAAGCCCATAGATAGATTTCTTTAATCTACAAACCAATTCACTGTCCTCGTTGGAGGATAGTCCTTCTGGTCGCCTCATGTAGATTTCTTCCTCAAGATCCCCATTGAGAAAGGCAGTCTTTACATCCATCTGATGTAGCTCAAGATCAAAATACACCACCAGAGCCATAATAGTCCTAAAAGAGTCCTTCGATGAAACTGGAGAGAAGGTCTCTTTATAGTCTATTCCTTCCTTTTGGGTGAATCCTTTCGCAACAAGACGTGCTTTGTACCTCTCTATATTGCCTTGTGAATCCCGTTTGGTTTTGAAAACCCATTTACAACCTATCGGTTTCAGATTCTTAGGCAATGGTACAAGCTCCCAAACGTCATTGTCCTTCATGGATTGGAATTCATGGCTTGTATCCACTTTCGAGCATCAGAACAACCAATGGCTTCTTTGAAAGTGAGCGGATCATCCTCCAAAGAGTCAACAGTATCCTCATGTTCTTGCAGAAATGCAATATAATCATCCGAAATAGCATTTCTTCTCACTCTAGTGGACCTCCTAAGTGGCATATCTCCTTGGTTCTCAACCATCTGAGGGTATTGAGTTTGATCCTGTTGTGAATCTTCATGGACTTCTTGATGATCCTCAAGTATAACCTGTGGATCTTGTACTGTAGGAAGATTAATGATGTCATTTCTTGCCTGTTGAGGGACAAAAACAGGAATATGAACAATGAGTTCATCCTGACCCTCAGGAACCGCATGAGAAAGTATAACTGAATCTTCCTCAAAACTGACATCTAACCGTCTATCTTCCCCTCCAAACTCAATATCCTCAAAGAACCGAGCATTTCCCGTCTCAAAAAATGTTCGGGTAGTAGGGTTGTAAAACTTATACCCCCTTGACCTCTCCGGATATCCAACAAAATAACAATTAACAGTCCTTAGGTCCAGTTTTCTTTCATCAGGCCTATAAGGCCTTGCCTCTGCTGGATATCCCCAAACCTTTAAATGCTTTAAGACAGGCTTTCGGCCAGTCCATAACTCATATGGGGTTCTGTTAGTCACTTTAGTTGGTACCCTATTGAGAATGTGGACTGCAGTTTTCAAGGGATCTCCCTAGAGTGATATAGGTAAGGTGGTATTAGCAATCATACTCCTTACCATATCCTTAAGGGTACGGTTCCTCCTTTCAGCTATACCATTCATGGTCGGAGACCCCGACATGGTGTACTGTGGAACTATCCCACACTCATCGAGAAACTGAGCAAATGGCCCAGGATGCTGTTCACCTGATCCATCATATCGACCGTAGTATTCACCACCACGATCTGATCTTACAGCTTTAATAGTCTTTCCGAGTTGATTCTCAACTTCGGCCTTAAAAGACTTGAAAGCGTCTAATGCCTCAGACTTTTCCTTTAAAAGGTACAAATATCCATATCGAGAGAAATCATCTATAAAACTGATAAAGTATCGTTGACCATTCCAGGATGCCGAATGGACCACAAATGTCTGTATGTACCAGTTTTAGAGTTTCTGTACATCTCTCAGCCTCAAACCTCCTCTTGTCTGTAGTTTTGCCCTTTATGCACTCAATACAAACCTGTTGGTCTGTATGATCCAGTGCATTGAGAATTCCATCTGACACAAGTCGGTCTATTCTCCTTGCAGAGATATGACCTAACCGTCTGTGCCACAACCTGAATGAATCCTCAGTTGGCAATTTACGTTTAATCCCTCTGAACTCGCTAACATAACATTCATTATTGTTGTCAACCGTATGCAATAAATACAAATTATCAGAATCAATCAATGTACCGGTTCCAACCAAAGTAGAGTTAAAATAAAGGAGACTTTTATGATTTCCGAATCTGATATCATAACCTTCTTTGTCCAACAAGGAAACAGAAATCAGATTCCGTCGAAAAGACGGTACATACAAAGTCTCTGTTAACTCTGATATATAACCTGTACATAAGATTAACCCAAAAGTAGCGATGCCCTCAACCTGTACCGGATCACCTACACCCATATAGAGAAACCTCTCTCTTTCCATGGGCCTCCGGTTCGCTCTGCAGCCCTGCAAAGAAACACTTATGTGTTTAGTGGTTCCTGTATCTAACCACCAAGTGTTCTTAGCCACAGAGACCAGAAGGGATTATGTATTAACAAGAGACAAGGACATACCTTTCTTTATACGCCAAGCTTTATACTTAGCGCAGTCCTTCTTTAAGTGGCCTGCCTTATTACAGAAAAAACATTTTACTCCCTTATGCTCAGTATTTGAGCCTTTATGTTTCTTCTGAAAATTAGACCCTGCAGTCTCTTTGCCTTTCCTCTTCTTAAAACCAGATGAAGAGGCAGTTGCCATGTGAGCACTGTCCAATGTAACATGTCTCAATCTGTCCTGTTCCTGAACCAGCTGAACCGTAAGTTGATCAATTGTCCATTTCTTTTCTTGACAATTGTAACTCACCTCAAATTGACTGTACTGAGGTGGTAAAGAAGCAAGCACATGATGTACCAGATAATCATCAGGCAAACCAACTTTAAGTGCTTTCAACTTCTCAGCCAGATTGACAATTTCTTGAACATGCTCCCTTATGTCACTATCACCCCTGAACTTTATGGTCGAGAATTTGCGAATGGTATCGCTAATCTCAACCTTCTCTGTATGGGTATAGCGACTAGCTAAGATCTCTAAGATCTTACTGGCACTTTGTTCCTTTTCCAGTGAACTCTGCATGGACATAGGGACAGTACTGAGTATGACCAAACGGCAAGCTCTATTTGATTATTGCCAGTCCTCAAAAGCCTGGAGTCCCTTATCAGGACTTTGGAGGTCTGGTACCGTAGGACAATCCTTACAGAGCGCCTGATCCTTATTCATACAACACAGTGCTGTCTCTACCTTTCTCTTCCATAACTTGAAGTTACTGGAAGATAACAGTGGTACTTGCTGAGTTCATATCTGAAAGAACACAACATTTAATCAGCTCACTTTAATAAAACTTTATGAAAGCAACAAACTCAATGAATAACACATTGAATAAATGAAAAGATTAATTATATGACATTGTGCTTAATCTTTGGACTAAAAACACAACTCACAGTTAATTAACCTGTCATAGTGTGAATTTTATAGCTTGATTTTACCAAATATTTAACCTTCCTTTTGGCCTATCAAATATTCGCAATAAATCTCTTTATAGCCATAAAACTTGAAATTCAGCACTATCGTATTTATAATTTCTGCCAAACAGTCATCTTCCTTTTGGCCGACAGCTATCCGCATGAAATTATGAATACCACACTTGAAATATCCAACCCGGTAATGTTCGTAGTAGAGGTCACTTTTGTGACTTTACTACTTCCATTAATCGAGTAAGACAAACAAGTTAAGCTTAAAAGCTTCCTTAGTGTTATTCTGCTTTCCTTTATAAATCAATTATTTGAACCCAACGAACATCTTAAACTTTATGATGTTCATGTTCAAATAATCGAAACAACTTTAAGTCCGACAATCCGAACCAATACTGATGATTGTAAAATTAATTAAAAATATGCAATCAATTAGCAATTTAATCCAAAAAATTACACCAGTAGCAATTAATCAGGCCAAGTCAAGTAAGCCAAATAAATTAATAGCATTTGGATTAAATTGAACTCATAAAATTTCTGTCCATAAATCCGGAAACACAAAGTCACCAAATTACAAAAGTCAAAGTCACAAAAGCCTGACTATTTGATGACTATTTCACCACTGCAATTAATATATATCGACTTTTGTGCAATTAATCAATTATAATTACAATTGGATTCCGGCTTTATAATTAATCAATTTCGGCAGCACAACTCAATTCCGAAATCACCAAGTCCCAAATCAACCACAATCAAAACAATTGATTTGAATCCAGAAATTGCATATAATTGAGAACCGACCGCAAACAACCACAATTCAAGCAATTAATCAAATTAATCAATTAATAGCAATTTGATTAATAGCGGTTGCTAAATCCAGAATTCCAATTAATAGCAAGCAATTAATCAATTAATAGCCACTGAAGATAATTAATAGCAATTCCATGGAATTGGATTTTACAAATTGCAAACGGGAATTAAGCAACAACGATTCAATCCCCAGAATCATGAAATTCAATTAATCAACAGAAAAGATTCGAATTCCATGAAATCTGTCTAATTCATTTAACAACAAATTCCCAAATCAATTGCTTACTGACAATGATTGTTAATCCCGAAAATCAATCAAGCATCATGAATTATTAAATCAAGAATTGATCCGCTCCGCTAACACTTGTTAGAACCGTATGGGAGATTATTCCCCAAGAACAAATCAATCTGACTATTGCATGAATTAGAACAAAGTGCAGAAGCGTAACTGATAACGATGATGTCATGATTGAGTGTAGAAATCCGGGAATAAGATCTTCTGGTAAATCGTTGCCCAGGCTAGATGGAATTATACAAACGTTTTCTGCCTTATGCTCTGCAACGTGCTCTAATCATGATGAGCATCGCTTAATTAATTGATGAAGCAAAGTTCTGCTTCCTTATTAAGCAAAGCCTGATATTTTGTTAGGCATAACCGCCTTTCCTTACCTTTGTTAAAAACGGCTAGCCAGGGACCTATCCCATAAATAAACTTATTGTTAATTGCTAATTGGTCCATTAACAATTAGTAATTAACCCGGGATTCTGCACAATTACAAATTTAGCCCCCACACTTTATTAATTAGACAATTGAGCCTGTAACTTTATTAGATCAATGAATCGGCCCAATAAACCTTATGTTAACATTATACTATATGATCCGATATACTCAACATATGCGTCCATATGTCATAACGTATATACTACGGTACTAACACACTAGTCCCGTTGTCCAAAATCTAACAAATGGAACCGGATGAGAGATTACATCCCAAGGAACGAATCAATCTCAATTAATTGCATAAATTAGTACAAGCAGCGGAAGCGTACCTGATGCCATGATCAGATTGATAAATCCCGGAGTCTTAATCTTCTGGTGGATGGTTGCTTTGGGGTTGGATGGATCTCCCGAACTCACTCTTTCTCTTCCGTTTCTCTGTTTCTTTTTCTTTCTTTTTGTTTCTTCGTAAAACCATATCAAGAAAACAGAGAAGAGTGATTCATTTATAAAGCAATTCCACCAGGGATCAATTCCGTCCTTAAATTTTTTCATTAATTCCGCATCGGTCCATCAACAATTCGGAATTAATCCGGAATCTGCACAATAACCGTATTAACCCCCCACACTGTTTCAATTAGACGATTGGACCCCTTAACTTTATTAGATCATCAAATTGGTCCAATTAACCTTATGTTAACAATATATTATATGACGGTACACAAATAACATATGCGTCCATATGTCCCTAATGTGTACGAATTGATACTAACGCACTAGTGCCATTATCCAAAATCCAACAATCTCCCACTTGGACAACTCGACCATGTGCGATCCTTATAGCACCACCTTTTGTCATACAATCATATGTTAACCTCTGAATGCTAGCATATAACCATCTAATTCAATCCGGTCCATTAACTTCATCAATACAAGAACCAAAAGAGCAGTCGTCGCAGTTCAAGCGGCTAAACTCATGATGATTACGAGTACTGACCAATTAATGACATGGATCCAGTGTGCATGTGCAGCATGAAAATTACATGTGAAATGATCTATACATGTCTATTTCCAACTGATCCTCTTTACTTTATGAGATCAAACATCCAGAGCATATATTGAATTAAATCAATATCCATAAACTGTGAAATAACATAATACACAGTCATTACATATGAGTCACAAAATGTACAAAACGAACTCCCACTAATCTCAGGCATCTAACTTTAGGACACCCATACTTGATACATGGCCATGAAATACAACAGGTGTCAATGCCTTAGTGAGCGGATCCGCAACCATATCGTTTGTACCCAACAACTCTATGCTAACTTGATTGCTCTGAACCCTTTCCTTTACGGCAAGGAACTTTATATCAATGCGCTTAGACCTGAATGTACTCCGATTACTGTTGGAGTACAGCACAGCAGCCCGGTTGTCACAAAAGATCCTCAAAGGTCTCTCAATACCAATGACAACTCGCAGTCCCTTAACCATATTTCGCAGCCATATAGCATGACTGGATGCCTCGTAGCAAGCTACGAACTCAACCTCCATAGTGGAAGATGCAACAAGTGACTGTTTCGCACTCTTCCATGAAATGACTCCTTCAGCCAGAAGAAAGACATAACCTGAAGTCGATCTCCGGCTATCCTGGCATCCAGTGAAATCAGAATCAGAATACCCAATGATCTCAAGCTGATCTGATTTCCCGTATGTGAGCATGTAGTCTTTCGTTTTCTGCAGGTATCGAAAAACCCTTTTGGTTGCAACCCAATGATCCCTTCCGGGATTACTCTGGTATCTTCCCAACATGCCAACTATAAATGCAAGATACGGACGGGTACAAACTTGTGCATACATAATGCTCCCCACAGCCAAAGCATATGGAATACCCTCCATGAACTTGCGGTCCAAATCTGTCTTAGGACACTGGTCAAGGCTGAATTTCTCACCTTTAGAGACAGGAGTATCATGTGGTTTACAATTTTGCATGCCGAATCTCTTGAGAACTTTATCGATGTATCCCTTTTGTGATAAGCTTAGGATACCCTGTGAACGATCACGATGGATCTGTATCCCCAGCACAAAAGACGCTTCACCAATGTCTTTCATCTCAAAATTATCTGAGAGAAAAGCCTTAGTATCTTTAAGAAGCTTTACATCGTTAGTAGCAAGCAAAATGTCATCCACATACAGCAATAAAAATACAAACCTACTCCCACTGAACTTGTGGTACAAGCAATCTTCCACAGCATTTACTTCAAAGCCATATGAAGTAATAACGCGATGGAACTTTAAGTACCATTGACGAGAAGCTTGCTTAAGCCCATAGATAGATTTCTTTAATCTACAAACTAGTTGACTATCCTCGTTAGAGGATGAGCCTTCTGGTTGCTTCATGTAGATTTCTTCCTCAAGATCCCCATTGAGAAAGGCAGTCTTTACATCCATCTGATGTAGCTCAAGATCAAAATACGCCACCAGAGCCATAACAGTCCTAAAAGAGTCCTTCGATGAAACTGGAGAGAAGGTCTCTTTATAGTCTATTCCTTCCTTTTGAGTGAATCCTTTCGCAACAAGACGTGCCTTGTACCTCTCAATATCGCCATGAGAATCCCGTTTGGTTTTGAAAACCCATTTACAACCTATCGGTTTCAGATTCTTAGGCAATGGTACAAGCTCCCAAACGTCATTGTCCTTCATGGATTGGAATTCATCCGACATGGCATGTACCCACTTTTGAGCATCAGAACAACCAATGGCTTCTTTGAAGGTGAGCGGGTCATCCTCCAAAGAGTCAATAGTTTCCTCATGTTCTTGCAGAAATGCGATATAATCATCCGGAATCACATTTCTTCTCACTCAAGTGGACCTCCTGAGTGGCATATCCCCTTGATTCTCAACCATCTGAGGGTATTGAGTTTGATCCGTATTATCCTCAAGTATGACCTGTGGATCTTCATGGACTTCTTGATGATCCTCAAGTATAACTTGTGGATCTTGTCCTATAGGAAGATTCATGATGTCGTTTCTTGCATGCTGAGGGACAAAACCAGGAATATGAACAATGAGCTCATCCTGACCCTCAGGAACCGCATGAGGAAGAATAACTGAATCTTCCTCAAAACTGACATCTGACCGTCTATCTTTCCCTCCAAACTCAATATCCTCAAAGAACCGAGCATTTCCCGTCTCAAAAAATGTTCTGGTAGTAGGGTTGTAAAACTTATACCCCCTTGACCTCTCCGGATATCCAACAAAATAACAACTAACAGTCCTTAGGTCCAGTTTTCTTTCATCAGGCCTATAAGGCCTTGCCTCAGCTGGACATCCCCAAACCTTTAAATGCTTTAAGACAGGCTTTCGGCCAGTCCATAATTCATATGGGGTTCTGTTAGTCACTCTAGTTGGTACCCTATTGAGAATGTAGACTGCAGTTTTCAAGGCATCTCCCAGAGTGATATAGGTAAGGTAGTATTGGCAATCATACTTCTCACCATATCCTTAAGGGTACGGTTCCTCCTTTCAGCTACACCATTCATGGTCGGAGACCCCGACATGGTGTACTGTGGAACTATCCCACACTCATCGAGAAACTGAGCAAATGGCCCAGGACGTTGTTCACCTGATCCATCATATCGACCGTAGTATTCACCACCACGATCTGATCTTACAGCTTTAATAGTCTTTTCGAGTTGATTCTCAACTTCGGCCTTAAAAGACTTGAAAGCGTCTAATGCCTCAAACTTTTCCTTTAAAAGGTACAAATATCCATATCAAGAGAAATCATCTATAAAACTGATAAAGTATCGTTGACCATTCCAGGATGCCGTAGGGAATGGACCACAAATGTCTGTATGTACCAGTTTTAGAGTTTGTGTACATCTCTCATCCTCAAATCTCCTCTTGTCTGTAGTTTTTCCCTTTATGCACTCAATACAAACCTGTTGGTCTGTATGATCCAGTGCATTGAGAATTCCATCTGACACAAGTCGGTCTATTCTCCTTGCAGATATATGACCTAACCGTCTGTGCCATAACCTGAATGAATCCTCAGTTGGCAATTTACGTTTAATCCCCCTAGACTCGCTAACATAACATTCATTATTGCTGTCAACCGTATGCAATAAATACAAATTATCAGAATCAATCAATGTACCGGTTCCAACCAAAGTAGAGTTAAAATGAAGGAGACTTTTATGATTTCCGAATCTGATATCATAACCTTCTTTGTCCAACAAGGAAATAGAAATCAGATTCCGTCGAAAAGACGGTACATACAAAGTCTCTGTTAACTCTAATATATAACCAGTACATAGGATTATCCCAAAAGTAGCAATGCCCTCAACTGGTACCGGATCACCTGCGCCTATATAGAGAAGCCTCTCACTTTCCATGGGCTTCCGGTACGTTCTGTACCCCTGCAAAGAAACACTTATGTGTTTAGTGGTTCCTGTATCTAACCACCAAGTGTTCTTAGGCACAGAAACTAGAAGGGATTCCGTACTGACAAGAGACAAGGACATACCTTTCTTTTCACACCAAGTTTTATACTTGATGCAGTCCTTCTTTAAGGGGCCTACTTTCTTGCAGAAGAAACATTTTGTTCCCTTATGCTCAGTACCTGAGCCCTTATGTTTCTTCTGAGAACCAGACCCTGCAGTCTCTTTACCTTTCCTATTCTTAGAACCAGATGAAGAGGCAGTTGCCAGATGAGCACTATCCAATGAAACATGTCTCAGTATTCCCTGTTCCTGAACCAGCTGAACAGTCAGCTGATCAATTGTCCCAAGGAACGAATCAATCTCAAATTGACTGTACTGAGGTGGTAGAGAAGTAAGCACATGATGTACCAGATAATCATCAGGCAAACCAACTTTAAGTGCCTTCAACTTCTCAGCCAAATTGACAATTTCCTGGACATGCTCCCGTATGTCACTATCACCCCTGAACTTTATGGTCGAGAATTTGCGAATAGTATCGCTAATCTCAGCCTTCTCTGTATGGGTGTAGCGGCTAGCTAAGATCTCTAAGATCTTACTGGCACTTTGTTCCTTTTCTAGTGTACTTTGCATGGACATAGGGACAACACTGAGTATGACCAAACGGCAAGCTCTATTTGATTGTTGCCAGTCCTCAAAAGCCTGGAGTCCCTTATCAGGACAATCCTTACAGAGCGCCAGGTCCTTATTCATACAACACAATGCTGTCTCTACCTTTCTCTTCCATAACTTGAAGTTACTGGAAGACAACAGTGGTACACTGTTCAGATTGGCAGATACCGAGCTCGCGGAGTTCATATCTAATAGAACACAACATTTAATCAGCTCACTTTAATTAAATTTTATGAGAGCAATAAACTTATGAATAACACATTGAATAAATCAAAAGATTAATTATATGACATTGTGTCTAGTCTTTGGGCTAAAAACACAATTCACAGTTAATTAACCTGTCATAGCGTGAATTTTATAGCTTGATTTTGCCAAATATTTAACCTTCCTTTTGGTCGATCAAATATTCGCAATAAATCTCTTGATAGCTATAAAACTTGAAATTCATCACTATCGTATTTATAATTTCTGCCAAACAGTCATCTTCCTTTGGGCCGACAACTATCCACATGAAATTATGAATACTACACTTGAAATATCCAACCCGGTAATGTCCGTGGCAGAGGTCACTTTTGTGACTTTACTACTTCTATTAATCGAGTAAGATAAACAAGCTAAGCTAAAAATAGCTTCCTTAGTGTTATTCTGCTTTCCTTTATATAAATCAATTATTTGAACCCGACAAACATCTTAAACCTTATGATGTTCATGTTCAAATAATCGAATCAACCTTAAGTCCGGCAACCCGAACCAGTACTGATGATCAGTACTCAAACATTACCATGAACAGTACCCAAATAGTACCGTGAACAGTACTTCCAAATAGTACCCAAACAGTACCTCTGAATGCGTATTTAAATACGCCCTTAATACGTATTTAAATACGCCCTGAATATGTATTCAAATACGATCTGAATACGTATTTAAATACGACCTTAATACGTATTTAAATACAAGCCGAGCCGAATTCAAGCCACATTTAAGCCACATTCAAGCCAAATTTGAGCCACATACAAGCCAAATTTGAGCCACATGCAAGCCACATACATGCTAAACAAGCCGAGCCGAGCCGAGCCATCAAACCAAGCATTCAATCATGGAGTTCATCCAATTCCCAGAACGCAAACGGGATTCAATTCCCAAATTCCAAATCAAGCCAAAATACTCAATTAAATCAATTAATCAACAACAAAATCCCCCAAAACGGGATTAATAGGCAGCAAAACCTCAATCCCCAATTTTGCAATTAATGCAGAAAACCATCACAGCATCAATGAGTATATGCAATTCATACAAGATCAAGATTGATTGGCTCCGCTACCAATTTATGGAACCGGATGGGAGATTACATCCCAAGGAACGAATCAATCTCAATTAATTGTATAAATTAGTACAAGCAGCGGAAGCGTACCTGATGCCATGATCTGATTGATAAAACCCGGAGTCTTAATCTTCTAGTGGATGGTTGCTTTGGGGTTGGATGGATCTCCCGAACTCACTCTTTCTCTTCCGTTTCTCTGTTTCTTTTTCTTTCTTTTTGTTTCTTCGTAAAACCATATCAAGAAAATAGAGAAGAGTGATTTATTTATAAAGCAATTCCACCAGGGATCAATTCCGTCCTTAAAGTTTTTCATTAATTCCGAATCGGTCCATCAACAATTCAGAATTAATCCGGAATCTGCACAATAACCGTATTAACCCCCCACACTGTTTCAATTAGACGATTGGACCCCTTAACTTTATTAGATCATCAAATTGGTCCAATTAACCTTATGTTAACAATATATTATATGACGGTACACAAATAACATATGCGTCCATATGTCCCTAATGTGTACGAATTGGTACTAACGCACTAGTCCCGTTGTCCAGAATCCAAATTCCGCATTGAAACCCTCGTCGCTGGACAACGATCAAAAGAGAGCGTTCTAGCCACTAAGGAACACATCAGTTGGTAGCGGAGCTCAGCTGTCCCGACTTGGTAAATCTATCCCTTTAATTATTACGTTTTCCTTGTTAGAATTGGTATTCCTTCATTCTCTTCTACACCAATTCTCTTGTGTGCTGTGTGTTAGTTGTCTTGTGTCAATTTGTGTCTTGTGTGTGCGATTAGTGTGCAAATCATCTCAACCATTTGTAGGTCTTTACTATTGTCAAAAAAAAAAACAAAGTCCCCCAAAGTGTCTTAGTTAATTTGTGTTTTCAGTTGCATTGAATTTAAAAAAAAAAAAAATGAGTGAAACAATTTTGTCAAAAACATAACAGAACAGGGGCGAAATCAGTACCATTCAAAACAAAAGGAACTTCATAATCAAATACTAGAGTGAATTTGTTACTTATAGCAAAAAGAATCATTGGATTTCGAATTGGGAATCAAAAGTTGTGGCAAAAACAAGTTTCAAAACCCTAATCGCATGCCATTAGCATTTTGAGTTTGTAAACTGACTCAATCCGTTTATTTTGAGCTTTTCCTTGATTCCATTGCTGTTGTACCTTTCTACTCTGTGGTATACTTGATTGGTTGATTGATCTTTGCAATTGGTTCGAGTATATTACCTCAAATTTTCTTTCCACACTAGTTTTCTTTATGTGTCTCTTTGGAAGCTTTTTCTTGAAAATTCTTCGAGTCGGTTCATCTTGAATTAAGGATCTGGACAATTTGCTTTGAGGAATTTTGTGAGATTAATAGAGAGACAAACACAAGAGTAAACACGTGAGGGAGTGTTAGTTTTAGGCAATTTTACGCTTGGAAAAATTTCTGTTTTGAATTTCAGGATGTCAGGAAAACTGGAAAAGGAGGCTACGGTTGTGAACGATGTAGCCAAGGCACTGCAAGACATAGCAGCCCAGCTCTAGGATATGAAAGCTTGGAGGCAGCAGGTTGAGGCTAGGGAACGTGAGGATGTTGTTCCACAAGCACCCGGGGCACACTTTGTGCAACACCTAAACCCTAGAGTGAATCGAGATACCTATGCACCTATACCGAGCGATGACCAGCGCAGTGAGCCTGAGTTAGATGGTTCTGAAAATGAGTATGAGGAGGATCCTCACATGGCGGGATCGAGGGGGTTCCAAATGCGCCGAGGAGGTGCGCATGGGCGCGGCAGACACGCCTTTGGTAGGCGAGACCGTAACTTTGAACAGCCGCATCGCGAGGAGCGCGAGCGAGTTGACAATCACCTTGGGAGTGTCAAGCTCAAGGTCCCACCTTTTGAAGGAAAAGATGACCCCGAGGCATACTTGACTTGGGAACGAAAGATGGAAGCGATTTTTAGGTGTCACCACTACACGGATGAAAAGAAAATAAGGTTAGCTTCCGTGGAGTTTTTTGGATATGCTACCCATTGGTGGGAGCAAGTGAATGAGGATGTGAGAGGACCCGTAACTAATTGGGAGAATATGAAATATGTAATGAAGAGGAGGTTTGTTCCACCGTACTATCATAAGGACCAACTTCAGCATTTACAAAAGCTTACCCAAGGGTCCAAAACCGTGAATGACTATCACAATGAGTTGGAAGTTCTTTTGGCTAGGGTTAATGTGATAGAGGATGAGGATTCGAAGATGTCTAGGTTCATGAGTAGGCTGAATCCAGAGATAGCTAACGCCTTAGAGTTGTGCCAATATAGGACTTTGGAGGAGATGCTTCACATGGCCGTGAAGATTGAGAGGCAATGCAAGGCTAAGGCAGCCTACTCTAGGCCGTCTACTTTTGTGTCTCGAACTTCCACTTGGAACAAGTCTACATGGTCCAAGGGGAATAAGGACAGCAAGGAAACACCCAAGGTATCTAAACCTTCATATGGTACCAAAGGTAACTCGGCAAACCCTACTCTTTCTAAAGTTCCCATTACTAGTACTAACCGTGTGCCTACAAGAGACATTGTGTGCTTTAAGTGTAGTGGCTGAGGCCATAAGCAGGCCGAATGTCCCAACAAAAGAGTTCTGATCATTAGGGACAATGGAGAGATGGACTCGGAAGATGATTACGAGGTGGTGGAGGATTCGGAAGAGGAAAGTGAGGAAGAAGAGGCAGCGGGTCATGAATCTCGGGTTTGTGATCCGGTTACCCTAGTAGTTCAGAGGAATTTGAGTTTGCAACCAAGGGCTGAAACTTGTGAGGAGGAACAAAGGGAGAACTTATTCCATGCTAGATGCCACATTGGTACTAAGGTATGCTCTCTTATTATTGATAATGGCTCATGTACTAATTGTGCTAGTACGCTTCTTGTGCACAAATTAGGGTTATCTGCCGTCAAGCATCCCAAGTCGTACACTTTGCAATGGATGAATGATGGAGTCGGCCTTAGGGTGGTTAAACAAGTGTTGGTGAGCTTTTCTATTGGGAAATACACGGATGAAGTATGGTGTGACGTTGTCCCAATGCAATCGTCGCATGTGCTACTTGGCCGACCTTGGCAATTCGACCGCAACGCCATTCACGAAGGAAAAAGCAATCGATACAGGCTTGAGAAGGAAGGAGTGAAGTTCACACTTGCACCCTTTACACCTAAGCAAGTGCTTGAGGAGCAGCTTTGGTTAGAGAAGTCTTATACTGAATTTGAGGCCTCACGTCTTGTAGACAAAAGAATTGATGAAAACAGCCCCCGTGAAAAAAGTGAGCACGGGTTTGAAAGAAAAGAAAAGAATGAAAACAGCCCCCATGAAAAAAGTGAGCACGGGTTAAAAACAGAAAAGAAAGAGCCTAAAAAAGAAAAGAAAAGGCAAGAAAAAGAAAAGAAAGTGAACTTATATGCGAAAGCAAAAGATTTGCGCCGAGCGCTCGTTTTACAAAAATAGTTTTGTGGCGAGAATCGCCCTTTGCTTTTACTTCGCTTTAAATCTTTTTGTTTGAGCACTACTAACTTTGATCTTTTAGCTTCTATGCCTTCTTCTATCTTGGCTATTTTGTAGGAGTTCGAAGATGTAACACCCGAAGAGATGCCGCCCGGTTTGCCTCCAATCCGCGGCATAGAGCACCAAATTGATTTTGTGCCGGGTTCGACTATCCCGAACAGACCAGCCTATAGGAGCAACCCAGAGGAGACTAAAGAACTTCAGAGGTAAGTAGATGAGCTCCTTAGCAAGGGATATGTCCGAGAAAGCTTGTCTCCATGCGTCGTTCCAGTGCTACTAGTGCCAAAGAAAGATGGAACTTGGCGAATGTGTGTTGACTGCCGAGCTGTCAACAAAATTACGGTAAAATATCGTCACCCCATACCTCGCTTAGATGATATGCTAGATGAGCTTAGTGGTAGTGTAATTTTTTCAAAAATTGACTTAATGAGCGGCTATCATCAAATTAGAATGAAAGAGGGTGATGAATGGAAAACGGCACTCAAAACAAAATATGGATTGTATGAATGGTTAGTGATGCCGTTTGGATTGACTAATGCCCCAAGTACCTTCATGAGACTTATGAACTATGTTCTTAGGCATTTTATAGGCAAATTTGTTGTTGTATACTTTGATGACATCTTAGTTTATAGCAAATCTTTGCATGAGCATGTTTCGCACCTTAAGGAAATTTTTCTAACCTTGCGTGAAGAGAAGCTTTATGCTAAACTCTCCAAGTGCTCTTTCGCTTTAGAACTGGTTGGATTTTTAGGGTTTTTGGTGGGCAAGGATGGTGTGAAGGTGGATGAAGCGAAGGTGCAAGTGATCCGGGAGTGACTTACGCCAAAAACAGCAAGCGAAAACAGCAAGCGACATCCGCTCCTTTCATGGCCTAGCTTCCTTTTATCGTCATTTCATTCGTGATTTTAGTACTCTTGCTGCCCCACTTAATGACCTAACTAAGAAACATGTTGATTTCAGGTGGGAGGAACCTCAAGAGGCTGCATTCCAAGCGTTGAAGGACAAGTTGTCCAACGCGCCCGTATTAGCCCTTCCCGACTTTGACAAGCCATTTGAGTTGGAGTGCGACGCGAGTGGAATCGGCATAGGTGCTGTTTTGATGCAAGAGAAGAAACCAATAGCCTTCTTTAGTGAAAAGCTCAAGGATGCCCAGCTACGTTACCCAACGTATGACAAAGAGCTATATGCACTAGTTAGGGCATTCGAGGTTTGGCAACACTACTTGATGCCGAGGGAATTTGTGGTGCACACCGACCACTTGAGCCTCAAATACCTAAAGGGACAAGGGAAGTTGAATAAGAGACATGCCGTGTGTCTGGAGTTCTTGGAAGCTTTCCCTTATCACATCAAGTACAAGGAAGGAAAAGACAATGTTGTAGCCGACGTATTGTCTAGGAGGTATGCCTTGATCTCTTCATTAAGTGTCAAATTTTTAGGGTTTTCTCAAATAATTCCACTCTACCCTACTGATTTGGATTTTGGTGAGATCTATAAGACTTGTGATTCCATGGCTGATGTGAAATTTTATACGCATAATAACTATCTGTTTCGGCGCAAGCGCCTTTGCATTCCTAAGTGTTCTTTGCGTGAATTACTTGTGCATGAATCACATAGTGGTGGATTGATGGGTCACTTTGGTATTAATAAAACCTATGACATGCTGAAATCACACTTTTATTGGCCTAAGATGAGACGTGATGTTGTGCGTGTGATTGCTAGATGTGTAGTTTGCCAAAGGGCAAAATCTCGGTTAGCTAGTCATGGTGAGTTTATGCCACTGCCCGTACCGTCCCAACCTTGGACCGATCTGTCCATGGAATTCATTGTAGGTTTACCTAAATCTTAGGATGGTAAGGATGGTATATTTGTTGTTGTGGATCGATTTTCCAAAATGGCGCACTTTTTGCCTTGTAAAAATACTAATGATGCGTCTCAGGTTGCTAATATATTCTTTAGAGAGGTAGTCCGCCTCCATGGTATGCCTATTAGTATTAATAGTGACCGTGATGGAAGATTTGTGATCCTTGTAAACATTTGTTTGAAAGTTAATCTACTATTTTCCATAAATTCCTATCTATCATTCCTTCATCTAAATCCGCTGCCTTAAACACCCCCTAACATCCAAATATTCCGCATACATCCATCAATATAGAGTTCATCTCCCTCTCAAAGAAGACTAGATCCAAAGCTCAAGATCAATTCGGCTCCAAGCTCTCCATTGAAGGCCGAATGTTATCACCATTCCATTCAACTCATAAGGCCTAAGCCGCTAAGAGTCCAGCCTCTTGGGGGGCATCAGATTCAGCCGCATTTCTCTTATGGTCAAGCAAGGAACCGAGTTAGGGATGATTGCTGGTTCCACATCAGAAATAACACCTCAGAGTGCACTTCCTGGCAAGGAAGATGCTAGCCCTGTCTCCTGTCAACTTAGCTACAAACGACCTCCTACACCATAAGTGTCGCAGTCTGCACGGTGGAAACCATGTGGCTCACCAAATCAGCCAAGAAACTAAAATAACCTCAGAAATCTTGGACCAATGGCACCTTTCCTCCCCTCCCCTCAGGGGAAATCTTCAAGTGTCTTTGGACGACTGGACAAATTGCACCAATCTCGGTCCAACCTCTATAAACTCCGCGCCCGAAGTGGTACAACCCTAACGCAAGATGCGAATACTATGTTCGAGCTCCGGGTCACACCCTGGAAGATCATTTTGCCTTTAAAATAAAGGTTAGGCATTTGATCAAGAGTGGATGGGTCTCTTTTAAAGGTCTGGCCGAAGGACCTCGCACAATCACCAACCCCCCTTTCCAAGACAAACCCCAGGTAGTGGAAGGGAGAACGTTACTTCAAGAGAAGAGGTCGCTGACTCTTTGATGCCAAGGTAGTGGAAGGGAGAACGTTACTTCAAGAGAAGAGGTAGTGTTTTGAATTTGATCATTCTCTGCAAGATCTCCCCGTGTACATGCACGATGACCATACGGTGAAGATCAATCCTCTAATCAGTGGGCCAGTAAGCGTAGACGGTGATGGGATTGCATTCACTTTATTTTATCTGTGATCCCCGGTTATAAAAAGTTGAAGTGTTGAAACGTCTCTCTGAAGAGAAACAACTGGGTAGCTTTCCCAGTAGCAATCTGAATCTCCAGCTGACCAAGGATTCTCTTTTATCACTCTAAAGGATGTTCAAGCCATACCCCTTGAACAAATCATTAGCAACTGGTCATCCTCAACGCAGAAGATGTCTCCTCGTCCAGAGCAGTTAGGGAGCGAATCGGGAAAATTTTCAAGATGATTCTTCAGTCGCCATAATGAGCTGGTTTTTTTGCAGAACACCTTGTATTTGCAAACAATCAGTCTCAAGGTTCATTCTGAATCCATCTTTCCTTGGCAATCTGACCAAGTCCAGGAATGATTCAGCCGTTCCTAAGATGAAATCTACAGGGAGATCGTGCATTCAAGGAATCATCAAGCTGCGATTGACTATGAGGGACTCGCTAGAAATATCCGCAACAATACCATTATCCAGTTGGAGTACAGATGACACTGGATCAAGATCAGGAAGCTGATTCCCTACCATTGAACCTGTCTGATCGTCAGTTGCGGCTTACTGCACATATCTAGAGAAGTCCATTTTCTTCTCTGCCTCTTTAAATTTTTGTAATCATTTTGCATTCATTCCCACATTGGGGGCAACATGTTAAATTATTCATAAACTTTCATGAGTGGTCATGCCCTCACGTTTTGTCTATAAAACTGTTAAGAGATTTTTGGCTTTATAAACTGTGAATAAAATTCTTTGAATAAAATCCACACTACCCTCAAAATTTTCAAACCTTCCATAGATTGAGCATGTTCAACATGTTATTGCATCATGGATAACTTGTACATCCATTTGAAATTATATGACATGCATGATCTCACCTGCTAGCTCTTATATTTGCAGCATACTTTAGATGTAAGCAATCACAAACACATCCCTGTGAGCATTTTGGGTATTCACGCCATACTCCAAAATGCTCTGCAACGTGCTCTAATCATGATGAGCATCGCTTAATTAATTGATGAAGCAAAGTTCTGCTTCCTTATTAAGCAAAGCCTGATATTTTGTTAGGCATAACCGCCTTTCCTTACGTTTGTTAAAAACGGCAACGTTTAGCCAGGGACCAAATCCCATAAATAAACTTTTTGTTAATTGCTAATTGGTCTATCAACAATTAGTAATTAACCCGGGATTCTGCACAATTACAAATTTAGCCCCTACACTTTATTAATTAGACAATTGAGCCTGTAACTTTATTAGATCACTGAATCGGCCCAATAAACCTTATGTTAACAATATATTATATGACCTGATATACTCAACATATGCGTCCATATTTCATAACGTATATACTACGATACTAACGCACTAGTCCCGTTGTCCAAAATCTAACAATCTCCCACTTGGACAATTCGACAATGTGCGATCCTTACAGTACCAGCCTTTAGTCATATAAGCATATGTTAACTTTCCAAATGCCAGCATGTATTTTGTCTAATTCAATCCGGTCCATTAACTTCATCAATACAAGAACCAAAAGAGTAGTTGCCGAAGTTCAAGCGGCTAAACTCATGATGATTACGAGTACTGACTAATTAATGACATGGATCCAGTGTGCATGTGCAACATGGAAATTACATGTGAAATGATCTATACATGTCTATTTCCAACTGATCCTCTTTACTTTATGAGATCGAATTCAGAGCATATATTGAATAAAATCAATATCCATAAACTGTGAAATAACATAATACACAGTCAAAACATATACAAGTTACAATAGTACAAACGGAACTCCCACTAATCTCAGGCATCTAACTTTATAACACCCATACTCGATACATGGCCATGAAATACTACAGGTGTCAATGCCTTAGTGAGCGGATCCGCAATCATATCGTTTGTACCCAGTAACTCTATGCTAACTTGACCACTCTGAACTCTTTCCTTTATGGCAAGGAACTTTATATCAATGTTCTTAGACTTGGATGAACTCCGATTACTGTTGGAGTACAGCACTGATGCCCGGTTGTCACAAAGGATCCTCAAAGGTCTCTCAATACCAGTGACAACTCGCAGTCCCTTAACCATATTTCGCAGCCAAATAGCATGACTGGATGCCTCGTAGCAAGCTACGAACTCTGCCTCCATAGTGGAAGAAGCAACGAGTGATTGTTTAGCACTCTTCCAAGAAATCGCTCCCCCAGCTAAAAGAAGGACATATCCTGAAGTCGATTTCCTACTATCCTGGCATCTAGTGAAATCAGAATCAGAGTACCCAATGATCTCAAGCTGATCTGATTTCCTGTATGTGAGCATGTAGTCTTTCGTTTTCTGCAGGTACCGAAAGACTCTTTTAGCTGCAACCCAATGATCCCTTCCGGGATTGCTCTGGTATCTCCCCAACATGCCAACTATAAATGCAAGGTCCGGACGAGTACAAACTTGTGCATACATGATGCTACCCACAGCCGAAGCATATGGAATACCCTCCATGAGCTTGCAGTCCAAATCTGTCGTAGGACACTGGTCAAGGCTGAATTTCTCACCTTTAGAGACAGGAGTATCATGTGGCTTACAATTTTGCATGCCAAATCTCTTAAGAACTTTATCGATGTATCCCTTTTGTGATAACCTTATGATACCCTGTGAACGATCACGATGGATCTGTATCCCCAGCACAAAAGATGCTTCTCCAAGATCTTTCATCTCAAAGTTATCTGAGAGAAAAGTCTTGGTATCCTGAAGAAGCTTTACATCATTAGTAGCAAGCAAAATGTCATCCACATACAACAATAGAAATACAAACCTACTCCCACTGAACTTATGATACAGACAATCCTCCACAGCGTTTACTTCAAAACCGTATGAAATAATAACGCGATGGAACTTTAAGTACCATTGACGAGAAGCTTGCTTAAGCCCATAGATAGATTTCTTTAATCTACAAACCAGTTGACTCTCCTCGTTAGAGGATGAACCCTCTGGTTGCTTCATGTAGATTTCTTCCTCAAGATCCCCATTGAGAAAGGCAGTCTTTACATCCATCTGATGTAGCTCAAGATCAAAATACGCCACCAGAGCCATAATAGTCCTAAAAGAGTCCTTCGATGAAACTGGAGAGAAGGTCTCTTTATAGTCTATTCCTTCCTTTTGGGTGAATCCTTTCACAACAAGACGTGTTTTGTACCTCCCTATATTGCCTTGTGAATCCCGTTTGGTTTTGAAAACCCATTTACAACCTATCGGTTTCAGATTCTTAGGCAATGGTACAAGCTCCCAAACGTCATTGTCCTTCATGGATTGGAATTCATCCGACATGGCTTGTATCCACTTTCGAGCATCAGAACAACCAATGGCTTCTTTGAAGGTGAGCGGATCATCCTCCAAAGAGTCAACAGTATCCTCATGTTCTTGCAGAAATGCAATATAATCATCCGAAATAGCATTTCTTCTCACTCTAGTGGACCTCCTAAGTGGCATATCTCCTTGGTTCTCAACCATCTGAGGGTATTGAGTTTGATCCTGTTGTGAATCTTCATGGACTTCTTGATGATCCTCAAGTATAACCTGTGGATCTTGTCCTGTAGGAAGATTATTGATGTCATTTCTTGCCTACTGAGGGACAAAAATAGGAATATGAACAATGAGTTCATCCTGACCCTCAGGAACCGCATGAGAAAGTATAACTGAATCTTCCTCAAAACTGACATCTGACCGTCTATCTTCCCCTCCAAACTCAATATCCTCAAAGAACCGAGCATTTCCCGTCTCAAAAAATGTTCGGGTAGTAGGGTTGTAAAACTTATACCCCCTTGACCTCTCCGGATATCCAACAAAATAACAACTAACAGTCCTTAAGTCCAGTTTTCTTTCATCAGGCCTATAAGGCCTTGCCTCTGCTGGACATCCCCAAACCTTTAAATGCTTTAAGACAGGCTTTCGGCCAGTCCATAACTCATATGGGGTTCTGTTAGTCACTTTAGTTGGTAACCTATTGAGAATGTAGACTGCAGTTTTCAAGGCATCTCCCCAAAGTGATATAGGTAAGGTGGTATTAGCAATCATACTCCTTACCATATCCTTAAGGGTACGGTTCCTCCTTTCAGCTACACCATTCATGGTCGGAGACCCCGGCATGGTGTACTGTGGAACTATCCCACACTCATCGAGAAACTGAGCAAATGGCCCAGGACACTGTTCACCTGATCCATCATATCGACCATAGTATTCACCACCACGATCTGATCTGACAGCTTTAATAGTCTTTCCGAGTTGATTCTCAACTTCGGCCTTAAAAGACTTGAAAGCGTCTAATGCCTCAGACTTTTCCTTTAAAAGGTACAAATATCTGTATCGAGAGAAATCATCTATAAAACTGATAAAGTATCGTTGACCATTCCAGGATGTCGTAGGGAATGGACCACAAATGTCTGTATGTACCAGTTTTAGAATTTCTGTACATCTCTCAGCCTCAAACCTCCTCTTGTCTGTAGTTTTGCCCTTTATGCACTCAATACAAACCTGTTGGTCTGTATGATCCAGTGCGTTGAGAATTCCATCTGACACAAGTCGGTCTATTCTCCTTGCAGAGATATGACCTAACCGTCTGTGCCACAACCTGAATGAATCCTCAGTTGGCAATTTACGTTTAATCCCTCTGGACTCGCTAACATAACATTCATTATTGCTGTCAACCGTATGCAATAAATACAAATTATCAGAATCAATCAATGTACCGGTTCCAACCAAAGTAGAGTCAAAATGAAGGAGACTTTTATGATTTCCGAATCTGATATCATAACCTTCTTTGTCCAACAAGGAAACAGAAATCAGATTCCGTCGAAAAGACGGTACATACAAAGTCTCTGTTAACTCTAATATATAACCTGTACATAAGATTAACCCAAAAGTAGCGATGCCCTCAACCGATACCGGATCACCTGCACCCATATAGAGAAACCTCTCACTTTCCATGGGCCTCCGGTTCGCTCTGCAGCCCTGCAAAGAAACACTTATATGTTTAGTGGTTCCTGTATCTAACCACCAAGTGTTCTTAGCCACAGAGACCAGAAGGGATTCTGTATTAACAAGAGACAAGGACATACCTTTCTTTATACGCCAAGCTTTATACTTAGCACAGTCCTTCTTTAAGTGGCCTGCCTTATTACAGAAAAAACATTTTACTCCCTTATGCTCAGTATTTGAGCCTTTATGTTTCTTTTGAAAATTAGACCCTGCAGTCTCTTTGCCTTTCCTCTTCTTAAAACCAGATGAAGAGGCAGTTGCCATGTGAGCACTGTCCAATGTAACATGTCTCAATCTGTCCTGTTCTTGAACCAGCCGAACCGTAAGCTGATCAATTGTCCATTTCTTTTCTTGACAATTGTAACTCACCTCAAATTGATTGTACTGAGGTGGTAAAGAAGCAAGCACATGATGTACTAGATAATCATCAGGCAAACCAACTTTAAGTGCTTTCAACTTCTCAGCCAGATTGACAATTTCTTGAACATGCTCCCTTATGTCTCTATCACCCCTGAACTTTATGGTCGAGAATTTGCGAATGGTATCGCTAATCTAGCCTTCTCTGTATGGGTATAGCGACTAGCTAAGATCTCTAAGATCTTACTGGCACTTTGTTCCTTTTCTAGTGAACTCTGCATGGACAGAGGAACAACACTGAGTATGACCAAACGGCAAGCTCTATTTGATTGTTGCCAGTCCTCAAAAGCCTGGATTCCCTTATCAGGACTTTCAGGGTCTGGTACCTTAGGACAATCCTTACAGAGCGCCTGATCCTTATTCATACAACACAGTGTTGTCTCTACCTTTCTCGTCCATAATTTGAAGTTACTGGAAAATAACAGTGATACACTGTTCAGATTGGCAGATACCGAGCTTGCTGAGTTCATATCTGAAAGAACACAACATTTAATCAGCTCACTTTAATAAAACTTTATGAAAGCAATAAACTCAATGAATAACACATTGAATAAATCAAAAGATTAATTATATGACATTGTTTTTAGTCTTTGGACTAAAAGCACAACTCACAGTTAATTAATCTATCATAGTGTGAATTTTATAGCTTGATTTTGCCAAATATTTAACCTTCCTTTTGGCCGATCAAATATTCGCAATAAATCTCTTTATAGCCATAAAACTTGAAATTCAGCACTATCGTATTTATAATTTCTGCCAAACAGTCATCTTCCTTTTGGCCGACAGCTATCCGCATGAAATTATGAATACAACACTTGAAATATCCAACCCGGTAATGTCCGTAGTAGAGGTCACTTTTGTGACTTTACTACTTCCATTAATCGAGTAAGACAAACAAGTTAAGCTTAAAAGCTTCCTTAGTGTTATTCTGTTTTCCTTTATAAATCAATTATTTGAACCCAACGAACATCTTAAACCTTATGATGTTCATGTTCAAAATAATTGAATCTTTAAGTCCGACAACCCGAACCAGTACTGATTAATTGCAAATACCAATTTATGCAATTAATCAATCAATTTCAGGCCACAACAATTGGCAGATAAAACCAAAACCAATTAATTGCAATTAGACCAAAATCCGAAAAATCAAAGTCACCAAATTACAAAAGTCAAAGTCACAAAAGCCTGACTATTTGATGACTATTTCATCACTGCAATTAATATATATCGACTTTTGTGCAATTAATCAATTATAATTACAATTGGATTCCGGCTTTGTAATTAATCAATTGCGGCAGCACAACTCAATTCCGAAATCACCAAGTCCAGAATTCCAAATCAACCACAATCAAAACAATTGATTTGAATCCAGAAATTGCATATAATTGAGAACCGACCGCAAACAATCACAATTCAAGAAATTAATCAAATTAATCAATTAATAGCAATTTGATTAATAGCGGTTGCTAAATCCAGAATTCCAAATAATTGAATTAATAGCCACTGATGATAATTAATAGCAATTCCATGGAATTGGATTTTACAAATTGCAAACGGGAATTAAGCAACAACGATTCAATCCCCAGAATCATGAAATTCAATTAATCAACAGCAAAGAATCGAATTCCATGAAATCTGATAATTCATTTAACAACAATTTCCCAAATCAATTGCTTACTGACAATGATTGTTAATCCCGAAAATCAATCAAGCATTAGTAATTCATGCAAAATCAAAAATTGATCCGCTCCGCTACCACTTGTTAGAACTGTATGGGAGATTACTCCCCAAGAACGAATCAATCTGACTATTGCATGAATTAGAACAAAGTGCGGAAGCGTACCTGATAACAATGATGCCATGATTGAGTGTAGAAATCCAGGAATAAGATCTTCTAGTAAATCGTTGCCCAGGCTAGATGGAATTATACAAACGTACTGGATCATACAGACCAACAGGTTTGTATTGAGTGCATAAAGGGCAAAACTACAGACAAGAGGAGGTTTGAGGCTGAGAGATATACAGAAACTCTAAAACTGGTATGATTCTGTTTTGGCGTGAGCCGTCCTATTCTCTTAATCCGTTTTCACTCTTATTATTTGACGTCAGATGACGCGGAACCGTCACATGCCATTCCGATTGCTCTTTCTTCTGTTTTGCAGGAATTTAGGAATGTGCTGCTCGAGGAGATGCCGCCTGGATTGCCTCCGATCCGAGGCATAGAACATCAGATTGACTTTGTCCCTGGATCGGCAATTCCTCATCGGCCAGCCTACCGAACTAACCCAGAGGAGACCAAGGAACTACAACGACAAGTGGACGATTTGCTTGCGCATGGGTACGTCCGGGAGAGCCTATCTCCATGTGTCGTTCCAGTTATTCTAGTCCCAAAGAAGGATGGTATTTGGCGCATGTGTGTTGATTGTCGAGCAATCAACAAAATAACTATAAAGTATCGCCACCCTATTCCTCGTTTAGATGATATGTTAGACGAATTAAGTGGTAGTAGAATATTTTCTAAAATTGATTTAATGAGTGGCTACCACCAGATTCGTATGAAAGAAGGAGATGAATGGAAAACTGCTTTTAAAACTAAATATGGTTTATATGAATGGATGGTTATGCCGTTTGGCTTGACTAATGCTCCTAGCACCTTTATGAGATTAATGAACCATGTACTTCGGCACTTAATTGGCAGATTTGTTGTTGTTTATTTTGATGATATTTTAATCTATAGCAAATCGTTTGATGAGCATGTTTTACATCTTAGGGAGGTTTTTCTAACACTTCGTGAGCAGAAATTATACGATAAACCTAGTAAGTGTTTTTTCGCAATGGAACAAGTTGGCTTTCTTAGTTTTATTGTGAGTGCAGATGGCGTTAAAGTGGATAAAGAGAAGATCCGCGCGATTCAAGAGTGGCCGACGCCGAAGACCGTTAGTGATGTGAGATCATTTCATGGGTTGGCGAGCTTCTATCGGCGATTTGTAAAGGACTTTAGCACCATCGCTGTTCCTCAGAATGATTTAACAAAGAAGAATGTTGTTTTCAGGTGGGAACAACCGCAGGAGGAGGCGTTTGCTACACTCAAGGAACGGCTCTGTGTCGCTCCAGTGCTAGCACTACCCGACTTCAGCAAGGCGTTTGAGATAGAGTGTGACACCAGCGGATTAGGAATCGGCGCCGTTCTGATGCAGAAGAAATGACCGATTGCCTTTTTCAGTGAGAAGCTCAAGGATGCTCAACTCAGGTATCCGACGTATGACAAGGAGTTTTATGCTCTTGTCCGAGCGTTGGAGACATGGCAACACTACCTGATGCCGAGAGAGTTCATCATCCACACTAACCATTTGAGCTTGAAGTACCTCAAGGGACAAGGGAAGCTCAATCGGCGACATGCCGTTTGGATGGAATTTATTGAGGCTTTCCCTTATCACATTCAATACAACCAAGGTAAAGAGAATATTGTTGCTGATGCACTATCGCGAAGGTACGCGTTAATTACTTCTCTTAATGCCAAATTGCTTGGAGTTTTGCACATTATAGCACTCTATGCTGCCGATGCTGATTTTCGTGATGTTTATGTGCACGGCGTTTCTATTTCTGGTTCTAAATTTTATAAGCATGAGGGATATTTATTTAGGGGCAAACACTTGTGTATTCCTCATTGCTCTCTTCATGAGTTACTTGTGCATGAAGCCCATAGTGGTGGTTTAATGGGTCACTTTGGCGTGACTAAGACGTTAGATGTGTTACCGGATCACTTTTATTGGCCTCACCTGAAGCGTGATGTAGTGCGCATTATTGCTAGATGTTTAATTTGTCGTAGAACCAAGTCTAAGTCTGCTGGTCCTGGAGAATACATGCCGTTACCTGTTCCTTCTCATCCCTGGATCGATTTGTCCATGGACTTTGTCGTAGGACTGCCTCGGTCTAAGAACGGGAAGGATAGTGTCTTTGTTGTGGTGGACAGATTTTCGAAAATGTCCCATTTTATTCCATGTTCTACTATTTATGATGCTACTCAGATTGCTGATTTATTCTTTCGTGAAGTAGTCCGTTTACATGGTATTCCTTTGACTATTGTGAGTGATAGAGATACTAAGTTTCTTAGCCATTTTTGGCGTGTCTTGTGGAAGAAGCTTGGTACTAAATTGTTGTATTCTACATCATATCACCCACAAACGGATGGTCAAACCAAGGTGGTGAATCGGACCCTTGGTTCCCTTTTGCGCACCTTAGTGCGTAAGCATATTTCTACTTGGGTTGATCATTTACCGTTTATCGAATTTGCTTACAACCGTGCTGTTCATTCTACTACTCATTACTCACCGTTTGAACTTGTTTATGGATTTAATCCTAGGACTGTGTTGGATTTAACTCCTTTACCTTTGAGTGATGTTGTAAGTTTAGATGTGTACAGAAGGCTGATTTTGTCAAGCAATTACATGCTACGGCAAAACAGAACATTGAGCGCATGAATGAGAAGCTTATGCAGAAACGGAACGATGGCTGACGGCTAGTAACGTTCCAGGTTGGAGATTGGGTATGGCTGCATATGCGCAAGGAGCATTTTCCCGACCAACGCCGCGGCAAGCTATCTCCTAGAGGAGACGGACCGTTCCAGATTGTTGAGAAGATCAACAACAATGCCTATAAATTGGCGTTGCCAAGTGAGTATGGTGTCGTTAGCTCTACTTTCACTGTGTCTGACTTAGTTTTGTTTGATGCAGATGATGAGCATGGACTTGCTGTTGATGCCGATTCGGATTCGAGGGCGAATCCTTCCGAAGGGGGAGGGGATGATGCGAATCCACGCATCCAGGTGCCGTTACCGCCAGCTGGTCCAATGACTCGAGCCAGGGCTCAAAAGCTTCAAGACATATTGTCATCTCTCATTCACAAGGAACTGGAGTGTGAGATGACAAGTGAGAAAGTGGCACTTCGAGAGAAGACGCCAAGAGTGGTGAATCTTCTCACCTTCACCATGAGCGATGATGATTCTGCTAGAAACGGCACTTGACCGTTTCCCTCAAACGGCACTTTCCCGTTTCACTCATCTATCGCGCGTACCGTTTGCTGTGTCGGTTCCGCGTATCCGTTTCGCGCCTGCCTGCTCTTTGTTGGAAACGGCTCCTGCCCGATTCGGCACCTGTCCGTTTCGCTGTTTCTGTCTGCTGTGAAGGAAACAGTGCCTATCCGATTCGCTTGTCCTGGAGCTGGCACGCGTTTGACTGTTTTTTTTTCTTAATTAATTAATTAGACCCTTTAATTAATTAGTTAAGTATTTTAATTAGTTAAGTGTTTTAATTAGTTAAGTGTTTTACCTTATTTAATATTCCTATTTTGGAATTAGGGTTTTGCTTGTAAGATACTATATAAGGAGCCGCTTGGCCTCCTTATTTCTTTGGCTGTTATTTTGATAAATTAAGACTATCTCTTTCAAATCTCCGCCCCTTGTTCAAGTGGTTGAACCTTGTTCTTCTTGAGTCCGCAATACTTGAGTCGTATACAAGTAAATTCTGGAATTGCATCCTACTTGTTGTCTGCCCTAGGTTGATATCCACAAGGGATATAGGCGTAGTGGATTCGACAAGGACCCTCTCTTGTTCTGATTTAGGTTGGTTGTTGCTTAGCGTTCAGCAGGCTTAAATTGTGTAAGTGAGTTCTATTATTCCGCAGGGAAATCCGTCTTTGAACAACGATAAATTTGGTGCTACGCATCCTAAGGAACCAGGATCGTATCAGCTGGTTCGGGACCTTGAGCGAGTGATCGGGCTTGTGGTACTCGGGATCGTATCACATGCGTGGCCACCTCGGACCTTTAGGTCCATCAACGCCCTTCTCCCATTTTTGACCAGGTCATGATCATTTATAATACAAGAGAGGAGTCCAGGCCAAGAATCAGGAGAAACGCCCGAAGGATTTAGGAGAACGCCCAAATCACAAGACCGCATTGGATAGTGAAAGCCACCACTGAGCCTTTTGAAGATCGGAGTATATTTTCTCGCACAAAACTCAGCCCAGTACTTCGTCTATGTGTTAGGAAGTTTCCCTCTAAGTGTCATTGGGAACGCTCGAGGGAATAAGGAAAACACCTTATTTCCTTAAAATGTGACCGACGGACCCGCAAGCAAAGCCACTTGGGCACTTTGACCAAAACGGCGGTGCCTAATAAGAGCTCAACTTCTGTTTTGGATAGGAGGCCAAATTGCTGTTCTTGAGCCGGATCTAGTCCTCTTGTAAGAGGTTGGTCTTGACAATGGATATAGGTGCCTTGGATGGAGATGGAGAGGGGACACCTTGGTGAGTTTAATGGCTGAAGTTGGTGTTTAAGGAGTTATATGCAGCGGCTTGATGGTTGTTTGGTAGAGATGGAATGGATGAACATAATGAGAACTTAACTAATTAGAAAACCCTCTTGTTCATAAGAACAAGCAACCTTTCTGCAAACTAGTTAAGGATCTCTCTTTAATAGAATTTACCCGTTAAGAACAAAGCTTAAGGAGCTTAATTACAAGAAGAGATGGATAAACAATGGTATTCAGCTCTAGCAGCCCTGGTTACCAAGAACCCTAAATTACCTAGGTTACTCTACTGATTTGACCAAAGAGAATATCATCAAAATCAAAGGCAAGTGCTGAAATCAAATGTTTGCACTTTAAATACTAAAACCTAACAATGGGTAAATACCCTTACACCCTTAGACAAAGGGGCTTGGCCTTGGCAGCAATGAATATGGGCTTGGAGGATGGGCTTCGGCCAAACAGAAGGCAGTCTTGGCCTAGATAGTAGGTTCGGCCTGGATGGGAGTCTTGGCCTAGACAGTAGGTTCGGCCTAGACGGGAGTCTTGGCCTAGACCGAAGGTTTGCCCTAGATAGCAGTCTTGGCCTAGACGGAAGGCAAGATAAGAGAAACGAGCTGGAGCCTTTAAGCTCATATCATCCCATCCCCCTTTGAAGAGATTCGTCTTCAAATCTAAGCTTTGGAGGGTGGGGGGTTCCGAAAGTGGAGTGAGAGTCTTTAAGCTCATATCATCCCCTTCGCCTTAGAGGAGATTCTACCTCGAATCTAGAGGCTCAATCCCTTGCTCGGCCGAACGGGTCAAGGCATGCTCACAGCTTGTGGATACACGCGGAAACCTCAAACTACACCTTTTGGGGAATATAGGCCAAGGTGGAGGCCTTCGACGGGGAAGATAAGTAGGCGTGGATGGGAAACAACCAAGAACAATCATGGATTGGCCACGACGGGGCAAGGAGGTGACTCGGGCCAAGTGCGAACTCCTAGAAGTGGGAGGGACCGTGAGGCCACTTGAAGGCACCTCAAATGGAAAGAAGTGTGCGCTGCCCATGTGCCCAAAACCAAGGAGAAACGGGTCCATAAATCTATGCCTAGGCACCCTCGGAATGATGGAGAAGGCACTACCCAAGGAATGAAATGTGCACTGCAATGCAAGGCAATGAGCGGTTGTCTTATGGCAATCTGAAGTAGACTCATCTGAAACCAGTAACTTCTCCTCAAATGGAGTCAACTCAACCTCAACAAGTGATGGTGATTCGGCCGAAACCCTACTAGAACCAATCGGCACTAAAATCTTCTCACGCGGGCCGTTTGGTACACACTCCAAAGGCACTCTATTGTTCGGACAAACATCACACAAATGCCCCCTTCCCGTGCAAGTGGTACAAAAGAGATCTTTTGCGCGAGAGGAAGGCAAGGAAGGGTCAATAGGAGGGGGAGAAGGAGATACCTCAAACCGGCTGGACCTTGAAATAATTGTCTCTACTTGGCTTTGAAATTC
The DNA here is from genome assembly GCA_963691705.1 of Viola odorata. NCBI lineage: Eukaryota > Viridiplantae > Streptophyta > Magnoliopsida > Malpighiales > Violaceae > Viola > Viola odorata. The sequence goes on from OY829541.1 coordinate 37,475,955, forward strand.
AGCCACTGCATCCACAAGATGCGCTTGGTAGTGCTCGCGGTGATAAGGAGCCGTGAGGGCATGAGGTCCTCGATCAATGACATATGTAGTGGGTCCGTGGCCACGGCTAGGAGTGGGAGGAACTGATCGGTGTGTAGGAGGAGACGAGGTCCTACGGTCAAGGTGGGTGGGGGGGGGCTGCTCAACATGATACCAAGATGCGTGGCTAGTAGGAGCAACCCTCAAATGCGGCGGCACGTAGGAAGACATAAAATTCCTACAAAAGGAAACACAAAAATAGTAGATAGAAAACAAGAGGTTAAGCTCTCCCTCACGTGTTTCACGCTCGTGTTTGTCACTCTTAAATACTCACACTTTTCTCTCACACTCTTATCTCAATCGCAAACCAGTCACCAAAGCTAGAAAGACTCTACGAATCAACTAGGGTTTAAGGAATGCAAGACAACCAAGGTAAGAAAGAAAGGCAAGGAAAGCCGCACTATTGCCCAAGGAAAAATGGATTTAATTTGGGCAGTAAATGGACTTAGAGAAGAGTAGTAACGTGTGGAAACAAAGTAGAAAACAGCCAAAACACAAGCTAGTCAAGGAGAAAAGAAAGAACGAACACAAAAATGGTGTAAAAGAAAATGCAAAAAGTAAGGCCGAAGTTGTGTTCTTCACACCAATAATTCTTCTAAAAATGTTGTAAGTCACTTCAAATGCACACACACAAGTAGTCTCTTGCTTTTGACTCAATTGCTTTTCTTTTTTTTCTTTTTTTTTAATTAGGGATTTGATTACTCTTTTAATCCCTCTCTTTTATGTTTTTAAATTGAGTGAAGAGAACTCACTTGTATGACATGTATCCTTGGAATAAGAAGTGAAAGACAAGTAGTTTGGTCATTTAAAAACTTATCACTAAATGCCAAAATATTTGCTAACATGCACACAAGTTTTTCACTAAAATGCACCTACTGTTTTGCTAAGATGCACCAAAGTGTGTGGCAAGCAAGTCAGCTTGTATGACAATGAGTTAGGCAAAGTGTATGACAAGCAAGCTAAGTGTAAGGATGCAAATTAGGGCCGGCCTTGTGAGGGAGAAGTGTTGTGAGCAAGCTGAAATGCTTGGCTCACAATGAATGAAAAATACTTGGCTCACAAAGGAGTGATGTGGCCGGCTAGGAGAAGAGACCTAAAATGTGGGACTCTAGCTAGAAAACAAGCAAGTCCACATGGCTCTCATGGCCACCATAGGAAGCTCTAATAAATCAGCAGCAATTACACTTAAGAAAAAGTGTTTGAGCAATTTAGGGGAATGGGTGTGAAAATGGAGAAAAACAGAAATTTTGCCACACAAAAAGAAAGAAGTTCTATGGTAGAGAAGGTGTTTCTAACCATATAAATGATGAGGAGAACAAGAAAAACCAACCTAGAGGACAGCTGGAGCTCCGCTACCACTTGATAAGAGCTCAACTTTTATTTTGGATAGAAGAAGGCCGAATTGTTGTTCTTGAGCCGGATCTAGTCCTCTTGTGAGAGCTTGGTCTTGACAATGGATATAGGTGCCTCGGATGGAGATGGAGAGGGGACACCTTGGTGAGTTTAATGGCTGAAGTTGGTGTTTAAGGAGTTATATGCAGCGGCTTGATGGTTGTTTGGTAGAGATGGAACGGATGAACATAATGAGAACTTAACTAATTAGAAAACCCTCTTGTTCATAAGAACAAGCAACCTTTCTGCAAACTAGTTAAGGATCTCTCTTTAATAGAATTTACCCCTTAAGAACAAAGCTTAAGGAGCTTAATTACAAGAAGAGATGGATAAACAATGGTATTCAACTCTAGCAGCCCTGGTTACCAAGAACCCTAAATTACCTAGGTTACTCTACTGATTTGGCCAAAGAGAATATCATCAAAATCAAAGGCAAGTGCTGAAATGAAATGTTTGCACTTTAAATACTAAAACCTAACAATGGGTAAATACCCTTACACCCTTAGACAAAGGGGCTTGGCCTTGGCAGCAATGAATATGGGCTTGGAGGATGGGCTTCGGCCAAACAGAAGGGAGTCTTGGCCTAGACAGTAGGTTCGGCCTAGATGGAGTCTTGGCCTAGACAGTAGGTTCGGCCTAGACGGGAGTCTTGGCCTAGACCGAAGGTTTGCCCTAGACGGGAGTCTTGGCCTAGACCGAAGGTTTGCCCTAGACAGCAGTCTTAGCCTAGACGGAAGGCAAGATAAGAGAAACGAGCTTGAGCCTTTAAGCTCATATCAGCGCCTGCACCTCTATCATTTATTTCTATATTTATTTATGTCATATTAGGGTTTTAGAACCTTTATGGAAGTTTGGCTTGTTGCCATTTTGATTTAAATTTGTTTTTTTAGAAACTAAACTAGTTTCCATTTTTAGAAATAGGGTTTAGCGCATCCTTAAAAGGAGCCGCCCATCTTATTATTTCGGTTAGACTATTTTGATAATTGAAAGTACATTGCTTTGGATCTTTATCCATCCGTTCTTGATGAACCTTGCTTCTAATTGAGTTTTGTGCATTCGATTAGCTAGCCAAGTAAAACCCGAAAGCACCTTTCATTGTTTCAATCATTCTTTGGAGTGTCGTGACCACCAAACCACGGAGATTCAAAGGTTTGACACAAGAACCTCAAGGGATTCTATGTGGGGTGCCAAGGCCACCAAACCTTAGAGACTCACATGTCTACTTCGAGTTAATTTCCGCATTGAAATCCACGTCGTCGGATAACGATTGAAAGAGAAAGCATTCTAGCCTACTAAGGAACGCATCAGTTGGTAGCGGAGCTCAGCTGTCCCGACTTGGTAAATCTATCCCTTTAAATTTTTGTGTTTTCATTGTTAGAATTGGTATTTGTTGATTCCTTTTCTACACCAATTATCTTGTGTGCTTGTGTGTTAGTGTGTCTTGTGTGTGTGCGATTAGTGTGCAAATCAACCTCAATGATTTGTAAGTCCTTTACTATTGTCAAAAAAAAAAAAAAAGTGAAGAAATTTCGTCAAAAATAGAACCAGAAACGAAATCAGTACCATTCAAAAAAAAATTAGGAACTTCAAAATCAAATACTAGAGTTAATTTGTGACTCATAGCAAAAAGAATCATGGGATTTGAAATTGGGAATCAAAAGTTGTGGACAAAACAAGCTTATAAAACCTAATCGCATGCCATTGACGTTTTGAGTTTGTAAATTGACTCAATTTGTTTACTTTGAGCCTTTTTCTTGATTCCATTACTACTGTGCCTTTCTACTCTATAATATACTTGATTGATTGATTAATCCTTGCAATTGATTCGAGTATATTACCTCCTGATTCGTTTCTACACTAGTTTTCTTTGCGTGTCTCTTTGGAAGCTTTTCTTGAAAATTCTTTGAGTCGATTCAACTATTGGAGAAGGATCTAGACAATTTGCTTTGATAGATTTTTTGAGATTAATAGAGAGACAAACACGAGAGTAAACACGTGAGGGAGTGATAGTTTTAGGCAATTTTACGCTTGCAAATTTTTCTTTGTAAATTTCAGGATGTTAGGAAATTTAGGGAAGGAGCCAACGCCTGAAAATGAGGTAGCCAAGGCATTGCAAGACATAGCAGCCCAGCTCTAGGATATGAAAGCTTGGAGGCAGTAGGTTGAGGCTAGGGAACGTAAGAATGTTGTCCCACAAACACTTGGGGTACACTTTGTGCAACATCTAAACCCTAGAGTGAACCGTGAGGCATATGCGCCTACTCCGAGCGATGAGCAGCTCAGTGAGCATGATGTAGAGGGTTCTGAAAATGAGTATGAGTAGGGTCCTCACATGGCAGGACCGAGGGGATTCCAAATGCGCCGAGGAGATGCGCATGGAGGCGACAGACACGCCTTTGGTAGGCAAGAGCGTCACTTTGAGCAGCCACGTCGCAAGGAGCGCGAGCGAGTTGACAATCATGTTGGGAGCGTCAAGCTCAAAATCCCAGCCTTTGAGGGGAAGGATGATCCCGAGGCATACTTGACTTGGGAGCGAAAAATGGAAGCCGTTTTTCGATGTCACAACTACACGGATGAGAAAAAAATAAGATTGGCTTCCGTGGAGTTCTTTGGATATGCTGCCCATTGGTGGGAGCAAGTCAGTGAGGTCTTGAGAGGTTCCTTGACTACTTGGGAGAATATGAAGTTTTTGATGAAAAGGAAGTTTGTCCCACCGTACTACCATAGGGATCAACTTCAGCGCTTACAAAAGCTCACCCAAGGGACCAAAACCGTGAATGACTATCACAACGAATTAGAAGTTCTTATGGTTAGGGTCAATGTGATAGAAGATGAGGAAGCGAGGATGGCTAGATTTACTAGTGGGCTGAACCGAGAGATAGCCAATTCCTTGGAGTTGACTCAATGTAGGACTTTGGAGGAGATGCTCCAGATGGCCGTGAAGATTGAGAGGCAACGCAAGGCCAAGGCTGCCTTTTCTAGTTCGTCCGCTCCTAGTTCCCGGAATTCCACTTGGAACAAGTCCTCATGGTCTAAGGGGAATAAGGACAGCAAAGAAACACCTAAGGTATCCAAACCTTCTTATGGTACCAAAGGTAATTCGACCAACCCTACTTTTCCTAAATTTCCAATTGCTAATACTAACCGTGTGCCTACCCGAGACATTGTGTGTTTTAAGTGTAGTGGTCGAGGCCATAAGCAGGCCGAATGTCCCAACAAAAGAGTTCTGATCATTAGGGACAATGGTGAGATGGATTCGGAGGATGATGTTGAGTTAGTGGAGGATTCGGGAGAGGAAAGTGAGGAAGAAGAAACGTCGAATCACGAAGCTAAGATTTGTGATTCGGTAACCCTAGTAGCTCGGAGAAATTTGAGTGTGCCACCAAGAGCCGACACTTGCGAGGAGGAACAAAGGGAGAACCTATTCCATGCTAGGTGCCATATTGGTACTAAGGTATGCTCTCTTATTATTGATAATGACTCATGTACTAATTGTGCTAGTACGCTTCTTGTGCACAAGTTAGGGTTACCTGTGGTCAAGCATCCAAAATCGTACCACTTGCAATGGATGACTGATGGGATCGGCCTTAAGGTGTGTAGGTAAGTAGTAGTGAGTTTTTCTATTGGGAAATACAAGGATGAGATATGGTGTGATGTAGTCCCAATGCAATCGTCACATGTGCTACTTGGCCGACCTTGGCAATTTGACCGCAACGCCACTCACGAAGGGAGAAGCAATCGGTACAAGATTGAGAAGGAAGGTGTGAAGTTCACACTTGCACCTCTGACCCCTACACAAGTGCTTAAGGACCAGCTCTGGTTGGAGAAGTCCTTTGCCGAATTTGAGGTCTCAAAACTTGTAAACAAAAAAATTGATGAAAACAGCCCCCGTGAAAAAAGTGAGCACGGGTTTGAACTAAAAGAAAAGAATAAAAACAGCCCCCGTAAAAAGAGTGAGTGCGGGTCAAAAACAGAAAAGAAAGAGCCTGAAAAAGAAAAGAAAAGGCAAGAAAAAGAAAAGAAAGTGAACTTGTATGCGAAAGGAAAAGATTTGCGTAGAGCACTTGTTTTACAAAAATAGAATTCCGTAAAAAGAGTGAGTGCGGGTCAAAAACAGAAAAGAAAGAGCCTGAAAAAGAAAATAAAAGGCAAGAAAAAGAAAAGAAAGTGAACTTGTATGCGAAAGGAAAAGATTTGCGTAGAGCACTTGTTTTACAAAAATAGAATTTTGGCGAGAATCGCCCCTTACTTTTGATTCGCTTTAAGTCTTTTTGTTTGAGCACTACTAATCTAGATCCTTTAGCTTCTATGCCTTCTTCTATCTTAGCTCTTTTACAGGAGTTTCAAGACGTGACACCCGAAGAGATGCCACCCGGTTTACCGCCAATCCAAGGCATTGAGCATCAAATCGACTTTGTGCTGGGTTCGACTATCCCAAACAGACCAGCCTATAGGAGCAACCCAGAGGAGATTAAGGAACTTCAAAGGTAAGTTGATGAGCTCCTTAGCAAGGGATATGTCCGAGAGAGCTTGTCTCCATACGCCGTTCCGGTGATTCTAGTGCCGAAGAAAGATGGAACGTGGTGAATGTGTGTTGACTGCCGAGCTGTCAACAAAATTACGGTAAAGTATCGTCACCCCATACCTCGCTTAAATGATATGTTAGATGAGCTTAGTGGTAGTGTTGTATTTTCTAAAATTGATCTAATGAGCGAATATCATCAAATAAGAATGCAAGAGGGTGATGAATGGAAACGACATTTAAAATGAAATATGGGTTGTATGAATGGTTAGTAATGCCGTTTGGATTGACTAATGCACCGAGTACCTTCATGAGGCTTATGAACCATGTTCTTAGGCATTTTATTGGAAAATTTGTTGTTGTGTACTTCGATGACATTCTAGTTTATAGCAAATCTATACATGAACATGTTGCGCACCTTAGAGAAATGTTTCTAACCTTGAGTGAGGAGAAGCTTTTTGCTAAGCTCTCCAAGTGCTCCTTTGCTTTAGAACAGGTTGACTTCTTAGGTTTTCTTGTTGGCAAAGATGGAGTCAAGGTGGACGAGAAGAAGGTGCAAGCGATCAAGGAATGGCCTACGTCAAAAATAGCAAGCGACATTCGCTCCTTTCACGGCTTAGCTTCCTTCTACCGTCGCTTTATTCGTGATTTTAGTACTCTTCCTGCCCCACTTAATGACTTAACTAAGAAATATGTTGATTTCAGGTGAGAGGAACCTCAAGAGGCCGCATTCCAAGCGTTAAAGGACAAGCTGTCCAACGCGCCCGTGTTAGCCCTTCCCGACTTTGACAAGCCGTTCGAGTTGGAGTGCGACGCGAGTGGGATCGGCATAGGTGCTGTTTTGATGCAAGAGAAGATGCCAATAGCCTTCTTTATTGAGAAGCTCAAGGATGCCCAGCTACGTTATCCAACGTACGACAAAGAACTCTATGCGCTAGTTAGGGCATTCGAGGTTTGGCAACACTACTTGATGCCGAGGGAATTTGTGGTGCACACCGACCACTTGAGCCTCAAATACCTTAAGGGACAAGGGAATTTGAATAGAAGACATGCCGTATGGTTGGAGTTCTTGGAAGCTTTCCCTTATCACATCAAGTACAAGGAAGGAAAAGATAATGTTGTGGCCGACGCATTATCTAGGAGGTATGTCTTGATCTCTTCTTTAAGTGTAAATTTTTTAGGGTTTTCTCAAATCATTCCACTCTACCCTACTGATTTGGATTTTGGTGATATTTATAAGACTTGTGATTCCATGGCTGAAGTTAAATTCTCTACGCATGATATCTATCTTTTTCGGCGCAAGCGCCTTTGCATTCCTAGATGTTCTTTGCGTGAATTACTTGTGCATGAATCACATAGTGGTGGATTGATGGGCCACTTTGGCATTAATAAAACCTATGACATGCTGAAATCACACTTTTATTGGCCTAAGATGAAACGTGATGTTGTGCGTGTGATTGCTAGATGTGTCTTTTGCCAAAGGGCAAAATCCCGATTAGCTAGTCATGGTGAATATATGCCACTGCCCGTACCATCCCAACCTTGGACCAATCTGTCCATGGACTTCATTGTAGGATTACCTAAATCTTGGGATGGTAAGGATAGTATATTTGTTGTTGTGGATCGATTTTCCAAAATGTCGCACTTTTTGCCTTGTAAAAATACTAATGATGCGTCTCGAGTTGCTAATATATTCTTTAGAGAGGTAGTCCGCCTCCATGGTATGCCTATTAGTATTGTTAGTGACCATGATGGAAGATTCTTGAGCCACTTTTGGCGAGTTTTGTGGAGTCGCCTTAGAACTAAATTGCTATATTCGACTTCGTGTCACCCTCAAACCGACGGTCAAACTGAGGTTGTTAACCGTACTGTAGGGTCTCTTTTACGCTCTTTAGTTACTAAACATGTATCAAAGTGGACTGATCATTTGCCATTCATGGAGTTTGCTTATAATCGTTCAATCCATTCTACTACAAATTGCTCACCTTTCGAAGTAGTTTATGGCTTTAATCCGATTACTCCTATGGATTTGACCCCTTTGCCTTTGAGTGATGTTTCTAACTTAGATGGACAGCAGAGGGCAGAAAACATACAGAAGATACATGAGAAGGCTATGCAGAACATTGAGCGCATTCATGCGCGCCTAGTACACAAGCGCAACGAAGGCCGCAAGACCGTGTCCTTCCAAGTTGGCGATTGGGTATGGCTGCACCTCAGACGTGAGAGGTTTCCAGAGAAGAGACGTGGAAAATTAGCACCACGGGGAGATGGCCCGTTTCAGATTGTTGAGAAGATCAACAACAAATCTTGGGATGGTAAGGATGGTATATTTGTTGTTGTGGATCGGTTTTCCAAAATGGCGCACTTTTTGCCTTGTAAAAATACTAATGATGTGTCTCAGGTTGCTAATATATTCTTTAGAGAGGTAGTCCGCCTCCATGGTATACCTATTAGTATCGTTAGTGACCGTGATGGAAGATTTTTGAGCCACTTTTGGCGAGTGTTGTGGAGTCGCCTTGGAACTAAATTGTTGTATTCGACTTCTTGTCACCCTCAAACCGACGGCCAAACTGAGGTAGTTAATCGTACTGTAGGGTCCCTTTTACGCTCTTTAGTTACTAAACATGTGTCTAAATGGACTGATCATTTACCTTTCATGGAGTTTGCTTATAATCGTTCCATCTATTCTACTACAAATTGTTCACCTTTTGAAGTAGTTTATGGCTTTAATTCGATTACTCCTATGGATTTGACCCCTTTGCCTTTGAGTGATGTTTTTAACTTAGATGGACAGCAGAGGGCAGAACACATCAAGAAGATACATGAGAAGGCTAAGGCTAACATTGAGCGCACAAATGAGCGCCTAGTGCGCAAGCACAATGAAGACCGCAAGACCGCGTCCTTTCAAGTTGGCGATTGGGTGTGGCTGCACCTAAGACTTGAGAGATTTCAAGAGAAGAGGAAAGGAAAATTAGCTCCATGGGGAGATGGCCCGTTTCAGATTGTTGAGAAGATCAACAACAATGCTTACCGTCTCGACCTTCCAAGTGAGTATGGTTCGATTCATGGAACCTTTAATATTTCTGACTTACGGTTGTTTGATGCAGGTGATGAGGATGTTGCTGATCTGGATTCGAGGGCGAATCCTGCTCAAGGTGGAGGGGATAATACGATCCCAGCCAGAGCCAACCCTAGTGACGCACCCACAGGTGCAACCACCCGCGCCAAGGCCCGAGCCTTGGAGGATGCAGCCGCGAGCCTCCCATTGCCGCCCACGGGCCTGATCACTCGTGCCAGGGCCCGAGCCCTACAAGTGAGGCTCAGTAGCCTCATCCACATGGAACTGAAGGCAGAGACAGCCTCGGAGGAAGCCAACCTATGAGCGCCCCAGCCACGCCTTGTAACCCTAATCTGCACCGCGTCCGCGCCTACGGATGGGCTACACATGGCCACCTCGGACCTTTAGGTCCACCAGTGCCTTTCTCCCATTTTTGACCAGGCCATGATCATTTATAATACAAGAGAGGAGTACAGACCAAAAACTAGGAGAAACGCCCAAAGGATTTGAGACATGCCCAAATCACAAGCCCGTATTGGACAGTGAAAGCCACCGCCGAGCCTTTTGAAGATCGGAGCATGTTTTCTCGCACAAGACTCAGCCCCGCACTTCATCCATGTGTTAGGAATTTTCCCTCCAAATTTCAGTGGGAACGCTCAAGGGAATAAGGAAAACGCCTTGTTTCCTTAAAATGTGATTCGGCGGACCAGCAAGCAAAGCCACTTGGGCATTTTGACCTAAACGGCGGCGCCTGCACCTCTATCCTTATTATCAGACTTTATTTATATTATTTTAGGGTTTCAGAACTTATTTGGAAGGGTGGCTTGTTGCCATTTTCAATTAAGTCATTATTTAGAAATTAAACTAGTTTCCATTTTTGGAATTAGGGTTTAGCGCTTCTTTAAAAAGGAGCCGCCCATGTTATTTTTCAGTTAGACTATTTTGATAATTGAAAGCAGATTGCTTTGGATCTTTATCCACTTCTTCTTGATGAACCTTGCACCTAATTGAGTTTTGTGCATTCGATTAGTTTGTCAAGTAAAACCTGAAAGCACTATCTATTGAGTCTTTCGTCTTTCGTCTTTGAATTGCCAAGGGCACCCAGTCTTGGAGATTCATCAGTTTGACCCAAGAACCTCAGGGAATTCGGCGTGAAGTGCCAAGAGCACCTAGTCTTGGAGTTTCACGGTTTTCTTCGAGTTAAATTCCGCATTGAAATCCACATCGTCGGACAACGATCTAAGGAGAGCGTTCTAGCCTACAAGGAATGCATCAAGAGGAAGCCAGCCTACGCGTGCACCAGCCGCGCCTAGTAACCCTAATCCACGCATCGCCTACACCCGCAGATGGACCATGTGTGGCCACCTCGGACCTTTAGGTCCATCAGCTCCCTTCTCCCATTTTTGACCAGTTCATGATCATTTATAATATAAGAGAGGAGTCCAGGCCAAGAATCAGGAGAAATGCCTGAAGGATTTGGGAGAACGCCTAAATCACAAGACCACATTGGATAGTGAAAGCCACTACCGAGCCTTTTGAAGATCGGAGCATGTTTTCTCGCACAAGACTTAGCCTAGTACTTCATCTTTGTGTTAGGAAGTTTCCCTCCAAGTTTCATTGGGAACGCTCGAGGGAATAAGGAAAATTCCTTGTTTCCTTAAAACGTGACCGGCGGACCCGCAAGCGAAGCCACTTGGGCACTTTGACCAAAACGGCGGCGCCTGCACCTCTATCATTTATTTCTATATTTATTTATGTCATATTAGGGTTTTGGAACCTTTATGGAAGTTTGGCTTGTTGCCATTTTGATTTAAATTTGTTTTTTTTTTAGAAACTAAACTAGTTTCCATTTTTGGAATTAGGGTTTAGCGCATCCTTAAAAGGAGCCGCCCATCTTATTATTTCGGTTAGACTATTTTGATAATTGAAAGCAGATTGATTGCTTTGGATCTTTATCCATCCATTCTTGATGAACCTTGCTCCTAATTGAGTTTTGTGTATTCGATTAGCTAGCCAAGTAAAACTCGAAAGCACCTTTCATTGTTTCAATCGTTCTTTGGAGTGCCGTGACCACCAAACCACGGAGATTCAAAGGTTTGACACAAGAACCTCAAGGGATTCTGTGTGGGATGCCAAGGCCACCAAACCTTGGAGACTCAAATGTCTACTTCGAGTTAATTTCCACATTGAAATCCACGTCGTCGGACAATGATCGAAAGAGAAAGCGTTCTAGCCTACTAAGGAACGCATCATTAATAAGACAACCACTAATCCCTTGCTGCGTGTGGTGTATCCGTGTGATCCCGTGCTCGTATCATCCTCTCCCCCTTCGCGGCGATTCGTCCTCAAATCTATAACCTCGTCCCCTTAAAGATCCTCATCATCACCTACAATGTAAGAGGATAAGTCATTAATATTAAAAGTAGGGCTAATATTGCCAAAAGAGGGAGGGATGTCCAAACGGTAGGCATTATCATTGATCTTCTCCACAATGAGGAACGGTCCGTTGCCCCTTTGGCTAAGCTTGCCCTTCCGAAGGGAAGGAAATTTGTCTTTCCTCAAATGGCCCCACACCCAATCGCCTACTCCAAAGGCTTTGATGTGCCGGCCTGAGTTGCGCCTAGCCATTAACTAAACGCCTCCAAACGACCCTTTGCCTTGGCGTGTAGTTTCTGAACCAAGGCAGCCTTTGCTTCACTATCAACACTCGCACAATCCTTCAAGGAAAGAGGCAGGAAGTCTATGGGGTGAGAGGATTAAACCTATAGACGAGCTCAAAAGGAGAAAAAATGTGTAGAAGAGTGCATAGTGCGATTGTAAGCAAACTCGATAAAAGGGATGCAATCTTCCCAAGCTTTAGAATATTGCTGAATCATGACGCGTAACATGATGCCTAAAGTCCTATTAACTACTTCAGTTTGGCCATCCGTTTGAGGATGGCACGAAGTAGAGAAAAGCAATTTGGTACCTAAACATACGCCAAAAGTGGCCGAGAAACTTGCTCTCCCTATCACTAACAATTGTACGCGGCATGCCATGTAATTGAACCACCTCATGTAAAAAGAGATTAGCATTGTGTGATGCATCATTTGTGGTGTGACAAGGAATAAAATGTGCCAGTTTGGAGAAACGGTCTACCACAACAAATAAAGAATCCTTGCCCCGCTTGGAGCGAGGAAGGCCTACCACAAAATCCATGGAAATATCACACCAAGGGTGAGAAGCAACAGGTAAAGGCATATAAAGACCATGTGTAAGACTTTTCGACTTGGCACATTTACAAGACATACAAGCAGCAACCAATTTAGCAATATGTTTCTTCATCTTAGGCCAAAAGAAATGTTCATTAAGAGTTGCAAGAGTTTTATCAACCCCAAAATGGCCCTTTAACCCGCCCCCATGTGCTTCTCTAACAAGTAATTCACAAGTGCTACAATCAAGAATGCATAACTTGCCTTTCAAGAAAAGGAAACTATCATGCACGACAAATGAGGAGTACGCACCATTAGCACAAGCAAGGAAAGCATCTTTAAAATCCACATCAGCAACATACAAAGTGGTAAGGTGTGAGAAACCTAAGAGGCGAGAGTGGAGGGATGTAAGAAGGGCGTACCTTCGGGACAAAGCATCTGCCACGATGTTGTCCTTTCCTTTCAAATACTTGATGTGGTAGGGGAAACGCTCGATAAACTCCATCCAAGAGGCATGGCGCTTGTTGAGCTTCCCTTGGCCCTTCATGTATTTTAAGCTCAGGTGATCTGTATGGACTACAAATTCCCTAGGCAGCAAGTAGTGTTCCCACACGTTGAGAGCCCTCACAAGTGCGTATAATTCCCTATCGTATGTGCAGTAATTGAGTTGCGGACCCTTTAGCTTCTTGCTGAAATAGGCAACTGGACGCTTGTCTTGGACCAAAACAGCCCCAATGCCTATGCCACTCGCGTCGCACTCCACCTCAAATGTCTTGTCAAAATTTGGTAATGAGAGGACCGGGCTGGAGGAAAGCAAGTCCTTGAGGGTGGTAAAAGCCAACTCTTGCTCTTTACCCCACACAAAAGGCACAGTTTTCTTTGTAAGTGTGTTGAGGGGGGCGGCGATGGAGGAAAAGTCCTTCACGAAGCGACGATAAAACCCGGCCAGCCCATGGAAGGAGCGGGCATCGCCCACATTGGCTGGTGTCGTCCATTCAGCTATGGCCCTTTTCCTTATCCACCTTGAGTCTGAACGCACCTACAATGAAGCCAAGAAAGTGGACTTCCTCCACACAAAAAATTGCATTTGGACAATCTAGCGAAAAGTTGATGTTTCCTAAGAGTTAGGAAAACTTGGTGCAAGTGGTCCAAGTGGACTTGTGAAGATGTGCTATAAACCAAGATATCATCAAAATACACCACCACAAACTTTCCTATAAATGGCCTAAGCATGTGATTCATTAAGCGCATAAAAGTACTTGGTGCATTTGGAAGGCCGAAAGGCATTACCAACCATTCATAAAGACCAAACTTGGTTTTAAAATTTTCCATTGGTTTCCCTCATGCATTCTGATTTAGTGATAACCACTAACTAGGTCAATTTTAGAAAAACTTGTGGCGCTACTTAGTTCATCAAGCATGTCATCCAAACGAGGGATAGGGTGAGAGTATTTTACCGTGATCTTGTTGATGGCGTGGCAGTCCATGAACATGCGCCAACTCCCATCCTTTTTGGGCACAATGAGCACGAGGACTGCGCAAGGGGAGAGGCTCTCCTTAATGAAACCCTTGTCCAGCAGCCCCTCAATTTGTGTTTGGAGTTCGTGAGTCTCCTTTGGGTTGCAACGATACGTCGGTCTGTTTGGCAGCGTTGAACTTGGTAAGAAGTCAATGCGGTGCTCAATGCCACGTACGGGTGGCAGCCTATCAGGGAGTTCCTCTGGAAAGATGTCCTTGAAATCTGTCAAAAGAGAAGACACATTGCTAGGAAGAGAAGGATTAGTGTTAGCTGCAATCAAACAATTGTCCTTGAACCTAAGTAGGATACAAGGTTTACGTGAAATAAGTGTGTGCCTCACATCTTTGCCCTTAGCAAATAAACTCACTTTTTTGTTCATTTTCACTCCACTCACACGCTCACTAGCTTGCTTACTATTTTCAAGCCATGTATTTTCACTCAAGCTTACACAACTCTCCTTTTTCTCTCCACTCGACGCATGCTCTATGTTTTTATGCCCGCTCTTTTGCTCACGTTCAGTACTTACTTTCTTCACTCCGCTCCACTCATCTCTCTTTTGAAGGGAAGAAGAAATTTCAAACAAGGCATACGCCTTCTCCAAGGTGAGCTGGTCTTCAAAGACTTGACTAGGAGGAAGTGGGAGAATGAGGAACTTTCGGTTCCCATGTTCCATCTTGTAGGTGTTTCGAAAACCATCATGGATGGCCCGCCGATCAAACTGCCAAGGTCTACCCAAGAGAAGGTGGCTGGATTGCATCGGTGTGACATCACACAACCTTTTCATCCATGTAAGTTCCAATTTGAAAGGGAATAAGGGCTTTTTTGTGTACCTTGACTGATGCGTTCCTTGTAGGCTAGAACGCTCTCCTTAGATCGTTGTCCGACGACGTGGCTTTCAATGCGGAAAAATAACTCGAAGAAGACACGGAAGTCTCCAAGGTTTGGTGGCCTTGGCACCCTACGTCGAATCCCTTGAGGTTCTTGGGTCAAACCTTTGAATCTCCAAGATTTGGTGGTCTTGGCACTCCAAAGAACGGATGACTCAATGAGAAGTGCTTTCAAGTTTTACTTGACAAGCTAATCGAATGCACGAAACTCAATTAGTTGCAAGGTTCATCAAGAACAAGTGGGTAAAGACCCAAAGTAATCTGCTTTCAAATTTCAAATATCAAGTCTGCTGAAAATAACATGGGCGGCTTCTTTTTAAAGAAACGCTAAACCCTAATTCAAAAATGGAAACTAGTTTAGTTTCTAAATAATGACTTAAACGAAAATGGCAACAAGCCACCCTTCCAAATAAGTTCTGAAACCCTAAAATAACATAAATAAAGTCTACTAAATAGGATAGAAGTGCAGGCTCCGCCGTTTAGGTCAAAAGGCCCAAGTGGCTTTGCTTGCGGGTCTGCCGAATCATATTTTAAGAAAACAAGGCGTTTTCCTTATTCCCTCGAGAGTTCCCACTGAAATGTTGAGGGAAACTTCCTAACATATAGATGAAGTGCTGGGCTGAATATTGTGCTAGGAAATATGCTCCAATCTTCAAAAGGCTCGGCAGTGGCTTTCGCTGTCCAATTCGGGCTTGTGATTTGGGCCTGTCCCAAATCCTTCGGGCGTTTCTCCTGATTTTAGGCCTGGACTCCTATCTTGTATTATAAATGGTCATGGCCTGGTCAAAAATAGGAAAAGGGCGCTAGTGGACCTAAAGGTCCGAGGTGGCCATGTGTAGCCCATCCGTAGGCGCGGACGCGGTGCGGATTAGGTTTACAAGGCGCGGCTGGGGTACGAGCAGGATGGCTTCCTCCGAGGCTGTCTCTGCCTTTAGTTCCATGTGTATGAGGCTGCTGAGCCTCATCTGCAGGGCTCGGGCCCTAGCACGAGTGATTGGGCCCGTGGGCGGCAATGGGAGGCTCGCGGCTGCATCCTCCAAGGCTCGGGCCTTGGCGCGGGTGGTTGCACCTGTGGGTGCATCACTAGGGTTGGCCCTGGCTGGGATCGTATCATCCCCTCCATCTTGAGAAGGATTCGCCCTCGAATCCAGATCAGCAACATCCTCATCACCTGCATCCAACAACCTTAAGTTAGAAATATCAAAGTAATCACGAATGGAGCCATACCAACCTTGTAGATCCATTTCGGCTGCAATGTCCTTGAATAGGGCAATGCGTTGGATTGTACATAGGCTATCCACACCATAGCACTTGGATTGTCCCTTGCTGCCACCTATACTAAATAACTCTCTCAAAAGCAGCAACATCAAACCGAAAGGTGTCATATGAGTAAAACAACACACGAGTTTCACCAACTGACTAAAAATAATGGCAAGCGTGATAAGGTAGGAAGTAAATAAAACAAACGGAAGACATTCTTCCCATGCAAACATATACTTACAAACAAAGACATGCCATACAGAACCAAACGTTCTTTTATTCATGCGGTTAGAAACTCCCAATTGTGGTTGACAAGGTGTCCAATTTAGCATTGTCGTGCTCAGTCTCCTCCACAATTCCATCCGCGAGTCGCCAAGTGACTCCTTGCTATGATTACTAACAATACTCAAAGGAACAAGATGTGAAAGCATAACATCCTTAAATAGTACGTTAGTAATAGTTGTGTTATATTGATGTATCAAACCATCATCATATGACCAATACACAGTCAATTTGTGTAACGAGCTACACAACCAAATTAAGCGCTCAGGCTTGCTATGATATCCTTTATGCATACAAAACATAGACCTTGTTTCAACTAAATAATCACTATAAGTTCTATAAAAATCAGAATTAGTAGCATAAGGATTAAATCTATGTAAAAACTCAAGCAACTTCGCGAAAAAAGGTTTTCCATTAAAATTACTATCAAAACTTAAAGAAACATCATGTAAAGACATAACACTCCTTAAAACTAAGTTAGTAATTTCAAACATACTACAGTAACTCACCAAACAACTATCAAACGCATCATATTCATCAAAATTTCGCAAAAGGTCATGTGACCTAAATAAGTGATCACGCTTGAATAGAGTTCCCTCAAGTCCAGTCGACTTACCCACAAATTTATCATAAATCTCACATGGCAGAATGATCAAACAATATAAATATATGTGAAGATTCAAATAATTTTGTGTTAGGGAAAGTAAGACCTCTCGGCCTAGTTAACACACCAAACCGCTTACGCTTTTGCAAGTAGTTTTCAAAGGTATATAACTTGGCCTTTGGCTCTTGTATATAATCATCATCAATTAAATTAACTTTATAATCAGAAACATAAGTATTAATGATGTTCATATACTCACTCAAATCACTCCTTAGGAAAGAGACCTATATCATACCCTTTAGGTTAGGTTTTGCCAAACTAGGCACCCTGGATGCACAAGGCTCTTTCCCTCTTCTTGGTAGTAAGGTAAGAGGCTTCTCCTCTTCCAACAACCTGATCTTGTTCTGAACATTAAGAGAAAGAATAATACAAGAGAAAACAAACGGATTAGCGTTAGGAAAATCTAAGCGTAATGGCTAAAAATTTAGTTTTTGGAGGCTTGCGCCAAAACAGATTTTTTGCACATGTATTGTATCCCTCACTTTTTCTCTCTTGGCATAAACACACACCTCTCCTTTTGATCTCTCAATTCCACTCTCTGCATGCTTACTCTTTTCATACGAATGTTTTAAACTCTCATCTCTTTTCCCATGCTCATTTTTTTCATGGGGGCTATTTTTTATTTCATCTCTTTGCCCATGCTCACTCTTTTCATGGGGGCTTTTTTTCTCACTCTCTTTCTTTTCACTTAACTCTCCTTTTTTGCTCTCAAGATTTTTATTGTTCTTAATTCCAGCAAGAGTTGTTTCTGGTTCAATCATATTGCGCTCAACAAGCACCTTAGCATTCTCGGATACGACTGTCACATACCCATCGTCACTTGCTACCATCTCACCTTGTGTATTCACAACACTACTAGTAAGGTCAGCCAACTGAATTCCCTTGGTCTCATCATTATTGCTAAGAACATGTTGCAGACGAGTAGTCTTGGTATTGTTAACTTGACTACACTTCTTCGTACCATGATCCTTAATGCTCACTTTATTGTTGGGACATTGGATTGAAGTGTGCCCTCGGCCTGTGCATGTATGACATAAAATATCTCGCGTTCGCACATGAGTTGAAGAAGGAATACCTCTCGTCAAACCAGTGTTGGGGTCTCTCTTGCCCTTGAAGGGTGAAACTTTCGGTCGGATGCTACTCATGCTTACATCACAACGATTGTAGTCCCTCCACTTGCGATCGTCGCCATATGATTTTTGTGATCGCCTAGCCTCATACTGCTGCTTCCAAGCCCTTATGTCCTGGAGCTGGGCTGCTATATCTTGCAAGGCCTTGGCTACATCGTTCACAATCGTAGCCTCTTTTTCTGGATCTCTTGACATCCTGAAATTCAAAACAGAAAATTTTCCAAGCGTAAAATTGCCTAAAACTATCACTCCCTCACGTGTTTACTCTCGTGTTTGTCTCTCTAATAATCTCACAATCAGATTGCCTCAGATCCTCCTCCAGTTGTCCAAGATGAACCTGACTCGAAGAAATTTCAAGAAAAGCTTCCAAAGAGACACACAAAGAAAACTAGTGTAGAAAGAAAATTTTGAGGTAGTATACTCAATTCAATTGCAAAGATCAATCAATCAATCAAGTGTACTACAGAGTAGGAAGGCACAGTAGTCTTGGAATCAAAGAAAAACTCAAAATACACAGATTGAGTCAATTGACAACTCAAAAACGCTAATGGCATGCGATTAGGGTTTTGAAACTTGTTTTTGCCACAACTTTTGATTCCCAATTCGAAATCCAATGATTCTTTTTGCTATGAGTCACAAATTCACTCTAGTATTTGATTCTGAAGTTTTGTTTTTTCTTTTTTTGAATGGTACTGATTTCGCCCCTGTTCTATTTTTGACGAAATTGTTTCACTTTTCTTTTTTTTTTCTTTTTTTTTTTGAAATTCAATGCAACTGAAAACACAAATTAACTAAGAAACTTTGGGGAACTTTGTTTTTTTTTTGACAATAGTAAAGACCTACAAACCGTTGGGATGATTTGCACACACAAGACACGGATTGACACAAGACAACTAACACACAGCACGCAAGAGAATTGGTGTAGAAGAGAATAAAGGAATACCAATTCTAACAAAGAAAACGTAATAATAAAAGGGATAGATTTACCAAGTCGGGACAGTTGAGCTCCGCTACCAACTGATGCGTTCCTTGTAGGCTAGAACGCTCTCCTTAGATCGTTGTCCGACGACATGGCTTTCAATGCGGAAAAATAACTCGAAGAAGACACGGAAGTCTCCAAGGTTTGGTGGCCTTGGCACCCTACGTCGAATCCCTTGAGGTTCTTGGGTCAAACCTTTGAATCTCCAAGATTTGGTGGTCTTGGCACTCCAAAGAACGGATGACTCAATGAGAAGTGCTTTCAAGTTTTACTTGACAAGCTAATCGAATGCACGAAACTCAATTAGTTGCAAGGTTCATCAAGAACAAGTGGGTAAAGACCCAAAGCAATATGCTTTCAAATTTCAATAATCAAGTCTGCTGAAAATAACATGGGTGGCTCATTTTTAAAGAAACGCTAAACCCTAATTCAAAAATGGAAACTAGTTTAGTTTCTAAATAATGACTTAAACGAAAATGGCAACAAGCCACCCTTCCAAATAAGTTATGAAACCCTAAAATAACATAAATAAAGTCTACTAAATAGGATAGAAGTGCAGGCTCCGCCGTTTAGGTCAAAAGGCCCAAGTGGCTTTGCTTGCGGGTCCGCTGAATCACGTTTTAAGAAAACAAGGCGTTTCCCTTATTCCCTCGAGCGTTCCCACTGAAATTTGGAGGTAAACTTCCTAACACATATATGAAGTTCTGGGCTGAATATTGTGCGAGGAAATATGCTCCAATCTTCAAAAGGCTCGGCAGTGGCTTTTGCTGTCCAATGCGGGCTTGTGATTTGGGCCTGTCCCAAATCCTTCGGGCGTTTCCCCTGATTTTTGGCCTGGACTCCTATATTGTATTATAAATGATCATGGCCTGGTCAAAAATAGGAAACGGGCACTGGTGGACCTAAAGATCCGAGGTGGTCATGTGTAGCCCATCCGTAGGCGCAGACGCGGTGCGGATTAGGTTTACAAGGCGCGGCTGGGGAACGCGCAGGATGGCTTCCTCCGAGGCTGTCTCTGCCTTCAATTCCATGTGTATGAGGCTGCTGAGCCTCATCTGCAGGGCTCGGGCCCTAGCACGAGTGATTGGGCCCGTGGGCGGCAATGGGAGGCTCGCGGCTGCATCCTCCAAGGCTCGGGCCTTGGCCCGGGTGGTTGCGCCTGTGGGTGCATCACTAGGGTTGGCCCTAGCTGGGATCGTATCATTGACCATGCTGGTCTCATTGAACCAATTGAGAGCGTATGTGATACGATCCTTGTTAGGCTTGGATCGATGCTCCTGTTGCGATCGTTGTTCAAGGATGGACTTCGTGCGGAAATACTTGAATTGAACCCAAACGTGCGCTGACCCTGCTAAGTCTTGATGCCTAGCCAACCCAGCTACGCGAATGAGGATCTTGATCGAACTCCTAACCCTCTAACCAGCACTTGGTTAGCAACCTAGGCAATCGAACAATAGGGGTGAACTTTCGATTTACTTGATATGCTCTTCGAGTGTTCGGACTCAAAGGATTCAAGGTTGTGTGAGACTTAAATTTAACTCAAGTGTTTTGGCAAAAAAAAGTCTGATTTTATTAAGCCAAGCGGCTGCCTTAAATAGGCGCAAGAAATACAAATCCTACGAGAACTAGAACTTCTATCTATACAAGAATTCGACTTGAATAAAAGCTGAAATAATTAATTAATTATAATACTAGTACTAAGAGTATTAGTAGACCCAAGCAATCCTACACACGGTAGAATTGCGCAATGCGCGTCCTTCCTCAAGTCGAAGTCCTTGGTGCGCTAGGACTTGCGCATGCGTTGACCCGCTCAGCCATTCTCCCAAACACGTCGGGCGTTTGACTTGAAACTTCCGTAGCCTCTTCTAGACCCTTGAAGCTATCTTGTAACTCGGCTGGAGCTCGGTAAATATTTCCCAAGTCTGACTTCGCTCGGGCGTCCGTTTCGTGGGCGCTAGCGTGCGCGCTGGGTGCGACCAGCAGCGTCACTGAGCGCGGCATGTGCTCGCGTAGTACGGACTCCTCCACCGTAGCCTCGCGCTGAATCTCGTCATGTAGGAACAAAGAAAGCTGGTTGGACAGGCGCTTGCTGTGTTGGCGCGTCATCGGGCCAACGGGTGGCAAGGGCACGCGAAAAGGTGCGGCGTGCGTGCGATGCGTACTAGGGTTCGCATCAGTCCCTCCCTCTTCAAGAGGATTCGTCCTCGAATCCGAGTCTTCCTCATCATCTTCCACCCAATCATACAAACTTAAATCGGAGATGTTGAAGGTAGTACTTGCGGATCCATAGTCGCTAGGAAGGTCGAGGACATAGGCATTATTATTGATTTTCTCCACGATCAAAAATGGGCCATCTCCTCTTGCGGAAATTTTGTGATGCCTCAAGGCTGGAAATCTTTCCTTCCTTAAATGTAGCCAAACCCAGTCGCCTACTTTGAAAGATGCGGTAGCTCTTCCTTCATTTTTCTTGCGGACCAAGCGCTCATTCATCTTCTCTATATTTTTCTTAGTCTGCTCATGAATCTTTTTCACCGCTGCTGCCTTTGCGTCTCCATCTAAACTCACGGCATCTTGCAAAGGTAAAGGTGCTAAGTCCAGCGGCGTCAAAGGATTGAAGCCGTAGACTATCTCGAAAGGTGAAAACCTAGTGCTAGAATGCGTAGCTCGATTGTAGGCAAATTCCATAAAGGGTAGCTGATCATCCCACTTGGTCACATGTTTGCCTACCAACGCTCTCAATAAGGACCCGACTGTGCGGTTTACTACTTCTGTTTGTCCGTCTGTTTGAGGATGGCAAGAAGTCGAAAAGAGTAGCTTAGTCCCCAAACGTCGCCATAACACTCGCCAAAAATGGCCAAGAAATTTTCTGTCTCGGTCACTTACAATGCTTGCGGGCATCCCATGTAAGCGAACAATTTCCTTGAAAAATAAGTTGGCGATGTAGCTTGCATCGTTGCTTGTGGTGCACGGTATGAAGTGTGCCATCTTCGAAAATCTGTCCACAACAACGAAGATGCAATCCTTCCCTTTCCATGATTTCGGCAACCCAACCATAAAGTCCATCGAGATGTCTGCCCAAGGGTGCGAAGGAATGGGTAGAGGCATGTACTCACCGTGACTTGCAACCTTTGATTTGGCCTTGCGACATGTAATACACCGAGCCACAATGCGTATCACGTCCCTTTTCATATGCGGCCAATAAAAATGCCCCTTTAATATCTCAAGGGTCTTCGTAACTCCGAAGTGTCCCATAAGTCCACCACTGTGCGACTCTAAGACTAATAATTCTCGCATAGAACAATGCGGAATGCACAACCTCTTGTGCTTAAACAGATACCCTTCATGCTGAAAATACTTAGACCCATGTGTCATCATGCATGTCGAGTAGATCTCTCCAAAATCAGAATCAAGAGGGTAGAGAGAAATTATGTGTGCAAACCCTAAAAGTTTCGCACTAAGGGAAGAGATGAGGGCATACCGTCTAGACAATGTGTCGGCTACGATATTCTCCTTTCCTTGCTTATATTGGATGAGGTACGGCAATGCTTCTATGAATTCCATCCAGGTTGCGTGCCTCTTGTTCAATTTCCCTTGTCCCTTCAGATATTTCAAGCTAAGGTGATCGATGTGCACTAGGAACTCTCGCGGCATAAGATAGTGCTGCCAAACCTCTAAGGCGCGCACGAGCGCATATAGTTCCTTGTCATAAGTTGGATACCGAAGTTGTGCATCTTTTAATTTCTCGCTGAAGAACGCAATTGGCCTCTTCTCTTGCATCAGAACCGCTCCAATGTCGATGCCACTTGCATCGCATTATACTTCGAAAGCCTTTTCGAAATTCGGCAATGCTAAAACAGGCGCGGTGCATAGTCTCTCTTTAAGCGTTTGGAACGCTTGTTCCTGCGGCTGCTCCCATGTGAAGGGCACTCCCTTCTTGGTCAATTCGTTCAAAGGTGCTGCTACAGTGCTGAAATCCTTGACAAAGCGCCTATAAAAGCTCGCTAAGCCATGGAACGAACGTATGTCACTCACGTTCTTTGGCGTAGGCCACTCTTGGATGGCTTTGATCTTTTCTTCATCGACCTTGACGCCCTCCACACTCACAATGAACCCTAGAAAACTGACTTGCTTAAGCGCGAATGAGCACTTACTCGCCTTAGCATATAGTTGTTGCTCACGTAGGGCTAAGAACACTTGGCGTAGGTGCGCGCCATGTTCTTCAAGTGACCTGTTATAAACGAGGATGTCATCAAAGTACACCACTACGAACTTGCCAATGAACCGCCGTAGCACATGGTTCATAAGTCTCATGAATGTGCTTGGTGCGTTTGTCAAACCGAAAGGCATGACCATCCACTCGTAAAGACCATGCTTGGTCTTAAACGCTGTCTTCCATTCGTCCCCTTCCTTCATTCGGATTTGATGGTAGCCACTCATAAGATCTATCTTCGAGAAGATTTGGCTGCCACTCAATTCGTCTAACATGTCATCTAGCCTCGGAATGGGGTGTCGATATTTGATTGTGATCTTATTCACGGCCCTACAGTCCACACACATTCGCCATGTACCATCCTTTTTAGGCACAAGGATAACAGGCACGGCGCAAGGGGAAAGACTTTCTCGCACATACCCACGGCTCAATAAGTCATCCACTTGCCGCTGTAACTCTTTTGTCTCTTCGGGATTACTTCTATAAGCTGGCCGATTCGGAATTGTGGAGCCTAGAACAAAGTCTATTTGGTGCTCGATCCCTCGGATTGGAGGCAAACCCGTGGGCATCTCATCGGGTAATACATCCGCAAATTCTTCCAATAACTCAGAAATAATAGGTGGGGCAGAATTTGTAGATGAAGAAGAAGAGAGACAGTAGGGCTTGAAGCGAAGTAGAATCAAAGGCTTACTTGGTTCGCAATTAGAATTGCGCATGGTAAGTGCTCGCCGAAGATCCTTCCCTTTGGCATAGAGACTTGTCTTCTTTCCGCCAATCTTTACTTCGCTTGGGCTATTCTTGTCTTCTTCTTCGCTTTCTTTGAGCTTTTTAGCAATTTCCCACTCGGCATGGGCTTTCTCGAGCCATTGTTCATCTTCGAACAATTGTGCTGGAGTCAAAGGCGCAAGTGAGTACTTCTTGCCGTCTTTGACTAGCTTGTACTTGTTGGTTCGGCCATCATGTACGGCTGATCTATCAAATTGCCACGGTCGTCCCAACAGAATATGACTCGCATGAATCGGCACTACGTCACAAAGGATCTCATCCTTGTACCTCCCAATTGTGAATGAGACGAGTGCTTGCTGGCTTACTTTAATGGCACTGCCATTATTCATCCACTGTAGCGAATATGGCCTCGGATGGCGTATGGTGGCCAGTCCCAACTTCTGAACTAACATTGTGCTCACGCAATTAGTGCAGCTTCTGTTGTCTATGATCATGGAGCACCCTGTTTTGTTGACAACGCAACGGGTGTGAAACAAGTTTTCCCGTTGCTCGTCTCCATGCGCCTCTTCTTTGACTTGCGCGCTAAGACTGCGCCTTGTCACTAAGGACAACGAGTTGATCACAACTTCGTTCGAGTCACTGTCCTCATTATTGCCTTCATCGTTCTTTTCCATCTCTTGCTCATCATCGGATGCTAGCTCACCATCCTCGCGTATTAAGAGAAAACGCTTGTTAGGGCAATCAGCTTGCCTGTGTCCCCGTCCCGAGCACTTGAAACACACTATATCTTTAGTAGAGGGCCTATTCGGAGCTGTGTTGGCACTGTTGTTGGGTGTCTTAGGCGGATTGGTGTCGCTGCTGGGCCCCTTGTAATCATACGGCAAGACTTTAGGCGGTGCACGGACCCCTTTGTCTTCCCTGCTCCATTGCGACTTCTTCCAACCTTGTGCCTTAGTCGCAACTGAACCCGAATTAGAGTAGGAGACTCTAGCCTTGGTCTGCCTCTCTATCTTGATGGCCATGTGCAGCATCTCTTCTAAGGACCCATAGTACACCAGCTCCAATTTGTTGGCAATATCACGGTTTAGGCCATTAAAGAAGTGCGCCATTGTAGCCTCTTCCTCTTCTTTGATTTGTGCTCTTGCTAGCGCAATCTCTAGCTCATTGAAGTACTCGCTTACTGACCGAGTCCCTTGGGACATAGCTTGCAATCGCTGATAAAGGTCCCTCTGAAAATACGTTGGGATGAAGCGCCTCCTCATCTCTCGCTTCATCTCGTCCCATGTTCGGACGGGTGGAGCATTCGCTCGACGCTTGAGCTTGTGCAGCTGTTCCCACCAATGTATGGCATAGCCATTGAACTCAATGGCTGCTAAGCGGATCTTCTTTTCTTCAGAATAATTATGGACTAAAAAGATCGATTCAATCTTCTGCTCCCAAGTTAAGTATGCATCGGGGTCATCCTTGCCATCAAACGGTGGAATTTTGAGCTTGATGCTATTCAGATTGGCATCAACTCAATCTTCTCCTCTAGGCCGCCGCTCATTAGCTCGGTCGCGCCTAAAGAACTCAGGTTCCTCTTCCTCATACGCCTCATTCCAGTGCATATGGGGCGCTGGGTGCCACTGCTCGTCGTAGTCGGGCTCGCGCTCCATGCGCCGATGCGCTCGACGCGCTAGGCGCTCCGTATTGATGCGTTGGGCTTGTGTGGGCATGCGCCGCTGCTCCTCATTATTCCCAAGCAACACAAAACGTCGGTCTTGATTCCCCTCGCCAACAACACCTTCGGGTAAATCAGTAAAAGGACCCGACTTGTCTTCCTTTGATCCCATGTCATAGAGGTGAGCTGCGCGTTGTGGGTTTAGGACTTGGGTCATGTGGGGCGTGGCTGTTGCCTTTTTCTTTTCATCCGATTGCTGCTCCGATTTAGGGTTGTTGCATGCTTCCATCTTGTCCATTCGGGCTAAGAGTTGGAGAAGGAGTTCTCGGGTAGATAGGTCGCCCTCTTCGGCCTTGACTTCGGTTTCCTTGATACTTTTATTTCCTGAATCTTGAGACATTCTTTCTTTTCTTTTCTTTTCTTTTCTTTTTTTTTTTAATTTTTTTTTTTTTGACTCTATATAAACGAAAATACAACTAGATGGATGAAGGGTGATTTAGCTCCGGACTAGAGTAAATCAACTCAAAGGATGTATCGAACAAAAGAAAGCAATAAAAAATTTACCAAGCTTGAACAGCCTTCGCTCCGCTACCAACTGATACGATCCTTGCTAGGCTCATTTTTAGAGAAACGCTAAACCCTAATTCAAAAATGGAAACTAGTTTAGTTTCTAAATAATGACTTAAACGAAAATGGCAACAAGCCACCCTTCCAAATAAGTTATGAAACCCTAAAATAACATAAATAAAGTCTACTAAATAGGATAGAAGTGCAGGCTCCGCCGTTTACGTCAAAAGGCCCAAGTGGCTTTGCTTGCGGGTCCGCCGAATCACGTTTTAAGAACACAAGGCGTTTTCCTTATTCCCTCGAGCGTTCCCACTGAAATTTGGAGGGAAACTTCCTAACACATATATGAAGTGCTGGACTGAATATTGTGCGAGGAAATATGCTCCAATCGTCAAAAGGCTCGGCAGTGGCTTTTGCTGTCCAATGCGGGCTTGTGATTTGGGCCTGTCCCAAATCCTTCGGGCGTTTCCCCTGATTTTTGGCCTGGACTCCTATCTTGTATTATAAATGGTCATGGCCTGGTCAAAAATAGGAAAAGGGCGCTGGTGGACCTAAAGATCCGAGGTGGTCATGTGTAGCCCATCCGTAGGCGCGGACGCGGTGCGGATTAGGTTTACAAGGCGCGGCTGGGGTACGCGAAGGATGGCTTCCTCCGAGGCTGTCTCTGCCTTCAGTTCCATGTGTATGAGGCTGCTGAGCCTCATCTGCAGGGCTCGGGCCCTAGCACGAGTGATTGGGCCCGTGGGCGGCAATGGGAGGCTCGCGACTGCATCCTCCAAGGCTCGGGCCTTGGCCCGGGTGGTTGCGCCTGTGGGTGCATCACTAGGGTTGGCCCTGGCTGGGATCGTATCATTGACCATGCTGGTCTCATTGAACCAATTGAGAGCGTATGTGATACGATCCTTGTTAGGCTTGGATCGATGCTCCTGTTGCGATCGTTGTTCAAGGATGGACTTCGTGCGGAAATACTTGAATTGAACCCAAACGTGCACTGACCCTGCTAAGTCTTGATGCCTAGCCAACCCAGCTACGCGAATGAGGATCTTGATCGAACTCCTAACCCTCTAACCAGCACTTGGTTAGCAACCTAGGCAATCGAACAATGGGGGTGAACTTTCGATTTACTTGATATGCTCTTCGAGTGTTCGGACTCAAAGGATTCAAGGTTGTGTGAGACTTAAATTTAACTCAAGTGTTTTGGCAAAAAAAAGTCTGATTTTATTAAGCCAAGCGGCTGCCTTAAATAGGCGCAAGAAATACAAATCCTACGAGAACTAGAACTTCTATCTATACAAGAATTCGACTTGAATAAAAGCTAAAATAATTAATTAATTATAATACTAGTACTAAGATTATTAGTAGACCCAAGCAATCCTACACACGGTAGAATTGCGTAATGCGCGTCCTTCCTCAAGTCGAAGTCCTTGGTGCGCTAGGACTTGCGCATGCGTTGACCCGCTCGGCCATTCTCCCAAACGCGTCGGGCGTTTGACTTGAAACTTCCGTAGCCTCTTCTAGACCCTTGAAGCTATCTTGTAACTCGGTTGGAGCTTGGTAAATATTTCCCAAGTCTGACTTGGCTCGGGCGTCCGTTTCGTGGGCGCTAGCGTGCGCGCCGGGTGCGACCAGCAGCGTCACTGAGCGCGGAGTGTGCTCGCGTAGTACGGACTCCTCCACCGTAGCCTCGCGCTGAATCTCGTCATGTTGGAAAAAAGAAAGCTGGTTGGACAGGCGCTTGATGTGTTGGCGCGTCATCGGGCCAACGGGTGGCAAGGGCACGCGAGAAGGTGCGGCGTGCGTGCGATGCGTACTAGGGTTCGCATCAGTATGGTTGTGGGTGTTTGGATGTCGCGAGACCCAAAGTGTGGACAAGGAGGTTGCTGGCCACGTCCGCGCAGCTTCCATTGTCCATAATGATGGATATAACCATCCCATTTGCCACTCCTCTCGTATGGAACAAGTTATCCTGTTGCTCCATGACTTCGTCATCCTTTTTTATCATCATACTCAAGCTGCGCCGGATGACCAAGCACTTTTCCATGTCGCGGGGAGGAGGTGTTCTTAACGGTAGGTCTATGGTGTGTAGCTCATGCCAAGGCCGAGCTGATGGGAGGGTTAGGGGCGGTGTTTGTGGTTGTGTTTCGGGTTGTGTTTGGGCTAGGGTTAGGTCAATGTCACGGCTGCCATGTGTGATGAGGTGGCCGATGGGGGCTAGGCTAGAAGAGGGGTGCACGCCTTCCTAAAGGTCAACCCCGAGGCTCGTACTACACTCGTCCGCGCTTACCTCTAAGTCACATTGCCGTTGTGACCAAGAGTAGTCCCTAAGGAGTGGGTCATGTGATTGAGGTCTTTGGTGGTTTAAAATGTCTAGGTTTAGGCTAGGTGAGGGTGAAGGTGGCTGTTGGGCCGCCGGTGGAAGTAGTGTGGCAAGGGCCTCCAAAATGGCCAAGTTGGATTTTGCGAGGCTTGCTCCTTGATGGATTAGATCCTCCAAGTGGTGTGATATGTGATCTAAGTCTGAAGTGGAGGTGGCGCTGGTTCTATTTCAGTGACTATCCCCGGGCCAATATCAAAAGACATAATAGAAAGCACCTACAAAAAGAAACAAACGCAATTCAACAAATAAATAAAGGTTTAGTCGCTCCCTCACGTGTTTGGGCGCTCGTGTGTCACACAAACTTTCTAATGCTCTCACTAACTCACCCACTCGTATCTCCAAGCAAAACCAAGTAATGTGATACGATCATGCCTAACCTCATTCTCTCTATGTACCAGCACCACCTAAGCATTGGGTTCTCAGCCACAACTGTCCAGTGGCTAAGCATGGGGATCGCAGAACAAAGCTCGGCAACAAAAGCTCCATCCAAGAGGGCCAAGAATAATGATCCGATGGACAAGAAAATGACGTCTGATTTGCGCAAACAAAATCTAGATGGAAACGTAAAGATGTTAGCTTTCATTTGGGACACGTTTCAGGCCAATCGGACGGGTGGATCAAAAGTTAAGGTCGTCGACATTTTAGCGCGCAGATTCAACGAGCCAGCTTTGACGTGTGAACTTTCCAGTATAGCGTTTTGCCACTGCTTTAGAGGGGACATTAAGAGCTGTAATGCTTCCCCACTTGTGATAATTTATTGTAGTTCTTTCCTATATATAGAACATCAAGCTAGTGTTATTATTCAGATATAATTGCCAAGTGAAAAGCTAGAGAGAAATCCTCCTCTAGCCTTTTCACCAAGGCATTTATCCTAGTGTGATATTTGAGTGATTTAAGATTGTTTCCTTTCTTGTAATTCAAGTGTGTTCTCAAGTAATAAACAAGTTTTCCTTTGTGCTTTCAATCTGAGTTCAATCAAGTGTACTATCATCAAATCATCCTACTCCAATCCGAACACAAACCTTTCCATTCATCCTTTCTCATATCATCTATTTCCGCTGCACTTATACTCCATCTTCCATCATATTTCCTTCCATCTTCCAATCTGCCTTGTGTCACAACTCCAAGCTAGATCCTCCTTCAACATAGATTCAAACTCCCCTTACAAAGGAGGTTGGATCTTATCAAGTGGTAGCGGAGCTCTAGCCGCTTCGAGTTGCCTTCTGTTGCCTTTCTTCTTTCCGAGTCTGTCCAGAAAATTCACCATATTCCTGTCTCGTTTTGTGAGTAATACAGCTCACAAAGATCTGAATTTTTGTGTCAAACACCTTCGTCCTGTTCTTAACAATTTTCGTGTTTTGGTCGTCCTGAAATTCTATGAAAATAATACTCGTTCTGATCAAAACAAAAAGTTGCACAGATTCACATCCGAGAAAAACATACCTGTATTGTTGGTCTGATTAAAGTACTTTCCAGACGGAATTATCTCTTCCTTCCTTGACAAAACTTGTATCTCTACATCTTAAAAGTCTTCCTGTAAAATTTCGTGATCTTTAGACATCATTTTCTATTTCTTTGACTCCAAATCGAAAGTCTGCACCAAGCTGTCCGAAAATTCAAGCAAGAACAGTCTTGGTGTTCTTCAAGCTCTTGATGTGTTATTGAGTTTTCATGTGAAGAAAAATGTTATAGGACATTCTTTGAGCCAAAAGTCCAGCCCTTACCCATCCATGCACAACCCACATTCCACTCCTAAAAAGTAAAACATTCTCTTGCACCCACTTATTCTTGTCTCAATATTCTCTTACACCTCATCCACTTGCTAAAAGACATCCATGTGCAAGACTTATCATCTTTCCATTACTCTTCCAAAAATCAGAACTTTCCCTACAAATTCTTCCAAGATCAACCTTGATTGACTCAAAAATCAGAAACATTTGTTCTCTAAATTCAAAATAAATAAATAAATAAATAAAAATTTCCAAGTGTTGTTTCAATTATTCATTCTTTTAAATTCTATACCACCTACATGGGCGGTTGCAATCTTTAAAATCAAGCATTTCCATTTCCGTTATTTACATTCAAGTTCATTTCAATTCCGTTATTTCCATTCAAGTCATTTACATTCAAGCTCCAAGGGAGGCCTTGTCGCCCTTTTTACTTTCTGTCCTAGGGTCGGTTCTACCACCCATTCTTTACAATTCAAGTCATTTCCTTTCAGCTATTTAAATTCAGTCATTTAAATTTCAGCAATTTACTTCAAGTAATTTACTTTCTTGTATTTTACTTTCTTGCTCAAAGGGAGGCTTTGCCGACCTCTTTATTTTCTTTCCAAGGTTGGTTCTACCATCCTTTTTCTTATTTTCGTTCAGCTATTTCAATCCTTGAATTTATAAATTTGAATGAACTCAAAACAAAAAAAAAATTGAACAAACAGAAAGGACACTGTTTGAGGACATTATTTGGACAAAAGGAAAATGGAACAATCTTGTGAGGCTTGAGTGTATAAGTGAGGACAATCTTTACGAGAGTTTCAGACACGAGAGCAAACACGTGAGGGAGTGAATTGTTTTCAACTAACATATATACATACATCTAGTTTGTTTATTTTTGCAGGTAAAATGACTTCCTACATCTCTTGTCAATCAAGCTATGGCCTAGGTCCCTCTGAACAAGGCCTTGGCCGTGGCCCCTCTACTAATGGTCGCAACCATCGAGAAAACTCCACTTCTCTCCATCGACAAATTCAACTTCCCATCTTTAAAAGAACATCCTTTTCGGCCGACTTTATTGAATGGGAATATCAACTCGTAAAAACATTTGAATGTCATCAACTTTCGGAAAAACAGAAAATTAGACTTGCTTACAAGACATTTGATGACATTGCTTATGATCGGTGGTACTCTACTAGCCATGAAGGTGAAAGGGGTAGGATTGCAACTTGGGCTGAAATGAGACATGTCATGAGACAATGTTTTGTGTCATCATATTATCAAGAATTCTTAGAAGACGAGTTGTCCTCCCTTCAACAAGGAACCAAAACCGTGATAGAATATTATCATGAGTTTGTTGATTTACTCATTAAGACTTATCTTCAAGAAGAGGAGGGCATGATCATGGATTTATTTGAAAGTGGGTTAAATAGAACGATTAGAAGACAACTTGAACTCTATGAGTTTACAAGCTTGCAATCCATGATGATCCATGCTTGTGGAGTTGAAGAACAAGAATCCTTGATGAAGCAAAATAGTAGCTTCATCCATTGTTGTCCGAGTAACATGAAGGCTCCTACTTCCATTAACATAGAGCACAAGCCGAGCCAAGCACACCAAGGAGATTGCACTCACCAAAAACAGCCACCATCCTCTCAATCGTTTGAACCAATTGTAACTGAAAAATATAATTTGATTGAAGAGAGTGTGACTGAAAATACAGCAATGATGAGTGAAAAATGTGAGGTTGTACATGAGGTGCAACAAGAGAGTGAGTGTGAACGAGAGAAGAAAGTAAGAGAAGAGAAAAATACACGGCATGAAAATAGCAAGCATGCCAATGAGAGTGAGTGCAACCACACCCTTGAGAATGAGTTGAGTGAGCCCGTTGAACCAAATCAATTTCAAGCTTCCGACAGCTTTTTGTTTGAACTCAATTCTAACAATCCATTGTTGGAACTTGAGAATGACACAAAAGAAAGGTCTGAAGGGTGTGAAGAAGGAGACCTTTCAATTTCAGCCATAACTTTGGTGACAAAGAGTTCGAACAATCTTTCCAAAATTGAGGCCAAATGCCTAGAAGAAACTCCTTTCCATTTCCGTGCTGAAATACTAAATACGATTATCACCTTGATTGCCAACAATGGAGGTGTAGTCAAAACAACAAGACCTCTTTTGGTACTTAAACTGAATCTCTTCATTACTAAACCTTCCAAGGCCATCTCATTTCACTTGATCCATCTTGATAAAGAGAAAAAGACTAAAGGACAATCTCTTTTGTCCTTACCACAAAACAACCCCCATAAAAGAAGTAAGCATGGGTCGAGAGATAGTGAGCAAAACAACCCGCATGAAAAAAGTGAGCATGCCAGAGAGATACACACACATGAGAGGAGTGAGCAAATAGAGAATTTGAGAGAAGAAGGTGAGGAAAAGAAACAAACAGAAATTGTGGGAGCTATTGACCCAATGAGCGTGCCTTTGAGCAATGAGGGTCAATTAGCTCATTCTAACCTTGACACTTCTTTTCCTATTGCTTGTGTGTTTTTCTTGCAGGAAATTTCTAAGGGTTGTCAAGACTATACGTGCCCAAATGTTCCAAGGAACAAAGGTGGTTTCAAACCATCCATCCTAGGGGGTATAGGGAGCGTAATTGTTCAACAATGGTGCTCGAAACGGCAAGGTCATGAGAATATGGATGACACTCCTCCCTACACTTTCAAGCCAAAACAAACAAGGGAAGGCGTTGTTCTTAATGTGCTCACCAAGAGGTATGTGTTCTCACTCAATCAGAATGATAAATTCTTTGATTTTGAACCTTTTAAAAGCTCATATGAACATGGTAAAGAATTAGGAGAACGCACTCCATGCCCAAAGGATCCCTATTTGCATTTCATTGAACATGATAAATTCTTAATAGGACATCACCAATTTTGTAAGACCGAAACTGAAAAATTACTTGTGTTACAAATACCTGGGATAACGACACGTGATCTCCTTCAAATTACTAAAGCTTTTTATGCTCTAAAAGAACAGTTCTTTGATCACGTCTTCTTTCAACATGATACTCAATTACATGACATTCTTATGAGCATTCTGAATGATAGTCGTACTGAATTACTGAAACATTTTTTGTACACTAAATGGAAATCAAAGAATCCGCACAACAAGTTTACCAAAGGTCATGCGCAACAAGCTTCATTTGAATTTACTATTTTTGAGGTTGAATATGAGATTTCATCCCTGAATTCTCTTGATCTCTCTCCATGTGCTTTAACTAATTTTAAGTGTGAGGGAACCATGAATACTCAAGCGCCCAACGGAAATAACAAGGAAGAATTGCTTACATCTTTCAAACAGGACCAATGGATCGCTTGATCCTTTTCCTTTGCCAAATCTCCCTCCATTTCATCCATGCCAATATCCTTGACCTACCAAGTAAGTATGGGTCCATGAACACATCCTTCTATCTTACTAACTTGACCCTTTGCCATGTAGGAGAGGACGAATTTCAAGAACTGGATTCGAGGACGAATCCTTTTGAAGAGGGAGAGGATGATGTGATCACGATGCGTCAAAAGAACCCATGCACATCCACATTTCAAGTATGGGTCCTAGACATTCAAGAGGATCCGCGCACCACTCCAAGGCCTCCAGAAAATCCTAACTTACTCAACTCGCATAAAGGCCCGTCAACAAAAGTTCCATCTAGGAGGACAAATCATCATGAGCATATGGACAAACAAATGAGAGAAGACGAATTTAATGTAATGGATTCGAGGACGAATCCTTTCAAAGGAAGAGGTGATGATACGATCATGCCTAACCTCATTCTCTCTATGTACCAGCACCACCTAAGCATTGGGTTCTCAGCCACAACTGTCCAGTGGCTAAGCATGGGGATCGCAGAACAAAGCTCGGCAACAAAAGCTCCATCCAAGAGGGCCAAGAATAATGATCCGATGGACAAGAAAATGACGTCTGATTTGCGCAAACAAAATCTAGATGGAAACGTAAAGATGTTAGCTTTCATTTGGGACACGTTTCAGGCCAATCGGACGGGTGGATCAAAAGTTAAGGTCGTCGACATTTTAGCGCGCAGATTCAACGAGCCAGCTTTGACGTGTGAACTTTCCAGTATAGCGTTTTGCCACTGCTTTAGAGGGGACATTAAGAGCTGTAATGCTTCCCCACTTGTGATAATTTATTGTAGTTCTTTCCTATATATAGAACATCAAGCTAGTGTTATTATTCAGATATAATTGCCAAGTGAAAAGCTAGAGAGAAATCCTCCTCTAGCCTTTTCACCAAGGCATTTATCCTAGTGTGATATTTGAGTGATTTAAGATTGTTTCCTTTCTTGTAATTCAAGTGTGTTCTCAAGTAATAAACAAGTGTTCCTTTGTGCTTTCAATCTGAGTTCAATCAAGTGTACTATCATCAAATCATCCTACTCCAATCCGAACACAAACCTTTCCATTCATCCTTTCTCATATCATCTATTTCCGCTGCACTTATACTCCATCTTCCATCATATTTCCTTCCATCTTCCAATCTGCCTTGTGTCACAACTCCAAGCTAGATCCTCCTTCAACATAGATTCAAACTCCCCTTACAAAGGAGGTTGGATCTTATCATAATGTAGCTTAGCACAAACTCTAAGACACAAAACAGCACAAGGAAAACAAGGAAAACACGCTTAGAAAGAAAGGTAGAGAGGGCCGAAATGAAATTCAAGGGATTGATGCGTTGAATTTCAATGGCCAAGAGTAGAAATAGTATAGGAAACAAGGCATGAAAACTCAAGACACAAAGGAAAGGCTAGCTCAAAGTACAACTCAAGAAGAAAAGGAAAAGGAAAATTGAATCCGGATTGGAATGCACAAAATTCAGCCGAAACTTGTGTTCTTCCACAAGGACACTTCAAACGCAATGTAATTCACTTCAATGCACATACACAAGTAGCTTCTTGCTTATGACTCCTTTGCTAATCTCTCTTCTTCTTCTTTTTTTTAGATGTGAGGAACTTGATCACTTTTTCTTTATTTAAATTTTTTTTTTTTATCTTTTTCTTTTAGTTCCCTTCTTTTCTTTTCTGTTTTTGCAAAGAGTGAAGAAGACTCACTTGTATGACAAGTATTTTTAAAGAAGAAGTGAAAGATAAGTAGTTTATGCTCTTGATTTTTTTTTTCTTTTTCACTAAAAGCCAAAAAGTGTGAGGTGGCAAGTGAAGATGATGTGTCCAAATGTGTGTGGATGACAAGGCAAGTGACAAGGCAAGTGATGTGGCTGTGTATGACAAGCAAACAAGGTGTTAAGGGTGTAAATTAGGGCCGGCCTAGTGTGGTGAGCAAGCTGAAATGCTTGGTTCACAATTGAGGAAAATACTAGGCTCACAATTGAGGTGATGTGGCCAGCTAGGGTTGGAGCAAAAATTGCGGCACTTAGCAAGAAAACAAGCAAGTCCACATGGCTCTCATGGCCACTATAGAAAGCTCCAATAACTTCAGCAGCAATTGTACTTAAACAAGATGAAATAAACACCAATTTGATGCACACACACAAACACAAAATATTTTAGCAATTGTGTTCTTCCAAAAATCAGCACACTAAAAGACAAAAATTACAGTGCCTGAGGTTTTGAGCGGGTCTCCTTCTTACCCAGATCGAGAGTGGGTTCAACCGGCGGATGATCGAGAGGCGTGCTTCTTGGAGCTTTAATACTACGTCCAATTACAGTGCCTGAGGCAAGCGTGGAGCCACCGAGAGGATCCTGCCACTGCCATAGAATTCCAACAATGGATGATGGATGAGATACAGATGGTCCTAGAGCCCTAAACGGAGGGGCAAGTGCTACCCCATCTGGTTCTTTTTCGGCTGGTGTGGTGCTTTCATGGCTACCCGAATCTGTTCTTCGAGTTCCTCCACCCTTGCTTCTAATGCTTGAACCTTTTTGATAATTTGCCATAACTTACGCTTGGTTATGGAAAGCGTATGAGGAACCAATTGCCTTTTGGAAGCCATGATTTATTTTCTGAAAAAAAAAACAAACAAATGGATATATATATATCGCAAACATGGAGAATTATGGAAATAATTGAGACAAAATTATAAACAGAGAAAAAACGCGAATTAATTTACCCGTGAAAAATTGCGGAATTTTTTTGCATACATGGAAAAAAATTGCGGAAGAATTTACACACATGGAAAAATTTTCGGAAAAAATTGTCAATGTGAAAAATTGCGGGAAAAGTTGTACTCGTGGAGCAATTTGCGGAGAAATTGCCACACGTGGAAAAATTGGGAAAAAGATTGGGCACACATGGAAGAACTGTGGAAGGATTTGGCACACGTGAAAGAATTGCGGAAAAAATTTGTACACGTGAAAGATTGCGGAAAAATTGTACACGTGAAAAAATTGTAGATATTGAGAAATTGTGGAAAAATTTGCAAACATGGAGACATTGTAAGAAAACTTGCAAATATGGAGAAATCGCAAAAGAATTGCAAATGTGACAAATTTACGGAAAAATTTGCCAATGTAGAAATTTTGTGGAAAAGGATTTTCAATGTGGAAAATTTGCGAAAAAAGATTTCCAATGTGGAAAAATTGCGAAATCAGTTGTAAAATATGGAAAAATTTGAGAAATCAGTTGTAAAATGGGAAAATTTTAAGAAATCAGTGGAAAAAAGTGAAACAAAATAGCAATATATACATATCAATATGATGCATATTGTCACGGGATGAAGTATTTTGTGCAGCGATTTGACTCGTGCGGCACCTAGCTAGCTCACCCTTGGCTTGTTAAGTCAGCCTAAACCACCAAAGCACAAAGCTTGAACACTATTAGCACAAGAAGAACTATGAAAGGAAAGCACACGAGATAACTTGGAGAAGAATGCTATATTGCACACAAGACTTAGTTTGCTATACACTTGCTTACTAAGAACTTGGTTGAATGTACAAATGAGTGCCTACCCCTATTTATACACAAAGGCCTCTTCAATGGACGGCCAGGATCCACTTGATCCAACGGTTCTCTTTGATGGTTCTAGAATCCTTCTAGAACCCTCTTTGTCTACACCCTTCTAGAATGCTTCCGGAACTCTCTAGGTCATTCTCCACTTAGGCTAGAGTTCTCTTGACCCTTCCGAAGTCTTCTAGGTCGTTCCCCATAATGTCTAGACTTATCTAGGCTCTTTCGGAACCTTCCGGCACGTTGGAGCACACTTGGGCGCCTATGTTTATATCTTGGCCGACCATCCCATGAGTCCGTCCATGAATGGTCCCTCACAACCTCTCTCGGCTCCTAAGTTCTCCTCCTTGTCCCTCTTGTCCGCACTTTGGCCCGTACGTCCGAGCCATCCGCGTGCCCTCCTGGCACTTTGGCACACCCTCGAATTTTGGGGCGTGACAATATGCGGGGTGACACCAACTATTTTTAAACTGGCTGGAAGGTTCCCGGATGATACCATAGATGTAGTCCCTTAGTAAATAGATACGAGAGCGCTTACCGAATCATAAAAGGATCCGGGGTGCTCAACCCATTTAGGGGTTCAAGTCCGAGTGAGGGTTCGTGAAAGCTTACCAAGGTGTGGGCCCCAAGACTTCACTACTACCGACCTAATCCTATTTAGAGATGCTCGATGATAGGGATTATGCATGGATATGCATATGCAATGACAGTTTATTAAAGCGAGTAACACATCAACAAATCATGTGTAAACAATTTACAGAAGCAAATAAATACATGAAAAGCAATTAATCGGGCAAAAAGATCATGTGATAATATAACAATTTATCATATCAATTAAATACATGAAAAATAATTAATCATGTACAAAAATCATATGAAAAAAAAAACACCTTGAAAAAAAATCTGGCTCCGACCCTATTAGTCCTAGTGAAGTCGCCAAACTGTGGCACCCCCTTTTTGGATTTTTATTGTGCGACGCGGGTTTGGGACGAGATGTTAGACGAAATTGGACTCATCTCACATAATGCATATGAAGTCGCCACCCTATTTTGGTTCTAGGTTTAGGGAACCTATCGTTTGAGAACATGGCAGAAAATAAAATAAAAAGCTAAGAAAGAAATGGTCTAAACCCGAGAACAGCGGTTTGAGGTCGTATTATGGACTCGGGAAGGTGTTAGGCACTCGAGTCACATCCTAAAAAGGTTACCGGAAAAAATAGGTGTTTTATATCATGCTTGAAAAAAAAGTCCTTATCTATGTGATCATGCCCAATGAATTAATTAAATTCTAACAATTCTATATATTCATGCATACAAGCGTATATGCGGAAATAAACAAGCATACGAGAATAAATAAATATTACAAGCATACGAGAAATAAATAAACCGTACAAGTGCGAAAATTAGAGGTGTCAATCCGGGTCCGCGGGCCTGGACCCGACCTGGACCTGGATAGACCCGAACAATCTGGGTCTGGTCCCGGTCCAGGCCCGGCTAAATCCTCCTGGACCCGAAATTTTTTTTTAATTAATTTATTTATTAAATATACTTATTCTTATTCTTTTCCTTTTTTTTCCTTTTTCTACCCTTCTTCTTCTTCTCTAATCTGCATCTCCATTTCCTCCTCTCCTTTTCTAATCACCACCACAAAACAACAACCAGCAAACACCACCACCATCTGCATCTCCTTCTCCATTTCCGCACCTTCCCCGATTCCGCCGGATCTGGGCCCGCCCTTCTCCATTTCATCTCCTTCTTCATTCCCACCAAAACTCAGTCATCTTCCTCATTCTTTTCTTTTTCTTTTTATCTTTTTTTTTTCTTCTTTGATTCTTTCTGCCAAGTCACAAAACCCACATGCTTTCTTTTTCTATTTTATTTCCTCTTTTTCTCTCTTCTTTTTTGACTTTTTTTTTCTATTGACATCTTTGCTTTCTTTTCTTTCTTCTGCTCTTTCTTTTTTTCTTTGCTGATTGATGATGGGATTGATGATTTGTTGGTCGAATTGATGTGTAAACGGTGATGGCTTGCGGGATTGATTTTCGGTGGCTGTTGGATTGATTTTCGGTGACGACGAGGAGAAGGTGTGGCTGCGCGCGGACTAAAGAAGAAGAAGTGAAGAACGAAGAGAGAGAAGGGACTAAAGAAAAAACCCTAGTTTTTTTCAAGTTGTACAACAATTTCCGGGTCCGGGGCTAGACCCCGGATAGACCCGGTCCCGATCCTGTGGACCCGAAATTTTTTGGGTCGGGACAAGACCCGGTCCCGTAAACAAACGAGACCAAAAATTGGTCCCAGACCCGACCCGAATTGCCGGGACCGGGTCGGGTCCACGGGTCCTGGACTCCTTTTGACATCTCTAGCGAAAAAAAATAAACAGTACAATTATACAATTACATGGCACGAAAACAACGGGCCGAAAAATTAGGCTCGGCCCACAGCTGGCTCAAGCCCAGCCTAAGCCAGCAGATGGGCTGGCTGTGGGCTGAAGCAGCCCACCTTTCTTCCTCGCGTTGGGCCAGAGGCTCAGCTTCTCCTTTTGCGCGCTTGGGCGCGCCAACGCTAAAATTCAAAACAGAGAGGGTCGTTGCTCTCCATTGTTCATCATCCCCTTCCTTGCGTTGTCGGCACTACTGCCGGTGACCAAGGTCCGGCCACCTGCAACAAAATAGAAAATATTTTCCACCAAAATTATCCTAACAACAGCAGCAATTTAACCAAGAAATTTATTTTTTCAAAACAGTGATTAATTAAATGAAAATGAATTAATTTTTAATTGAACAAAAACTTGAAATTCGCCTGAATCGTTCAACGATTCATTAAAAAGAAGCAAGTTAATTAAACTAGAGATTTTAACAAAGCTATTTGAAAGCAAAACGAACATTTTTCTTTATCAAAACACGAACAAATGATTTTTTGAAAACAAATGCATAAAACGCTTAAACAAGCAAAATTTTGAACTGGGTGTAACTTCAACCAAAGGGTTGAATTAAGCAGTTGTTCGTGATAGAGAACAGTGCTAGAGAGAGAAATTATTCTTGGATTGGCAAAGAAAAAGCTTGGCGAATGCTTGCTATTTATAGGCGAATAAGTCAGTTCGCGCGAGTGACTTTTGACGACAGGTTGCGCGTGGTCGGGTGAGCTTGGAGTGTGGGCATGAGCAGTGCAACGATGGGACGGGACGTGGTATTGATCTCTTTCGGCGATGATCGAGGCCGAACGTGAGGAGCAAGACGGAAAGGAGAGATGAACTGAGCTCTCTGTTTTGTTGCAGAAAGGTGGTGAGGTGAGGAAGAGGGGAAAGACCTATTAATTAGGGAGCCGTTTGATCTTGAAAGTCAACCAGATCAACGGTGGTGATGAATCTTGACTTCTCCCTTTCTTAGTTCAAGCTGGTGGTACGAGCAATTTTGCCTGAAAATGAACAAAAAACTCGAACCAAAATTACTAAAATGTAGAATAAAATAAACTAAGATAAATGACATTCAGTGAGCGACGAAAAGTTCCTTGTATAGTTTGATAAAAATTCGCATGTAAGTGATAAAAGTTCGAACGTGAAAAATGCTAGGATAAAAATGGACCGAAATGCAACAAAATGGCATGAGTTAAAATAATAATAAAAAATAAGTAGCTAATGAGCGAAATTTTCCGACCCTCGGTTTCGAGAATTTTACTCGGAACCGATACGAGTTCGAACGGAAAAAGCGATAAAAATGTGAAAAAACTATGAAATAAAATTTAAATGACAGGCAGCGTCAAAATAAACATCAGTTGGACAAAAATAAACGGACGTATGATTTTTAGAAAAATGACGTTAGAAATGCGGAAACATTTTGATGAAAAAATTAAAAGTCAAAAATCAAGTAGCAATAGTTGCCCCCCACTTTACTGTCTTATCAAAAATTAGGTGTAACCAAGATTTTTGATGAGCAGTAAAGATGGTTGCTCCCGTGCTAATGCAAATGCAGACTTACCTTGGAGTGGGTGATTTGTGAATTCTGACATGGGCGAGGGTACTACTCGCAATCCCTAGGTTGATGTTGAAAGTAAAGTCACGCCCGAGCGAGGGTAGTACTCGCAACCTTACGCTGATGCAAGGAAGTAAATTGCTGAAACGTAAACTTGAGATCCGAACGGGAACACCGCAATTGTCGGTAATGGACATTATCAATGAGAATTTATTGACGACCCCGTCGATAGAGAAGAAGTCGCAAATGCGTTTGATCAACGAGTTTTTCTTTTCGCTAATTTATCGACGAACAACTCTCATCAATAATTCCAGATATGCTACGCCTGTCAATTACTGCGCAGGAAACACACGAATTACGAACGAGACCCCACCCTTCGATAAACGCTTATTTTTGTATCAATGCGTGTACACCCGATCGATAACTCACAGATTTGTAAAGTGAGTATCGACAAGTATTCAT
The DNA here is from genome assembly GCA_963691705.1 of Viola odorata. Lineage (NCBI taxonomy): Eukaryota > Viridiplantae > Streptophyta > Magnoliopsida > Malpighiales > Violaceae > Viola > Viola odorata. Next base: position 37,517,575 of record OY829541.1, read on the forward strand.
CGATACATTCCTACTGAGTTATCGAAGGGAGTAATCCCGTCTATAATTCGCGTGTTTTGCATACAGTGCTAATCCTGTCGATAATGAAATGCAATTCCTTTTTTAATTCAAAAATATATATATTGATTATTAAATAAATTGTGATAATAATTATTAATTGTTGCTGGTTTAATTAATAGATATAAATTTTAATTATATTTGCAGATTTTATTAATAAATTCCAATCTTAAATTTTTCATATTTGATTAATCATACTCTAATATTTATTATATTTCATATTTAATAAAATAAATATAAATACAATTTAAATTATTATTATTATTATTATTATTATTATATTACCAACTAAATAGTACAATATAGATAATTGTTTGCATATTTCAATTAGTAAAAAGGTTAGAAGTAATTGTACTAATATATAGAAAGTGCAATATTTGCATAATATACATCACATACAATTTATATACAGCAAAGGTTCTCCAATAGATGGGTCGAATGCCCACTATATAGAGTGGAAGATCCTCCAACCCCCTCGTTACGCATCCTCTCAATTTGAGCAGAAATATCCATTTGTGTTTGAGCTAACCGCGCATCTCGTGCCTTCGCCTCTGCCTTTTGTGTCTCTAGCTAGCAACTACCGAAAAACAAGAATGTAAGTTCATACATTTTTCACAAGTTTCTCTGAAATTGTAAATGCAAGAGATTCTTGTATACTTATAATTAGATCCTTTGAACTTACAGGATGCTTTGCCATCATTCTATCAAACAATACTGAGTCAAGCAATTAGTCAAACAAGTCATGGGCATTAAAGAAAGTAATGAATACCATGGGCTTATTTCTTTGATAATTTTGATAAAAGGATAGGGTTTATAATTAGTAAATTTTAAAATGAAAAACTAAGGATAATAATAAAAATTTAAATGCAAGTGAAAGATGAGTAGAGTTGGATGATGGTTTTTATTCTTTTTATTAGTATCCTTTTTTATTTAATTATTATAATTATTATTTAACAAAAAATTTATGCAAGCCCAATTATGCCTTAAGCATTTTTTATAAATTATTTGGTAATTAAATATTAGTTTATAAAATTAATTTAATAGTTAACTTTTTTTTAAAAAAAAGATTTTTTTTGCAATCGTATAAAAGACAAACACCAACAATTCACAACATATGCTATGGATCTTATTCATGCAAAATAGGTATATATACAATTTGTTTTCTTTATGTTTTAGAATATTTTAAAAAAATCAAATTTAGAATTACATGTCTTATAGCCGAGATAAAAAAAATCTACAAATTAAAAAAAAATCAAATCTGCTCCTTTTATAGTAGTATTAAGTGTTTGTGACATAAATTAAATAATTAAGTATAATAATATTAGAGATGAATAGACATTAATTAAGTCTTTTTAGTATATAAATTAATTTTTATTAGTATAAATAAATAATTTTGTTATTCATAAATAGATAGATTATATAACAATTAGTTCTAATAATAGTAAGTGTTAATAAACTCTTTTGAACATGATTTCACAGTAAATGATCCATCCACTCCTAGATGGTTTCCAAAAAGAAAGGTCTCCTTGGTTGTTTACTACCCTTTGGTCTTATCATCTGGATTCCTCCGTTATCTCTTAGTACATGCATATTAGGAGTAGATTACATATCTAGTCTAGGAATCTACCTATTTATAAAATGAATGGAAGTTGTAGAAAATCCAAGTTCATCTCATCCTATTTCTTTCTTTCAACTGACGTGGAAGTCAATAATGACAGTGTCAGTCAACTCTGATGCGACCAAAAGTAAATCCACTGTTGAGAAGAAAAGGGAATAAAAGGTTTGAACATGCAGACATCATTAACTACTGATTTTGATTCCTGCGTGCAGGATAGAGATTCGATCAAAACGCAGTGAACAAAGGAAATTATTACCAAGCACCGAACCGAAATGCAGAGAATGTTGAGAAGAAAAAAATAGAGGAGACGTGGGCAAGTACAATTTTATCCCCAGCCGACATCTTATCTTAACTTACCTTACCTAACATACATGGGCAGTTTAGTAAATTCACTTCTGCTTGCATCTGTAAATTTTCCCATGAATGGCAAAACATCACTACAAGAAAGGAGTATTTAGGCAATTTCTTGTTTTCACTTGGGCCCATAACACATATATTTTTGATCGCATTCAATATAATATAAAAAGTGCATCCTTATTCAAACTTCAAAATTCAGATATCAATAATAAAATAACATCTTAATTAAAAAAACGATGTCATTATTAAAATGTTGTTTTTCATATCTTCAATGCTAAAAAATCATCGTAATTCACTACTGACTTATTTTAGGAGCTATTAGTTGGATTAATAGAATTAATATATAATTAATTATTAAAATATCAAAAAAGAAACAATAATTAATCATTATTTTAATTTTTACAATTTTTTGGAAGGAAGGAGTTTATATTTGTGACGGAACCGTGGATGTTATTTTCAAAAGTGATTCTCAGATACTCATTTCGCAAATCAATCGTGAAGGTTCAAAGGATTTAGTTTCTTTAGTTTTTCACAAGAAGTAAGGTGGCTACTCTATAATAATTTTCTTTCTGGTCAAGCTATCTAGTGTAACATCCCAACGAGAAATTAAATACACCCGACATATATAGCTCTACGTTTGTTTATTCACCGAGTACATCTCATAATTTCTCCATTTCAATCTCTCCAATGTTAAGAAACTCATTATTCTTTACCGGGAGAAGGCATCCGGGAATCCCCACTGTTATTATTTTCATTTTAGTTGGTCCCCAAAACGTTTTTTGGTTCCTACGGGTACCTGGCGTTAGGACCGTTAGTCACCACAGGTCCCCGCCATCAAATTGGACCCTAACGGACACTAACGGCCGTTAACTCCGAATTTTTTAATATTATCTCTGAAAAAGTACTGTTAACTGGGGCCCATTTACTAGATTTTCCAGATTTATTATTTTCTTAATATCTAAAAATATTAATTTTATTAATTAGTTAATTTATTTTTTTTAAAAAATTAATAAAACTTAAGTTAAAAAAACAAAAAAAAATATATTATTAAAATTCCAAAATCTTTTTCTTAATCCCCCACGTGATTTCTTTTTCTTTTCCTAAAATCACTAAGCCCCCACTTTGGAAATTTATCAACCAATCAACACTTGCAAAAATAGAAATAAACCAAAAAAACCCAAATATACAGAACAAGTCAAAAAATTACTACCTTAACATCAAATTCGACAAAATCAATTGCAAATTTAGCAGCAACCCTAATTTCTCCTCCTCCAAAAGAAAATTTTCCCACAATTTTTTCCAATTAGAATTTCACTTTTGTTTTATTCCCCTCCACAATAATAATTTTGCCCCCACTTATTTTGGCACTCTCCCGATTCCCTCTACCTTTTCAAAAATCAAAAACCGAGCCATCTTCTTCTTCCTCTCAAAACCCTAACCAGCTCCCTAAATCCAAACCTCCAAAATCAAGCCATGGTACTCACAAGAGGAGGAGCAAGCACCGGCTCCAAACACACCACAAAATCCAGAAAAAATCCCAAGCAAAAGACAGCCGCACCAACCACCGCCGAACTACCCAACCACAGCCACATTACCGCCGGCCAACGGTCAGATTTATTATCATCTTCACCTTCTTTACAGATCTAGATCTATTGTTAACGGGAAGCAGCAGACCAGCGGTGGTGGGAGAGAAGGGGTTGTTGGTTTCAGCAGTGGTTGATGGGTGGGATTTGGGTTTGTTTCGCGGCTGGGTTGAGGAACAGTGGATGCGGTGGTGATGGATCGGTGGCTGCGGTGGTTTGGTTCAGGTTTGGCAGAGGGGATAGAGACTGAATGGATTATTGGTTCGATTTTGTAGAGGTTGTGGAGTTTAATTTGATGATTTGGTTCAGGTTTGGCAGCGGCGGCGAGGATGGTTTGCTCCGGCGGTGGGTGTGATTGATTTTGGCTATTGGTTTGGTGGTTGTCGATTTGGGTCGAGGCAGAGAGGGAGATTGAGGTGAGGCAGAGAGGTTGAGTTTTGGTGATTTGTGGCTGGATTTGTGGAGGAGGTGCGGCGGTGTGTGGTCGGTTGTGGAAGATAGCAGACAGCATTACAATCCGGAGGATTGAGGATTGTCAAATTAGGGCAATTCTTGTTGCAGTTTTGATTCTTTTTGGGTTTTATTTTGTTTGCATATGAACTTCCTTATTGTGATCATGTATTGCCTGAAATTTTGAATGGTGATTATTTCAATGTATTTGCAATTTTGATTCACGTGATGGACGAAATGAATGGGTATTATGCAATCTGACATTTTTAAATTAAGTAAAAAAAATGTAAAAGAAAAAGAAAGAATGAAAAAAAAATTAAAAAATGGAAAATGGATTTGAACGGATAATAGAAAATTGTTACTAAAAATAATTCAAACTTAAGTTTTACTCCCTCCGGACTCAAATAATTGTCACTTTTCTACGATTTCTTTGGACACTATTAATTGTCACTTTACCTTTTTCAACAGTATTTTTTAGGTAACATTACTAAAATGCCCTCTTCATTAAAATCATTTCTCACGACCTCACTCTCCTCACTTTTTTCTTTTCCTTTCTTCCTTCCTTTCCTCTCCTCTCACAGCAGCATCACTCTCCTCTCCTTTGTTTCTTTTTTTTCTTTCCCTTCCTCACGACCTCACTCTCCTCTCTTCTTTTTGGTAGATCGTGGTTATGGGTGGCTGTTTTGGGAGTTTGGGTGTGTTGATTTGGTGGTTGTTGGTGCTGGTCGGGGCTGATGATTGAGGGAGGCAGTGGGTGGTTGGGTGGTTGTTTGTGGTTGCCGGCGGTGATGATTGATGGTGTCTGTTGGTTTCTTGAGTTTGGTTGCAGATCGGGTGACTTGGGATGGATTGAATTTATTTGCAGATCTAGTTTTTTGAGTTTGGTTGCAGATCTGATTTCTTAGGTTTGGAGGAGACTAGAGAGGATTGTTAATTGTTTGAAAACTAAGGGTATTTTCGAAACAAAAAATATTTATAAAAAAAAAAATTAAAGCCTCTAGACGCGCACTGTGCCAGAAAGACACCCTTTTGCGTCCAGAGGGAGTATTAATTTTTTTTTTAAAAATAAATTAACTAATTAATAAAATTAATATTTTTAGATATTAAGAAAATAATAAATCTAGAAAATCAGGTAAATGGGCCCCAGTTAACAGTACTTTTTTAGAGATAATATTAAAAATTTTGGAGTTAACGGCCGTTAGTGTCCGTTAGGGTCGAATTTGACGGCGGGGACCTATGGTGACTAACGACCCTAACGCCAGGTACCCGTGGGAACCAAAAAACGTTTTGGGAACTAACTAAAATGAAAATAATAACCGTGGGGACTCCCGGGTGCCTTCTCCCATTCTTTACCATAGCAGTACTTCCAAACCATGACAAAACCCACAACCTATTATCAGAAACAACAAACCACAACACTGCTACACAGAGGCAGCCTTAACAGAAAAAATGCAATTCTTCATCATCCAACAGAAACCCCAAACAGCTACCAATCCAACACAAAGGTAACGAAAAAATTTAGAATGAGTCTAAAATTCCGGAACGAGAACTAAAAACATAAACGCTAAACTTAGAACAGCATACAGAAAATGAAGCTAGCTTCCTAGTTTCATCAGGGCCAGGAACCAAAGAGAACTTTGATGTTTCAGCGATCATATGACCTACTTTTGCCTAAGAAAAAGCAGGTCAGATCTGGATTGCTTTGCCTTCCTGCAACCAATTTATCAATAGCTGAATCTGGGATCTTTATGCCAGCAACATGTGAATGTAGGATGAAATGCCTCAAATTCACATGTTCTTTTAAACGCCTATTGGTTTTTAGTATGAGATCAACTTCCATTACCTGTAAATGACTCTTTACTTGGCCATTGGTTAGGTCGTCCATCTTCATGGCTTCTCTTATTTTCCTAGGTGTAGCCACTGCATAGAAACAAAAAGCATTTACAGGGACGAAATTGAGAGAAAATACTCTCTTTTATACCTAACCAATCAATCTCAAAGGCCCAAAAAAGGAGCTAACACAAGAATCAAGAAACAGGTGCATCACATAAATACCCAAACTAGTAGCTTAATATGATTTTCTCATTGCTTAATACCAACCTTCAGGGCCTCCTAGATGTTCAAGAGCTTCCAAAAATCTGTTATGAAGCTCTGCAGTCCAAGATCTTCTAGGATTTCTAGAAGAAGACTTCGGAATTGACTTAAACTGAAAATCCCGCTGTTGATGGTTTGTTTTTACCCTCAAGCTACCAGGTTTAATACATTCAACAGAATTTGACTCTGTGACAGCAGGACTCCTGTTTAAGTTCAAAGTAGCATGTCCTCTGTTCCTAGTTTTGCATAGCTGAAAAGACAAAAACGAAATACAATGAAATATTTTGACAGTCTTCCATTTAATCCACAGCCATCATAAAAAAAAAATCACTTTTCCTTTCAGCATATGGCTATTTAATATGTGGACGCACCTGAATTCCAATTGCATCAACAGTTGAGTTATCCTTCATTTCACCACGATCAAGTCTGCAGACACCTCTGTCCTCTCCAAAATTACAAACATCTTTCTCTCTTAAGTAGGATTCCCCATCTCGTATTAGATCACCTCTGCCATGGACTGGCGAAAACTCTGTTGGCTTTTCATTTAACTGAGACTTCATTTCATTCCATACATTTTCGACCTCCTCCTCCAATGTTTTAACAGCTAAACCAACAGGAAAAGAATTAAGAGAGAAAAGGAAATAACTAGAAGCAAAAAGCAAACATTAAAGGTTGAATGGAAGATAATACAGTACAGAAAGAAATGGCAAATAGAACAATAAATTTAAGCCGAAGAGAATTTAAAACAATGGGAAAAGAAAAAAGAAGACAGACTGACCATCCATTAGGAGTAGCATGCACTGAGGAAGATCTAGTTTTAAGGAATTGACCTTTGATAGCTCTTCTTTATACTTTTCAAGATAGTCATTCAACACAAAAAACCTGTCTGACAAGCTATCAACCTTAGATAGACCTTCAAATAAGTTGGACATGGTTTTTGGGACATAAGAGGGTTTGACACTTGATCTGATAGACCCTTGAGAACTTGAAAACATTTTGTTCTCCCAAGAATTTCACCTCCCTTTATTTGAAAAGATTGAGTATGATAGATGAAGATACAGAGTGCTTGATTGTCAATATATAGACTGATGAAAGAAAAGGGATAAGATTCTGGTACTCAGAAAGTGTGGTTCTACTAAATCCCAAATAACTTTTTGTAGTCAGAATCACAAGCATCTAGTAAAAAGGAGCCTTATAATAAGGAAGCAAATTCAGCAGGTTAATCTCAGGCAATGAATATCAGATTTCATTCATAGGGATATGTGTTTGGCCTTGCAATTGAGGGTAGTTGAGTTGGCTACCGGATTCTTTTTGCATTGTTTACCTTTTCTTAGAGCTTGCCAACGCAAAGACAGTAAAGAAATCACCACTTAACAAATATGTCACCCAACCAAATCAGAGTAGGTATTATTATAATTGCATGAAGCAAACAGCCAAATTAAGCAGAAGAAAAGTTCAGCCACGTTTTGCTCCTCGTTGTGGTCAAGCAAAAAAAGGCTTATTAAGGGAATTTTTCAAAATCCATCCTTATCTTCCCACAAGAAACCTAATTCCCTTTAAACAAAATGCCAATGTCGTTCAGATATCCTTATGAACAGACTTTGACCGTCCCTTGAAACTGAAAGAATTCTTTGAGGATGCTTTACCCTCAAAAATAACAAATTAAACAGTGGTCTATGCAATTTATACGGACATTGATCCTTCAAGCACATTGGAAATTGCCATGTAGGAAAAATGAATAGGCCAACTTGCAGTACCCAGAGTTATTCAATAATACTTATAATGCATACACAGCTCATGCATATCTACTAGCATCTGGTAGACATCTACGGGTAGACTTGAAGAAGTGAAAATAAATTAATAAAAAGAAAATGAATAGAGACTATTGTATAATTTAGTCCATAAGAAACAAGTAAAATTATAGTTGCGAACAGTTTATGATTCTTACACATAAATGGTTTGATTTGCAAAAATGATATCATGATCATTGTCCTTTTACAAAATTCTCTATTTTATTTCTGAGATGCAGTACCAGGAAACTTGGCTTACCAAGGAAATAATGTCAAATTTTCAGAGAGTCTCACAATCTACTCATCTTACATGAAAAATTCTAACATATTCTCCTAAAAAAAATTATGTAGCTCTTCCAAAAATTTTGAGACGTAAAAGAACTTTTCTTGAGCAAGCAGCGGAAATACTTTGAAAAGCATTGCAGTTGCCGAAAAAAGGCACTGTAATGTGGAAACCATTTCATACTACACGTTTATCTGTAGGCATTACAGCTGGAGCAATGATTATACATGTTAGCACTGCATTATCTACGAACCAAGTTATGGTAAAAAAAAGTTCATAATAACGGTAAATGTTCTCTTAATCATAGGTATTGCACTACCTCTTTCAGTCCTCACTTTTTTTCCCTTTAACATATAAGTGATGCACCTAAACTATTCCCAACTCAACTCGCATGTTCCAAGGATAGAATCCTGGTACTGCATTTGGGAGGAATCCAAAATGGTGCATCTTCACTTTGTTTATTCCTAATGTGCTGACCCTGGTTCACCTTAAAATTCCAACTTAATGATTCCACATAAACATACAGATACATGCTATCAGTAAATTTGTATATGTACTCATCTATATCCATAGAAAACAAACAAAACGAATTGAGTTCATAATATAAAAGAAACTGAGTAAGGTAATTTATCAAAAACTATTTGATGGGTGTCAACATTAGGCTGTGAATTACGCACGAATCGCTATAACATAATCATCAAACATGAAATATTTCTACGATTGGATTCAAGATAAAATCTGAAAAACCTTGTAACCAAATAAAAATAAAAATAAAAGACCTAAACACAAATATCCATAAACGAAGACACCACACAAACACTATACTAGTATATTACAGATGCGACGAACCTCGCAATGAAGCATTGCTGACCAAGATCTTTATGAGCAGTAGCCCATCTGCAACCTCTGGCTCCTTATAGCTTTAACTTAAGGCCATCAACAAAACATCTCTTCCTTATCTAAGTTCCATCTTCTCCACCCTTACTTTTGCATTGCCTGAAACAATTTCGCATGCTATTTGGGTTGAGAGTGTTGGGTTGAATTGTTGGGTTGAGGAGCAAATATGGGGGCATATTTGCTCCTCAACCCAACAATTCAACCCAAAAAGCATTTCCGTAAAAACAAACATTTGAGATGAATTTCCGTTTCTGGGTGTTTAGTTTATGGAGTTGTACCTGATTCTACTCGTACCCAGTGGTGTTGTTCCTTTGCATCTCGCCACCACCGTGATCAATATTGCAAGGGTAATGCTAAACAAGAGGAGGAAACAAGAGGAATGTGCCACGTCACTCTAATTACAAGTTTGCCATCAACAGAGAAATTACGAAAATGCCACCAATCTCCTTCTTCATCATACCCTCTTCCTCAACCCGAATCAATCTAGGGTTTTCTTCATCTCCTCCTCCATAGCAGCCGCTGCTCCTCCTCCATTTTTCCCTTGTTTCGTTTCTTCGTTCTTCACTTCAGCGAGCAGCGCAACCAGCCACACGACACACCACCTCTCTCTGACCTCCTCCTCCTCCAGCAGCGCCGACGCCGTGCCACTGCCACTGCCACACTATCACCGTCACCGTCGTCGTCACCGTCCCTCCTCGTCGTCCAGCAGCAGCGCCGTGCCTGACCTCCTCCTCGTCACTCGTCGATTTCTACCTCTTCTTCAAGGTTACTACCCAAATACCCATCCTAACTTGATCATTAATCCATTGTTTAATTGTTTGTTAATTAATCCGTTATCTAATTGCAATTAATTTAAATGTCGTGTCTGACCTAAATCATTAATCCGTTATCTAATTGTTTGTTAATTAATCCGTTATCTAATTGTCTTGATTTGTTTGTTAATTAATCCGTTATCTAATTGCAATCTTGATAATTGATATTAGATGTCTGTTTACCTCCAACGGAACTTCTTCTTGTTAACAAAAGTTATGGCATGGGCTAATGACCATCTTAATCACATATATGAAGGTCCATTACTCATCTCACTCGGCTAGGATCATTTACCTCTTGTGGGTTGATTTTTGGATTATTCTTTTTATACTTGTTTGATATAAATCTGTTATTCTTGCTCTTGTTTTGCTAAGTGTAACTTTTGATCCTTGTAGGAAACCGAAAATGAATTTAATTTTCCAATTGAAAAGGAGAAAAAAGGTTGGTTCCTGCCAACATGTGCTGAATTATCTCTTCACTGTCCTTAATATCCTCTTTGTGTTCTGTTGTCTTCTAGCAAAATGACTACTACTTTTCTTGGTTTCTGGTAGCTGGTGGTTCAAAGAGAAAGGCACAGAGTTTCAAGGATGAGGAATATTATATAAGTTCAATACCTACAAATCATGTATGTTGTTTGTTATATCCAATACTTCTACATAGTTTCTTAGGCTGGCTCGAAGACTTGGCATTGGTTTAGGTTAGTTAGTGGAAGTTGCTAGTGTATTCCAAAGACATAGGGGATAATAATTGTCCTACTGCTTGTTTGACATTGGTTGAAATAGTTTAGCTTGGAGTCATTTGCATTTTCAGCCAAATGTCTTCAAGGAGGGAAAAAAACACATTTTAAGCCTAACAATCCATGTTTTGTTTGCAGGAGATCGTCATCGACGAGGAAATAACAGAAATTTTAAAGGTGGCAGGCTAAAACACTCTGTGCCTAATGCTAATGTGCGCAGAAATTAAAGATTTTGAGCAAGTTAGGAAGGAGAAGCAGAAGGCGGCGGATAGAATCTCTTCTTTTAAGATGAATGATAAGAAGGGTAACATGTCTGGTAAAACTGGAAAGAAAGGAAGGGGAAAATGAGCATTCAATTCCGATGATTGTTCCATAACTTGGTCAAAGAGTTGTGGAAAAGGCTTGAAGGTGAAGTACAACCTGTGAGGATATGTAGAGTAACTGATTTGTATGACTTGAGGCACGGAACGTGTATCCAAAATTTTGTTACTTTCTGCAGTAATTTTGATTTATAGCGTCGTAATGAATGATGTTTCTGCTGTCATTTGTTCCACATTTTAACTATGAACATATAGTCTAAATTAATTATTTATAAATTTTACTGGAAATATATTTGTATGTATAACAACAGAATTATATTTGTGCAAATACAAAACTGAAAAAATTTGAAACCATACCTAACTGATACAACCCTTCCCTTTTACAACTACAATGACAGAAAAGTTTCCTTTTTTTGAGATTAATAAATGCATATATTCCCGTATGGACCTTGATGGTGCCCTTCTGAAGTCTCTTTCTTTTTCGTGATGAAAGGAACTTTGCAGCTTCATTGAATACTTGAAATCCCTGAATATCTCCACTTTTTATACTTACGTCCAGCTGCAGAAGGAAATAACAGAAAATTAAGATCTAATCATAAATTTTTTCATTGTATCTTCAGATTTAGTGGCATGTACAACCTTAAGGCTGACCTAATCCCATACAATTAGAACTATACCTGCACATGAATAATGCCAAGGACAATACTAGCAACAGGCAGCCAGCTCTCCTCGGGCGATAATGACAAATTTGATCTAGTAGTTCATAAGAAAAGAGCTTGTTCAAATTTCCGGTATCCAATCAAGTCACAAACTTACATAAACGAGTTAAGCAGGTACCATACGTTTATATATTACCGTATCGCCTACAAACTCAGTACTTAGGAATTGTTTACTGGATAAAAAAAGACACAATTTAAACATAGGGTTGCATACGATGCATACAGTGATACTTATAACCATTTTACACAATTCAACTAACATATCAAAGTCCAACAGCTAGGAATACAACAGATTCAAACTGAGTTGGGAATTCTTTAAACCGCACCAAACAATGTTCAATCATGGAAAATCAAGATGAAATATTGGTCAAAGAAAAATCGATCAAGCATTAATGAAGCATTTCCTCAGGCACTAGTAGAAGTGACCAACTAGGTCTAGGAACTATAGGTTCAACTAAGAACACAACAGATACCAACTAAGTTGAGAATTCTTTAAACAGCAAAGAAAAAATCGGGACATCTAATAATTATGTGCAATATGGAATCAAATCAAATTTAAATATGTAAATGTGATAAAGTAGAAAGAAAAAAAACAAGCTCTAGCTCTCTAACTGTAGCTTTCTTTCTTTTGGTTTGGAAGGTTACTGATTTCTATATATATATATATAATTGGTATTCCTTCTAAGAGATGTTGGACTTTTTTCACACAAGACTTTTAACAAACATGTAAAATGCATTAGGAAAACGTAATCAAAACAGGAAAAGATAGAAATTAGAGTGAACAATTGGCATAAACTGAAACGAAACTTCACTGCAATTAGATGATGGAAGCAAACAAATCAAAACTCTAATCTAACAGACATCTAATATCAATTATCAAGATTGCAATTAGATAACGGATTAATTAACAAACAAATCAAGACAATTAGATAACGGATTAATTAACAAACAATTAGATAACGGATTAATAATTTAGGTTAGGCACGGCATTTAAATTAATTGCAATTAGATAACGGATTAATTAACAAACAAACAATTAGATAATGGATTAATGATCAAGTTAGGATGGGTATTTGGGTAGTAACCTTGAAGAAGAGGTAGAAATCGACGAGTGACAAGGAGGAGGTCAGGCACGACGCTGCTGCTGGACGGTGACGACGACGGTGACGGTGATAGTGTGGTAGTGGCACGGCGTCGGCGCTGCTGGAGGAGGAGGTCAGAGAGAGGTGGTGTGTCGTGTGGCTGGCTGCGCTGCTCACTGAAGTGAAGAACGAAGAAACGAAACAAGGGAAAAATGGAGAAGGAGGAGCGGCTACTATGGAGGAGAAGATGAAGAAAACCCTAGATTGATTCGGGTTGAGGAAGAGGGTATGATGAAGAAGGAGATCGGTGGCATTTTCGTAATTTCTCTATTGATGGCAAACTTGTAATTAGGGTGACGTGGCAGAATGTGGCAGAGTGACGTGACGGTGCCACGTCATTCCTCTTATTTCCTCCTCTTATTTAGCATTACCCTTTATTGGATTTTTTTTGCAGAAATTCCACTAGGTTTTTCGCTGGAGTAAGACCCATTACGGTGCTGTTTGGGGTTCAGGGTTTGGTACCCAAACCAACATTTCCAGGTTGAAAATGGATCATTAGTGTTTGGTAAACTCCAATCTTGGGGCTGAAAACTCAAATGTTGGACTCCAAACCCAGCAAAATTCGTCATTTTGGGGCTGCTCCAATTTGGGCCATTGGCCAATCCAGCATTTTCTTCAATTTCGGAATGGAGGGTCATTGATTTTTGGACAAAAATACCCTTCCTATTCTTACTTAATTACGAACTTACCAAGTATATAATTTTGGAAAAAACTCTCTTTCTCCTCATTCTCGTTCTCTTCATCCGAAATTAGGGTTTTCTCTTCCTCATTCTCCTCATTTTCATTCTCCTCCGACAACCATCACCGGCACCTCTCTTTCTCCTTTGACAGTAAACATTCACCCGCTCTAGTTGCAGATCGGAGGTTCCGGCGTACTTCCCGGTCGGGTCAATCCCATGCTCGTCACACACAACCTCCCAGAACTTGGATCCGATTTGGTTACCGCATTGGCCTCCTTGTATGTGAAGAATTTCTCTCATCTTCTCCTCTTAATGGATTTAATTGATGATTTTGTATGAATTAATTTGATTTTGTGGCTGGATTAAATTGATTTGGGTGTTGGATGGATCAATTGATTTTTGTGGCTGGATTGGATTTGTTTGTTGCAGGTGACGGCCGCCAGCGCCACGAGGAAAAAGACAAAGATGAAGGACAGTTGCTCTGCCGCCGCTGCTGCTCGATTGCTGCTCTGCCGCCGCCACTGCCGTTGCGCCGTCGCCATGCTTGCTGTTCTAGTTGCGGGAGAACGAAAGCGAAGAGAAGAGCCAGGCTGGGTTTTGGGTTTGGGAGATGGGCCGAGAGGGCCCATCAGGAAGAAGAAAAGAATGAGAGTGTATAGATTAGATGGATCAATTTAATTAGTAAACATAAATTGTATAGATTTTTTTTTGTACACCATATAAATATAAAACTTATGTTAATTCATTGTGTTAATGATGTTATTTATTTATATTCTGTTATTTTATGTATTAATGATGACAATATCTTTTATTTATTTATAGTATTAACAACTCAAAATTTTTATGGTATTAATAAATTTTAATTTATTTATGATTTAAATAAGTTTAATTTATTTATGATATTAGATAAATATTATCCGATAGATGTTAGATTATAAATAAATTGATTAAAAATATATATAAAGATACTAAAAAAATTAATTATAACACTTAAAATGAATTATGCCATTTATGGTCATTTTACATCCAAATCATAGTTTTGGAAAACTGTTTTACCAAACACCTCAGGTATCCCACTGAACTTTTACAATTTTGTTACCAAACAGTACACTCCATTTCCCAAATGTCGTTTCCCCACTGACCATTTCCAACCTGAACTAGAACGCCAAACAGACCCTATGTCGGGCGTTATTGTGCTCTACATAAATAAACCCCAACTCACCAAAGCATGAATGATTTCCAAAAGGAAAAAGGGTAAGATACACCCCTGCATTTGTATCATAGGTCAAGATAAGCCACTATATTTGTAATTGAGTCAAATAAGTCACTGCATTTGTATCACATGTCAGGATAAGCCACTATATTTGTATCATATGTCAAGATAAGCCACTACATTTATAATTGAGCCAAATAAGCCACTGCATTTATCCATTTGATCTATATTAACCACTCATCCCTTATACCTTGTTTGGATACATCATAAGACTATGATTACATAGTATTTTTTTTAAAAATGATATGGCATAAAAATCATGCTCAACATTCATTTTTGCAATAGAAAAATAAAACGTTGAATCAAAATATTCAAAAATAAAAAATCGAGCGAGATCAAAATAATATTCATTTTTTTAGCGATAAAACATCGAGTAAGATCAAAATAATAAACCACTATTTTTGTGCACTCAATTTGATTTATTTTTGAGATCCAACTTTTTATT
The DNA here is from genome assembly GCA_963691705.1 of Viola odorata. NCBI lineage: Eukaryota > Viridiplantae > Streptophyta > Magnoliopsida > Malpighiales > Violaceae > Viola > Viola odorata. Next base: position 37,532,829 of record OY829541.1, read on the forward strand.
TAACATCGAGTAAGATCAAAATAGTCATGGTTTTTATGTCATGTCATTTAAAAAAGAATACCATGTAAGCATATTCTTATGATATATCCAAACAAGGTATAACTATTTTTAGGGATGAGTGGCTAATGTAGATCAAATTGACAAATGCAGTGGCTTATTTGACTCAATTACAAATGTAGTGGCTTATCCTGACATGTGATACAAATGCAGTGGCTTATTTGACTCAATTACAAATGTAGTGGTTTATCTTAACTTATGATACAAATGTAGGGGTGTATTTTACCCTTTTTCCTTTCCAAAATTACGAAAAACAAAACGTACTCTTTCCATAAATACCTTATTCTATTTCTACCAAGGTTTAATGTATTTTTTCCCCCTATTTTTGTATAGTTATTTGGCAAAACACTGCTAAAAAATAGTTAGGTAAAACATGGTTGACTTTGACTTTGAATTTGCTTTAAAAACAATAAATCATTTTCCTCCTTAGAAAAAGAAAATATATCATCCCTAATTTGATTGCTGATCATAATCTTAGATTTCCATCATTGATGAACCCTAAAATTAGCGTCAAAAAGCAAATTATTAAATACACTAGCCGAATTTATCTTTACTTTGCAAAAAATATCACTAACACTAAAATATACATTTATTGATCTGATCAGCCATGCATTAGCTAAATGTGTATACAAATTGGTAATTTTGAATTTGTACTTTAGCTAATTTTGATTACCAAATGAATAATAACGTGTGTATGTAAAAAGTTGGTAAAACTTTTGGTACCTCTAGTATCACTCAGAACACTATAACGAGCTCCTTTCATCTCAATTACATCTTTTTTAGCATTACCCAAGCCCCACAAGCGAAAAACACAACCCATTCATAATATGAGAGAAAATAACTGACCTATTATACAATAAGAACCATTCTGTACAAAGGGCAGAAGGAAGGAGAACTGACAACACCCCCACCCCTTTGGGCGATGTTGACTTGGATAACAAATGCACCCATCCGGCATCTCTCACCCAACACACCAAATTAAAAAATTACAAGCATGTTTTGATCTCTATCGAAATGTGAATATTCCACGCTCCGAACTGGTGCAAACAAGACTCGAAGTTCAAATAATTTTAGGTGTCTGACGTGAACGTGGCAGAAAACTACAGGCAAGCAAGGATAATGTCGTAAATGGGATGCAGCATCGAGTGTGCTCAAGTCGAGAACCTTTCTCACAGGAGCTCTTTGTCATAAAACGCTAGAAGTTGCTTGACATGGTTGTGCCAAGCAGCAACGTTCTGCCCATCAACTGTCACCCAATCAACAATAGTCGATGCCGGCTGCTCCCACCACTCATCAAGCTGCACAATAATTAGTATAATTGACACTTGCATTAATAAGAGAACACAAATAAAAGAGGCAATTCAGGTAGGGCATATAGAAGCTAATAAAAAATAAAAGCTAGCGAAAACATGCCATCCCATGGAGCAGAACAAGAAGGAAGGCTGTATCATCCACATACAGACGACTTTATTCAGAGTTATCTTACTCATGGCAGTAGACAAGGCAACTGACTTTATCTAACAAAATAGCCTAGCCTCCTTTAGAAGATACCCCAGCCTTGTAAATCCAATTAACCTTGAGAAAAGAATTCAACTGTTTCTTATTTATCAAAGTTTGAGACTTTGGGTTATGACTGTTAAGAATCCTAACTATTTGATTTCCATCCTCAAATTTGTTAGAAACAGATACCGGAGTTATACACTTGGAAAGATAGAAAGTACAGGCTAAAACACATCTGGGATACCAGTTATTCCACTCATCCTTCCAAGAAAAGAAATACGAGGAAGAGAACCATATCAGACATTATAAAATGAAATAACTGAAAGCAATGAATCAAACCCATACCCATCTTCTCCCAAAAGTACCACAGCAGAGCTGGGTTGTGAAACTAAAAATATAATTAATTAAATCTCAGTCATGGTTGTACTCACCAAACCCTTAACATACTTGCAGACTTCCCAGCATTTTTGAGCATTCAAACCTGTAGTTTTAAGTTCTGGCAACCATTTCTCTGTAATAATTTTCTCTTGCTCAGCTGCTAACCTCAAACATTCATTTGTAGTCCTGCATGGCATAGTTGACGAGTGCTAAGCATATCATATTGTCAACAAAGATGATAATAATAATTATGAAGTCAAGAGTCAAGAGAGAATTATAAAGCAAAAAAAGAAAGCGAGATCAAATGATAGAGCATGGAAGAGTGAGGAGACAGTCAGACTTGGACCAGCAAAAGTTAAAATCTCAGGACAACAGGATGGAGTAACGTCAACCATGAAGCAAAAATGTGACGTGTGCAAGACCTACATGATTAGACCATTTTCAATCAAGTCTAAAACAGCACAATTATAAGATCATGTACTGACATTGATTAAAAGGGACAGGTTGACTAAGGGAAAAAAAAACTACGCAAAAATAAGTAGGCAAAACTTTTCAAAAGTAAAATGCAGGAGAGGACACACTGATCAGCTCCCTCAACCAAAAAAAGAAAAAAGGAATAACGAAATATTTGTACTCCTCCTTTTGTATTCAACGTCGAACTAGGCACTCTTACATTCAACTGGGTCAACCTTCAATTTTCATAATTAGGTTAATGTAACTCAATTAAGGGTAATTAACTTAAGTCAACTTTCATAATTTGGTTTTATGTTTCTTTCTAAATTGAAAATAGAAAAAAAGAAACTAATGATTAGAAAACTAGTTTCATTTGTTTTACATTTAACAAAATAAAATGCATTACAGAAAAATTGTTATGTCAAAATTTATTGCCATAAGTACTGACAATTAAGAAAAACATGCATACCCCAGACAGTACATAAAAATTGGGTTCAACTGACACATGGAAATTGAAGGTCAATTTGACCAAATTCAAAACATAAGACCCTACATGGACATTGAGGACACAAAGACAGTTGTTCAAAACAAAACCAAAAAAAGAAATTAAGACCAGAATAAGCTGGTCAGATGGAGCTAAATGACAGAAAGCAATATCAAGGTATCAAGATGTGAAGGAGTTTGAACTGGAAACTACAGAATTTAGAAAAGGCTTCACCACATGTAAGAAAGACGTCATACATAATAGAATCCTTACCAAAGCTGGCATCTTTGTCTAATTATATTATCACATCATAATATAACCACAGCCAATAAGCTTTAGTGCAAGCGGTATCATGTCCCTCCCCATTCCCCCACACGTCAGGATCTCATTATAAATCTAGAATGGAGAGGAAAAGGAAAAAACATGGCCATAAGCGGCCTTACCTTTCATATTCATGTTGAGCTCGGTAAGCGTGTTTAGATAATGCAAAACCGCTTTCAACAAGATCCTTCCGTACATGGACCAAATTTATTGCCCTTGCCAAGTCCTCCAACACACTAGCCTCAGAACCACGGAGTTTCAAGCAGAAGTCCAGGGAATCTAACACCGATGATAAACCAGCATCCAAACCCTCCAAACCTAATCCGTTACACGTCATTCAAATTGAACAAAACAACAAATTAATGAATTAGACATCATTTTAACTTTCCAATGGCAAACAATAGATGAAATCAACATGCCAGGTCATGAACTATATTCCTGATATTCTCTGATCAATTGAAATTTATTTTTGCCATTGATACAAAGTCATAGCCAGCAGAAATGTGGAATAAAACTACTATGGAAGCAACAATTGCCATGCTACAATAGTTGTAGAACAGGCAACACAATCAACTGACTCTACAACTCAATACAAGTTAATTCACCATTCAGCAATCACCAAGTTTATAATGGGAATCATTCCATTGAAAAAGTCTAGAAGAAAGGCACACCAATTTTCATTGCTCATATGCTTCTCAAATGATAATTAACCTTCACTACAATGCCATACAGTTTGTTTGATCTTAAATAAATCTGTCAAAGAAGTTTAGATATTGGTTCTATTTGAATCCATTGGACATGTTTCATCCTTGTGAAACCTATCACTCTAGGAAAAGGGAAAATAGAAAGACTATCCAACAATATAGCCATGTTTCCTGTCTAGGAAAGTTAAAAAGGAACTTACCAGCAGGTTGATATTGAAGGGCAGCAGATACACGGCATATGGATGGAATAGCTGACGGATCCCTAGCACCTGCTCTTGCAGTCAATAAAGCAGCATTCCTGTCAGCAGCAGCAACAGCTTCAGGTCCTGTAGATCCATTAGAACCCATGGACTCCAGAAGTGCCTGACAGATTTAAGGGAAAAAAACTAGCTCCATGGGAGTGTGCATATCTCATCAATACAAATGCAATATTTGAAACAAGAAACAAACACATCAAAAGCAACAAACGAGATAGCAGAAGCAAGAACAATAATTAAGGGTATGCATACATAGAGACAGGACAAACCTGTGAGGTTGAAGGAAGCATGTAGAGACTGTTATCAGGACATCGAGAGAAGGCATTAACTTCGTTATCAATAAGATCTTTTGCACTATTTGCAATTTCCATGACAACTGTACATGCTGGAATTATAGTACTTGATGCATACTCCCTAGCAGCCAATGGCTGCTGATTCCAGAATGCGGCAGCATCCTACAAGAAAGAAAAAAAACAAATGCAGATCTTCATAGTTAATAAATAGTTCGCTAAGTTGATATGGACTCACAAGATGGCGCATGAAAATGGCACACCAGTTCAAGAAAATAACAAATAATTCTCATTGCATTCCCATTGCACACATGCATTGTCACGAAAATTACAGGAGCTAGTGTTCAATCACTAAACAAGAGCCACCAAATGCAAACCTCCCACTAAGGTGGTAACAGAAAAGGATTTGCCTAGAATTTTTTTGTATTAAGGAGCCTGTATAAGGTGTATTTCAAGATTTATTTGCACAATAGAGTAAATGGAATTGACCATCCAAATTAGAACAAAAAAGAAGCAAGGCAAGGTCTCAAGTGGTACTTCCTGCAAAGCTGTTAGGGCTAGGTCTCAAGTTTGATTTCCTAGCTTCCATTCATATTTATGAAAAAAATAAAATGAAAACAAAACTGACTAATTACCTAACTACCAATTCAGTGCACAAACTGGCAACTTTTGCATATTTTTTAGTAGATTGTTTAACATACAATCACAGACACTAGAATCTTTAGGGCTTCATGAGTGTTTCTAGCAACTCATAAATAAACAATTGCAACAACTAATATGATTCTCAATTTAATCTCAGAACAATACCAGAGTTTGAGCTTGCAAATGAATCTTAAAGATGGGATACCTTACCGAGTTAGCTTTTAATAGAGCTGTGTATATGGCTTCGAGCTCAGATCTGCGTGCATCAAACTCTTCAATCTTCTTCCACTTTTTTCTCAAAGAATCTTCTGCCTCTTTCCTCTCTGCACACAACTTCTTCAATCGCTCAATTTCAGACATCAAAGTATTCAGGCTTGCTCTCAGTCCAGTAGCTTCTCTCTCCTTGGCCCAAACCTCTAACTGCATATTGGAAATGGGAGAGATTTTCAGAACAAATCATAGTACATATCCTAGGAGTTAGAAACATGACTAGCAACTTTAAAAAATGCTCATATAACTAGTTATATCAATCTTTTCATTGAGAAGTCATTATGGCAACCTAATGCAGAACCTAATACCAAGCATTACTTCTCCAAATATTCAGTTCTCGTTGAAACTGTAGATGGGACACTACAATTTCTTTTTCTTTTTTTAAAGGGGGGACACTACTTTTTCTTGTTAATTTAAACTCACTTTTTTTCTCAAACCCATATTCATTTTGTTTTTGCATGGTTAGCCAGACCAGGAAGAATAATACTGAGACATTGAGTATCAAAACCACTTCAATGAATAGGACAGGAGAATTGAAGAATCTGGTGGGAATCTTCAATAAACCATGCATTCATAACAGACCAATTACAAGAAATAAATGCAAGAATAAGTAACATCTCCTTGGTGACCACAACTAATCCAAGCGACAGTAGCTAATAACAACAAATCAATCCGGCTATTACCTCAATTTGCCTAAGGTTGGCCATGTTCTGTGACGTGCCTCCATGTAAACGTTTCATAAGCTTCTTACACAAGTCCCTAGCCTCGGCAGCTTTGTTAAGAGCATCTTCAGTGGCCAAAAATTGTTGAACATGAGCTTTCTGTAAGAAACCATGCAAAATAGATGCTAATTAAATATGTCAAGAAAGATTTGACTTTATATTTAAAAGATTATAGGAACACCGACAAAGCAATACACACAAAGCACAATGCACCACTTGCAGCCTTTTGTAATAAATAGATACAAGTTTACCAATCAAAACCCTCAACCACATCCGCAACAATAAACTGAAATGAGGTAGGCAGAGTGGGTGAGTGTAAACTTAAAATGAAAAGGCATAAAAACATTTGATTGTATTTTGCAATAAAAGAATATTACAAATAAAGAAACTGCTATACAAAGAAGAAAACCTGTCTCTCAAGAAGTTGATTTTGAGTTCCTCTAGATGGTACATCTGTACCCATCTTTCCATTCCCATAAAGTTGATAATTTAATGGTGAGCTTGTATTAGGAGAAGAAATATCCATCACTCTATTATTCTCGAACTTGTATCTGACAAAGAAATCTAAAATGATTATGGGAAACAAGGATGCTTAACAAACAAAGCAGCTATAGGCATCTACAGATGTAAGGTAAAATTTCTCCAACAGGATGATATAAATACAGAAACTCATATTTTTGATGTGATGATCCATGTATGAATAAATTAAACAATAGTAATAGCCTTGTACGAATACAATACCTACTACTGCTTGAACTTCTATTCAAATTCAAGAAGCAGAGTATCTAACACCTTAACACAACGTATCATGCTACATGACTGCCTCCATAGAATCCTTACATAGTATCCAAGTCAACAAGTGAGAAAGCACAACCTCTGTAATGGGCAGACCAAAACAAGCATATCATTTTTTTTTTAAAAAGAATAGTGGGGATAGTGGTCTCAGTATTATATTTATAGTGTGATTTATTGTTCAACATTCCCATCAAGTGCTTTGTAAAACCATCATAAGCATGTCTGCAAAAGCCTTTGTACAGCAATGCATAATCATAAAATACAGGAATGTTCAAAGGGAAAGAAAAATTACCAAATTACCAAATCCTAGAAGAAAAACAACAGGAATTATTATCTTAAGTGTGACAAATGGTCATCTCCTCATAAAAGAACCCTCCAACAATCATATAAGCAGGAAGGTGCCAGGTTGCACTTTAATCACCCAGACTATTCAATGATGTCAAAAGTTTATAAAGACACAGAATCTTACACTCATCATGACATGTGACAATAAATAATAATACCTTAAGATTTCTGCATCAGCTCTAACATCGATTTTCTCAGTCTCTCTAGAAACCAGAGTTTTCAACCAAAGTGTGTACGCAGTAATTGCCTGAAGTAAATGATGAGGACTCTTCAGGAAATTCAAAACAACAACTCTAACATTGTCAGGGATTTCCCCATCAAAATCAATCCCCAACTTGGCTGCTTCTAAATGAGGATTCACATGAACACCACCTCCTTCATAGGCAGGGAAAGAACAGCGTATTTTCTCAACCATGTGAACTGCAAGAGATTCACAAGCCTTCCGGATATTTCTTTCCTGCATTGTTTCAATAAGAATGACATCATCTGTAGCTTTAGAACCCTTAACAGTTGAATAAACAGCTTCCTTCTCGCTGTTTGCACTGGAACTGCTAGCTACTTCAACAGATGAGTCAGCACTTGACCTCTGAGCATCCCTTGCTTGATTGACATATTGGCGAAGGCGTTTATGATACTCGGAAAATATTTTTGCTGCTTCATCACACTGCTGATCATAAGTTTCCAACATCACTTGCTTATGCCTGCAGTACAAGTCCAAATAAATAAAAGCAAGCCATGTCAGAAGGATCAGACATACACAACTTAGAATACAAAAAGAGAAAATTTGTCACCACCTAGCTTTTGTTTTAGAGTGTATGACTGTTTTCCAATAACTCAGGAATCTAAACCTACAGGAGTCTGTCAGTGTCTAGCCCTCAACAGCTTACAAAAATAACCCTATGCAAAATTTCAACAAGCAATCTTATGTAAGAAAACAGGATCACTGATCAGGAATTTAGAGTCATAGCATAAAACTGTATACAATATAATAACAACTATCGTGAAAGACCATATCCTTCTGTATCCAAGTAGTGAAAAGTTATCCAGCATCTACTGTCTGCAGCAGTGTAACAGTGAGTATATGCAATCAGCTGATGCCAACCATCACAGTGAGTATACATGTTTAGATACAAACCATATATATACTCATAAATAATACCAAAAGGCTTCTCATGGAAAACCATGTTGCTCCCAACTTCAAAGAGATAAAACAACAAAATACCATTTTTTCATCCAAAAATAAAATATCCAACTCATTTTGGGCCCAAACTGACCAGAAACTAACACCAACAACCCACATCCAAGCCCCTTCATTTTTGTCTTAAAGTAAATCAAGCAGCACACAAAAATAAACTTTTCACTAATCCTTGCATAAGAACAAACAAAACGATCAAACACTAACAAAAGAAGCTAGCAAATAAAGAAACCTGCTTTTAGCGCGCTCATCAATCAGTCTCTTCCTGTCGGCCTCCTCCTTAGCAACATCACTCATCTTCGCCTTCAACTCATTCCTCTGCCTCTTCACAATGCTCCTCAACCTCTCCACTTCCTTCCGCACCACTTCCCTCTCCTGCAACGCCACCTCCCTGCTGCTACTACCACTCTCCACTCCTTCCCCACCCACCAGTTTCTCTTTCCTTCTTCCTCCTCTACTCTTAACCTCTTCTTTCCCCGAATTGCCACCACCACCACCATGTACCGTAATGTTCCTCCTTATATTCTCCACTGTTTTCTCCGATTTGACTCTCTTCAACAAGAACCCCCAAATGGGTATCATATTCCCGCGGCAAACCCGGCGAATTGCATCAGTTGACGGCAATTGAGACTTGCTTGTAATGGATGGCCCCAATGGACTGTAACCCATCTCCTTCTGCAGCCATTCCAGGATAGCCACCGGCTGTGCCGCACCTACTGAGCTCGATGAGCTCTGCATTGTACAGGATCCCACCCAGAACTAGTCGAAATGAAACAAAACCCTAAAGGATGAGGAACGGAATGGAGGTGAAATGGACAAATTTAAGTAGAGAAGAAACAAAGACAGACGGATCTGACAAAAAAGCGGACGGCAATGGCGAAATTGGGTTGGGTTTTACATATGGAAATTAGTAGAGCGTGGCGTGAGGAGTGGAAAATAGTTTTAAAAATGAAGGTCCCGCTCTGCCTTTCTTTCTTTCTTTTTTTCTCTTTTTTGCGATGGTGGTAGGTAAAATGTTAGTTTTGGTAAGTGTTAAAAAACCGAACCAATTTGGAAACTAAACCGGACTAAACCGAACCTAACGGTTTGGCTTAGATCATAGTTTTAAAAACTGAACCGGATAGTGAACCATAAACAAAAATTTCATGGTTCAACCGGATTGACCCATTTGACCGTTTTGAACCGTTCACACATCGAACCTTTCAATCTTAAATAATTGAACCGAATTGAACCGGCTGGTTCAATATCTATAATGGGCCGGGGCATGCCTGTAATGGGTCGGCCCATCTAATTTTCCATATTTAAAAATAAAAATAAAAATAAACACACAAAACAACGTCATTTTGGTTTAGCAAAACGACGTTGTTTTAGTTTGACATTGACCCGGCCGGGTCGATAGTGGGTCGACTGGGTCGCCGGTTTTGTAAAAATTGGCCAGGTCGACTGGTTTTTTTCGGTTTCTTTGCAGGTCCAGTCAGATAGATGAACCAAGCCAAAAACCTCTTTGGGGCACAATTTTTCTGATCCGACCATCGAGTCGGTCCGATTTTTAAAATACTGGTTTAGATTTTTTGTTTGAAGAACTGTATAGTGAAACCCAGACAGGACCGGCTTGAAATGGTTCAGTCCCGTTATATTTGTTAAAGCAAATCCGACAATAAACCAGACTGTTACAATCATGTATTCATAACTGTAATTTAGAATTCCTTAAGGAGGAAAAATGAACTTATGACAAAATTATTTTTTACAAGTAGGTATTATATCTTAGTAAGAGTGTTCAGTGATATTAATAAATAATAATATAATTATTATGTAATGATTTGTTTTTACATAATAATACACCATCATTTTCTAATATTAGGGGTGGCAAAAATTTACCCATACCTAGGGGTGTTATTCGGTTTTCCGAAACCGAAACCGAAATTATTTCGGTTTTCGGTTCGGTTTTCCGTTAAAACCGAATTTTAAAAAAAAATTTAAAAAATGAAAATTAATTTAAAAACATGAAAAATAAGAAAAAAGTTAAAAAACTGAGAATAAATTACTAATTATACAATCCAACCTGCCGATTAATTATACAATCCATAAATAAACAATCCGACATAACCGATTAAGAAAAACAATGTGCCGATTAATTAACTTGCTTGTATCTTGACCAAACTCCTTAAAGCACACGATGCTTTCTTTGCCTGCATAAGACAACAATGTCACAACATCATTCTCAAGGTTAATATAAATTCCTCCATATCCATCCAAGAAGTCAATGCGCAAACGAGGGAAATTAACTAACCTTTGACAGCACATCTCGGTAACTCGGTTGATTTCTCCATTTTTTGAAATTACAATTCGGTGATTGCTTTCTCCACTCCTTCATACTCTGCAAACAACCAATTAAATTAGAATTAATTAGATACTAAAAGACTTATAAGTTATAAACAACAAGGCAATATGCAAAAAAATATTACCAATTTCCCACTTGTCAAGATCGGCTATATTTTCTTCAATTTTTATGACTTCTCTTGATTTTCTAAACCAATCTTGATACAATCACACCTACCTTTGAAACCGAAGAGCACACATTTCCATTCAAGCCGGGCGACGTCCATGAGCCCGATAGAACCCGAACTTGACCCATCTTGAAGACATGTTCTAGGCTACTTCTTACCCTACAAATGGGCTTGGAAGCCCATCAAAATGATAAGGAATTTTCGTCCATCTTAGAAGGGAGGAAGGAAGAGCTCATTAAGGGCAATATGGTCATAAAGGGCCTAATGTGTAATAAGTATAAATACTTATTTTCTTGTATGTTTTAATTAGTTTAGACATTGAGAGAATATTGTGAGTGAGTTTTCCTCCTTTTTCTCTCCTAAACTCTTACCCATTCCTTGTAAGGATTATTGAATTGAGTTTACTCTTCTCTAATCCCTCCTGGGAGTTTATCATTGTAATCGATTGAGTGTGTATCTTTCGAATCATTTGCCTACTGTTCTTGCTACTGAATCTACAATCTTTCAAGTGTGTTGTTACAATAATCATCATCATCTTATTCATTTCGTCCATCCATCCAAACCATAAACATCCACGGTAACATCCAATCCTTTCATCATTGTGTTCATCCTTAATTCTTCCATATAAATCCGCTGCGCCAAATCCGAGTCATTTCCATTGTTATTCGAATAAACATCCTCTTGTATGTGTCGACTTAAGAACTAGATCCAACGGTTAAGAGCTCAATACCCTACGGTTCAATTAAAAACGAGCCGGAGCGTATCAAGTGGTAGCGGAGCTCTAGCTGTTCTTGAGTTGTTCGTCTGTTTTCTTTTCCGTTTATATCAGTTTCTTCGCTCAGAAGATTCTGAATTTTTGTGTCAATCAACTTCCGCTAGTTTGTAACATTTTTGGTTCTTTAGTCGTCTCCAAATTCTGAGTAAATCTAATACTTTTTATTCAAAACAAAACCGTGCGCAGAATCAACCGAGAAAATTGTTTTCTGCGTTCTTGGTATTTTTCAGGTGGATTCCAGCCGGAATTTGCTTTCCTATCCTGAATGAAAGTTATAGATCTACATCTCTGGAGTGTCCCTGTAAAATTTTGCAAATTTTAGCAAACATTTCCTATAGATAAGAGTCAATAGCCGAAGGTCTGTCAAAGAACAACTCCATCAGACAACTTGTTGTTCTTGTTGTGTTCTTCATCCTTCTTGAGTCATTTTCGTCTTCCCCATTCTGAAGACGAATCAAGGTCATTTTTTAATCTTCTTTCCAGTCATTTTCGTTTATTCCAAGGTGTTTGTATCAGAAGTCTTCCTTGGATACACAAGTCAAGAGTCTTGGGTCACAAAAGTCTTACCCATATCTAACACCAAAGTCTTCACATATCTTCTCTTTCACCAAAAGTCTTAGAATATCAATTTGTGTCATCCAAGTCTTTGGTCTTCCTCAATTTACTCCAGACAATATCTTCTTCCAAGTTTTAAATCCTCCTTACTTTACTCAAGATAATATCTTCTTATATCTTCCTTTTCTTCCAAGTCAAATACACTCCACCAAAACTTTCCTTGAGTCGGACGCTTCTTCTTCATCTTGTCTACGTCCATGTGCAAACCTCTTCCCACCTTTGAATAATTAAACAATCCCTTCTCAAGGCCAAACAACCAATGTCAAACAGAATTCTTGAGGCCATAGAGAAAGGTTGGGCCGCAGCAGACCGGAGGCATGATGAATTAATGGTCATGTTCACGTCTCTAGTGAGGAATATGGATATACTAATCCCCACCCCACCAATAGCAATCCAGCTACCTCCACCATCTCACTCTATTGAAGCAAATGTGCTTGATATTTGTGTTGAAAAGGAGAGTGAGATAAACAGCCCACCCCATGAAGATACCGTTTCCACCCCTCTTCCTTCTACTAGTAACACAAATGACTCGAGTGTAAATATTGAGTTTGAGAGTGTTACTTTGGAAAAAGAAAAGAGAGAGGAAATACCAATGAGGGCAACAATTTTGAGAAAAGAAAGTGAGCAAAATATTAAAGAGAATGTTTTGTTTGCTAACGATCCAATGAGTGTGCCTTTGAGCAATGAGGATCCTTTAGCAAATACTAACAATGATAACTCTTTTTCTTCTGTTTGTGAGCTAGTTGTGCAGGACTCTCCTATAGCTTTTGTGAAAGAGTTGGGTGCATATAGTGATCCATTCCTCAGCTTCATCCCTAACCAAGACCACAACCTTAAAGTAATGGATTCGAGGACGAATCCTTTCGAAGGGAAAGGTGATGATACGATCATGTCTAGCTTCGTTCATGAATTACCTACTGATGTTGTCAATAATTTTAGAGCATATGAGGATCATTTCCTAAGCCATCTTCCTCGGCAATGTCATGAACATGTATTGAGGTGTTCCTTGCAAAGTATTTTGAATTGTGTGTGCCCAGAAGAAGAATCTGAAATTAAAGTTATGGATTCGAGGACGAATCCTTTTGAAGGGAAAGGTGATGATACAATCACACCTACCTTTGAAACCGAAGAGCACACATTTCCATTCAAGCCGGGCGACGTCCATGAGCCCGATAGAACCCGAACTTGACCCATCTTGAAGACATGTTCTAGGCTACTTCTTACCCTACAAATGGGCTTGGAAGCCCATCAAAATGATAAGGAATTTTCGTCCATCTTAGAAGGGAGGAAGGAAGAGCTCATTAAGGGCAATATGGTCATAAAGGGCCTAATGTGTAATAAGTATAAATACTTATTTTCTTGTATGTTTTAATTAGTTTAGACATTGAGAGAATATTGTGAGTGAGTTTTCCTCCTTTTTCTCTCCTAAACTCTTACCCATTCCTTGTAAGGATTATTGAATTGAGTTTACTCTTCTCTAATCCCTCCTGGGAGTTTATCATTGTAATCGATTGAGTGTGTATCTTTCGAATCATTTGCCTACTGTTCTTGCTACTGAATCTACAATCTTTCAAGTGTGTTGTTACAATAATTATCATCATCTTATTCATTTCGTCCATCCATCCAAACCATAAACATCCACGGTAACATCCAATCCTTTCATCATTGTGTTCATCCTTAATTCTTCCATATAAATCCGCTGCGCCAAATCCGAGTCATTTCCATTGTTATTCGAATAAACATCCTCTTGTATGTGTCGACTTAAGAACTAGATCCAACGGTTAAGAGCTCAATACCCTACGGTTCAATTAAAAACGAGCCGGAGCGTATCAAATCTTGTGAACAAATCAAAGATTGCACAACTCTAGAAGTTAGTGAGCTCCTAAAGCAATCCAAGACTCTTCCTCCGGTGCTGAATGCGGACTCTGAAGCAACAGTGGAAACAGGGACAGCCAACACATCCTTTGCCATTCTTGATAAAATTGGATACCTCGGAGAATGCCTCCTCCACCAATCTAGAATGCAAAAGCCATCGTCATCTTGTACAACATCTTCTTGCAAATACAACTCTAATTCAGATATATTTCTACAAGCCCCAGCTTCTGATCTTAACCTCTTGAATCACAATTTTCTCTCATTTTTCAATTCATCTCCCTCTTCATTATGCATTGAAACATCACTGCTGCAACTTTTTGACGACGTCACTACACACTCATTAGCTTTCTCTTTGGGATTATAAATCTCACAATAAGCCACATACAACCTCTTCATATCATCCCTCACCTTCTGTCCTAAACTCTGACCATCAATCTCATTATGCAAGTCAATCAATACAAGTTCCACAAATTCAATTTTGTGTCTTGGATCAAGTACTTCAGCAACATAGAACAAAGAATTGAACTTGCTAATGTCACCCCAATACTTATTGAACTTTTTAAACATTGCATCAGCTAAAATACTTAGATCCAAATCATAACTACTTCTCCATTTTTTCAGCAAGCATGCAACATTTGTTACTTCTTCAAAGTAAGCATTAGAGGTTACATACTTTGACCCAGATACAAAACAGGTTAAGTCATAAAAATATTTAAGGAACTTGCACAATCTTCTAGCAATAACCCAATCCTCTTCAGTAGGTACCCCAAGATTGTTATCATAATCTTCATCTTCATCTTCATTTGAACTTTCAACCTCCTCAACCAATTCATCCTTATCTTTCACCCGTTTCCTTAGCTCAATTTGAAAAAATGGATCCACTTGAACAAATGCGTCAAATGCCTTTTCAAATCTACAAGCTGTTTCCAACATCAAATAGGTAGAATTCCACCTAGTACACACATCTAAGCACACTAAGGAGTTTGTGTCAATGTTCTCTTTTTCAGCACACTCTTTGAACTTCTGTAACCTAGATGGGGACTGCCTCACATATCTAACAGCTTCTCTAATTTTAGAAATGGATGGTCCTAATGTTTTCAAACCATCTTGCACCATTAAATTCAAGATATGAGCAACACACCTAACATGCAGGAATTCCCCACCTAAAATGCTAGTACCCCGCTGCACCATTTTTTTCTTAATGTGTGAAACAACCCCGTTATTAGAGCTAGCATTATCAACTGTAATTGTGAAAACCTTATCAATCCCCCACTCTAGCAAACATACCTCAAGTGCTCTCCCTATAGCATCACCCTTATGACTCTTTATTGGACAAAAATTCAATATCTTTTTGTTCAATTTCCATTCATTGTCAATAAAATGTGCAGTTACACACATATAATTAATTCTTTGTATTGAGGTCCAAGTATCAGTGGTAATACACACCCTTTGACAGTTTGTAGCAAGAAATTTAGCCAATGTTTTTTTCTCATCAAGATAAAGTTGATAACAGACCCTAGAAATAGTTTGCCTACAAGGCACCTTAAACCTAATCTGTGTTGCTGCCATGAAATCTCTAAACCCATCCTTCTCAACAAAACTAAAAGAAAGTTCATCCTTGATTATCATCCGACCTAAGGCCTTTGTACAAGCAACTTGATCAAATTTCCAAGATCCAACACCCCTAAACCCACTATTATTTATACTCCTATCGGACCTATCAATTTCTGTTTGTGTGGGGTCAGATGAGTGTGGTACTTGTTTACAGTTTCTCATATGGTTTTTCAAAGCAGCAGTACCATGCAACTTGGAATCACAACTAATTTCAGCCGCACAGAATTTACACTTACCTTTCCGTTCACCATCTTCAGTGTCAAATTTTTCAAATTGATTCCACGCTGCAGATCTTGGTTTCATGGCCTTTCTAGCTTTTGGTGGTTTCTTTACTACTGATATAGCAGTTGAGGCAGTAGCTGCAGCAGCAGTTGAGGCAGTAGCTGCAGCAGCAGTTGAGGAGGGAGCATCAGCTGAGAGAGGATCCATCTGGCATGCACAAATTAGGACAAACATGAGCATTTTTTAACTTTTTTTACAAAGCAGGCATGTATAAGCTAGCATTTATAAAATAATTCCAAATTAAAAAACATTGAGATATCCAAGTTAAGGATCAGACCGAGGGAGTGAACATGCTTTTGACTCTTAACAACTCTATCATCATCTCTAAACTTCAATCATAAAGAATTATTTTACAAATATTCGTTTCAACTAAAAAACATTCCTGCAGCAGTCAGCAGATGATTCAATGAATGTCACTCACTTCCAAATAATTATTGTTCTAGGATATAATACAACACTGTATTTTTCTTCTTCAAAAAACCATATGAAATCAAATGGAAATACATAAAAATGGAAATACAACCACAAAAAGCACAATTTTCAAATGCTCATTTCGGCACCAGAAGACCAAATGCATGATTTAAAATTATGAGAGCATGCATTTCCTAATTGATATAAATTCAACTCAGAAAACAAGGGAAAAATAATTCCTAATAGATAATGGTTATTAAAGCCTACATTATACGCATCTACAATTCAAATTTCACTTTATCACAAAACAAGGGAAAAAGAATTTCCAACATGGAAATAGCTAATACATCTAAACAGATAAAATTAAGAAAGAGGGAGAAATACCTGTGTTGAACTCTTCAAGATGGGAGGAAGGGAGGAAATGGCGTCGGTGATTCAGAGGACCCGTGTTGAACTCTTCAATACAGTTGCTTGCTGCGGGGGAGGGAGAGTTTATGGGAAATACAGAGGACCGAGGAGGAAAGCGAGCGAGGAACGGCGAATAGTGGGCGGCGGTGATTGCTTTAGTGATGGCGTGCTGCGGCGGAGGGAGAGTTGAGGAAGAGGAGCCGCTTGTTAGGGTTGAAAGAGAGAAGGAAATGAGGAAATGTCGAAATGAGGAAGCGTTCGAAGGCTGAAGCAATTTCTTAGGGTTGGGTAAAACGACGTCGTTTCTATATATTATGAAACGACGTCGTTTTAGTAAATGAGAATTTCGGTTATTTCGGTTAACCGAAATTCTCGAAATCCATATCCGAAACCGAAATTTCCGAAACCGAAATTCCGAAACCGAATAGTCGAAATTACGATTTCGGAATTTCGGAATTCGGTTTTCCAAAAACTGATTAACAGCCCTACCCATACCCAATGGGTACCTATACCCAACTAAATTAAGTGGGTATGAGTGTTAAATGGGTTAGTGTAATTTTTAATTGGGTATAAATGGATAATATACCCATTTAAGCTAAAATATATGGGTTTAATTGGGTTTGGGTATGGGTACCCAATGGGTACTTAATTAAATCCAAACCAACCCAATACTTCTCCTTCTCCTCTCTCTCTCATCTTTTTTATTTATTTTTAAATAAATTCAATTTTTTTACTCTATATAATGAACAAAATAAATTAAAAACTACAAAAACGTAATCTCTATCTCGAGATAAGTAATTCTATATCCATTTTTCTTATTTTATTTTATTTTTTAAAAATGTGTTTTATACTTTTTATGGGATCATTCATGGTTTTTTTAAAGCATGAAAAAATCATGGTTATGGATGATTCAAAATTATTTAAATATATTTTGAATTAATTTAAAATTTTCATAACTATTTTTATAATTAATATTAAAGCATTAATGTTGAAATAAATATATAAACTTAAATAATTTATGTTATCATTTGGGCTTTATTTAATTAGTTAATAATTTATGAGATCAAATTGTGATTTATGAAGTATCAAGAAGATTCAAATTTAGACGTCAAAACAATAGAAATAATTAATTTGAAAATTCAGTAAATATAATGGACAGGTGTTGCATTTTCATTGGAATTCTTAATTCTACACGTTAGACCCGTGTAGTATCCTACGGCAAACAACCGTCGGACGAGTATTTTCTGAATGTCACTGCGGTCAAGGTCAATGGGAAAATCGTTGACTTTAATAACTCCCACTCACTCCTGACCATTGATGAGAATGGGTTTGGTGGAACCAAGATCAGCACCGTTAATTCCTTCACCATTCTAGAGAGTAGCTTCTACAAAGCTTTTGTGCAGGATAATTTGGTGCAGTTTGATCTAGAGGAGAAGAGATTTGGGTTTAGCTCATCCATTTTGCTAAAAGGGACAAATTATTCTAATTTCAATTCTAACTAATTTTCTGTTCATAATGTCAACATTAGATTTTTCCCTTTAAAAATCTATAATCATGATTATCTTTCTAGTCATTATATGTATTTTTTTTAATCATCATTAACTAGTAATTCTTTTTGGTCAAATTCGAACCTAAACGATAAAACCCGAACCTAAACGGTCAAACTCGAGCTTAAATGGTCAAACCCGAGCTTAAAGGATAAAACCCGAGCCTAAACGATCAAACCAGAGCCTAAACGATAAAACCCGAGCCTAAATGATAAAATCCGAGCCTAAATGGTCAAACCCGAGCCTAAACGATAAAATCAACATACACAATCAAAATCAAGTCACATAATTAAATTTTATCAAAATTTATATATTTTTGGTCACACATGGTATTTTTTATTTTACTTAATAAAAAATTATATTTATTGAGTGAGTATGATTTAAATGGGTGTAAATGGGTATAAATGGGTGGGTATGATTTAAATGGGTGTAAATGGGTATGGGTACCCATTTAATTTTTTAAATGGGTAATAAATGGGTATGATACCCATACCCACCCATACCCATTTAATCCTTACCCATACCCACCCATACCCGTCCATTTGCCACCTCTATCTAATATATTATATATTAATACTATAAAATATTGTAATATATTACAATACGATATGATATAATATGACATAATAAAGCATTTTATTATATTACATTTCATGTATAATTATATTATGACAATAGTTTGTTATTAGAGAATAAATATATTTTTAACTTTACTACAAAACAATAATACAATACCAAACACTTCCTTTTTACTCCCTCCGTCCCCAAAAGAATGTCTTCCTCGCATCCCAATATTCAGTAGGAAACGCATATCGAGGAGGCTGGATAAGGCACTATTTGACCCCAAAAAATTCCGTACTTTTTTTCGAACGTACGTTAATCCTTAACGTACTTCCGAGAAAAAAATCGGGGCAAAATTGTCTCAAATAGTGACTGTTCCAGCCGTCTTAAGATACGTTCCAAAACAGTAAAAGCAAATGCTAAAACAACATCCTTTTGGGGACGGAGGGAGTACCTTTTACTAGCTTGTTCAAATTACATTTATTCCAAAGCTCTTTGACCACTTCGTAATTCCTTGCAAAGTTGTTGGTTTGCATAGATTTAGCATTTAGTAATTGTCTTTTACAACGACAAATAGATAAATATCTTGAAAGAATAACCACAAATTAGGGTTTTATAAGTTATAACATAGGCTACTTGATACAATTCTTATAGATCTTAATAAGCAATAAAAAGTGATACAAGAAAAGAATCCTACTATTTTTTTTCTTTCCAAAATTTGCCTAACGCTTAAATTTTCATCTTCATTCTAGCTTCTCTAGTAGCTTTGCTATATCCCATTCCTATTGAGTATCGGCTAAAAATGGTTAATAAGCCAAAAATATTACAAGGAGGTCAAGGCACGTGTTGAGCAGAGGGCTTTAAGTGAGCCCAATGGACATAGATCGGGCAAGCTCATAAATGCCTAACGCGCTCGTGTAATTCACGCGGTATGGTACAGTTTCAAAAATAATTATTTTAGGATTTGTGTTCAATTGGGTTTCTTTAAGTTATACTTTATACTATTCATCATCATACTCAAATATATTCTTTATTAGTCATATCGTCGAACCACGTATCACTTTGTGTTCTCTCTTCCTTTCTCTTTTATTTGTTATCTACGTACTTTATATCACATGTGTTGATTTAAGATGAGTTTTTTTAAAAAATATTAATTCGCAATAATCTCTTGTAAATTTTCACTGTTTTGAATAAGAAAACAAAAATAAAATGATAACATGTCACAAAAATAATTAAACCTCAGGAATAAAGAATTAGACTTCACAGAAAAATAACTAAACATGTATAGAATGAAACTATGTTATTGAAAGAAAAGATAAAGATATATAGCAAAATTAAAAGGGGAGGGGGTGTTGGAAATTTATCCTATATATCATTTAAAGTTTGTTACTAATATTTTGTATTATTATTATTTACTCCCTCCATCCCCTATTAAACGTCGTTTTAGCTTTAGCTTTTACTTTTACTGTTTCGGAACGTATCTTAAGACGGCTGGAACAGTCACTATTTGAGACAATTTTAACCCGAATTTTTTCTCGGAAGTACGTTAAGGATTAACGTACGTTCGAAAAAAAGTACGGAATTTTTTGGGGTCAAATAGTACCTCATCCGGCCTCCTCGATATGCGTTTCCTACTGAATATTGGGATGTGAGAAAGACATTTAATTGGGGACGGAGGGAGTATTATTTATGTCGCTACATGAACGGCATGAAACGCATCTCATGCGTTTGTGCAATGCCGCTCACACTTATCGAGGTCTAACGTATCAAGGTTAGTTTCTAACTTTTTTAGTCTCTAATGTTTCTATACATTTTAAACTTTAGTCTCTACTATTAAAATTTCTGTCTAAAATCCTAACGGAATAATAAAAAATAATTTTTTACATTAAAAAATATAAAAATATAATAAAAATTCAAAAATTATAAAATATGCAGAAAAATGAAGATTGATTTTTGTATGATAATATTTTTTAATAATTAAAAAAATGATAAAAACTGAAAGTAAGAAATTATAAAAAATCAAAAAAAATAGAAGAAAGTAAAAACATTAGATAAAAAATTTCAAAAATTACGTAAAAATATATAAAGAATTTCAAAAATTATGAAAAATATGAGTAATTAACTAATTCGTTCATTCCACAAAACTAAGTAGCTAACCAATTTGTTATATATTTTTACAAAACAAAAATATTTTTATGTATTTTTTTGAATTTTTTATTTTCTCCTATATTTTTTGAGTTTTTTATAATTTCTTACTTTCTCTTGTTTCTCTCTTTTTTAATTATTACAAAACATGTCATAAATAATCAATCTCCTGCATTTGTTTATAACTTTTTAATTTTTTATTAATTTTTTAATATTTTTTAATAATATTTTAATATAAATTATTATTTTAATGCTCATTTAGAGTTTTGGATGAAAATGTTAACGGCAGAGACTAAAGTTTAAAATGTATGGAAACATCAAGGACTAAAATTTGAGGTCTCAAACGCCAGGAACTAATGTTTCAAGATCCTAATATCTCAATAACCCTATAATATTTTTTCTATTATATAATCCCTCTGTCCACAAATAATTGTCTTTCTGAAACAGTAACTTTTTGTTAAGCAAACACTAAAAAATCAAGTAACTTTCAGTAGAAAAATGACAGTTATTCGTGGACGGAGGGAGTACTAAATTAATATTTACTATGGGGATATTAATTGTCGAGTATTATCTATATGACACTCTATTGGTGCAGAACGTAAAGTAGAGAAATATATGAATGTACATACATGTGTAGAAGAGCAATGATACTAGAAGTTAGCTATTAGCAACAAACATATAAACATATACTCTATTACTCCCTCTGTCCTTAAATAAACGACGTTTTGAGTGTTGGCACACATTTTAAGGTAATGATTTGTTCGAAAAAATCGATGCATTTTATGACTACTCTATCCCTATTACTTTTCAGTATTTATGAAAATGTCATCAACTACAGTTATAGCTTCATGGCTGAAAGTGAGATGAAGAAAGTGGGCCAAGTTTGTGGCTTAGCCAAACCATTTTTTAATCTTTTACAACGACAACAACAGATTTTCTTCCTTCAATCTCTCTCAATCCAGCCACTCACCCTCCTCCATCGTCTCCCTCCCTCCATCTTCCAGCTATCACCACCTTCTTCCTTCTATACCCTCCACCACCACCACCACATCCCTCCGCCTCTACCCACCTCCATCTCTACCTCCCTTATTCTCTGGCCATCACCACCTCCACCTCCACCTCATTCCGTACAACCCTCTCCTCCACGCAGCACCACCGCCTCCAGATTTGGTTTGATTTGCATATTTTTTAAATTCACCATTTTTTCTATATTTTTTTAAAAATTGATTGATGATGGAATTGAAATACCCTCTCCTCTACGCAACACCACTGCCTCCAGATTTGGTTTGATTTGCATATTTTTTAAATTCACCATTTTTTCTGCATTTTTTTTTAAAAATTGATTGATGATGGAATTGAAATAAGGATTTGTGTTGCTTTGAAATCGCCTTTGTTTTGAGATGATAACCATTGACACCACCCTAGCGGCATCTCCGCCATCACACCTGGCGACAAGGCCAGAACACTGTATATACCAAGGGGGACATGGCACTGTTCCTACCGCCCCCAAGCCTGGCGGCCGGCCCTGGGATGGTCGACATCAACGGGGGGGCTCTCACGCGATATCTGCGCGGCATCATCCCATCCCAGGTCACGCATGACGTCACTCCGTATGACGTCACCTCGCATGACGTCAGTCCCTAGCACCCAAGCGACATCTACCAGGGATATCGCCTACCCCCTGTCGGTAAGGTCCTTCCTTTACCTATAAATACCCCCACCATTCCAGACAAGAGGGTAAGCCTAAGACAGCGTGCTGAACCCCTACCATTTTCACCACTCATACTAACTTAAGCATCAGAGTGTTTACGCCGGAGACCCCCTCCGGCGCTTTGCAGGTGACGAAGACAACCAGAACAGTGTTCCCGACCAGCCCCGCTTTGGCCAATCCTACCTGACGAATCTCGGACTCTTGTCAAATGGTGCTTTCATTGAGAGTCTTGGTTAATTAAGTGAGCTTCCTTGATAACCAAGCTCTGTTCTTTCTATGAGTCGAAGGATCATGCCCTCAGATTTAGAATCTACCCCCCCTCATTCTCGCAGCACCTACGTTCGCAGGGAACTTTTTCCTATGTCTTCGTCGAGCACCTTCACCACATCGCATGGAACTTTCTCTGCGCAGACGGACCTCCTATTTGGACTGATAGGAAGCACGTCGTTTCCTCAAACGGGCGCCCCGTTTTTACCAAATGGGCGTCCCATTTTCTCAGGTGGCCGGAACTAGTCATCCCACTCCCCCTCCTACAGGTTCCGGAGTGGATGGTGTCAACAATCCTTTGGCGAGTTCAATCTTAGCCCTTCGTGCCCAGCCAGATTACTTGACTGAGCTAGCAGCAGGGTTTACTTCCAGTGTCCCTGGATTGGGTGTGCCTTCTCAGTTTGTCTTCACCCCGTCTATTGTTACCGAACGACCGGTATCGCCTCGGCGGCAGGCGAGCGCTCCTCTAACTTCGCCTGTGATGAGTACGCCATTCAGCTTTGTACAACTCGCCGATGGACAGGTAGAGCCTTACATACTGCGAGCGCCGCGAGTTCCCGTCTCCCAAGTAGAACGACAGCAGTGACTATAGGGAGCATTGGGACGGTAGGAGAGAGGGGGCCAACAGAGAGGTCTCCCTAGAGCGAAGCGAAAGATCGAGCAGTAGAAGACATCGAACTCGTTCACCCAGGAGTCGCAACCGATTCCCTAGGCAACAACATACACCCGAGCCTCGAGGGCACAAACGTCACTTTGAAATTTCTCCGCCTCGTCATGACCGTGAAATCCTAGATGACACCTCAGGTCATCCATTCAGCCACCGTATAAGACGCCATAGGGTCAACCGACACGTTAAGCTCCCCACAGAGTCGTACGACGGCACTAAAGATCCCATCTCCCACCTCAATAAGGTGAAAGATTTCGTGCAATTCCAGACGCACAATGACGCGACATTGTGCCAAATATTCGTTATGACGTTGTCAGGGGTAGCCCGCCTCTGGTTTGAAGGACTCCCTGCCCGGTCGATCGATAATTTCTTACAGCTAGAGGCTAAGTTTAAGAGTCGCTTCAGCACAGCTATCCCCATCCGGAAGTCTGTCGCAGCCTTGTTTGATATACACAGGAAGCCAGAAGAATCCTTAAAAGGCTATCTCGGTCGTTTCGACATGGAGATGTCGTTGACACCAGGTATTACTATTGATTTTGCCATAGAAGCTTTGAAGCGAAACTGTGACTATGGAAAGTTGAGGGACACGTTAATGGTGGATCCCCCGGCAACCTTAGATGCGTTAAGGCTGAAGGCTCACAACTACGTAAGAATGGAAGAGGAGGAATACAGAGATAGAATGCGAAACATACCCCAGAGTGCGCCCCACGTCCCCGCCATGCAAGCTAGTGCGATCCACGACACTCACCCGGGTGACGAATACGCCCAGCGAAAAGATCACATCCCCAAGGCGTCCAATCGGCAGAAAGGTAACTTCTCTAGAGGAAGAACCGGTGGCTTGAACGCTCAGCGACAAGCGGACCCGCCTAAGGGTCGAATCTATGACCCCGACCTTCCTTCCCTTATACTTCCACGGGCGGAGATCTTAGCAATTATTCAGCAGCGGAACCTGCCAATTCGCTATCCAGCCCCTGTGAAACCGGGAGTGATCATGGGAGGAAGAGAAAATGCTTTCTGCAAATTCCATAAGGCCAGAGGGCACTCCACAGACGTATGTAGAGAATTGAAACTAGCGGTAGAGCATTTGTTAGAAGAGGGTTACCTCGGAGAATTCACCACCAGAGCAAGAGAAGAAGCCAGAGGCAACCCCACGCACGGGGCGTCAGGCGACCAACAAATGCCTCCTCCCCCCTGGAAGTAGCGGGACCTCTAGTGGAAGGGGGAAAGAAGCGTTAACAATTCATGACGGAGACATCCCCATCATCAACATCATTGCCGGTGGCACATCATACCTCGACGAGCCCACTCGAGCGACACCCGCCCCGGGGGAGAAGCAAAAACGAGAAAGCCAGCCCACCAAAAAGGAAGCGATAGATATGTTGGACAGGATGGTGTTATCCTTCTCAGAAGAAGACGAGAAGGGCATCGTATTCCCTCACAATGACGCGTTAGTAGTCACGCCCGTCATCGGAAACCACGGGGTTCGAAGAACCCTCATTGATAATGGCAGCGCGGTAAATCTATTCTCACTGGAAGCATATAACCTCATGAAGTGCCCCGCCGATGAATTGACACCCTGCAAAAATCCAATCATTGGAGTGGACGGTGTTCCTATACCCGTAACCGGAGTCACAGTGCTGCCCGTGTACTTTAGAGAAGACACGTTCAAGCGATCAAAAGAGTTGTTGTTTTTGGTCGTGGACCTCATTCTACCATATAACGCCATTCTAGGGCGGCCATTCCTCAATCGCTTCGGGGAAGCGATAACTCAAAAATACCTCAGGATAAAATATCCCTCTTGGGAAGGAGTGGTGTCGATCAAGGGTGACCAAAGGCTAGCCGCCGGGTGCTATTTGCTCATGACTCAGAAAAGTTGTGACCAGTATGTGTGTGTGGCGGCAGATCCCTACGAGCAAAGGGATGAAAGGCGCACCCAACCGGTAGATACGATGGTGCTCGTCCCCATCAACGGTAATAGTGAGGCAAGTTTCTTGGTTAGTGAAAAGTTAACCTTGGAGGAGAGTGCACAACTAGCCCGAATGCTGAACAAGTGCAAAGGGGAGTTCGCCTGGAAACTAGCGGACATGCCTGGTGTATCCAGGGAGGTAGCAGAACATCGACTTAACGTCGATCCGCATTCCACGCCAGTTCAACAGAAGCGGCGAGCGTTCTCCGCGGAGAAGACAATGGCTATCGACAAGGAGGTAACAAAACTCCTGGACGCGGGATTCATTCGAGAGGTTCAATACCCCACCTGGCTGGCCAATCCCGTCCTAGTTCCGAAACCCAACGGAGACTGGCGCATGTGCATTGATTTCACTAACTTAAACGACGCCTGCCCCAAGGACTGTTATCCACTCCCCAGAATTGATCAGTTAGTCGATCAAACTGCTGGATACGCATACTTGAGTTCTTTGGACGCCAACTCTGGATACCATCAGATCCCCATGGCCAAAGAAGATGAAGAGAAAACGGCATTCATAACCCCAAAGGCTACCTATTGTTACACAGCGATGCCATTTGGATTGAAGAATGTTGGGGCAGCTTTTCAGTGCATGGCGAACAAGGTGTTCGAGAGGCAAATCGGAAAAAATATAGAAGCCTACGTAGACGACTTATTGGTCAAGAGTCGAAGCTTCAGTGACCATCTGGTAGAGTTACAAGAGGTGTTTGACGCATTAAGGAAATACAAAATGAAACTGAACCCTCGCAAATGCGTATTTGCATTTCAAACGGGAAAATTTTGGGGGTACGTGGTAAGCCAGAAAGGCATCTAGCCGAACCCATCAAAGATTAAGGCAATCCATGACATGGCATCGCCGTGAACCATCCAAGAGGTCCAAAGGTTGACAGGACGCGTCATCGCTTTAGGGCGATTTATCTCTAAACAGGGCGAGAGATGCCTGCCATTCTTTAAGGTCATACGCAGAAAGGCTCCTTTTGGATGGACGCAAGAATGCGAAGAAACGTTCATAGATTTGAAAACCTATCTGTCGTCCGACTTGGTGCTAACACGACCAGAACCGGGCGACACCCTATTCCTATATCTCGGCGTTGCAGATAAAGTAGTCAGTGCTGTCCTAGTACGGGAGGACAATCATACCCACCGCCCTGTCTTCTTTGTCAGTCATGTGTTAAAGGAGGCTGAGGTGCGATGCACCCACATCGAGAAGGTGGCATTCACCTTGATACAGTCCATACGAAAAATGGACAGGTACTTCCAGGTCCACCCAGTTATTGTGCTCACAGATCAGCCCTTGAAGAGAATTTTCAGGAAACCAGAGTCCTTTAGGAGGATGCTGATTTGGGCAATCAAGCTTGAGCAATACGGATTACAATACAAGGCTCGACCATCTGTAAAAGCCTAGGTCCTAGCGGATTTCATTGCCGAGTGCACCTTTGCCAGGGACCGTGTGGCGGAGCCGCTTGAAGAGGAAGAGAATAGCGCAAAGCTCCCACCCTCGGAGGCCTACGCGGACTCATGGGTTATCTACGTGGATGGCGCTGAAAATCAAGAACTGGCAGGAGCCGGTATTTACATGATCGGGTCGCACGATGTACAGGTGCGGCATGCCATTAGAATCCTACAACCATTATCTAATAACGCAACAGAGTATGAAGCGTTATTAGCCGGGTTCAGAATAGGAAGAAACCTCTTCACCAAAGCCGAGTGTGACGCGGTAGCAGGAGCCCCACGATTGAAAATACGAGGCGACTCCAAACTAGTGATAAACCAAGTCTTGGGACACTCCCAAGCTAGAGAGCCCATCATGGTGCAGCACCTCTCGAAAGTAAAATGAGAATTGATGGAAATAGAACAAAGCGGCGTGCACGTCACTTTTGAACACATTCCCCGAGAGGACAATGCCGAGACAGACAACCTTGCCAAAACAGCAGCCAATCAGGAGGCGACCATACCAGAAGATGTGTATTACGAGGAAAGGTTAGTGCCGTCCTTCATGGAGGAGCAGTTGTCGCTGTGTGTAGAAGAAATTGAAAAGGACTGGAGAATCCCTGTGGTCAAATTCCTAAAGCACGACGAGTTGCCGAGCGATAACGCAGAAAGGAGAAAAGTGTTGAAGTAAGCGGCAAGATGCACCTACTATGATGGGGAACTAATCCGGAGATGTTTCTCCCACCCAGCAGCAAAATGTATAACCAAACAGGAAGGCCTCCACACCCTGCGAGAGATTCATGAAGGGATCTGTGGTATGCACGTATCGGCGGCACCATGGCCGCACAGGTATTTCGGTCAGGATTTTACTGGCCCACCATCCGAAGGGATTGTAACAACTTCATGCAAACATGTCACAAATGCCAAGAGTTTGCTAAAATCCCCCGGTGACCTGCCACAGAAATCTCACAAATCGTGCCCCCTGCCCTTTCGCTAAATGGGGAATTGACATTTTAGGCCCTTTCTGAAGGCAAGGTCCTAACTAAAATTCATAATCGTGGCTGTGGACTACTTCATAAAGTGGGCAGAAGCGGAGGCGGTAGCCAACATTACGACCAAGAAAGTATGGCGCTTCTTTAAGTACCAAGTTATCATGCGGTTCGGGGTACCTCGTGTGCTGGTCAGCGATAACGGGACGCAATTTACCAGTAACTTCTTCAAGGAACAATGTGAGGAATTCCAGATTGAACAAAGGTTTTCCTCCGTAGCGCATCCCCAGACTAACGGGCAGGCAGAGGTGACCAACCGAAGCATCCTGAGCGGCATTAAGAAAAATTTGGAGGGCTCAAAAAAGAAATGGGCAGATGAACTACCCTATGTGATGTGGGCCTACCGCATGACTGTTAAAACTAGCACAGGGGAAACACCCTTTGCGATGACCTTTGGCACCGAGGCTGTCACGCCTGTAGAAATCGGCACCCTAAGCCTAAGGGTCGAATACTTCAAGGAAGAGCCAAATGAAGAAAGGTTACGAGCTAACCTTGACGCGTTACCTGAGCTACATGAGGAAGCCCTCCTGAAAATAATGCACTATAAAAGGAAAATGGCGCGGTATCACAATAGACATGTTAAGGAGCGGCTGCTCAAAGCTGGAGACTTGGTGCTCAGGGACAAGCGAGTTGTGGGCCAACGGATGTGGAAAATCAGTTCAAATTAGGAGGGCCCATACCGCGTCACCCACATTATCGGAAAGGGGGCATATCACCTGGAAACACTTGACGGTACCCCCTTACCTAACTCCTGGAACATTGCTCGCTTGAAATTATATTATTCTAGAATTTGACATGCCGTGACGCATGCTCTAAGAACTATTTTAGAGATATCTCTTGTGTTCCTTTTTGGTTATCTGTGGTGTGCAGATAACAGAAGAAAGGGTGTCGGGAGTGAAAAGTCCTAACCTTGTGGCAAACCGGGCTAACATAGACGGGCCACTAAGACGAGGCACGCCCCGGCGACCCTAGAAATATATGGTGCTGAAAGTGAAAATTCTATCCTTGTGAGGCCGGCCTTGATCAGGCGACTCACTAAGATGAGACACGCTCCAGCACTGTCGGGAGTGAAAAGTCCTATCCTGGGATACCCGTGCTCACATAGACGGTATATCGAGACGAGGCACGCCCCGACTCCCCTGGGAGTGCAAATCCTACCCTTGTGATAACTCGTGCTCACATAGGCGATTGATCACTAAGATGAGGCACGACCCCAGGGAAGATAAAAACTCCACCTCGGAAGTGAAAATCCTACCCTTACGATGGTGGCGCTAACACAGGCGCATCGTTAAGACGAGGCACGCTTCGAGGTGCGAGGTGACAATGCTGAGAAGTGAAAATCCTACCCTCGTGATGGCTAGCCTTGATCAGGCGGCTCACTGAGATGAGGTACTTCCTGGCCAATTGGCGAAATATAAGGAGTCACGATACCCCAGCGAGTAACCGGAGGGAACAAACCCGGTGAAGTTAGCTGGATGAGTATGTGACACGAGCGACATCTTGGTGGGATAGCGCCAAGCGAGCTTGGAGAGTACGTGGCAACACCCCAAGGTAATTAAGACACTTTGTCATATGTCGCTACTAACACAAACAATAAGTGAAAATGTGGAGGAAAATTGGCAAAACATTGAGGTGACGAAGCACCCGAGAAAGCAATGATGCCACGGAAAGGCAATGTACCCTGACCAAATGACGGTCACCTTGTTACCCAAAACGCAGTTCGAGATGATTTGGAATGTTAGTTATGTTTGATCGCACAAGCCCTCACGAAGAGGAGAAAAACGCGACACCATTTTGAACACTGCATGTCATGACCCTGCGAAGAAGGTTCGAATGTGCGTTCGGCATCACTCTATCAATACTGGTGTCACAAGTCTGTGAACAAACAACAACAAATTAAGAAAGACCATTGAGAAAGGAAAACTACAGCTAGAATATATACGTTGTTCATACAAGAATGGAGGCTTGCGCGAGCAAAAGCCTTGAAACACAAAAGAACAAAAAGGGAGGACACCCGACACGCGAAAAGAAAAATAAGAAAACCTATGGCCCTGGCAGGCTGCCGTCCTCCTCGCTCCCTCGTGTCCTCTTCGCCTGATAGTAGCCATCCTCCGTAAGGCCTCCCGACTTGCCTTTGAAGAGCTGAATGATAGCAGCGGCATCAAACTTGTCTCGACCATAGCTCTTAATAAAACAATCAGCCATGATGCTCGCGGTCTGCTCCGAGAACCACTTACACTTATCTGCCGTCTGATACGAGCCCAAGGGCCCAAGCCACGCATGGGCCGAGGACTAGGAGCAAGGCCATAACAACCTTGCTCTTGAAGGCGCTAAGGACTGAGGAACGCAGCACAGAGCCCGCAAGCCTTTGGAGCCTTTGTGTCTACGCCAATGACTCGACTCGCAGCCTCACGCCCGAGTCCGAGTCCTATTGGAAGCCCAAGGCCGAGCCCAACACCTTGGCCACAGCTCGCAGCCTCATGCCCGAGCCCGCGCTCTATCGGAAGCCTAAAGACGCACCTGGCGCTTTGGCCGCGGCTTGCAGCCTCACGCCCGAGCCCGCGCTCTATCGAGAGCCTAAGACAGCACCTTGCGCCTTGGCCTCGACCCACGACCCATCGCACGAGCACAAGGCTCGCACCCACTCGGCCTCGCTCTCGCAAGAGCCTCGCGCCTCGGCCAGACCAACGCCCAGCCGCGCGCACAGCCTCGCGACCCACGCCTCAGCCGAGCCCACGACCCATCACTTGGCCAACCAAACGACTGGTCTCTCGACCAAGCCCAACTACTTGTCTTTCGGCCAACCATGGGCCATGTCAACCAGCCAAGGCCGAGACATGTCATTCACTTAAGCGGGCCCGCATGACTTAAGGAGAATGAGCGTCCCCTTTTTCCAAGGATCGTAAGGGTCTTTTCCCCTTTGTATATAGCTAGCCTATAAATAGGAGAGTCTTAGCTACATTTTAGCTTGCTTATTGATTTGTGAGAATTTTCTCTAAGCCTTAAGCCAATGCTAGACTAGCTCTAGGTGGATCTTAGATCCAACTCGTCCATCATCACTAAGGTGGCCGAGAGTGTCAAGCTTTCCTTAGGGAAGCTCCGGCCTTTGTTGAGGTCCGATCAAGGAGGAGTCCTTGTAATCCTTGATCCATGTCCCTAAATAATCAACTCGTTCCATTTCCGTTTCCTTCATCTATTTCCCTTATTCCGCTGCAAAACCTCCTAGAACTTCCATCAAACCTCGTCTATTCCTCATCCCCAAGTCCGATCCATCAAGGCAACCGCGCCCGAGACTAGATCCGAGCCTCCCAAGCAACGTTCAAGCCAACCCGGGCGTTTGGACGCTATCAAGTGGTAGCGGAGCCCAGCTGTCTCACGGTTGCACTTTCCTCCATTTCCAAAGGTATTCCACGGTTGACAAACCCATTTCTAAGCTCCCTCTTCATTTTTGGTCATATGGGTTTTTCTTAAGTTTTGAGTGATTTTTCTTGTTTGATCCGTGACAAACGTGTTTGATTGCTTTAAAGGTGTTTGTGTATGGATTAAATCTGTTTTTCTTCTTCTCTTTCCTTCGAAACCCGCTTGGTGTTCTTCCATCCCTTCCTACCCCCACAACAATGAGCCAAGTGTCCTAGGGTACTATTTTGTCCTGTTGCGTGACTCACCTTCCAAGCACATGGGTGGCGGCCTTCAACCCTAAAATATTATAAAGCTGCCCTCTTGCAATCATTTATAACCACAACCCCTTATCATGACATCATTGATACTCCCACTTGCTCTTATCACTTGAATGCCTTATCAATCATTGATCAACACTTGCTCTTATCAAATATTCACTTATCAATCATTGATATACTTGCGCACTTCTCACTCGCACCCACTCCTCTTATCACTACTACTTATCACTTGTGCTTATTAAGTGTGCACTACTTGTCATACAACTTGGGATCTCTTGCACTCATTCAAAAAAAAAAAAAAAACAAAAGAGAATTCAAAAAAGAAAAGAAAAGGAAAAGCAACGATTTCAAAACAAAAGAAAAGAATTCAAAAGAAAAATGGAATCAAATGAGTCAAAGCAAGAGACTTAAGTTGTTAAGTGAGGCTTAATTGTTTAGGAGATATGCGAATGTGCTTGAGCCATTGAGGCAGTTGAATGTGGTTTGTTTACTTACTTAGTTGTTTTCGTTTCTTAATTTCGCTTTGTTCTTGAGTAGTTCGAGCTTGCCTTTCCTTTGTGTCATTGGTATTTCCTCTTTGATTCTCACACTATTATCTACTCGTGGCTTAAGTGTGCTTCTCAGTTACGCGAGAGCCACACTAGACCTTCCGTGCCTTTACTTCGTGCTATGTTGTCTTTGCGTGTCTCAAACGTGCCTTAGAGTCTTGCTAGTCTAAGTTGGTTTGAGATTTGAGAGAAGATAGAGAGACGTGAGGGGAAAGCACAATTGAGAGAAGAGGGAAACACGAGAGAAAACCACAAGTGAGGGAGGGAACTAACATTTTATTTTTAGCATTCAAATTGTGTTTGTTCATTGTGCAGGTTTCGAGGCCATGTCTTACCATGACTTACCTTCGGAAGGGGACTCTAATGAGTCAGTCCATGGGCGCAGTATTGGGGGCGAGAGGTTGGATGAGCGCGCGCCTGACCAAGCCTTGGCCAATCTCTCGGCGCAAGTGGAGGAGCGCATGACGCGCCAAGAGGTTATGCTAGCCAACCAGCAGGCCATGCTGGCCGAGCAGCAGGCCATGATGGCTCGCATGATGGAGACCCTCACGACCATGTCTCGGCCACAACATCAACTCCAATTGTAACCCCAAATGCCCCCACCCACTCAACCCCAAACCCAGCCCCACATACAACCCCAAACACAGCCACCATCACAGCCCATAATACCACCTCACACACAACCCCCGCCTCAAACACAACCCCCGCCTAGGCCACAAGACCGCCTAAAACAGCCAGCCACACACTTCCACCAAAGGACCGCCCCAAAGAACCCCAACGATAGGGACTTCTATGCCTTTGACCTCGACCATGTAGAAGTGGAAGATGTGAACAGCGTGGCTAGTGAGGACATAGAGCCACCTCGGGGATTGACCCTAGGCTTACTTAAGCCTCGCACTCATCACTCCGAACCCGCACATAGGCCCAACAATTTCCTAAACACCACTGTCCAAGCCACCCGCAATACCGACCCCCACCTATCCATGACACGAGCACCCGACCTCGCTAATCTTAGGCCGCCAACAAGAGGCCCACGCCGAGAGCCACCCATTGAGCCCCCGGGACATCCCGATTATGAGAGAGAGGATGAATATGGTGAGAGAGCCCTACGGAACTTGCGAGATAGGGATGATGACTACAAAAATCCCAAATTGCCGTTGCCAAGCTTTGAAGGCCAGGATGATCCCGAAGCCTACTTCGATTGGGAGAACAAGATGGAGTGCATCTTTGCCAATTATGACTATTCCGAGAGCAAGAAGGTTAAATTGGCTGTGGTTGAGTTCACGGGTTTGGCTATCCAATGGTGGGACCGCATCCTAGTAAATAGGAGACTTGAAGGAGGAAGAGGAGTGACCGAATGGGGAGAACTCTTAAGGGAGATGCGGCGAAGGTTTGTGCCTCCTCATTACATTCGAGACCTTCACCAAAGGCTCCAAGCCCTTCGCCAAGGCTTTAAGAGCGTGAGTGAGTATTATCATGAGATGCTCACTCTCATCTTTTGGGCTGAGATTAGAGAGAATGCCGAAGCCACCATGGCTAGATTTGTTGGGGACCTACACAAGGAGATAACCGATATGATTGATTTTTACACTTACTCCTCCTTGGATGAGATGTATCTACTTGCGGCCAAAATTGAGAGACAACTAAGCCGAAGGCCTAAGGCTTCCTCCCACCCACCTATTGCCGCGCCTAACTACACGTCTACCTACAAAAAGCCATGGGCCAACACCCCTAGAACGGCCGCTGCCCCAACACCAAACGCCACCCGAGACGTAACACCTAGCCCAAATATTACCTCAAACACCTACCCACCGAAGCCTTCCAACACTTACACTCCCAAAGCTACCTCAAACAACAACCCACCCGAACGATCCCGTACTAGAGACATCACTTGTTTCAAGTGTGGAGGCAAGGGCCATATGAGAGCTGAATGTCCTAATAGGACCGTGATGGTTATGAGAGAAAGTGGGGAGATTGTTAGCGAAGGGGAAGAGGAGGAAGGAAGTAGCCCGAAGGAAGTTTGGGAAGGAGAGGAGGGCTCTAGTGAAGAGAGCGATGAGTATGACCGTGTGGAAGTGCCCCAATGCCTTATCGTTAGGAGGAATTTGAGCATAAAGAGCCGAGAGGAGGATGCACCTATTGCGGAAAGGGAAAACCTCTTCCACACGAGGGGAACATCCAATGGCATGGTGATGTCTATCATCATCGATAGTGGGAGTTGCGCAGACGTTGCAAGCACTCTCCTAGTGCACTCTTTGGGACTTAACACCACCAAGCATCCCCATCCGTATGTGTTGAATTGGTTCAACGATGGGAATACCGTGAAGGTCCAACGACAAGTCCTTGTGCACTTCAACATTGGTGGCTACAAAGACAAGCGTCTTTGTGACGTGGCCCCTATGCAAGCAAGCCACTTGCTTCTCGACCGTCCTTGGCAATATGACCGAAGGGCTTTTCATGATGGTTTTAAGAACCAATACAAATTTGAGCATGAGGGCCGCAAGTTTCTAATCCCACCTTTGTCACCAAGCCAAGTCTTCGAAGACCAACTCAAATTGGAGAAGGCTTGTGCTACTTTCGAGATTTCGGTCTCCCTTCAAAAGAAAGAGAGTGATTGGAGTGGAGAGAAGAATGTAAAAGGGAACACTTGGGAAAACAGCCGCCATGAAAATAGGGAGCATGGCTTGAGTGAAGAAAATAAGCCGAGAGAAGAGAAAAAGAAAGGCACAAGTGGTAAAACACATCTTGAAAAAAGCAAGCAAGATAGTGAGGCCTTTAGAGAGGCAAGAGTGGGGAGAAAAGTGAACTTAATGGCTAAGGGAAGAGATATTAGGCATGCGCTCATCATGCGCAAACCTTGTATCATTGTCCGCTTCAAGTTTTTCTCTTTAAATGCTACTAACGCTAACTCTTCTTTGCCGAGTGTTATGTCTCCTCTTTTGCAGGGATTTAGTGACGTCTTCCCCGATGCAGAGAGGGATTGAGCACAAAATCGACTTCCTTCCGGGTTCCACACTACCTAATAGGCCCGCCTATAGGTGCAACCCGAAGGAGACTCAAGAACTCCAAGCGCAAGTGGAGGATCTCTTATCCAAAGGCTTCATCCGAGAAAGCCTCTCCCCATGTGCCGTGCCGGTCATCTTGGTGCCAAAGAAGGACGGATCATGGCGCATGTGCATGGACTGCTGCGCCATCAACAAGGTCATGGTTAAGTATTCCCACCCCATCCTTAGGCTAGACGATATGCTTGATGAATTGTGTAAAGCTAAAACGTTTTCTAAAATTGATTTAGTAAGCGGTTATCATCAAATAAGAATGCATGAGGGGGATGAATGGAAAACGGCCTTCAAAACTAAATTTGGACTTTATGAGTGGCTTGTAATTCCGTTTAGCTTAACCAATGCACCAAGTACCTTTATGCGCCTCATGAACCATGTCTTGCGGCCATTTATTGGCCATTTTGTAGTAGTGTATTTTGATGATATTCTCGTATATAGCACCACACCATAAGATCACTTGCACCACTTGCACCAAGTCTTTCTAACCCTGCGCACACACAAATTGTATGCGAAGCTTTCCAAGTGTGAGTTTTGCTCGGAAGAAGTGCATTTCTTAGGCTTTATTGTAGGTGCCGAGGGCCTCAAGGTGGACCAAGAGAAGGTGAAGGCCATTGCCGAGTGGCCCACACCAACGAACGTGGGAGAAGTGCGGTCCTTCCATGGGCTCGCGGGGTTCTACCGAAGGTTCGTGCGGGACTTCTCCACCATTGCCGCACCCTTGAACGAGCTCACCAAGAAAGGAGTTCCATTCGAGTGGGGCGCGGCCCAAGAGCAAGCCTTTGCCACGCTTAAGGAAAGGCTCACCTCTAGCCCGGTCCTTATTCTACCCAACTTCGAGAAGACCTTTGAGGTCGAATGTGATGCAAGTGGCATCGGCATCGGCGCGGTCCTAATTCAAGAAAAGAGGCCCGTGGCCTTCTTTAGTGAGAAGTTGAAAGCGGCGCAGCTCAATTATTGCACCTACGACAAGGAGCTCTATGCGCTAGTGAGGGCCTTGGAGGTTTGGGAGCATTACTTGACACCGAAGGAATTTGTGATCCACACGGATCACTTGAGCCTCAAGTACCTCAAGGGCCAAGGGAAACTCAACAAACGCCACGCCGCTTGGCTTGAATTCATTGAGCGTTTCCCCTACCACATCAAGTACCTCAAAGGTAAGGACAATGTAGTGGCCGACGTATTGTCCCGAAGGTACGCCTTGCTCACCTCTTTACACTCCCATCTTCTAGGGTTTTCTCACATCACTACCTTGTATACCTCGGATAATGACTTTCGTGATATGTATCTTGCGTGTGCTGAGGGGGTATTTGATCACTATGCCATGCGGGAGGGTTTTCTTTTTCGTAAGGGGCGTTTATGTATTCCTCAATGTAGCACGCGAGAGTTGCTAGTAAGAGAGGCGCATGGGGGGGGGGGGGGATTAATGGGTCACTTTGGCATCGAAAAGACACTAAACACACTAAAGGAACATTTCTATTGGCCTAAAATGAAAAAAGTTAGTGTCTCGGGTTGTCAATGCTTGTCTTGCATGTAAACGGGCTAAAACCAAAGGAATTAATCATGGTCACTACATGCCTTTACCCGTAGCTTCCCACCCTTGGTGTGATATTTCCATGGACTTTGTGTTAGGACTTCCACGCACTAAGCACGACAAAGATGCCATTTTTGTTGTGGTGGACCGATTCTCCAAAATGGCACATTTCATTCCTTGTCATTCTACTTGTGATGCCTCGCATGTTGCCACTTTATTCTTTCGTGAAATAGTTAGACTACATGGCATGCCACGTACTATTGTTAGTGATAGGGATAGTAAATTCCTTGCACATTTTTGGCGTGTTTTGTGGGCTAAAATGGGCACTAAGCTCCTCTTTTCTACTTCGTACCATCCTCAAACGGATGGGCAAACCGAGGTAGTAAATAGGACCTTGGGCAATATGTTACGTGTGATGATCAAGCAAAATCCCAAGTCTTGGAAGGAATGCATTCCGTTTATAGAATTTGCTTACAATCGCACAATGCACTCCACTACTCGCTTTTCTCCATTTGAACTAGTCTATGGGTTTAATCCTCTAACCCCCATAGACTTGTTACCTCTTCCTTTGTCGGCTTGCGCTAGTCTAGATGGAGAAGCCAAGGTGGAGCTTGTGAAAGGGATGCACATGAAGGCTAAGGAGCGCATCGAGGCCATCAATGCCAAACTCATCAAGAAGCGCGAAGAAGGCCGCACAATTCGGACCTTTGAAGTGGGCGATTGGGTGTGGGTTCATTGGTCCAAGGAGCGCCGGGCCACTAAGCTTAGCCCGCGGGGAGAAGGCCCCTTTCTTATCCTTGAGAAAATTAGCGATAATGCTTATGTTTTGGATATTCCTTCTTCTTATGGCAACACTCATCATACCTTTAATATTAATGATCTTTCACCTTTCTTTGTAGGTGATGAAGGAGAAACCACTAGCGATGAGGAGTTGGATTCGAGGGCGAATCCATTTGAAGGGGGAGGGGATGATACGAGCCCAAGGGCCCAAGCCACGCATGGGCCGAGGACTAGGAGCAAGGCCATAACAGCCTTGCTCTTGAAGGCGCTAAGGACCGAGGAACGCAGCACGGAGCCCGCAAGCCTTTGGAGGCTTTGTGTCTACGCCAATGACTCGACTCGCAGGCTCACACCCGAGTCTGAGTCCTATCGGAAGCCCAAGGCCGAGCCCAGCACCTTGGCCGCGGCTCGCAGCCTCATGCCCGAGCCCGCGCTCTATCGGAAGCCCAAAGACGCACCTGGCGCTTTGGCCGCGGCTTGCAGCCTCACGCCCGAGCCCGCGCTCTACCGAGAGCCTAAGACAGCACCTTGCGCCTTGGCCTCGACCCACGACCCATCGCACGAGCGCAAGGCTCGCACCCACTCGGCCTGGCTCTCGCAAGAGCCTCGCGCCTCGGCCAGACCAACGCCCAGCCGCGCGCACAGCCTCGCGGCCCACGCCTCAGCCGAGCCCACGACCCATCACTTGGCCAACCAAACGACTGGTCTTTCGACCAAGCCCAACTACTTGTCTTTCGGCCAACCATGAGCCATGTCAACCAGCCAAGGCCGAGACATGTCATTCACTCAAGCGGGCCCGCATGACTTAAGGAGAAGGAGCGTCCCCTTTGTCCAAGGGTCGTAAGGATCTTTTCCCCTTTGTATATAGCTAGCCTATAAATAGGAGAGTCTTAGCTACATTTTAGCTTGCTTATTGATTTGTGAGAATTTTCTCTAAGCCTTAAGCCAACGCTAGACTAGCTCTAGGTGGATCTTAGATCCAACTCGTCCATCATCACCAAGGTGGCCGAGAGTGTCAAGCTTTCCTTAGGGAAGCTCCGGCCTTTGTTGAGGTCCGATCAAGGAGGAGTCCTTGTAATCCTTGATCCATGTCCCTAAATAATCAACTCGTTCCATTTCCGTTTCCTTCATCCATTTCCCTTATTCCGCTGCAAAACCTCCTAGAACTTCCATCAAACCTCGTCTATTCCTTATCCCCAAGTCCGATCCATCAAGGCAGCCGCGCCCGAGACTAGATCCGAGCCTCCCAAGCAACGTCCAAGCCAACCCGGGCATTTTGACGCTATCACGTCTCCTTCTCAAGCGCGACACTCCGACCCCATTCAGCTTGCAGATCGGCATCCTTGGTGGCTTCACGCCCCCTAGCCCCCTCTAACTCTCTTTTCATAGCTGTCAAGTTGGCCTCCATATTTTGCCGCTCTTCTGCATACTTCCTCATTTCTTCTCGGTTCCTCCCAAGCTCCTCTTGGTTCCTGTTAATTTCCTCCAAAAGCTGACGATTACTGTTGCACCACTCCTCGGAGGAAGAGCTGAGAGAGCCCACTTGCTTCGTCACGTCCTTTGACCAATAGTGGAAGTCTTGAAGAGCAGAGAATAATTGAGTACGTATCCGCTGCAATCAGTCCTCATTGGCATGAGAAAGGAAAGCTCGCTCCTCCTCCTCAAGCAAAAACATATACGAGGCTAAGTAAGCAGATGTCGCTAAAGAGCTGTCACACCCCAGCGCTGGGAATCCATTTTGGCGAATATTACTTAAGTCAACCTGGTGTGTGGCGGGCCCGGTAGAAGTCACTGTGCTCAAGTCAGCCACCAAGCAAGGAGTCTCGATGGACACAAGGGAAGGAGAGATTGTCGGAGCGGTCGCAGGGACAAAGAAGACGCTAGGAGGAGACGGAGGGGAACTAGAGGACGTTCCTACGTTGAGACCAAAACCATCGGCCTAGAAAGGTGGAAAGTCGCTTTCTGACAGGTCGCCAATGAAGCCCAGTGGATGGTGATACGAGCCCAAGGGCCCAAGCCACGCATGGGCCGAGGGCTAGGAGCAAGGCCATGATAGCCTTGCTCTTGAAGGCACTAAGGGTCGAAGAGAGTCGTACGAAGACAGCAAGTCATTGGAAGCTTTGTGTCTACGCCAACGACTCGCCTCGCAGCCTCACGCCCGAGTCCGAGCCCTATCGGAAGCCCAAGGCCGCACCCAGCGCCTTGGTCGCGGCTCGCAGCCTCACGCCCGAGCCTGCGCTCTATCGGAAGCCCAAGGCCTCACCTAGCGCCTTGGCTTCGGACGACAACCTGTCGCACGAGCCCAACACTCGCAACGGCCTGGCCTCGGCCACGACCG
Organism: Viola odorata; assembly: GCA_963691705.1. NCBI lineage: Eukaryota > Viridiplantae > Streptophyta > Magnoliopsida > Malpighiales > Violaceae > Viola > Viola odorata. The sequence goes on from OY829541.1 coordinate 37,573,003, forward strand.
CGCCTAGGCCTCGCGCCTTGGCCAGCCCAGCGCCACGTCTCGAGCACAGCCTAAAGGCCCATCCCTCGGCTAGGCCCGCGACCCATCCTTCGGCCAGCCAAACGACCTGTCACTCGGCCAATCATGAACCTTGTCGCTCGGCCAGGGCCGTGACAAGTCACACACTCAAGAGGGCCTACGTGACTCATGAGTAGAAGCTTCCCCTTTGTCCAAGGGCCGCAAGGGTCTTTTCCCTTTTGTAAATATCTAGCCTATAAATATGAAGGACTTGTCTTCATTTTAGGTTGCTTATTGATTTGTGAGAATTTTCTCTAAGCCTTAAGCCCCTCTAGACTAGCTCTAGGAAGGATCTTAGATTCAGCTCGTCCACTATCCTCAAGGTGGCCAAGAGAGTCTAGCTTTCCATAGGAAAGCTCCGGCCTTTGTTGAGGTCCGATCAAGGTAGTGTCCTTGTAAGCCTTGATTTGTGTCACTAAATAATCAACTCCGTTCCTTTTTCGTTAAACGCCATCTTCCATTTCCATTCCCATTTCCGCTGCCAAACTCCATCGAACCTCCCTCAAATTCCCATCCGAAACTCATTTCCACAATCAAGCCACAAGCCAACCGAGCCCGAGACTAGATCCGGCCATCTCAAGCAACATCCGAGCCATCCAAGGCGTTTGGATGCTATCAAGTGGTAGCGGAGCCCAGCAGTCTCATGGTTGCTTTTTCCATCATTTCCAAGGTATTCCTCGGTTGAAAACTCATCTCCTAGGCATCATAGTCTTTTTGACCATTTGGGTTTTTCTTGAGTTTTTTGCCGAATTTCCTTGTTTGATCCATGAGAAACATGTTTGATCTTGCTTGATGTGTTTGTTTGTGGATTAAATCTGTTTTTCTTCATCTCTTTTATTCAAAAACTGTATGGTGTCCTTAGTTTTCTCCCTTCCACCACAAAAATGAGCCAAGTGTCCTAGAGTACCTTTGTCTCCTTGCGTGAGTCATTCTCTTACATGTGCAGCCGGCGGCCTTCAACCCTAAAATATTATAAAGCTGCCCTAGCTAATCATTTATAACCGCACCCTCTTATCATGACATTATTGATACTCACACTTGCTCTTATCACCTAAATGCCTTATCAATCATTGATACACACACTTGCTCTTATCACTTAACTCCTTATCAATCATTGATATACTTGAGCACTTATCACTCGCACCCACTCCTCTTATCACTAATACTTATCACGTGTGCTTATCAATTGTGCACTACTTGTCATACAACTTGGATCTCTCTTGCACTCAATCAACAAAAAAAAAATATCGAATTCAGAAAAAGAAGAAGGAAGAAACGAATTCAAAAAAAATAAATACAATAGAGTCAATGCAAGGGACTTGAGTTGGTAGTTGAGACAGAAAGCTTTAGGAGATATGCGTTTGTGCTTGAGCCATTGAGGCATTTGGTTGTTGATCGTTGTTTGTTAATTAGTTGTTTACTTATCTTAGTTGCGGTTTGTCTCTTGAGTAGTTCGAGCTTGCCTCCTTTGTGTTTTGGTATTTCCTTTTTGATTCTCACCTTATTTCTATTCTCGGTCTAGGTGCGCTACATTAAGGCTTCGTGTGCCACGCTAGACCTTCTGTGCCTTTACTTCATGCCCTTGTTATTTTTGTGTGTCACATACGTGCCTTAGAGTCTTGCTAGTCTAAGTCGGGTTGGGGCTTGAGAGAAAATAGAGAGACGTGAGGGGAGAACGCATTTGAGAGAAGAGTGAAACACAAGGGAAAACACAAGTGAGGGAGAGAACTAACCTTTATTGTGCATACGAATTGTGTTTGTAATTTTTGTAGGTATGCGACTTTGTCTCGACATGAGTATCATTCGGGAGAGGAGTCGAATGCGTCGGTCCATGGGGGCATTTATGGGGAAGAGGTCGCGCCTAATGAGGCCCTAGCCAATCTTTCGGCGAGGATGGAGGAGAGGATGACTAATCAAGAGGCCATGCTGGCAGCGCAGCAAACTATGCTGGTCAACCAACAAGCCATGATGGCTCGGATGATGGAGACCCTCAACAACTTGTCCGAAAGGGCACCCGCACCCCAAACACAGCCACCTCAACAACCGCTTCCACCCCAAACACAACCGTTTCAACCCCTACACCAAACTCAACCACCGTCCCAACCACCCGCACAAAACCCCATAATACCACCTTTGCCGCCGCAAGTGCAAACGCCACTTCCGCCACAACCCCAACCCCCACCTAGGTAGCAAGAACGCCTAAAATAGCCCGCAACTCACTACCACCAAAGGACCGGCCCAAGGAACCCCAATGATATTGACTACTATGCCTTCGGCCACCCCGGCAGTGAGGAAGTAGAGGTAGCCGAGAGTGTAGCAAGTGAGGACCTTGCTCCGCCCCGCGGGATGACACTAGGGTTGCTAAAGCCCCGCACCCACCACTCCGAGCCCCCGCCTAAGCCAAAAAAACTACCTAAACACCACTGTCCAAGCCACCCGGAACACCGACCCCGACTTGTCCATGGCACGAGGCCCCGACTTCATACCTCCGCGGCCACTGCCGAGAGGGCCACACCGAGAGCCACCCCTTGAGCCACCGGGGCATCCTGAATATGAAAGGGATGATGAGTATGAAGGAGGAGGGCATCAGAATCTAAGGGATAGGGATGACGACTACCGAAACTTGAAGCTGCCTTTGCCTAGTTTCGAGGGGAAAGATGATCCCGAAGCCTACTTTGATTGGGAGAATAAGATGGAGTGCATCTTTGCTAACTATGACTACTCAGAAACCAAGAAAGTCAAGTTAGCCGTGGTTGAGTTCACGGGATTGGCTATTCAATGGTGGGACCGTATTTTGGTTAATAGAAGGCTTGAAGGAGGAAGAGCCGTGACCGAATGGGGGGGATTATTGAGAGAGATGAGGCACCGGTTTGTGCCACCCCACTACATGAGAGACGTCCATCAACGCCTCCAATATCTTCGCTAAGGCTCACGAAGTGTGAGTGAATTTTATCATGAGATGCTCACCCTCATATTCCGGGCGGAAATCCGAGAAAGCACCGAGGCAACCATGGCGCGATTTGTCGGGGGGTTGCATAGGGAGATAGCGGATATGATAGACTTCTACACCTATTCCACCTTGGATGAGATGTACCTTCTTGCCGTGAAGATTGAGAGGCAACTAAGCCGAAAGCCCAAAACTTCATCCCATTTGCCTATCTCTTCTTCCACCTACCCTTCCCCTTACAAAAAGCCTTGGCCAAACACCACCAAAGCAGCCGCTACCCCAACCTCAAACACTCACCGAGCCATAACACCTAGCCCAAACACCACGACTCACACCTACACGCCTAAGCCTTCAAACACTTACACCCCTAGAACTACATCAAACACCAACCCCCCCTGAGAAGACACGTACTAGGGACATTACTTGTTTCAAGTGTGGAGGAAAGGGCCACATGAAGGCTGAATGTCCCAATAGGACGGTGATGGTGATGCGGGAAAGTGGTGAGATAGTTAGCGAAGGGGAGGATGAGGAAGAAAGTAGCCCGAGGGAGGTTTGGGAGGGAGAGGATGGTTCTAGTGAGGAAAGTGATGAATATGACCGTGTGGAGGTGCCTCAATGTCTTGTAATAAGGAGGAATTTGAGCATGAAGGGGCGTGAGGAAGATGCCTCCATTGAGCAAAGGGAAAATCTATTCCACACGAGGGGAGTGTCCAGTGGCATGGTAATGTCTATCATTATTGATAATGGTAGTTGCGCAGATGTGGCCAGCACTCTCCTAGTGCACTCTTTGGGACTTAGCACTTCAAAACACCCCCATCCGTATGTGTTGAATTGGTTCAATGATGGGAACACGGTCAAGGTCCAACGTCAAGTCCTTGTGCACTTCAACATCGGCGGCTACAAGGACAAAAGGCTTTGCGACGTAGCACCCATGCAAGCAAGGCACTTGCTTCTCGGCCGTCCGTGGTAATACGACCGAAAGGCAATGCATGATGGGTTAAAAAATAATTACAAGCTTGAACATGTGGGCCGAAAGTTTTTGATTCCACCTTTGTCACCGAGCCAAGTCTTTGAGGACCAACTCAAGCTAGAAAAGGCTTGCGCTACATTTGAGATCTCGACTTCACTTCAAAAGAAAGAGTGTGATTGGAGTGAAGAGAAGAAAGTAAGGGGGGGACCAAGGGGAAAACAGCCGCCATGAAAGAAGAGAGCATGGCTCGAGAGAAGAAGGTAAGGAAAGCAGAGAGAAAAAGAAAGGCTTGAGTGGGAAAACACAACTTGAAAAAAATAAGCAAGTTAGTGAGGCCTTTAGAGAGGCAAGAGTGGAGAGAAAAGTGAGCTTGATGGCTAAGGGAAGAGATGTTAGGCTCGCTCTTATGTTGCGCAAACCCATTGTTCTTATTCATTTCAAACCCTTTGTTTTAAATGCTACTAACGCTAACCCTCCTTTGCCGAAGATGATCTCTCCTCTTTTGCTAGATTTCCAAGATGTCTTCCCCACAGATGTTCCCGAAGGTCTACCTCCCCTAAGGGGAATTGAGCATAAAATTGATTTTGTGCCTAGTTCCACTTTGCCCAATCGGCCGGCATATCGTTGCAATCCGAAAGAAACACAAGAATTGCAAGACCAAGTCAATGGATTGTTGGCCAAGGGGTTCATCCGAGAGCCTTTCCCCTTGTGCCGTGCCGGTCATCCTAGTGCCCAAAAAGGACGGGAGTTGGAGGATGTGCATGGATTGCCGTGCCATAAACAAAATCACGGTGAAGTATTCTCATCCAATTCCTTGCTTAGATGATATGTTGGATGAATTGTGCCATGCTAAGATGTTTTCCAAAATTGATTTAGTTAGTGGTTACCATCAAATAAGAATGCATGAAGGTGATCAATGGAAAATGGCTTTCAAAACCAAATATGGACTATATGAATGGTTAGTGATGCCTTTCGGCCTCACTAACGCACCTAGCACTTTTATGAGATTAAGGAACCATATTTTGAGGTCTTTTATTGGTCACTTTGTGGTGGTATATTTTGATGACATCTTAGTCTATAACACTTCACCACAAGCACATCTAGAACACTTGCGCCGAGTTTTCCAAACCCTTTGTGAGCACAAGTTGTATGCTAAGCTTTCTAAATGTGAGTTTTGCTTGGAAGAGGTGCATTTTCTTGGTTTTCTTGTAGGATCCTAAGGACTTAAGGTGGACAATGAGAAGGTGAAAGCCATAGCCGAATGGCCCACGCCCACTACCGTTGGAGAGATCCGATCCTTCCATGGTCTCGCGGGATTCTATAGGCATTTTGTGAAGGACTTCTCCACCATCGCGGCACCCCTAAACGACCTCACCAAGAAGGACGTGCCTTTCGTTTGGGGGAAGGAACAAGAGGAGGCATTCAACATCCTCAAGGCTCGACTCACCTCTAGTCCGGTGCTTGTCTTGCCCAACTTTGACAAGACATTCGAAGTAGAATATGATGCGAGTGGCATAGGCATTGGGGCTGTACTCATTCAAGAGAAGAGGCCCGTGGCCTACTTTAGTGAGAAGCTTAAGGCGGCTCAACTCAACTATTGCACCTACGACAAAGAGTTGTACGCCTTGGTGAGGGCCTTAGCCATTTGGGAGCATTATTTATTACCTAAGGAATTTGTGGTCCACACGGACCACTTGAGCTTCAAATATTTGAAAGGCCAAGGAAAGCTCAACAAAAGACATGCGGCGTGGATGGAGTTTGTCGAGAGGTTCTCCTATCACATCAAGTACCTCAAGGGTAAAGACAACGTGGTAGCCGATGCGCTATCATATAGGTACGCACTTCTTACCTCCTTACACTCACGCCTCTTAGGCTTTTCTCACATCACCACTTTGTATGCCTCAGATGAGGACTTTTGTGACATGTATCTTGCTTGTGCTAATGGGGTATTTGATCACTTTGCCTTGCGGGAGGGTTTTCTTTTTCGTAAGGGACGGTTATGTATTCCTAAATGTAGCACCCGAGAGTTGCTTGTGAGAGAGGCGCATGGGGGAGGGTTAATGGGCCACTTTGGAATTGAAAAGACGCTAAACACACTAAAAGAACATTTTTATTGGCCGAAAATGAAAAAGTTAGTGTCTCGGGTTATCAACACATGTCTTGCGTGTAAACAGGCTAAAACTAGAAGTATTAACCACGATCATTACATGCCTTTACCCGTAGCTACACACCCTTGGTGTGACATCTCCATGGACTTCGTGTTAGGACTTCCCCGTACTAAGCACGGCAAAGATGCCATTTTTGTTGTTGTGGACCGATTCTCCAAAATGGCACACTTTATTCCATGTCACTCCACTTGCGATGCTTCACATGTTGCCACTCTTTTCTTTCGTGAAATAGTTAGATTACATGGCATGCCACGCACTATTGTTAGTGATAGGGATAGTAAATTCCTTGCACACTTTTGGTGTGTCTTGTAGGCTAAAATGAGCACTAAGCTACTTTTCTCTACTTCGTATCATCCTCAAACGGATGGGCAAACCGAGGTAGTCAATAGGACACTCGGCAACATGTTATGTGTTTTGATTAAGCAAAATCCCAAGTCTTGGGAAGAATGCATTCCTTTTATTGAATTTGCTTACAACCGCACAATGCACTCCACGACTCGCTTCTCTCCTTTTGAACTAGTCTATGGGTTCAATCCTCTAACCCCCATAGACTTGTTACCCATTCCTATGTCAGCTTGTGCTATTTTAGATGGAGAAGCCAAGGCGGAGCCTGTGAAAGGGATGCATACGAAGGCCAAGGAACGCATTAAAGCCATCAACGCCAAACTCATCAAGAAACGAGAGGCCGGCCGCAACATTCGTTCCTTTGAAGTGGGCGATTGGGTTTGGGTCCATTGGTCAAAGGAACGTCGGGCCAACAAGCTTAGCCCACGGGGAGATGGCCCCTTTCTTATCCTTGAAAAAATTAGCAACAACGGCTATGTTCTTGATATTCCTTCCTCTTATGGCAATACTCATCACACCTTTAATATTAATGACCTTTCTCTATTCATTGAAGATGCGGATGACGAGAGCACGGGCGGCGATATAGCGGATTCGAGGGTGAATCCATTTGAAGGGGGAGGGGATGATACGAGCCTAAGAGCCCAAGCCACGCATGGGCCGAGGAATAGGAGCAAGGTCATGATAGCCTTGCTCTTGAAGGCACTAAGGGTCGAAGAGAGCCGCACGGAGATAATAAGTCATTGGAAGCTTTGTGTCTACGCCAACGACTCGACTCACAACCTCACGCCTGAGTCCGAGCCCTATCGGAAGCCCAAGGCCGCACCCAGCGCCTTGGCCGCGGCTTGCAGCCTCACGCCCGAGCCCGCGCTCTATCGGAAGCCCAAGGCCGCACCTAGCGCCTTGGCTTCAGACGACAGCCTGTCGCACGAGCCCAAGACTCGCAACAGCCTAGCCTCAGCCACGCCTAAGTCTCGCGCCTCGGCCACGACCGCGCCTAGGCCTCGCGCCTTGGCCAGCCCAGCGCCATGTCTCGAGCACAGCCTAAAGGCCCATCCCTCGGTCAGGCCCGCGACCCATCCTTCGGCCAGCCAAGCGACCTGTCACTCGGCCAGGGCCGTGACAAGTCACACACTCAAGAGGGCCCGCATGACTCATGAGTAGAAGCTTCCCCTTTGTCCAAGGGTCGCAAGGGTCTTTTCCCTTTTGTAAATATCTAGCCTATAAATATGAAGGACTTGTCTTCATTTTAGGTTGCTTATTGATTTGTGAGAATTTTCTCTAAGCCTTAAACCCCTCTAGACTAGCTCTAGGAAGGATCTTAGATCCAGCTCATCCATCATCCTCAAGGTGGCCGAGAGAGTCTATCTTTCCGTAGGAAAGCTCCGGCCTTTGTTAAGGTCCGATCAAGGTAGTGTCCTTGTAAGCCTTGATCCGTGTCACTAAATAATCAACTCCGTTCCTTTTTCGTTAAACACCATCTTCTATTTCCATTCCCATTTCTGCTGCCAAACTCCATCGAACCTCCCTCAAATTCCCATCCGAAACTCATTTCCACGATCGAGCCACAAGCCAACCGAGCCCGAGACTAGATCCGGCCATCTCAAGCAACGTCCAAGCCATCCAAGGCATTTGGACGCTATCAATGTCCAGGAGGAGGAGGTGACACGCCGAAAGAAGGAGAAAATTGAGGAAATAGCGTGGAGGCAGCCCTGTTCCCCGACAGCTCAAAGGCTTGATCGCCTGGGAAGGGGCCAGTGCCAGTGACACCTTCCTGCCTTTCCTGATCGGCGGTAAGACCATCCGATGAAGGGGCATCCCTGCCAAGGCGCGGCCTCTTAGGACCAAGAATATGTGTCAGGTCCATACCGTCACAGGAAGGAACAGTAGAGGAAACAACAGTAGTATCCTACGGAGAAAAATAGAGAGAATAAGGGGACAAGTAAGTGGAATAAATAAATTGAGAAGAATTTGCAAGAACAACCTCGAAAACCGGAATAGAAGGACGAGTGGGAGCGATGATGCGAATACGGATAGCCCTTCTCCTCCTCTTGGTAATTGGGGGTCGAGAAGATGACGCTTGAGTAGGATCCGCACTTGTGGAAGAAATCGGCTCAGTGGCCGAAGCAGCAGTAACCTCCGCGTGAGGACGAGAAGAAGACTCAGACGCAGAAGTGGACAGGTGCGCAATGTTAGCAGCGGCAAGAGCCTCTTTTTCCCTTCTCCGTTGAGCTCTTTTCTCTCGTTTGTTGATACGCTCAGGTTTCCACCCGGCTGGAGGATCTACATGAACAAGAGAAAAACATCAGAGTTAGTACCGACAGGGAATAGCGAATGAAACGGAGGGTGCTCACTTTTGATACAGCCTCGGATGTCGCCCTGGCACGCGAGCTCGCGAGTATGAACACCAGGAATTCCTGTCAGATTGAGCAATTTGTCCAACCAGCCTTGCTCAAGTGGCCCTAGGTGCGGCCTCCCACCCCAGGCGCCGTCCCTAATGCTCAAATTGAACCCACTTCGCCACAAAGGTTCAGGCAAGGTGACGATAAAAAACCCCTTTTTCCAGGCGTCAACAGAGGATTCAAGATGTAATAACTTCCAAGTAAAGGGTTTTAATGAGTCATCATCATAGCGAGGCGATATCGCTATGACACCATTACTATGATTATACAGTTGAAACAGGGATCAAAGCAACAATAGAGAGGGAGATTCAATCCCTACATGTCTACAAAGAGCTATAAAGGCATAAATGCCACAGTAAGCATTTGGTCTTAGCTGGGCAGCGTTCAAATCAAATTCAGAGAATAATTCTGCAACCAGGGGATCCAGAGGAAGTCAGAAACCATAGTTAAACATTTTAGCATAAAGAATCCTACGGTTGCCAGGCAACTCACTGTTGAGACGAAGCGACCTAGGGGCAACTTCAGTAGAATACCCATCTAAATGATCAAGGTTGGCAATATAATTTCGCAACCGTCGCCGAAGAACGACGGAAGAAGCAATGGTAGAGACAGTACTCTCAATATCTCCTTCCCCAGCAGGTTAGGGTTGGGAATAGCGACGATTGCGAGCTATGAATAAAGCTAAAATAAGAGTAGAGTAGAAGGTACCTTTTTGAGAAAGAAGGTTGGGGCACCCAGGCGGCGGCGGATCACAAAGAGAGGAAGAAAAATTGTGTTCTTTTCTGAAGGAAAGAAGCAGCAAAAGATGAGAAAGGAGTATGAGAAGGGTTTTATAACCCTAAGGCACAAGTGAAATGACAGTTCAAGCGATCATTGCGTGTGACATGTCAAAAATAATAGACGCGGGAAACGGGTACAGTCCCAGGCGAGTGAAAAGACGCTTTCAGCCTCACCATTCCCCTAGCGCTCCCACCTGCGGACACGTGTGTCTAGAACATCATGACTGTCTCTTTTGCATCAACAAAAGAATCCAGAGCATTAAATGCTCTGAAAAGTGGAACCAGGTCCAACGAAAGAGAAGACAAGTGACAACGCTGCGATACGCAAAAAGTATAGCACATAGCGATAGTACAAGGAGACAAGCGATAAGTAAACTCAGTAGGAAGGTGACACCGCAAAGGTACATGTGTTATTCGGCCAAGTATACAAGATTTATTAGTTATTACAAAGCAGGGAGGCGAGATCAAAGTTCAAATTGAAAAAATAGCAACAACAAAACAACAGATAGTAAAGCGACACCTTAATCAACCAACATCGAATGAGCCTTCCATGGTGTCGCCTCATTACTCCTCTTCGGAGGAAAAGAAGCCTTCTTGGCTCTCATCAATCTCTTTCATCCTTGCGGAGGCATACTCGGCAACCTGAGCAGGATCAAAAGCCCTATCGTGGCACTGATCCGCGAACCCAGCAGTAAAGGCCCGTACGACCTTCTTCTTCCACCAAGTCACTTTCGATGAAGCCCTCGCCAAATCAGCATCGCGGGATGATATCTCTTCGTGAAGAAGAGAATTCTTCTTCTCGGCAGCTACCAACTTAGCCTCCAAAGCTTCAACCTTGGCTTTTCCTCTAGACCTCTCCCGAGCAAGGTCAGCACGACAGTCGCGCAGTTCGGCTTGGGTACGTTTCTGAAGCCGCGTCAGCTCTTCCACTTTAGCCAAGGCACCCGGATCTTGAAACTGCTCACCGTGGGCCTTGATAAAGTAATGAAGTTCCCGGAAGACGGCAAGACAGTTATTCATAACGCGTGCACGTTGAACATGAGGAGGAAGCTGCAGTAACCTATTCTCATCCTCAGGGATGCGGAACATCTCGCATGCTAAGATAGTTGTGGGCTGGTCTCGCGATAAGGGGTCTGATACACCTAAGGCACGAAACCCATCAGTCCCAAACTTTGACAAATCCATTTGGTGGGAAGAAGCCCCTCGAGGCCCGTTAGGGGAGAGGTCAGCAACAAAGGAAGGGGCAGAACGACCGACCGAACCGCTGGCATCTCGAATAAAAGTGAGGAATAACGGACAAGGAGACTTTGGTGGAAAACAAGAAGAACCAGTCGTACCCTGAACTGGTGCCACCACGTCAGGGATACAGGAACCAATGAGCGAATGGGGAGGCTCCATGACAGGAGTGGAGTCTGCCACCGACGTCGATACCATCGCAGCTACGGGAACCCCGTTAGGAGGAGACGACCTCGAAGTCAAGGAAGTGTCACCTGGTGGCGCGACAACCTCTCTAGTGACACAAGGTGAAGCGGCAGCGCGAGGAGCGGCAGGGATTGTCGTTGGAGCCGGGGTAGGTCGAGCAGCAATCTTCGCCACCCGACTCTCGCTTTCCTCCCTCAGCCTCTTCCGTTGAGCTGCGGAGGCTGGGCGAAGACTCAGCTTAGTATCCATGTCCTCCATATCCTCGGCCCCGTAGGAAAAAATCTTCGTCTCAATTATTGGCGAACTAGAGCTGGACCCCTTCTTCCGAGTTGGCAGCCAATTCTCCACGAAGCAAGAAGCGTGGGTAGAAGTACCACACTCCCTTGAAGGAGCCACGCTCGAAGCCCTTTTCTTTATGGGCACGCAGCGGTCAGCCTGAGTCCCAGTAAAAGTAGAAGGAGTTATCGCTGGAGACGGTATAATCTTGGTAGGAGCGTCACCCTTTGAAAGTGGACGAGCGACAGTATTCCCTGTGAGAAGCTATGTTATTAAACAAGGGGTAAGTAAGAGGATGACAAAACCCAAAAAACTCACCTATGGTACACTCAGACAAAGGCCTATACAAGGCAAAATTCTGGATCTGGAAGGACTACTCCATCTCCAGCAAGGTGTTGGCCTGGCCTAACTCTTCCCTAGACAGAACTACTGCCTTCACCCAATCAACAACACCTAGGTTGAAGCCAGAGCGCCACAGACGAGAGGGTAATTCGACAATGAAGAAACCGCTCTTCCAGTCTTCGACGCTCTCCTCAAATCCTTGAAATCTTTGCCAAAAAGACCCGACTAAGGTATCACCCCACCTTGGGGTAATGTCAACTAAGCCGTTGCGACAGACTAGAGTAAAAAACTTGCGAAACAAAGCGACGGAGGGAAGGAGAGTACCTTTCAACTCGCAAGCGCGAAGGAAAGTGTAGATGCCACTCCACGAGGAAGGGGTGATCTGCGCAGGGTTAAGCCCATACTCACGCAGTACATTCTCTAGTGTGCTATGAACAGGGAGATGGAACCCATACTGAAACATCTTAAAATAAAGCATCCTACGGGTCCCCCAAAGTCTGTCATGGAGCCTCACAATGCTAGTAGGAATAGAAGGACTGTAACCCCTGGGGAAAGTAATGTCATTGCTTTCTAATTCGAGACGTAGAACAGTGGGGCAAGTAAAGATACTAGGGGTGTTCTCGATTTCAGGATCTCGAAGGGCTGCCCCGGGGATAACCAAAGAGCCGGACTGAGATCTTGTGCGAGGCATGACAGGTAAGTAGCAAAAGGAAAATCAAAGCAAGATCGAGCAGAATACCTTGAAAAAGAAGGAGAGGAGCGAAACTAATAGGCGGATCGTCGGAGTACGAGCGAGAGAATTTCCTCGGAGCGAGAGAAAAAGGGAAGAGAGATGTGAAATTTAAAAGAAGAGCAAAAGAGTAGAAAGAAGGAACGGATTTCCTTTTAAGAAAGGCGGCTAAAGACCAGACGACCAAGCAGCCCATCGCAGTAGGACACGTGTAAAATAAAAGCAGCACGTGGAAAGATTCTGACAGGAAACTTAAAATCAGGCACCCGCCTCGAACCTTGTGAGGGAAAAATGGTACACCGCAAGAAGTCAAAAAAGATGGTTGTGTGAAGCGATAACTGGCTGGTCAGCGTCAGTTACCCCATGAGGCGGCACAACATAAAAGTAAAGAAGAGAAAAGCAAAATACTATTTTTATTTATTTATTCAAAGAGCCAGTGACATCTACAATAAACACGACATCATCAATCCTCGTCAGCCCAGTCCATATCATAGCAGTAATCGTAGTCCTCCGGGGACAACGGTAACCCACTATTATAGGAAAAGAAAAGCTCGGCAGGCTTAGGCACGAGGTTTGTCGCGGGAACAACCCCCTCTACTTGGGCGACACGGGAATCCTCCCCGATAGTAGATGCTGCTGACCTCGAACCGGGGTTCTGAGTAAATACCCCTCTCTCTTGATGCGTTCCTTGTAGGCTAGAATGCTCTCCTTAGATCGTTGTCCGATGACGTGGATTTCAATGCGAAAATTAACTCGAAGAAAACCGTGAAACTCCAAGACTGGGTGCTCTTGGCACTTCACGCCGAATCCCTTGAGGTTCTTGGGTCAAACCGATGAATCTCCAAGATTGGGTGCTCTTGGCAATTCAAAGACGAAAGACTCAATAGATAGTGCTTTCAGGTTTTACTTGACAAACTAATCGAATGCACAAAACTCAATTAGATGCAAGGTTCATCAAGAACAAGTGGATAAAGATCCAAAGCAATCAGCTTTCAATTATCAAAATAGTCTTACCGAAAAATAACATGGGCGGCTCCCTTTTAAAGAAGCGCTAAACCCTAATTCCAAAAATGGAAACTAGTTTAGTTTCTAAATAATGACTTAAACGAAAATGGCAACAAGCCACCCTTCCAAATAAGTTCTGAAACCCTAAAATAATATAAATAAAGTCTACTAAATAGGATAGAAGTGCAGGCGCCGCCGTTTAGGTCAAAAGGCCCAAGTGGCTTTGCTTGCGGGTCTGCCGAATCACATTTTAAGGAAACAAGGCGTTTTCCTCATTCCCTCGAGCGTTCCCACTAAAACTTGGAGGTAAACTTACTAACACATAGATGAAGTGCTGTGATGAATATTGTGCGAGGAAATATGCCCCAATCTTCAAAAGGCTCAACAGTGGCTTTCGCTATCTAATGCGGGCTTGTGATTTGGGCCTGTCCCAAATCCTTCGAGCGTTTCTCCTGATTCTTGACCTGGACTCCTCCCTTGTATTATAAATGATCATGGCCTGGTCAAAAATAGGAAAAGGGCGCTGGTGGACCTAAAGGTCCGAGGTCGCCATGTGTAGCCCATCCGTAGGCGCGGACGCGGTGCGGATTAGGGTTACAAGGCGCGGCTGGGGCGCGCGTAGATTGGCTTCCTCCAAGGCTATCTCTGCCTTTAGTTCCATGTGGATGAGGCTGCTGAGTCTCGTCTATAGGGCTCGGGCCCTTGAACGGGTGATCGGGCCCGTGGGCGGCAAATGGAGGTTTGCGGCTACTGCTCTAGGGCTGGTTCGGGACCTGGAGCGGGTGATTGGGCCTGTGGTACTCGGGATCGTATCATCCCCTCCATCTTGAGAAGGATTCGCCCTCGAATCCAGATCAACAACATCCTCATCACCTGCATCAAACAACCTTAAGTCAGAAATATTAAAATAATCACGAATGGAGACATACCAACCTTATAGATCCATCTCGGCGACAATGTCCTTGAATAGGGCAATGCGTTGAATTGTCCATGGGCTGTCCACACCATAGCACATGGATTGTCCATGGGCTGTCCACACCATACTAAACAACACTCTCAAAAGTCGCAACATCACACCATCATTATATGACCAATACACAATCAAATTGTGTAATGAACTACACAACCAAATTAAGCGCTCATGCTTGCTATGACATCCTTTATGCATACAAAACATGGATCTTGTTTCAACTAAATAATCATTATAAGTTCTATAAAAATCAGAATTAGTAGCATAAGGATTAAATCTATGTAAAAACTCAAGCAACTTCGGTAAAAAAGGTTTTCCATTAAAATTACTATCAAAACTTAAAGAAACATCATGTAAAGACATAACACTCCTTAAAACTAAGTTAGTAATTTCAAACATACTACAGTAACTCACCAAACAACTATCAAACGCATCATATTCATCAAAATTTCGCAAAAGGTCATGTGACCTAAATAAGTGATCACGCTTGAATAGAGTTCCCTCAAGTCCAGTCGACTTACCCACAATTTTATCATAAATCTCACATATGGAAGAATGATCAAACAATATAAATATATGTGACGATTCAAATAATTTTGTGTTAGGGAAAGTAAGACCTCTCGGCCTAGTTAACACACCAAACCGCTTGCGCTTTTGCAAGTAGTTTTCAAAGGTATATAACTTGGCCTTTGGCTCTTGTATATAATCATCATCAATTAAATTAAATTTATAATCAGAAACATAAGTATTAATGATGTTCATATACTCACTCAAATCGCTCCTTGGGAAAGAGATCCATATCATACCCTTTCGGTTAGATTTCGCCAAAATAGGCACCACGGATTCGCAAGGCTTCTTCCCTCTTCTTGGTGGTAAGGTTAGAGGCTTCTCCTCTTCCAAAAACCTGATCTTGTTCTTCTCATGAGAGTAAACAACCAAGGTAAAGGAAACAAACAGATTTGGGTTAGAAAGATCAAGGCGCAATGGCCTAGGTTTTGCTAAAATAGGCACCACGGATGCGCAAGGCTCTCTCCCTCTTCTTGGTGGCAAGGTAAGAGGCTTCTCTTCTGCTAACAACCTGCTCTTGTTCTGCACATTAGGAGCGATAATAATACAAGAGAAAACAAACAGATTAGGGTTAGGAAAATCTAAGCGTAATGGCCAAAAATTCAGTTTTTGGTGGCTTGCGCCAAAACAGATTTTTTTCACATGTATTGCATCCCTCACTTTTTCTCTCTTGGCATAAACACACACCTCTCCTTTTTTAATGATGCCACTCTCTGCATGCTCTTTATTTTCATGCAAGTATTTTATACTCTCATCTCTTTTCATGGGAGTTGTTTTTTATTTCATCTCTTTTCCCATGCTCACTCTTTTCATGGGGGCTATTTTTCTCACTCTCTTTCTTTTCACTCAACTCTCCTTTTTTGCTCTCAATATTTTTAATGTTCTCAATTCCAGCAAAAGTTGTTTCTTGTTCACTCATATTGCGCACAACAAGCACCGTAGCATTCTCAGATACGACCGTCACATGTCCATCATCACTTGCTACCATCGCACCTTGTGTATTCACAACACTACTAGTAAGGGCAACCAACTGAATTCCCTTAGTCTCATCATTATTTCTAAGAACATGTTTTGGATGAGTAGTCTTGGCATCTTTAACTTGACCACACTTCTTCATACCATGATCCTTAATGCTTACTTTATTGTTGGGACATTGGATTGAAGTGTGCCCTCGGCCTGTGCATGTATGACATAAAATATCTCGCGTTCGCACATGAGTTGAAGAAGGAATACCTCTCGTCAAACCAGTGTTGGCGTCTCTCTTGCCCTTGAAGGGTGAAACTTTCAGGCGGATGCTACTCATGCTCACATCACAACGATTGTAGTCCCTCAACTTGCGATCGTCGCCATATGATTTTTGTGATCGCCTAGCCTCATACTGCTGCTTCCAAGCCCTTATGTCCTGGAGCTGGGCTGCTATGTCTTGCAAGGCCTTGGCCACATCAGCCGTTTGTTCCTTTCCTGAATTTCCTGACATCCTGAAAATCACAAGAAAATTTCCAAGCGTAAAATTGCCTAAAACTATCACTCCCTCACGTGTTTACTCTCGTGTTTATCTCTCTATTAATCTCACAAAAAAATCTCTCAAATCAAACTGCCCAGATCCGTCTCCAATTAGATCAAGATGAACCTGACTCGAAGAATTTTCAAGAAAAGCTTCCAAAGAGACACACAAAGAAAACTAGTGTAGAAAGAAATTTTTGAGGTAATATACTCGAATCAATTGCAAAGATCAATCAATCAATCAAGTATCCTACAGAGTAGAAAGGCACAGTAGTAATGGAATCAAGAAAAGCTCAAAAAAAAACGGATTGAGTCAGTTTATAAACTCAAAAACGCTAATGGCATGCGATTAGGGTTTTCAAACTTGTTTTTGCCACAACTTTTGATTCCCAATTCCAAATCCAATGATTCTTTTTGCTATGAGTCACAAATTCACTCTAGTATTTGATTCTGAAGTTATTTTTTTTTTGAATGGTACTGATTTCGTTTCTTTTCTTTTTTTGACGAAATTTCTTCACACTTTTTTTTTTTTTTTGAATTTTCAACACAACACAAAACACAAATTAACTAAGACACTTTGGGGACTGATTTTTTTTTTTGACACAAGTAAAGACCTACAAATTGTTGAGATGATTTGCACACTAATCGCACACACAAGACACAAATTGACACAAAACAACTAACACACAGCATGCAAGAGAATTGGTGTAGAAGAGAATGAAGGAATACCAATTCTAACAAAGAAAACACAATAATTAAAGGGATAGATATACCAAGTCGGGACAGCTGAGCTCCGCTACCAACTGATGCGTTCCTTGTAGGCTAGAACGCTCTCCTTAGATCGTTGTCCGACGACGTGGATTTCAATGCGGAAATTAACTCGAAGAAAACCGTGAAACTCCAAGACTGGGTGCTCTTAGCACTTCACGCCGAATCCCTTGAGGTTCTTGGGTCAAACCAATGAATCTCCTAGACTGGGTGCTCTTGGCAATTCAAAGACGAAAGACTCAATAGATAGTGCTTTCAGGTTTTACTTGACAAACTAATCGAATGCACAAAACTCAATTAGATGCAAGGTTCTTCCAGAACAAGTGGATAAAGATCCAAAGCAATCAGCTTTCAATTATCAAAATAGTCTTACCGAAAAATAACATGGGCAGCTCCCTTTTAAAGAAGCGCTAAACCCTAATTCCAAAAATGGAAACTAGTTTAGTTTCTAAATAATGACTTAAATGAAAATGGCAACAAGCCACCCTTCCAAATAAGTTCTGAAACCCTAAAATAATATAAATAAAGTCTACTAAATAGGATAGAAGTGCAGGCGCCGCTGTTTAGGTCAAAAGGCCCAAGTGGCTTTGCTTGCGGGTCCGCCGAATCACGTTTTAAGGAAACAAGGCGTTTTCCTCATTCCCTCGAGCGTTCGCACTGAAACGTTTAGGGAAACTTACTAACACATAGATGAAGTTCTAGGATGAATATTGTGCGAGGAAATATGCTCCAATCTTCAAAAGGCTTGACAGTGGCTTTCGCTGTCCAATGCGGGCTTGTGATTTGGGCGTGTCCCAAATCCTTCGAGTGTTTCTCCTAATTCTTGGCCTGGACTCCTCTCTTGTATTTTAAATGATCATGGCCTGGTCAAAAATAGGAAAAGGGCGCTGGTGGACCTAAAGGTCCAAGGTGGCCATGTGTAGCCCATCCGTAGGCGCGGACGCAGTGCGGATTAGGGTTTCAAGGTGCGGCTGGGGAGCGCGTAGATTGGCTTCCTCCAAGGCTGTCTCTGCCTTCAGTTCCATGTGGATTAGGCTGCTGAGTCTTGTCTGCAGGGCTCTGGCCCTTGAACGGGTGATCGGGCCCGTGGGCGGCAAAGGGAGGTTTGCGGCTACTGCTCTAGGGCTGGTTCGGGACCTTGAGCGGGTAGGACTGGCTCGGGAGCTGGAATGGGTAGGACTGGTTCGGGACCTGGAGCGGGTGATCGGGCATGTGGTACTCGGGATCGTATCATCTCTGAAGGAGGACGAGGGGCAGACGGTGACACTTCATCACCCTTCTGTAGCGCGAAGTAGTGAGGCTCATAACCAGCAAAGAAAGATTCAAAGGCCTTCTTCTTTGTTTTCTTGGGATTCTCTCGACCCCTGCGTTTGGTAAGGCGTTTGGTAAGCCTCCATGGGGGTGACGGAGGAGGATGGTCTGAGTCTGGTGAAGTCGGAGGAGTCGGTGGAGAGTAGCGAGCAGCAGTGTACAAAAAATGCGAGTCAGCCATGAAAATATCAGCGGCTGTAAGAAAGAAATGAGAAGAAGAGGGATGAACAGGAAAAAGAGAGAAGAACCCCATTATATAGCCAAGGCAAGGAGGCGCTCCTGCCTTCTCACGTGTTTTCAAAAATAATTAATACATTCAGGAACAACGGCCAGAGGGGTGAAGAGATCCGATTTCACAACTACAACTGTTGAAAGTCTGCGCCAACCAAAAGACGCTGAAACAACCGCCCAATCAGTTGACACTGAAGAAACAGCGCGAAATAAATTTGGAACGGTGGGGAGAGACGTTTATTATTATGTGCTGGTTAAGTAAATGAAAAGGTGCGGAATCCCAGGGAACATTAAACCTACTGTTGGCGTGTGCGAAGGTTATTTTTCAAACAAGACGTTATACGAGGAAGGAAAACATCAATAGCGAGGCAATCTAACGAGGAAATCATTTTATTTATTTAAGGGCCTAACGGCCCGGGAATACACAAGGTAGCATCAAAGGAAACATAAAGAGGCATAGCAGGAGGGTCCCCACCGCTGGTCAGGCATTCGACCCGGCATCGTCATCTTCCCACTCCATGAAGGGAATCTCCCTCAGGGCATCCGCAAGAGTGGTCAGTTCGGAAGAACAGGCCATCATGCCTTTCAGGCAACACCCCACCAAATTCTTCCTGTGCTGCAGCATAGCTACAAGCAGCTGAATTTGAGAGACATCCACAGACAGCTTCACCGCCTTCTCTACAGGGCTAAAGTCTTCCATGGAGACAGCATCCCCTGGAGCTCCAAGATATCCTCAGAAGTCTTGGTGTTCAGTGACCCCAGAAAATCGATGTCTGCTTGAGTCAGGTTCCTCAGGGTGTGGGCCTTAGAGAGCAGAAATTTTTTGGTAACTTCGTCCATTGAATGAGAAGAGGTGGAGAGAATCGTGAAAACAAGTGTAGAGAAAAGGCCTATTTATAGACTCAGAGAGAAGATGTTCTGAAAAGGCGTGTTTGTCGATTTTCGAGCCCTCATTAATGCAGAAACCCCTAAAGAGGCAAGACTGAAGACGAGGCAGTAGCCCTTGGTAAACACTCGGGCTCATTTTCAGTTGGGCTTATGATAACCATTGACACCACCCTAGCGGCATCTCCGCCATCACACCTGGCGACAAGGCCAAAACACTGTATATACCAAGGGCGACATGACACTGTTCCTACCGCCCCCAAGCCTGGCGGCCGGCCCTGGGATGGTCCACATCAACGGGGGGGCTCTCACGCGACATCTGCGCGGTGTCATCCCATCCCAGGTCACGCATGACGTCACTCCGTATGACGTCACCTCGCATGACGTCACTCCCTAGCACCCAAGCGACATCTACCAGAGATATCGCCTACCCCCTGTCGGTAAGGTCCTTCCTTTGCCTATAAATACCCCTACCATTCCAGACAAGAGGGTAAGCCTAAGACAGTGTGCTGAACCCCTACCATTTTCACCACTCATACTAACTTAAGCATCGGAGTGTTTACGCCGGAGACCCCCTCCGGCGCTTTGCAGGTGATGAAGACAACCGGAACAGTGTTCCCGACCAGCCCTGCTTTGGCCAATCCTACCTGACGAGTCTCGGACTCTTGTCATGAGAAGAGGAAGCAACAATGGCTGAGCCGAGTCACACGACCATCGTCGCCATGAAAAGC
The DNA here is from genome assembly GCA_963691705.1 of Viola odorata. Taxonomy (NCBI): domain Eukaryota; kingdom Viridiplantae; phylum Streptophyta; class Magnoliopsida; order Malpighiales; family Violaceae; genus Viola; species Viola odorata. Next base: position 37,593,409 of record OY829541.1, read on the forward strand.
ATAAAAAGGGTAGGACAATAAAAGCACGCTTTGGAAAGCGAGAATGATAATTATTTTGGGACACGAAAAAATGGCTAAAATGACATTTATTCCGGGACAAAGGGAGTATTATTTTATCTTTGTATTTTAGAATATAATGTGAGTATGGGTGTTCGTTGGTTCTGGACGACTTTGGGACGCACCAAAAGCTTCAACTAATTGTTGTATCTCTAGAAAAGAGAGATTTTAATGTTGTGTGCAGAAAGAACTAACATTTTTTTCTCTAAAAGTCTAGCATTAGTCATTCATCATGCTTTTAGTTAGTTTTTTTAATAGATTTAAGAGTATTTTTATCTATACACAAAAGAAAAAGAATGTTAATAGACAAGTGAAAGTGTTATTAGTTTAGTTAGCTTTTTGTTGTCTGCTAATAGTAAAGTACCAGTAAAGTTATTGGTTTGAGTTTTACCTTTGCCTATCAAAAATAAAAAACGAAACTAATAGAATATAAAGTTGTGAAAATAGTTAAACTTACTTAAAAGTTGGGGTCCTAAAATAAATTTTGGCCATGTTTAAAATACTGTAACATATTATAATAACATTACTAAAAGATATTTTTTATTTGAACTCACTAGGCTACTTGAATAGTATAAAGTGCTCTTAATAAATACTTATTGTTTAGAAAAATAATAATAAATGAAAAGAAGCTAATTAGCTAGTATAAGAAAGAAAGAGGATAGTAGATGGCAGGGGTGTACATAGTATAGTTTGATTCAGTTTTAGAAGAAAACCAGATATAACTGGAATATAATGATTTTAGATTTATAAACTGAGTTAAACCGTTTCTAAATAGTTCAATTTGATTATGTCCATATTGGGCCGATTTACAATTTTTTGAGTTTTTTTTTGTCAACTTTTATTGAAAATTTATGTGGTTGTTCAAGAAAAATTCCATGGAATGGTTAATGGGTGATTCATCAACCCATTCTTGAAAATTTGAATAAAGAAGCTATAGTTTAAGTTTAAAATAAAAATGGATACTAATATTTTATATACATATATACATGTATATGTATTTTAATTCGGTTTTCATTTGTTTTGAGAGAAAGAATTGGATCAAACCATATGTATTCAGTTTAGTTTCTATTTTCCTTCCTCAGTTTTTTTTTTATAAAAAAAATGAAACTTGCGGGTCTAGTTCGATCATATTTAGTTTCCAGTTTTGTGCGATTTTTGTACACACCTAACAAATTTGAATATTTTTTTTATCAATGTCCGTATAGACAACGTAAGTTATACTTAAAAGCACGAATGATGTGTGAAACTGGTTGAGTTTGACGAAGTAATGGGCTCGAGGGTGTGGTGGCGAAGCCCTCGCGTTACGATATAGTTTCGGTGCCAATATCTAGGTTTTCGTGTCGTTGGTTTTCTGCGTATTATACTTTCTACTGTTCATCATCATAATGAAACATTCTCTTACCCACAGAGTAGACACATCGCCAAACCACGTAAAAGAAAGTGTCTTCTCTCTTTTTCCCTTTTACTTTCTCCTTGCGTGTTCTATATTATAGTGTATTGATCCAAAAGTGAATTACGTTCATTGTTTCACAACAAATTGATATTATCATATAGAATGAGTATTTATATGGGGATTAGTTAAATCAAATTTACAAACACGAGAAGAAATATGAGATTTCATAAATGTAGTTGTTTAATTGAAAACTTTTAATAAACACACAACCTACTGGAGGGGACTGATTTCTATAGTAATTCTACTATAGAATTTTTTTGTAATTACTAAGTACTTTAGTTGATTAATTGATCTAGAATGAAACAAATAATTAAGATTATGTCTATTGTTTTTGTAAAAAGATTATTTAATAAAAGAAAATAAAACTAAAAAATAAAAAATTGTGTATAAATTTTTTTGTGTGATAACACTCTTCTCAGCACTATAAAGAGTGCGAAAAAAATCAGTCGCATATATCATGAGGGTGGTTTGACAAGTACACTAAGATCCATTAACAAGGAACAACCTAGAGATAAGCGGCTTGTGGCGTCGAGCTGTCACTTTCGCATGGAAGAAGGTATTTTTGTCCTCCATAAGGAACCAATATGCTTTTACTTTTTATTTCTAAAAGAGCTCTTCTTCCTGCATAAGGATACCATTCTGTTCAAATTTTAAGTCTGCTTCATGATTAGAAAGGAAGGCGAAAGGTGCACATTCTCGACATCTTTCAATGTCACTGATTCTCCCCACGAGAATGCGTTTGCCGTGAAAAATATTCCCAAACACATCTCGATTCCATCGAGATAATTTATTTTGAAAGTTTGTCAAATCGGAACAGATGTTAATAGAGTAGATTGGACGAAGTCTATAAAAATCTCAAGAAGCTAGGAAGCCAAGAAACGAAAAGGCTTTTGGTGGACAACTGCAACCGAGGCCGAGACTGAGAAGAGGAGAGGGCGATGGTCGGATAAAAGGCGAGGGAGGTGATGCACTTTAGAGCTGCCCATAGTGGAAATCCAATAGGCGTTGCAGAACATACGGTCAATCCGCTCTAAAACCGTTCCCCTTTGCCATGTAAACTTCTTACCATCAAAACCCATATAACAGAGCTGACACTTCCATGCAATCGTGGAATAGAGAGCAAGGTTTGCTTCCATGGCTGGAACCACCTACTTTATCATGATCGAACGTAAAAGTGTTGCAATCTCCCGCCACGACCCAAGGACTAGAAACTTTATCCGAAAAATCCAACAAATTTGACCGAAGCAGGCCCCTATAACACCTTTGGGGACTAGCAAATTTGGTGTGGAATTCGGTCCTTGCAGTAACTAATCAACATGTATTCTTTTCCTTACCACTAGATCGATGGTTGCAAAATAATCTTGCAAGTAAATTTAATGGGAACTGGCCATTCAATTGAGCTTTGATTTTTGGGTTCGGATGTTGATTTATTTCGGCTGGAGGAATGATACAATTTTCAATAATAATAGACCTTTATTATCATCCAAGCTCCACTTTCTTTTGGCAAAAATAGATAGCTTTGTGCGGGCGGACTCATTCGGTACAGTTGATTAACCAAGTGGCATGCAAAACTCAGTTGAATGTCTCGTGGATTCCTCCTCCGTAGGGATGGGTTACTCTTAATTCAGATGAGACTTTCAGACGTGGTATTCTTAGGGCAGCATTTGGAGATGTGGTACGAGACAGGTGTGGTAAATGGTTAGGGGGATTTTCAACGTTGCTTGGAGCTTGTAATGCTTTCAAGGCTGAATTATGGGGTGTGTATCTGAGGTTTTAGGACACACAGACTCCTGGATATCGTAAGGTCTGCTTGTAGGTAGATAATCAAAGTGTCGTGGAATTATTACAAATGATTGTGTTACTCCACCAGTATATAAGTCACTTGTTGATGCTATTCAAAATCTCCTTCGTCTCGAGTGGGATGCACGTGACCCACGATTATAGAGTAACAAATTTGATGGTTTGATAAATTTGTCTTTTGATTTCGGCATCCCTTATGCTTGTTTTCTCGATATTCCTTCTTCTATTTCTACTCCTCCAAGGAGAGTTTTCAAGAACGCAATTCCCATGTTCTATTTTGGCTTAGGTGCCTTATTTCTTTTCTTCCATAATTAAAAATAATAATTGTGGTGTTAGTTTTTTTTTTCAAATTATACCCGCACTTGCAACACATAGGCGGGATAACCTAGTAATTTATCAAGCAAGAACACTTAAAAAATAACTTTGTATCGGTATTCGACATTCGCCCGACACATATCTAATACGAGGACACTTATGAAAATTAATAAAATAATAAATTTACATCGAATAATTTTTGGACACTTGGGAACACTTTATAAATATAAGTGAACACTTCTACCACAAGTAAGGAACACGTGAATGCAATTTTTTCTCTTAAAGTGAGGTTTCAATATTGATTTAAAAAAATAAAAATGGCTTAGTGACTTAAAACCCCCTGTACTTTAATGTTTTGTTTAAGTACCTCCCTGTACTAATTGTTTGTTTAATAACCTCCATGTACTTAGTCTTTTTTATTTAATTACCCCCTATCGTTACAGAATGCTAACTTAACACGTTTTCCGTTAAAAATAATTCATCATGTTAGGAAAAATATGTCACGTTAGCGTTAATCAAAACGACGTCGTTTTGATGGTATTATTTTTTCCCCCCTCAAAATGACATCATTTTTATGTATTTTTTTTCCTTTTGTATTTATTATTACCTTATTATTTTTCCCTTCTTATTAAACATATATCAAATTAATTTATAGGTGGAATTTTTTCCACTGGTATAAACTTGATGAATAGACCATGTAATTTTAAAATTAAATTATAAATTTTTTTAGAATGAAATTTCAAAATTTTCCTTAAATATGAAAAAATGACCATTTTACCTTTATTGAGAATCTCACAAAATTATAGCTAGCTTTTTTTTCTATGGGTATAACTTGTCAAAATGTACTCTTTACCTTTAATAATAATTAAATTATGAAAAATTTTGGAGTGAATTTTTTAATTTTTTATTAAATATGACAAAATGACCATCAAAATGGCGCAAAATTGAGGGGGAAAAAATGACGTCGTTTTGCTGGTATAAAATGACGTCATTTTGATGGTATAAAAACGACGTCATTTTGATTAGTCAGAATGTTGATTTGATGCTACCGTGGCAAAATTGTGCTGACGTGGTGAATTTTTTTTAACGAAAAATGTGCTAGGTCAGCATTCCGTAACGACAGGGGGTAATTAAATAAAAAAGATTGAATACAGGGGGTTATTAAATAAACAATTAGTATAGCGGGTAATTAAACAAAATATTAAAATACATAGGGGGTTTTAAAAAGAATAAGCATAAGAGAAATTAAGACTGATTTCAATTTTCTTTAAAGTTGAACGAAATCTAAACTCTTGAAATTTCAAAAATAAATAAATGTACAGTGTCGTGAATTTTCTTAAATTTTTTTAACAATAATTAGTATTTTATTTGAGTTTAAATTCTAACCGATTGAAATTTTTTATTTTAAATTTAGTATGAAATGGCTAGGTAGTTAAGACAATTAAAGAAATTTGACATTCTAGTTAGTGGTTTTTTGGCAAACCAATTCTAGTGTGAAAAGCTGGTTATGAAAACCAAGAAGCTAAAATTAGTATTTGGTGAACACCTTTCAAACCAGGCTTTTTGGGAAGCTATGGTCCAAAACCTTGGTTTTGGAGAAGTTTGGAATGGTTATTATTAGGTACAAGTTGTCAAAATTACCATATATAAAATACACGTCACTCTCGCCCCTGCTTTATTTCATTCTTCTCACATATGCACCTTATCACCCTCGCATCTGTCTCACCCTCGCCGCCTCCCTCACCATCGTCGTCAGCGTCGTTCTCGCTGATTGAGGGAACTCTCGTCTCTGTCATCGTTGTCAATGTAAGCTCTCCTCTCCTCGTCTCTTTGCTTCTTCCTCTGTCTTATTCAATCTCCTTGATTTATCGCCGTTCGTCTCTGTCTCACCCTCCGCCTCTCACTCTCCGGATTTGTCTCACCCTCGCCCTCCGCCTCTCACTCTCGCTGCCTCTGTCCTAAATTTTAGGTTTGGGTTTTGAAATTTCATGTTAGTTTCTTAATTGGGTCTGCATATGTTGCATCTCATTCAATTCTGGGTTTTGATTTGAATTTTTGGGCATGCCAATCTGTGTTGTGATGCCAATCTGTTGTGTATGCTAGTTATCAAAGAAACACGCGAAAATAATTACATCTCGTTCAATTCTGCGTTTTGATAAATTAAAATAATTTGGTATTAAACAATAGTTTGGTGTCTGATGCAGATAGTTCTTTGGTTTGATATTTGACTTGTATTTATAGTGCACTTATATGAGCTAAAAGGCGACAATTTTGGGATAAATTTGCTATGTTAGTGAAAGATTTGGGTTTCAGTTGTTGTTACTCTGTTGTATAAGTTGGTTTCAATTGTTCCATTCTTCTAGTGATTAAATGCTTGAAAATCTTGATATTTTTTTGTCCTTAGCAAGTTATGCACTTTGGCACTGTGATTTGGTGCTAATTGATTGAGCTCTAATTGTGGTGGTTTTTACCACCTATTCTCTTGCAATTTCGAATGATATGCTATTGATTTTGCTGTGAATCATTCGATTATTGTAGGAAATAGCCTTGGAGAAGCAGGGAGCAAAAATGAGGAGAATTAGGCATGATTCTGGGCGAATTTGGAGCAGGCAGACTCTTGGCTGCATTCTTAACCAAGAGTGGACATGAGCATCTCTCTTGACCAAGACAAATTACGCTTGGCCAATCCATCACCTAGAGAAATCTTCGGAGCAGACAACGGATTAAAGGCGCTGGCAGATGATTTTCCTGCCCTGACGATTGAGAGCGTTAATCACGGACGAATTGAAGATGCGCTCTGCTGTTTTGATCTAATAAGATTTTTTTGTGAGAAAGAGAGAAATTCAAATACAATTTAAATTGATTAGGATATGACTTTCCTTTAATTTCGTTGATTAGCTATTTTCTAGGGATATATATACTTTCCTTAGGGATTTGAGGGGTGGTCATTGGTTGGGAATCCTCTCTCTGATTTTCTACCACCATTTTCACTTACACCCTGCTCCTTCGGTGTCGCACCGTCGCGAGCGAAATTCGGGACGCAATGAAAAACACATAACAATGAAGTCGCCACCCTAATTTTCTAAGGTTTAGGGAAACCTAAAAAGTTTGAAAAGAATAAGAAAATAAAATAAAAACTAAGGCACAAAAAGGGTCTAAACCCGAGAACGATGGTTCGGGGTCGTTTTATGGACTCGGGAAGGTGTTAGGCACCCAAGTCTCATCCTTAAAAAGGTTACCGGTTCTAGAAAAGAGGTGTTTAAAAATCACATTGAAAACAATTAGTTTGGCCCTCAGGAGGGAATCGTCGCTTTAGTTTTTTAGTTAATTGGATTGATTTTATCCTAATTATTATCGAATTGTTTAACAAAAATAACATTTTTTATCCTCTAAAAGATAAAGAAGGTTGGTTGTATACCTATTCCGGTTATATTTAGCCGAGTTCAAGATTAATCCGATTACATGCAAAATTGGTGAGATTACTACCGTTTTATTAATCTTTACCAAAGCGACGCCACTTTCATCACCGGGCAGATGCACGTGATTAATCCTATTTGCTAGGTGATTCTAGCATGCATAGACTAGCAAAGTACCATTTATATGAATGCGAGAAAACACGTTGAAAAGAGAAAAACTGGGAAGTGGGGTCGAAGCCGCGCACATAACACATTCGTCAAAGATAACATTAATACATCCATGAGCATAAAGTAAATATCAAAGGATTACTAAATTTAAACGATCACGCAACATTAAAGATTTAAATCTCATTTTAAAAGGTAGCTCTAATGATAAGGGGGATTAAATATGGAGGTATTTTCTACGAGTTGGGCTTAGGGCCCATTTACTATCTTTCCGCTTTCAAATGATTATTTTCTTTGGTGATTTACTATCCAATAATTTTAGAGGGAACCTGAGTTATTGGAAAAGATTTAAATCCTATTGTTTTGATTACTACTTTGTTTATTTTTCTTTGATTGATTTTATTCGTTTTGATTTGTGGCGATTTATTAAAGATTGGGGAATTTTAGTAATTAATAATCATGCATTTAAATTAAAGCGTTATGTTTAATACTAATCCTATTCAAATTTCATGCATTTAATAAAATAAACGTTGAGTAATTACTAAGCCTAGTTCATTCAAGCAAGGGTCGATTTGAGTGAAATTATTAATCAAATTATTCTCATGCAATCAAATTGATTTTAACGCTAACAATTTTAAATAATCATGCATACAAATATATATACAAAAAGCGTCGAATAAATAAAAGGGTGAGGAAAGTGTACTTGAGGGCGAATACCGATTAATTCTAACCTACAAAACCGAGGTTAGTAGCACAAGCAACAATAGATAATTTAGCAATTCAAATAAATTAGGAGTGAGCTCTAAAGCTCGAGTTTGGAAAATAGTCACCAATATCGAAGTCGGCGAAGCGTTCGATGCCTTCTTGTTCCTTCCGCATGTACCTGAAAAAGACGCCGGGGGGTTTCCCCGGCGTATACACTCCGACGATCAAGTCAGTCGAAAGTCATTACGAATGCATAATAAAATATACTGTTGATGCACATAAATATATCAATATTTGATGTGCATAATGCATAAAACACATTCATAAGCATAAATAAAAATCTATTCGTAGAGTCAAAGCCGCATACGAACGAGCATAAAATTAAAGCATTCTTTCGCATAATCATCACGTAAACAGATTAATTCGAATTCTAACGATTCTAAATAATCATGCATACGATTGAATAATAAATTAAATCAACAATTCTAATAAGGGAAATGTGAGTTCTAAGTTTAGAAAGTTGTCACCGATATCGACGATGATGAAATATCCGCTCAGGACGGTAATTGTAAACTCGATACCTACAAAAAATACGAAGAAAAAGTTAGTACCGATTTAATAGCCGCAGCCCATTTTTTCTTTTTTTCCTTCTTTGGGCCGCAGCCCATTTTTCTTTCTTCCTTTTATTTTCCTTGTCAAACGACAAGGAATCCATCTTCTCTTCCAATTTTCTTTTCTTTTCACGTTCCATTTTATTCATTCCTTCTCTTTCTTCTCTGTTTCTTTTCTTTTTCAATTTCTAGGGCTGCATCAACGCAGCCCTTTCCTTTATTCTTCTTCGTTCTTTTTCTTTTGTTCCTTCCGGCCAAGCGTGGGTGGCGTGGCATGGCGAGCGGCGGCGATCGGGCTAGATTGGAGGAACGGCGGCAGCGCTGGAGTTTGGTGGCAGCGACGTGGAGAAACGGCGGTGGGCTGGGTTTGGCTGATTTGGTGGTTGGATCGGATAGGTGATTGGATCGGGCTGGATTTGGCTGTGATGGGTGGTTCGGGTGTTGGGATTCGGGTTTGGCAGTGGAGAGGGAGAGAGTTTTGGATTTTGGTTGATTTTGGTGGAGGCGGAGGCCCTGGTGGTGACGCGGCGGCAGTCGGGATAGTGAAAGGAGGTGGCCGACGGTGGGCAGCGGTAATGGGCAGCAGCAGTGGTGATGGGTTTTTGGTTGTGGCTGGGATTTAATTTGGGGTTTGGGTGATTTGATTGGTTTGGGTTAGTTTAATTGGTTTGGGCTGGTGCTGGCGGTGATGGGTCGGAATGGCTGTGGGGATTTGTTTCGGTTGATGTTGACTGGGTTTTGGTTGGCCGGAGGTGGGATTTAGTTTCGGTTGATGTTGGCTGGCGGAGGCACTGGCGGCTGCTGCGGTTGGGGGTGACGGAGGGTGAAGCGGCGGCGAGGTGAGGATTTTTGGTGTTGGTTTAATTCGGGTTATTAGATGCAGATGGATTTTTTGGTTGGTTTAATTGGTTGGAGGATCAAGGATGGGAATGGGTATTTTAATTTGGAATTTGGCAGAGATGGAGTGTTTGGTTTAATTTGGCAGGAGATTGGATTTAATTTGGTTTAATTTAGGTTTGTGAAGGATTTTGGATTTGGCAGGGATGGTTTGAATTAATTTGACAGGGGGATGATTGTTTGAATTTTGGATTTATGATGGCTGCTCCCCCCCGATTGAAATGGCATGGTGTGCTTATAATGGATCCAATTGATCCGTTGTATTTTTTGAAAGAAAATGGAGAAGGTGTCCGTTGGTGTCTTTGAATAAAAGGATGAGTGTGTTGGCTTTATTTTGAAAATGGAGGAGATGAGTCGTTGTGTGTGCACAGGAAAAAGTATTTATTTTTGCTCGAACCAACGGTCCGAAAAATCTCGTTTAAAATCTATAAAAACTCGAACGAAAAATAATAAAAATATGAATAAAGCGAAATAATATAAAATGACACGAATAATAATAATTAGTAAAAACGTGGAAATGTCATGATAAATAGTGATGATTTAAATTACTCGTGTCAAAAATCGGGTAGCAACAGTTGCCCCCTCTTTACTGTCTTATCAAAAATAAAGTGTAACTGAAATTTTTGATGAGCAGTAAAGACGGTTGCCCCAGTGCCACGAATGTTTTAGATGCAAAATGATATGTGAGGACATAAAAGAAAATGGCTCCATTTGGATACCATGATGCAGAAATGTAAATAGTGAAAATGTGATCTTACCTCCACTCGGACGTCTTGCAGAAATATAAATTGCGTAAATGTAAATGTACCTTAATTTGGATGTTGGCGCGGGAATTTAAATTGCACGAAAATAAATTCAGCTCCGATCGGACGCTGATGGCTCCACTCGGATGCCTTGCAGGAATGTAAAATGCGGCTTCACTCGGACGTCTCCCCTTGAATACCGCGATGCATAAACATAAATCCAGCTCTACTCAGACGCTGGTGGCTCCACTCGGATGCCTTGCAAACTTCAGTTCCACTCGGACACTGATGACTCCACTCGGACGTCTTAAAATAACGGCTCTACTCAGATACCGACAACTCCACTCAGACGTTGGACAATTCAGCTCTACTCAGACGCTGATGGCTCCACTCGGATGCCTAAAAATTCAGTTCCACTCGGTACACTGATGACTCCACTCGGATACCTAAAACTCAGTTCCACTCGGACACTAACGACTCCACTCGGATGTCTTACAGAAAGTAAAATGCGGATTCACTCGGACGTCTCCCCTCGAATTCCGCGATGCATAAATGTAAATCCAGCCCTACTCAGACGCTGGTGGCTCCACTCGGATGCCTAAAAATTTCAGTTCCACTCGGACACTGATGACTCCACTTGGATGTTGATAATCATGACTGATTCTGCAAAACAAAGGTTAAATTCCTCTTGCCAGCATCAGCATTTACATATTGAAGAGAGGGGGTTTGAACCACCGCATGATTTTTGAAAGGTGAGGTTTGAACCACCACACGATTTTTTTTGAAAGGTGGGTTTTGAATCGCCACACGATTTTTGAAAGGTGGGGTTTGAATCGCCACACGATTTTTTGTTAGGTGGGGTCTGAACCACCACATGATTTTTGAAAGGTGGGGTTTGAACCGCCACACGATTTTTTGTAAGGTGGGGTTTGAACCGCCACATGATTTTTTGAAAGGTGGGGTTCGAACCGCCACACGATTTTTTGTAAGGTGGGGTGTAAACCGCCACATGATTTTTTGAAAGGTGGGGTTTGAACCGCCACACGATTTTTTGTAAGGTGGGGTTTGAACCGCCACATGATTTTTTTGAAAGGTGGGGTTTGAACCGCCACACGATTTTTGAAATGTGGGGTTTGAACCGCCACACGATTTTTTGAAATGTGGGGTTTGAACTGCCACACGATTTTTCTTAAAATGTAGGGTTTGAACCGCCACACGATTTTTTTGAAAGGTGGGGTTTGAACCGCCCACACGATTTTTTGAAAGGTGGGGTTTGAACCGCCACATGATTTTTTGAAAGGTGGGGTTTGAACCGCCACACGATTTTTTTGTAAAGTGGGGTTTGAACCGCCACACGATTTTTTTGATAGATCATCCCCATTCATGTTGGTAAGCATTAAAGCCATTTTTCGAGAATGTGTGCTTGATCACATAAGGACCTTCATACTTTGGGAGCCCACTTTTCCAGATCGTCCTCCTGATGAGAAAAGACCTTTTTCACTAGTCCCTCCTCTACTTTGAACTTGCGAGGTCGCATTTAAGCATTAGCCATCTTCACGGCTGTCAATCATATTTCTGATATCAGATTCAACTGTTCATACTTCTCTTTCGCCCAATCGGATTCTTCCTGATTCAGCCAAGACTCCGAGAGAAGGAATTTCCACCTTGAGTGGAATCACTGCTTCCATGTTGTAAACTAAGGAGTAAGGAGTTGCCCCCCGTAGAAGTACGAATGGCGATCCGATAAGCATGCAAAGCAAAAGGAAGCATGTCATGCCAATCCTTATAAGTGATCACCACCTCCTGGATAATCTTCTTCAAGTTATTGCTTAGCTTCACTATGCCATTCATCTGTGACGGCCAGGTGAGGAGATTCGATGTCGTCGGCTTGGACTCATGTTTCATCGGAATGCGGTGCTCAAATATATTAGGGTAGCGACCCGACGTATCTTTATACGATCGTACGAACACATCCATTTACTCGTTGAGGAGTGAAATCAACTTCTCCTAGAGTTCGAGATCATTCCGATCTTGACTATTTTCTGATGTTCACAGCTTGCCCCCAAGTTCATCTCCTGATGGGTGCTTATGCCAACTTTCTATTAATTGAGCTGACCTATGGGGAGCCTCAATCTCATCCTCTGTTGCGATAATCTCTTTTGAGAGAGACCTTTGGGAAGCGTGGTAGTGGTCCAATTTACATGTCGGCTCTCCAGACCTTTTCAATGAGCTTCAAGATGGTTCTTTTTCTCCATGAGTACAAATATGGAATGTCGAAGTTGTATTGACCCAAGTAGATCTCTAGTTGATGATCTTTGAGAACCATGGGTTTGCTTCGCTTTTCAACTTCATTGGAAATATAACACCTCACACTCTTGGTCATGCCCCCCAATTTTAGCAATGGCGGAAGAAGGAAGATGAAAGATGGAAGATCCCATAATTGACAGCCTTCCCTAGCTTTTAACAAAGCTAGAGTCCCCGCCCCTTACATTTCTTTCCAAAATCCAAAATCCTTAAGATAAAGATAAACATTGTTCAAGTCCGAATAAAATAGAAGTAGATTGTTTTGTTCAAAAGAGGATAATCCCTAAAAGGATGCAATCTTGGATCACGAATGATCTTCTCTGTCTGTCTCCAGCTGTCCAATCCATTCTTTTGGCTCAGAGTCGCGTGACTCATACCACATCACGTTTTTTGGCAATCTTGGCAATCTTAGCTAAGATTGGTCGTTAGTCTGATTTTTGCTCTAGAGATAGCTTTTCTCTTATTTCCTCCAGCGCAAATCCAGCTGTCATCCACACTCCAGCAATAGTATTTCAATACTCCTAGCTTTGCACGTTTTTAGATCGGCAGACTTTAGGCAAGACTGCACCCAAGATCGCTAGTTTGTGCTGAAAGCTGATATTTTCTTCATTCCCATGAAAGGCACCATTTTTACCATAAGCAAGGTAGTTTTAAGATGGTAAAAAAAAAAAAAAAAAAATCATGAAATCAGACGTCAATCAGCAGTTTCTTCCATTACCGGCCTCGTTGGGGTATTGACAACTTCACACCCATAATCTGAAAGGGATTGCATGCGAATCCTTACTAGAAATATTCTGGACAATCTTAGAAAAAACTAACTTGCAAGGAGCCGTGGTAGGAGCACATGCTTGGGATACATGCTTGAAGGAATAAAGGGTGGGAAGGCCTTCTTTGATAACATCGACCTCTTTTGTCCCATGAGTTTTCTTCTCAACCATGGATGCCTCCAAAATCTATCAACTATTCCACATTCTGTAAGAAGATCGCACAATCCCGGATTCTATGCTTACTTGCCCCCAGGCAAAATAAACAATCTTCACAATCTTGGATTCTATGCTTACTTACCCCCAGGCAAAATAAACAATCTTCTCAAATTATCCTCTGAATGTCGCAGATATCTTCCTTTGACTAGCGCAAAGAAAAGCTTTTCTCGTGGTAACCCCAACGCTTAAAGGAAAGGGATCATCAATCTTCTTGACTGAAATAATATTCACTCCTTCATCACCTAAGGAATGATTCGGAAGAGGGTTGATTGTTGTGTTAAGTCCTTTGTTTAATCCTTCGAAGAGGATCCATCCGCACTTGATCAAGTGACGAACCTGTGCCTTGAAAGATGGAACAATTCTTTAGAGTGTGACTCCGAGTTCCCGCATGGTATGCACATGTAACATTAGGATTGAACCTCTTCGGGAGATAAGTTTGGAAAGGTCGGATTGGAGTTGGTATGATCTAATCGGCTGCTTAGAAGATGCTCGTAGATTTCTGGAAGAGGTAGTAGTGGCTCGATAGTTTTGGTTATCTTGGTTTTTTTGTGTTCTTTGGTGGGTTATATGGTCTTATTTGTATGTGTTGTGATATTTGTAGTGGGGATGATAGGAAAAGTGGAAACGTTTCTTAGTTTTGACTTTAGTTTGGTGATTTTGATTGATATTTTTTTTTGGTTCTTTGGTGGGTCTTATGATCTTTTGGTTAATCTTTCGAAGGAGGTCCATCCACATTTGATCAAATGACGAACATGTGCTTTAAAGGCGGAATAATACTCTAGAGTTCCTTGTCCAATTGTGCCAATTACAGATTAGGGCATAGAGGGACTCGTAATAATAGATAGAGAAGTAGGCTCCGTTGTATGAATAAAAGTCTGGCGGATAATCAAGTGGCATCTTGTCCCATTCTTTTTCGGCTTATAGTGCTCGTTCTGTAGCAGTTCGGAGTTGCTCCTCTAGCTTTGCTATCCTCATGACCAATTCTGTTATTTTTCGTGTTTGAAGAGCTTTCGGGGGAATAGTTCTATTTTTTAACTTTCCTGAAAATAAAGAAAACAGATAGATGTAAGTATGGGCATAAGAAGAAAAAAAATGTATGCATGTGTGCATCTAACTTAAGGTCCAACTATCCTATTTTTTCTGAATTTATTTTAATTCATGATACAGTAGATTGATTATCTTCAAAAATTAGCCAAGTATTTGCTATATGATATTTCCAAGTTGGGCAACTGAGTGCCTTGGAAGAAGGTTTTATTCAAATCTAGTCCCTATAGAGGTAGCTTAAACTCCATCTCTAGGAAGGGAAAAATGATATCGCATCACTTTCTAAAATCCTAGGTTTTGATCATGTATTCATTGCGGAAACTTAGATCCAAAATTTTGTATGAACGATGCATGATATGCATGTTAATAGAAGGAGTAAAGGGTGAGTTTAATAAAAGGAATAATAAGGACGAAATTTAATACCTTGAAAGGATATAAATTAAAATCGCATAAAAGAGAATAATGGAAATAATGAAGCAAATTGAAACATATACATAGGATATATCATGGCAACAATGAGGCAAATTGGAACATATATATGCGACATATCATGGCAATAATGAGGCAAATTGGAACATATACATGCGATATATCATGGCAATAATGAGGCAACTTGGAACATATACATGCAATCATGATGCACGTGCTGGGGTAACTTCAACTACTTCTAACTGGCTGAAAGGCTCTCGGACGATACCAAAAAGTGGTCCCTCAGTAAATGGATACGTGATTGCAGAGCGAGCCATTAAAAGCTCGTGGCGCTCACCCATTTAGGGGTTCTAATCCGAGTTTGGCGTTGGTGAAAACTACCCAGGACACGTGCCCCAGGGCCTCACTACTAACCTCCTAATCTTATTTGGAACGGGCCCGGCGGCAGGGCATTATGCGTGAAATGCACGTGAGAATACAACAATTGATATCAAAGCAAATAAACAAATAAATAACAACAATAAACACCTTAAGCAAATAAATCCGGCTTCGACCCTCTAGTCCCCAGTGAAGTCGCCAAACTGTCGCACCGTCGCGAGCGAAATTCGGGACGCAATGAAAAACACATAACAATGAAGTCGCCACCCTAATTTTCTAAGGTTTAGGGAAACCTAAAAAGTTTGAAAAGAATAAGAAAATAAAATAAAAACTAAGGCACAAAAAGGGTCTAAACCCGAGAACGATGGTTCGGGGTCGTTTTATGGACTCGGGAAGGTGTTAGGCACCCAAGTCTCATCCTTAAAAAGGTTACCGGTTCTAGAAAAGAGGTGTTTAAAAATCACATTGAAAACAATTAGTTTGGCCCTCAGGAGGGAATCGTCGCTTTAGTTTTTTAGTTAATTGGATTGATTTTATCCTAATTATTATCGAATTGTTTAACAAAAATAACATTTTTTATCCTCTAAAAGATAAAGAAGGTTGGTTGTATACCTATTCCGGTTATATTTAGCCGAGTTCAAGATTAATCCGATTACATGCAAAATTGGTGAGATTACTACCGTTTTATTAATCTTTACCAAAGCGACGCCACTTTCATCACCGGGCAGATGCACGTGATTAATCCTATTTGCTAGGTGATTCTAGCATGCATAGACTAGCAAAGTACCATTTATATGAATGCGAGAAAACACGTTGAAAAGAGAAAAACTGGGAAGTGGGGTCGAAGCCGCGCACATAACACATTCGTCAAAGATAACATTAATACATCCATGAGCATAAAGTAAATATCAAAGGATTACTAAATTTAAACGATCACGCAACATTAAAGATTTAAATCTCATTTTAAAAGGTAGCTCTAATGATAAGGGGGATTAAATATGGAGGTATTTTCTACGAGTTGGGCTTAGGGCCCATTTACTATCTTTCCGCTTTCAAATGATTATTTTCTTTGGTGATTTACTATCCAATAATTTTAGAGGGAACCTGAGTTATTGGAAAAGATTTAAATCCTATTGTTTTGATTACTACTTTGTTTATTTTTCTTTGATTGATTTTATTCGTTTTGATTTGTGGCGATTTATTAAAGATTGGGGAATTTTAGTAATTAATAATCATGCATTTAAATTAAAGCGTGATGTTTAATACTAATCCTATTCAAATTTCATGCATTTAATAAAATAAACGTTGAGTAATTACTAAGCCTAGTTCATTCAAGCAAGGGTCGATTTGAGTGAAATTATTAATCAAATTATTCTCATGCAATCAAATTGATTTTAACGCTAACAATTTTAAATAATCATGCATACAAATATATATACAAAAAGCGTCGAATAAATAAAAGGGTGAGGAAAGTGTACTTGAGGGCGAATACCGATTAATTCTAACCTACAAAACCGAGGTTAGTAGCACAAGCAACAATAGATAATTTAGCAATTCAAATAAATTAGGAGTGAGCTCTAAAGCTCGAGTTTGGAAAATAGTCACCAATATCGAAGTCGGCGAAGCGTTCGATGCCTTCTTGTTCCTTCCGCATGTACCTGAAAAAGACGCCGGGGGGTTTCCCCGGCGTATACACTCCGACGATCAAGTCAGTCGAAAGTCATTACGAATGCATAATAAAATATACTGTTGATGCACATAAATATATCAATATTTGATGTGCATAATGCATAAAACACATTCATAAGCATAAATAAAAATCTATTCGTAGAGTCAAAGCCGCATACGAACGAGCATAAAATTAAAGCATTCTTTCGCATAATCATCACGTAAACAGATTAATTCGAATTCTAACGATTCTAAATAATCATGCATACGATTGAATAATAAATTAAATCAACAATTCTAATAAGGGAAATGTGAGTTCTAAGTTTAGAAAGTTGTCACCGATATCGACGATGATGAAATATCCGCTCAGGACGGTAATTGTAAACTCGATACCTACAAAAAATACGAAGAAAAAGTTAGTACCGATTTAATTAAGAGGGCTTGGGCCGCAGCCCATTTCGTTTATTTTTCTTCATGGGCCGCAGCCCATTTTTTCTTTTTTTCCTTCTTTGGGCCGCAGCCCATTTTTCTTTCTTCCTTTTATTTTCCTTGTCAAACGACAAGGAATCCATCTTCTCTTCCAATTTTCTTTTCTTTTCACGTTCCATTTTATTCATTCCTTCTCTTTCTTCTCTGTTTCTTTTCTTTTTCAATTTCTAGGGCTGCATCAACGCAGCCCTTTCCTTTATTCTTCTTCGTTCTTTTTCTTTTGTTCCTTCCGGCCAAGCGTGGGTGGCGTGGCATGGCGAGCGGCGGCGATCGGGCTAGATTGGAGGAACGGCGGCAGCGCTGGAGTTTGGTGGCAGCGACGTGGAGAAACGGCGGTGGGCTGGGTTTGGCTGATTTGGTGGTTGGATCGGATAGGTGATTGGATCGGGCTGGATTTGGCTGTGATGGGTGGTTCGGGTGTTGGGATTCGGGTTTGGCAGTGGAGAGGGAGAGAGTTTTGGATTTTGGTTGATTTTGGTGGAGGCGGAGGCCCTGGTGGTGACGCGGCGGCAGTCGGGATAGTGAAAGGAGGTGGCCGACGGTGGGCAGCGGTAATGGGCAGCAGCAGTGGTGATGGGTTTTTGGTTGTGGCTGGGATTTAATTTGGGGTTTGGGTGATTTGATTGGTTTGGGTTAGTTTAATTGGTTTGGGCTGGTGCTGGCGGTGATGGGTCGGAATGGCTGTGGGGATTTGTTTCGGTTGATGTTGACTGGGTTTTGGTTGGCCGGAGGTGGGATTTAGTTTCGGTTGATGTTGGCTGGCGGAGGCACTGGCGGCTGCTGCGGTTGGGGGTGACGGAGGGTGAAGCGGCGGCGAGGTGAGGATTTTTGGTGTTGGTTTAATTCGGGTTATTAGATGCAGATGGATTTTTTGGTTGGTTTAATTGGTTGGAGGATCAAGGATGGGAATGGGTATTTTAATTTGGAATTTGGCAGAGATGGAGTGTTTGGTTTAATTTGGCAGGAGATTGGATTTAATTTGGTTTAATTTAGGTTTGTGAAGGATTTTGGATTTGGCAGGGATGGTTTGAATTAATTTGACAGGGGGATGATTGTTTGAATTTTGGATTTATGATGGCTGCTCCCCCCCGATTGAAATGGCATGGTGTGCTTATAATGGATCCAATTGATCCGTTGTATTTTTTGAAAGAAAATGGAGAAGGTGTCCGTTGGTGTCTTTGAATAAAAGGATGAGTGTGTTGGCTTTATTTTGAAAATGGAGGAGATGAGTCGTTGTGTGTGCACAGGAAAAAGTATTTATTTTTGCTCGAACCAACGGTCCGAAAAATCTCGTTTAAAATCTATAAAAACTCGAACGAAAAATAATAAAAATATGAATAAAGCGAAATAATATAAAATGACACGAATAATAATAATTAGTAAAAACGTGGAAATGTCATGATAAATAGTGATGATTTAAATTACTCGTGTCAAAAATCGGGTAGCAACATTCGGTAATGAAGGATTATTATTATACTTTTCAATACATTGTTTAATTTTTGCTTTCAATTATGAGCATGATTAGCTAAGTATATCTTTCTTAGTAGAGGCACTTAAGCATGAGCATGTGTATGCATGAGACCTAACCGCTCTTATTAATCTTTGAATCTGCATTTAATCAATTTCGTAATTATTTCTAATGTGTTTCTGTTTGATATTGAATCTGGCCAATTTAGTGTTGAATAGATAATACAACAGTCATTTCTCTTAGCCATGGATTATTGACTAAGGGGATCAAAGTAGACACCTATGCGCTAGTGGACATCCACGAAACGGTAGGGAGAAAGGTTAATCAGATCTAGTCCCGATTGACGCCCAAGGATACTAGTCTGGAGTTGTCTTCCCGTAGTCGTTCATCAGCCAATTCAGTAAATTCTTTAACCAGGAAGGTGCTGGTTGGTTAGGCATCATCTCTAAGTGTACCTTAGGTGGTGTTGATACAGGAGGGAAGGAGGGATCATAAGCGTACCTTGATCCTATAGCAACTCTATAGATTGAAGATGAATACCCCTGTGTCGATGATTGTATCTCATGTCTCATAACTGCCAGCCTCTACTAGGAATCTCTCTCCTATTTGATTTCTATTTCTAAATCAGCAGTCTTGACCAAGAACATCATTCTTGGCCAAGACAGTTACTTGTTTTATTTAATCTTCCGTTTTAGTTTTAATACAAAACCCCTAATTTTACCTAAATGTTATTTCAATCATTACAAGTTCTCACAAAAGTCATACCATAGTTCCCTATGGATCGAACCTCTTATTGCTTGATACGAGCATAGACGCTCACGGATACTTCACACGGAGCAAGGGTACGGTAGCCTTACTCTTGAAGACTTTAAGGGACGAGGAGGGTAACATGAAGGCCCGAGACGGATTTGTGACTTGTGTGCATGCCAACATACTCACTCTTGGACCCCCTACGAACCTTACAGTTGGACCCCACAAGCCATGAAAGAGCTTCTCCAAAAGCTCACAAGATAGCTTCTGGCGGCATACCGCCAGGTCCCTAGCGGTATGCCGTTAGCTTCGACCTGGAGAGGGTTTAGGGGCAGCGAGCTTGGCGGCATACCGCCAGGCTCCAAGTGGCATACCGCCAGGTTCGAATTATGACATGTCCACGTCCTTTTCCAGCCAACTACAAGGTGTTTCAAGCCCCTTTGTCCAAGGGTGATTTAGGATTTTCTCCTATGTAACTAGTGATACGATCCTAGCCCCATGGCTAACCCCAGTGAGGTTAATGCAACCCCTAGACATGGAGACAAGGCAGGAGACGCTGTTTGATCAAGCTTTTAGGCATATGATGACATGGAAGGTGGCTTGGAGGCATCTAGCACAAGGTTTGACATCCATCCGGGTCAACCCTTGGAAGAACGGTTTCAATAAAAGATCTAGCATATATATAAGACCTATTGGAGTCTTAGGAAGGCTGTGTCCAAGTTTCAGAGCATTCGGACAAGTAAATCTCAAGGTGGATCATGGTGACATTCTAGCTGTCAAGGAGAAGATGCCCAGGCATGACCAGTGAATTCGATTGGACCTATACGGCGCTGTACATGTTGGAATCATGCGATTGACCACTCGTTGGAAACTTCAGGATGTTAGCTTTCGTTTGGGACAAGTTTCAGCCCAATCGGACGGGTGGATTGAAAGTTATGATGGTCAACATTTTCATACGCAGCATGGACGTAATTACGCCCATTATAGACGTAATTACTCCAGAAACAGACGCTGCAAGATGCTCAACGTGATCACGCCGACGAGGACCAGTTTTCCGTCAAAATTGGAAACTTCCAATGTTTCTATCTTTAATTAGTATTTTATGACTTATAAAGTTAGTTGATTTGTTTCCTTAATTAATTAGTTAAATAATGGTAACAACCTTTGTTTCCATTTATTTAATTAATTAGTTAATCAGTTTATTTAAATTAGTTAATTAAGTCACTTACCTTATTTAGAACTCCTACTTTTATTACTATTAGAGTTTCCTTGTAACCTTATATAAGGAGCCGCTTAGCCTCCTTAGAAAGTTGGCTGATTATTTATAAAGATACTTTCTTATATTCTCTGCCCCTTTTTGCGTTCAACAACGAATGAACCTTGTTCTTCTTGAGTCTTGTAAGCTTGAGTCGTTCCAAGTAAAACCCGAAATTACTTCCATTAATTGTCTGTTCTAGGTTGATATTCACAAGGAATATAGGCTTAGCGATTTGATTAAGATCCTTCCTTATTCGAGTTAGGTTGGTTGATGCTTAGCGATCAACCGGCTTAATTGCTTAAGAAAGTTATCCATTCCGCAGGGAAATCCCGTCTTGAACAAAGATCAACATTGGTGCTATGTCTCCTTTGCAAACAAGGATCGTATCAGCTGGTAGCGGAGCTTAAAGGTGTTCATGATTGGTAAGGTATCGGTTCTGAAATTTTCTGTTTTCATTGTTGAAATCGGTTGTTCTTCTACTCCATTCAAAACCGATTTCTTTGTTGTGCTTGGTTCGTTATATATGCAAATTTCTGGCAGTGTCGAAATTGATTTTTAATACATAGCTATTGAAGTCTGATTTTGGTGAGAAAGGTCTGGTTGGAAAGCTGCACCTGTTAGGTTTTCGAATCAAAAAGAATCAAGTGATTCGGACACCAGAGTCAAAAGCTATAGCCGATTTACTAAATTGTGTTTTCTGCCAAATTCTGCACAATTTCTATCAAGTCGAAAATTGAATTTTAATATATAACTACTAGAGTCCGTTTTGAGTGAAAAATGATCCATTGGAAAGCTGTGTTTGTTGGGCTTCCGAATAAAAAAGAATCAGTCGATTCGGAGTTCAGAGTAAAAAGTTGTGATCAAAACACTAAATTGTGTTCATAGTCAAAAAAGAAAAGAAAAGATGAAAATTCCTCCATTTGACAGATTAGAGGATCCGGATGCATATCTGACTTGGGAGAGGAAATTTGACTCCATCTTCTTGTGTCACACCTATTCGGAGGATAAGAAGGTGAAGTTGGCAGCCGTGGAATTTACTAGCTATGCAAGTCATTGGTGGGAAAAGGTTAATCGACAGACTTGGGTTGTCTATGGTACTCGGATTAAGACTTGGGATGAGATGAAAAGAGTAATGAAACAACGGTTTGTTCCTAGTCATTTCAGCCGTGAGCTTCTCCGAAAGTTGGAGACCTTGACACAAGGAATTAAAAGTGTTGAAGAGTACTTTAATGAGATGGAGATTGCTTTGGAGAGAGCACAAGTCAAGGAGACCAAAAGAGAGACGATGGCAAGATTCTTCGAAGGCCTCAATCGTGAGATAACTGATCCACTGAAGTACATTGAGTTCTTCTACTTAGAGGATATGTTACAAAAGGCGATCATCATAGAGAAACTCAATGTGAGATGTGATGAACTCGTGCGAGAACACTAAGCACGGGTTAAGAACTCTAGAGAACTAATCGGGAGGTTTATTGGCGGTGCACCACGGCTAGAGGATGTCAAGAATACTACAACGCTTGCTATTGAGTGTGACTTGAGTGTCCAAGGGAAGGTAGAAGTGAGTGAGCGAGAAAAAGAAAAGGGCTTAAAAGAACCCAAAGTCTTAAAGAAGACTAATCAAAACAGCCCCCATGAAAAGAGTGAACATGGGTTAACTAATTCTTCTTCTTCTTATTTATTCTCTTTAGGGAAGCAAAAGCAAGATGTTTTGAAGGAGAAGGAGTTGTCTAAGTTGCAACAATTGGAGTTGGATGCCTTGGGTAATCCCTTTCATTCATGTGTTTCCTTTGTTGATTCTAATAGAATTGTTGTCTTAAAAGAATCAGATTCGAGGGCGAATCTTTTCGAAGGGGAAGGGAATGATACGATCCTAGCCCCATGGCTAACCCCAGTGAGGTTAATGCAACCCCTAGACATGGAGACAAGGCAGGAGACGCTGTTTGATCAAGCTTTCAGGCATAGGATGACATGGAAGGTGGCTTGGAGGCACCTAGCACAAGGTTTGACATCCATCCGGGTCAACCCTTGGAAGAACGGTTTCAATAAAAGATCCAGCATATATATAAGACAATATTGGAGTCTTAGGAAGGCTGTGTCCAAGTTTCAGAGCATTCGGACAAGTAAATCTCAAGGTGGATTGTGGTGACATTCTAGCTGTCAAGGAGAAGACGCCCAGGCACGACCAGCAACTTCGATTGGACCTATACGGCACTGTACATGTCGGAATCATGCGAGCGACCACTCGTTGGAAACTTCAGGATGTTAGCTTTCGTTTGGGACAAGTTTCAGCCCAATCGGACGGGTGGATTGAAAGTTATGATGGTCAACATTTTCATACGCAGCATGGACGTAATTACGCCCATTATAGACGTAATTACTCCAGAAACAGACGCTGCAAGATGCTCGACGTGATCACGCCGACGAGGACCAGTTTTCCGTCAAAATTGGAAACTTCCAATGTTTCTATCTTTAATTAGTATTTTATGACTTATAAAGTTAGTTGATTTGTTTCCTTAATTAATTAGTTAAATAATGGCAACAACCTTTGTTTCCATTTATTTAATTAATTAGTTAATCAGTTTATTTAAATTAATTAATTAAGTCACTTACCTTATTTAGAACTCCTACTTTTATTACTATTAGGGATTCCTTGTAACCTTATATAAGGAGCCGCTTAGCCTCCTTAGAAAGTTGGCTGATTATTTATAAAGATATTTTCTTATATTCTCTGCCCCTTTTTGCGTTCAACAACGAATGAACCTTGTTCTTCTTGAGTCTTGTAAGCTTGAGTCGTTCAAAGTAAAACCCGAATTACTTCCATTAATTGTCTGTTCTAGGTTGATATTCACAAGGAATATAGGCTTAGCGATTTGATTAAGATCCTTCCTTATTCGAGTTAGGTTGGTTGATGCTTAGCGATCAACAGGCTTAATTGCTTAAGAAAGTTATCCATTCCGTAGGGAAATCCCGTCTTGAACAAAGATCAACATTGGTGCTACGTCTCCTTTGCAAACAAGGATCGTATCAACTAGCCTCCCTATAAATAGGCTTAGACCTACTCTTTTATGCTTGTCTTTTGATTTGAGTGATATTCATCATAAGACCGTTCTTAGGAGTAATTTAAAGGTTCTTAAAACCAAACTATCAACTTCATCCAAGAGCAAACGGGTTTTCCATCCTTTGTTGGTGGAAGAGTCATCCTGGATAAGGGATCCTTGAGTGTTGTTCATAGTAAGGTTGCCTTACCAAGTTGTAAGGAGGGTTTACTCTAACTTTCAAGTTCAATGCAAGCTGTCTTCTTTTCCATCTCTATCAAACCTCCATCATTTGGCTGCCTTGTCACTCCATTTTCCATCTTAAACGTCATTCATCCATCCACCAACGTTCGCCTACCATTCACTCACCGGGGACTAGATCCTTACTCCTTTCATCTCACGGCTACAAGCTCCTTGTGGAACCGAGACCATACCATGTGGTAGCGGAGCTGCAAGGTTGGGAATGGATTCAATGGAGGTAGGGAGTGAGAATTATGGAGTATGTCTTAGTGTGTTTAGGGCCTGTTTGGCGTTCCGGTTCTGGTTGGAAAAGTGATTCTGGAAAAGTGCTGTGTGGAAAGTACTTCTGGAAAAGTGCGGTGGGAAACGAGAAGTTGTTTTATGGTGTTTGGTAATAATTGCGGTTAAAACTATGGTTAGAATGTAAAATGACCATAAAGGGCATAAAACCCATTTTTAAAAAATTAATAAAAATAGGAAAAGTGGATCTAGAATTACTTATCTTGAGATGGAGATTTTATTGTGCTAGTTTTTAATTTATTTTATTCTATTATATAAAGTAAAAAAATGAAATTAAAATGAAAAAAAAAATGAATAAAGTTGAAACGCAGCTGCACTGGAGCAATTTGCTCCAGCCCGTGCAGCTGCCTTTTGTGCCTCACAATCAAGGCATTGGAACTGGGCTTCTGTGAGCATTGGTGTTACCAAACACCAATTGCTCCGTTCAAGGTTAGGGAAGCACTTCTTCCAACCCAACCTTGAATGCCAAAGGGGCACTTAGTATTCTACCACTAGAAATGAGAATAAACAAGTTTGAATGACTCATTGTTTTGATTTGGTATGAATGACAAAGATTGAGAAAATGAAAGTAAATTTCTATTTTACTTTTTATTTGCATGGAATCATTATTATATATATTTAATAATAAAATTCATTGATTATATTATTGAATAGTTTATATATAAATTTATTGAATAAAACATAAATATTAAATTTCACATGAAAATATCAGTCAAGTATTGTATAAAAAGTCATTAAATTAATTATAAATTAAAAATTTATTAATATTTTAAATCTTACTTCATAAAAAGTTAATAAATAATGAGATTTATCCTTTAGTCATACTTGGTGTTTGTGAAATTAAACTATTTACACCTTTTTGTATCTAATTTAAAATATATACCATTTATTTTGTGGAGATAAATAAAAAAAAAATTTTAAAAAAAGTATAAAGAAATGAAGGCCAGCACAAAAGGAAAAATAATTTTGAGAGGAAGAGGATTCGAACCCCTTCCCTTTAGTGAGAGAACTTAACCTTTTGCCTCTTAGCCAAAGTGTTAACTTGATATAAATATGTATATACAAATATTTATATATATAACTATATATAAAAATTTCCGGTTCTCCCGGTTTTACGGTTCGGTTTACGGGTTTTGACAGTGGCAGAACTGGACAGAACCGAAAATTTCCGGTTCTTCTTGGGACAGAACCGGACATAACCGAAACTTTTCAGTTCGGTGTAAAATGCTCCGGTTCCGGTTCAGTCCAGTTTTTGTACACCTCTAAAGGAGACCAGCTGGTTTTCAAACTCCATTTCCCCCCAAAAAAACACACTTAAACATCCACCCTTTGAGTCATCAAATTATTTAGCACTCCTTGACACCTCACACCCACAAAATCCGCGCCACCTCACTCAATCCGTGCCACATCACCACTACTTGCCTCCTCTCCATTTTGGGGCATTTCGTAAAATTCTCTTAAGCTGTTATTACTTGTCATACATCATTTACACCCTACTACTTGTCATACACTACTCTTGCTTTCATCTACTCATTAAAAAAAAAAAAAGAGCAAAGCAAGAAAAGAAACAAAGGGACTTAAAAAAAATATGAGTCCACTTCAAAAAAAAAAACAAACAAAGAAAGAAGCACAACAAAGAGTGAGTCCAAGCAAGAGACACATTTGTGTAGGAACGTGGTTGTTTAAGTTGAGTAGTAGTCGTGGCCTAGGGTGTAGTCGGCCTTGTGTTTTATCCGTCTTGTCATATATATCTGATCCATTTTCCTTTTCCTTTTCCTTTGTTTTTCCTTGAGTTTGTCGTGTGTCTTCGAGTCTTTGCTACCCCTATTGATTGGTTTGTGATTGAATATTGAGAGGGTAAGGTGGTAAGCGCAATTGAGAGTGAGCGAAATACGAGAGATATACGTGAGGGATGGACTAACCCCCTTTGTTATACCCGTTGTGTTTGTTCATTTTGCAGGTACCTTTCTCTCTGTCTACTCAAGACACACCCTTGAGTGAAAGTTCGGAGGAATCCTCTCCTCCAAATCTAGCCATGGCATCTCTCACTGTCCAAATGGGTGAGACTAGGCAAAATGTAGCTGATTTGCAACACCATGCAGTGAAACAAGAGCAAGCCACAAAGGACATCTTGGCTACCATTGCTGCTTTAACTGCGAAAGTCACCGCACCTCCACCCCCACCTCCATATTACCCATCGGCCATAAATTACCCACCAGCCACACATTACCAGTAAACCACACGACCAAATGACCCTACAAGCCTCGATTACTATGTTATGCCCCGCATGAGTGATCAACCGGTTGGAACTAGAGCCGCCAACCACCATAGCCAAGAAGATGAAGCCCGTGGCTCTCCTTCACACCATAACGTACCCCCAACATGTGATCAAAGCCGTAACCACTTTCTAGTGGACAATCATGGAGTGACCTTTCCCCGTGATACTAGCCAACCACATCTACACCCTCCCTATTCCAACACTCAACAATTTGACACAAGACGGCCACCCTTCCAAAATCCCCAACCCGTAGCCCATTCGTATACTCCTATACAACCACAAACCCCCAACCCAACCAAAATAGCCGCTCACTTGGTTTTTCCCTTACACCGAGCCAACGGTTATGTGCCACTGACTTTTAAGAAACCTATACCACCACCTCCTCCTCACTACGAATATGTGAATAGTGATCCCGTTTTGAATATGAGGAACCGTTTGAGGGAAGAGGTCACCGACATCACGAAGATAGGGTGGACAATAACCTCTCAAACATCAAAGTTTCCATCCCTACCTTTGAGGCTAAGGATGATCCGGATGCTTATTATGAGTGGGAAGGGAAAGTTGACCGCAACTTTGCTTGCTACAACTATTCGGATGAGAAGAAGGTTAAGCTAGCGGTTATGGAATTTGTGGGTATGGCAACACAATGATGGGATCGCTTGTTGGCAACTAGGAGAGTTGCGCGGCTGCCACCCGTGATCACTTAGGAGGATTTGACGTATGAGATGCGAAAGTGTTTCGTACCTAGTTACCACATTAGGGACCTTCACCAATGTCTCTAACATTTGAACCAAGGCTTTCGGAGTGTAAGTGATTACTACCATGATATGCAAACTTGCCTTATGCGCGCCAATGTGAATGAGGGTGTAGAGGCCACTATGGCGAGATTTTTGGCTGGTTTGCATAAGGATATAGCTCATCAACTTGATCTCCAAAACTACACCACTTTGGATGAAATGTTCCACCTCGCCTTATAGATCGAGAGACAAGTAAGCTCTAAACCAAAGTTTCCCTTCAATTCTTCTTCTACTTCATCAAAACCTTCTTGGTACTAAGACACCAAAAAACCTACATTCGCCTCTAGACAAAACAACAACCAAACCACTAAACCCCATGCGACAACTACACCTAAAACCACACCAAACACCACTTCAAACACTCGCACACCTACCCAAAACATAGAATGCTTCAAATGTGGGGGCAAAGGCCATATGAGGGCCGAATGTCCTAATCAAACCATTATGGTGATTCGTGATAGTGGAGAGGTAGTAAGTGAAGACGAGGAGGAGGAAACTCCTAACCAAAGTGACTCTTAGGATGTTACGGATGTAGAGGAAGATGGGTATGATTATGTTGACGTCCCAAAATGTTTGGTTGTGCGGCGTAACTTGAGTATGAAGGCCAAGGAAGATGACCAAGTAATTGAGCAGCGGGAGAACTTATTTCACACCCGCGGCATGGCAAATGGCATGGTCATTTCCATTATCGTGGATAATGGGAGTTGTGTAGATATGGCCAGCACACTCATTGTGCACTCGTTGGGTCTTTCTACCACGAAACATCCACACCCCTATGTGCTTAATTGGTTCAATGATGGCAGCACGGTTAAGGTACACAAGCAAGTCCTCATCCCTTTTCAAATTGGTAACTATGTTGATGAGTGATTGTGTGATATGACGCCTATATACGCGAGTCATATTCTTTTGGGTAGACATTGGCAGTTTGATAGGAAAGCCATCCATGATGGTTTCTGGAATGCCTACAAATTAGAACACTGTGGCTGAAAGTTCCTCATCCCTACTCTTCCTCCTAGCGAAGTCTATGAGGACCAAATCAAATTGGAAAAAGCTTGCGCAACTTTCAAAATTAAGTCTTCACTTGACAAAAAAAAAGAGTGGAGTGGAGTGAAGAAAGTGAGTTGTAGGAAAGAGGAAAAGAATGAGCATGAAAAAAAAGAGCATGCGCCGAGTGGAGAGAAAAATGAGCCTTTGAGGGGAGTGAAAATGAATAAACATGTGAGCTTAATTGCGAGAGGCAAAGATGTGAGGCATGCGTTGATTATCAAGAGACCTTGTATCCTTATTCGTTTCAAGGTAAACTATTTTCTTTCTAACACTAACCCTCCTTTTCCTAGTGGTGTTTCTTATCTTTTTAACCCTTCGTGAACATAAACTTTTTGCTAAGTTATCCAAGTGTGAGTTTTGCTTAGAAGAGGTCCACTTTCTTGGGTTTATTATAGGTGCCGAAGGCCTTAAGGTGGATACCGAGAAGATTAAGGCCATCGCTGAATGGCCTACACCAACGAATGTGGGAGAAGTTCGTTCTTTTCATGGTTTGGCTGGGTTCTACCGCCGATTTTTCAAGGACTTCTCCACCATTATAGCATCTCTCAAAACTTTAACCAAGAAGAATGTCCTGTTCGTATGGGGAGAGGACCAAGAGTTGGCTTTCACCACACTCAAGGCCAAACATGTCTCAAGTCCAATACTTGCGTTGCCTAACTATGACAAGACCTTTAAGGTAGAGTGGTGTAGCACTAGGGAATTACTTGTGAGGGAAGCACACGGGGGGGGGGGGGGGGGGGGGGGGGGGGGATTAATGGGTCATTTTGGGATAAAAAAAATACTTTGTATGCTTAAGGAACATTTCTTTTGGCCGAAGATGAAGAAAGACGTGACTCATGTTGTTAATGCTTGCATTGCGTGTCAACGTGCCAAATCCAAGTGCATTGATCATGGTCTTTATATGCCATTACCTGTTGCTTCTCATCCTTGGTGTGATATTTCCATGGATTTTGTTGTTGGCCTTCCCCGCACCAAACGGGGCAAGGATTCTTTGTTTGTAGTTGTTGACCATTTTTCTAAGATGACTCACTTTATCCCTTGTCACACTACTAACGATGCCTCACACATTGCCACTCTTTTCTTTTGTGAAATTGTAAGATTGCATGGCATGCCACGCATAATTGTAAGTGATAGGGATTCCTTAGTTATTTTTGGGGTGTGTTGTGGGCTAAACTTGGTACTAAATTGCTTTTCTCAACCTCTTGCCATCCCCAAATTGATGGGCAAACTGAAGTGGTAAATCGGACCTTAGGCACCATGTTACGAGTCATGATACAACAATATACTAAAGCTTGGGACGATTGCATCCCTTTCATTGAGTTTGCCTACAATCGCACTATGCATTCTTCTACTAGTTTTTCCCCGTTTGATTTCGTCTATGGGTTTAACCCCCTCACCCCCATAGACTTACTCCCTCTTCCTTTGTTTACTTGTGCTAGTTTTGATGGTGAGGAGAAAGCAGCCATGGTCAAGCGATTGCACACGAAGGCAAAGGATCGCTTGGAGGCTTTGAATGACAAGTTAATGCTTAAACGCAACTCGGGTCTATTAAACTTTCTCACGTAGACCTGCTCGTGTAACCTCAATGGTTTATTTACTTATATATGTATCTATTAAACTTTCTCACGTAGACCTGCTCGTGTAACCTATAATATGCTTTCATTGTTCTCTAGCTATTTTCCCATTTGTTTATATTTATATGCCTTGGTAGCCTGTGATGCTGACTAAATTGTGATGCCTCAGTAGGATGTCAACAAATTCTTCATCCTCGATCTCTAATAGTCAACGACGTGAATGCAGATGCAATAGAGTATTGACGTCGCTTGGGAAGTATAGGGCAATGAAGGAATAATGGCTGATATAAGCATTGGTAGTGAAACTAAGACGAAAGGTGTTGTTGCTACCCGAATTTTGACATTTTTGTCCTAGCATATCCGCATTTTTCCATTTATCGTTCTATTACTAATCCTTTTAATATCCATCATGTTTTTGCTTATTATTGTCATTTATTTACTATTTACCACTTTTATTTCGTGTCACTTTCTTTTTTGTTCGTATTTTAGCTTTCTTCGTTCGAACTTCTATCAGTTCCGAGCAAGTTTCCTCGGACCACAGATCGAACATTTCCATCTATTTTTGTATTTTACATTTTCATCTCGTATCATTTCATTTATTCCTTTTTATTTCATATTTCGGTTTTTTTTCTGTTCGAACTTTTATCGGTTTCGAGGTGGATTTCTCATACTGTTAGTTCGAACCAAATAAATAAATAATAAGCAATTTCCCCTCTCATTCTCATCATCACCATTGATCACCATGACTCTTTCTTTGTCAACTCATTCAACGACTCTAGCCCTCCCTCCTTGGCCTCCAAGTTTCATTTAATGCCCATCTTCTCTGCCATCTTTCCCTTACCCTCTCCCTATTTTTTTTCCTTAATCCATAAATGTATATTACCTTCTACCTCCATCCCATCGACGCCACTGCTCATCCTCACGCTCCCGTGCCCTCCAAGACAGCCCCAACCATGCGCAGAAACGCCTCAAAACTCACTCGTGAGAACGACTATAAATACCCACTTTGCTCGACCATTTGAAGTCGCCATTTCACGAAAAACTTCCCCTCTCTAGCGCTGCTTCTCTATCACGAACAACTACCTACTTCAACCAAAGGTTGAAATTACTCCAGTTCAAAGTTTCGTTGTTTGTTTAGCATTTCATTGCAATTTCTTTTAAAAAAATTCTTTGCTCGTGTTTTGATGAAAACAATGGCCGTTTTGTATTTAAATAATCTCTATTTAATCTATATTTTAATCACGTTGCTTCGTTTCAACGAATCGTTGGACGATTTGGATGAATTTTAAATTTTTCATTAATTAACATAATTATCATTTTTTTAATTAAATTGAGACTGTTTTGGGCTTGATTAATTTGCTGTGATGGTCGAGTTACTGTGGATGTAGGGGTTTTTTTCTGGCCGAAGGAGCGCCATTGTTATGACCGGTTGATCCTTAGTCGCCGACAATGGCGCCGATGAGCCAAGGAAGACGAAGACATTGAGGGAGAAGGAGAGCCGCTGCTCTTCGTTTTAAATGTTGATTGATGGGTCGTGTCCTTCCTAGGCCCACATGGAGAAGAAGAGAGGTTTGGTCTTGTTGGCCTTAGGGTCAAGCGAGAAAGGGAAGGAGAAGAGTGGGTTGAGTGATACGATCCTAGTTGCGTAGGATGCATTCGACAACAATCTAGTTCACGGATTGGATTTCTTGTACGCAACGGAAGACTTTAACTCAACAAGTACGAACTTAGACTTGAACTCAACCTGTGAGAACCAACCTAATCGATTTCAAGTGAGTATCTTGAATCGAATTTCTAGACCTGAACTCAACCTGTGAGAACCAACCTAGTGGAAATGACTCAATGGGGTTTTGCAACTTCGAGTTTTACTTGCGACAACTAGAGCTTGCGAACTACTAGAAGGAACAAGTGTTCAACGTATGAACAATGGACAGAACTTTGAGAAGACACAGTCTTGTTTTTATAAAAATTAACATCCCATTTTATTATAAAATCAAGGCTTCCTTTATATAGAAAAACCCTAAATCCTTACTTAGAAAACCTAATTCTAATTAAACTCCTAATTAAGTAGTTACTTAAAATAATTATAACATAAATCCAACTAATTTAAGTAATAATAAAAGAGGTAATTATGAAATAAAAGTCTTTGAAGTTTCCTTGCGCATCACTAAATAGAACCTTCCTTCTTGGTAGCTAAAAACGCCTCCAGAAACAGTCCTTGGCGGCATGCTGCTAGTGGCTTAGCGGCATGCCGCTAAGCACTGCCCAAAACTCATCAAAATCACCTCATTGGCTTTCACACTGCGCGTCAAAATGTCGACTAGCATAACTTTTGATCCACCCGTTCGATTGGACTGAAACTTGTCCCAAACGAAAGCTAACATCTTGAAGTTTCATATGCTCAGTCGATCGCATGATTCTGACTTGTATAGGTCAGACTGGGTTCGTATCATTCCCTATCCCTCCAAGAAGATTCATCCTCGAATCTTTATCTGCACGTCAGTCACTTCCCTCTCTTTTTTGACACAGTCACTCAATCTTCTTCATGTTGACCTCCATCTATTTCGCTTCCTTGGTTTCCTAAGATTATATAAAATAAAACAAATAATCTTAGGACACTTGAACAAGCTCCATCCATAGCTCTCTACATAAAATCTTCTTTTCCATACCTTGCTTGATTCTTTCTACTTAGGAATATCTTGAGAATAATCATGAGAATTAAATACACCAATAAATAATTGCAACTCAAGCTTCTTACATGTATTGGATTTGTCTTCTTGAGTAAGGAACTTGTCTTCGTAGAAGTCGAAAGCTCGAATGTTGATTATAAAAAATTCCCTCCTTGGATCCATATCACTAAGCCAGCCCACGCGGAAGAGAGAAGGGCAGCCAACCCATATGGGTTGTCTTGGGCCCAGTGGGCCGAGCCCAATTTTTTTGGCCCATCGCATTTGTTTTTCGTAACGATTTTCGTATGCTTGTACTGTTCATTTATTTTCCTACACTTGTACTGTTTATTTATTTTTCGCATGCATGTACTATTTATTTATTTTCGTATACTTGTAAGCTTTGCATGCTTAGATAATTATTTTGTGCGTGTAACATCAATCATTTGCACTCGCATACAAATCGTCAAGTATTTACGTGTCTATCCTCACCTCGTACCAATAATTCCAATCAAAAAGGGTAAAACCGCCCATACCCTTCACAAGTAAACGTTTCTCACCATTTTATTTATTTCACTATTTTTTCGCATATGCACTCGTATGCATGAATTATTTAGAAATGTTAAATTTAAATTCATCTTTGGGCATGATCACTAAATTAGGACTTTTTATTTTTCAAACATGATTTAAACATCTCTTTTATCCGGTAACCTTTTTGGATGTCACTCGGGTGCCTAACACCTTCCCGGGTCCATAATAACGATCCCAAATCACATTTCTCGGGTTTAGACCCTTTTTGCCTTAGTTTTTTTTATTTTATGCCATGATTTTAGGTTCCCTAAACCTTAGAAACAAAGTGGGGTGGCGACTTCATTTGCATCATGTGAGATGAGTCCGATTTTGTCTCACATCTCGTCAACAAACCGCGTTGCAGGAAATTTTAAAGGGGGTGCGACAGTTTGGGGACGTCACTGGGGACTAATAGGGTCGAAGCCGGAATTTTTTGGAGGTGTTTATTTTTTTATTGTATTTATTCGATAAATTGTTGAATTTTTTCTCGTATGATTTTTTTTTATACGTGATTAATTGTTTTTCATGTACATACTTGATATGACCAATTGTTGTATTATCATGCATGATTATTGTTTTCGTGTATTTATTAATTTAATAAATTGTTGTATTTTTATACATGAATCATTGCTATTTGTTACTGACTTTGATAAATTGTCATTGCATACGCATTTTCACACATAATCCCTATTGTCGGGCATTTCCAAATAGGATTAGGTCAGTAGTAGTGAAGTCCTGGGGCCCACACCCCGGTAAGCTTTCACAAACCCTCACTCGGACTCGAATCCCTAAATGGATTGGGCACCCCGGATCCTTTTATGATTCGGTAAACGCTCTCGTATGCATTTACTGAGGAACCACTTCTATGGTATCGTCCGGGAGCCTTCCAGCCAGTTAGAAATAGATGATGTCACCCTAGTAAATGCATCATTTAAAATGCGCTTATTGTGACTCTGTTTCACTATTTCCGCAATTTTTCCTATTTGCAATTTTTTCCACAATTTTTCCACATTTACAAATTTTACTACAAAATCTCCACATTTACCAATTTTTCCGCAAATTTTCCACATTAACCAATTTTTCCGCAATTTTTTCCACATTTACAACTATTTCCGCAAAATTTTCCATACGATTTTTTTCGTAAACTTTTCACATTGGCAAGTTATTTCACAATTTCTCCATATCGGCGAATTGTTTCCACAATTTCTCCATATTTACAAATTTTTCCATATTTGCGATTTTTTCCCGTAATTTTTCGACGTGTGCAAAATTTTCTGCAATTTTTCCACGTATAAATTTTTTCGCAGTTTTTTCCGCAATTTTTCCATGTTTGTGATTTTGCTTCATTATTTCTGTATTTCTTCATTTTTGCAATTTTTTATCTTTTGCGTGCATTATTGTTGTTATCGTACTCACCCCTCTCCTTCTCTCGCAGCGTGTAGGCCTCAGGATTGCATTTTGCATACATAATTAATCACTACTTAAATTTATAATTATTTCACCTATTTTTATTTTTAGATCAAAAAGCAAACTATTCCTCGCAAGATCCACGCGACTAGACTGCAAACGCGAAAGATGGCATAGCATGGTAAAACAGAGGAGACATTGAAAGCAAAGATAGCCGAACTAGAAGAACAGATTCGGGCCACTACGGAAAGGGCTGAACAAGCTGAAAAGGAAAGGGACAAGGCAACGATTGATTTTCCACCCAGTTTTTATCCCTTTCCTGCTCAAACAATGGGGCCAACTGCTTCATCTGTGGTCGCTGGTACTTTCATGCCCCCATTATCTTACGGTTTATGGTAGCCCTTTTTCCTTAATCCCAACCCTCAGCACATCACATCGGCTATTTCGAGCACCGCTATTATCACAGTTGGATAAGGTGGTACACCTCTTGATCCTCCTCTGACTGAGCCCACTCTTGATCTCGGCAAAAAGGAGATCCACCCAGAATCTCAGTTCTTCCTCCCGCCTCAAAGTCGTTCCATTATCTACCTAGAGTCCTAGTACTTCGAACCACCTCAGGGCCATCCCACTCAATTCACAATTCCCGGGCCTTCGGGAACTCAGCCTCTTGGGGGAAATCAGATATAGCCACAAGTCTCCTTTGGGTATCCGTCAGCTGGGGTTTTTGGCACCAATAAAGCAGAGGGGCCAAGTATTGACAAGTTGAGTCTATTAGAAGAGAGAGTGAGGGCTATTGAAGGAACCGACCCCTTCGACCCTACAGCTCCTGCGAACATGTGCATGGCACCAGGGATTACCATACCTCGAAAATTCAAGATTCCGAAGTTCGAGAGTACACTGGGATTGAATACCCCAAGACTCACCTCAAAATCTACTGCAACAAGATGTTAGAGGTGATACATAATGAACCTCTGTTGATCCATTTGTTTAGGGAGAGTCTGGCCAAGCATGCCTTGACTTAGTACATAGGTCTGGATAGGATTAAGATCAAGCCTTGGAGGGATCTATCTGATGCCTTCTTTAAGTCGTACAAGTTCAACATGGAAGTGGCACCAGACCGTTCTAATCTGCAGAACCTAGAGAAGAGAACCGACGAATTGGTGAAGGCTTATGCTCAGAGATGGAGAGAATTAGTTGCTAGGATCCCTCCTCCTTTGAGCGACAAAGAACTCGTATCGATTTTTGCGAGCACTTTCTAGGCTCCTTATTACACTCATCTTATCTCCAATCCGTCCAGTAGCTTCTCTAACATGGTCCTAGTGGTGGAGAGAGTGGAATAAGGAATCAAGTCAGGAAGAATCGTCATTTCCGCACCAGAGGAATCACCCAAGAAATCACCTATCATGAAGAAAGATGTCAGCTTGGTCTCCTACCGACCTGGTCATTTCACGCCGTCATGTAACCCACTAAATAACCCGAACGATCAAAATAAACGAAATGACCATGGGAATCGTGAGTTGCAACCATTTTTTTCCGTCCCTGCAAGGGAGGTTTACGAGCATCTCTTGGCAGTTGGGCAAATTACGCCCATCCCAACTCAACCAGCACAACCTCCTTACCCGAAGTGGTATGATCCTAGTGTTTTGTGCGAATACCATGCTGGAGCTTAGGGCCACACTCTAGAAGACTATTTGGCCTTTAAAGGAAAGGCTAGGCACTTTATCAAATGCGGACGGTTCGCTTTTGAAGAGTTAGCTGAAGGACCTAACACGACCACCAGCTCTACTCCTACCAGCTCCTGAATGGTCGTTCTCCCATCTCATAACGGACCCATCCTGCTAATTTGTTCAGTGGAGATGCCTACAATACTTTTGTACATAGTCGAGGCTATGACTATAAACCAGGGCACTTCGTGGGAGGCCACCCACGTGTTTTTTTCAGTATTTCTACTTTGTTAAATCAAGATTTTGGAATATCTTTTCCTCTGAATTTACTATTTAATTTCCCTTTTTTTTATTCTAGATACCGTGAGACTTAGGGGCAAGCAGGTGAAATGATTGAGCACATTTTACCGGGGGGTAAAGCATGGAGAGCGATAATTCACAACCATGAGCTCTGCGCATCATTCCTACTTTTTCATCGCTACGATAAGATAGAGGAGTCCTCCTCTTACCGAAGCCAAATCAACATACTTAATACGGTCTTGTTTTGTGATATGACGATATTTACGCCCATCTAGCTCTCGACTGCAAATTCAAAATTCAACCATGGTCAAATCCTTCATGTTTTGAATTTGATCACCGCAATCATTCTCTGCAAGAACTCTCCGTATACACGCACAATGATCATACGGTGAAGATCAATCCCCTAATTGGTGGGCCACTAAATGTTGACTTTAAGGGTAATTGCATTTATCCGCAATCCGTTGCTGCCAAAGCTGAAGCGTTAGAGTTTCTCTCCGAAAAGAAACAACTGGTTAGCTTCCCCAATGGAAACTTGAATCTCCAGCTGACCAAGGATTCTCTTCTGTCATTTTAAATGATGTTCAAGTCATACTTCTTGAACAAATCAAAATCAGCAGCATGTGGTCATCCCTAGCACAGAAGATTTCTCCTCGCCAAGAGCAGCCAAGAAGCGAATCGGGAAAGATGCCAAGATGGTTCTTCATCTGCCACACCAAGCTGGCCTCTTTGCAAAAAAATCAATGCATTTTGCAAACAACCAGTCTCAAGAAGGAGATTACGCATTCAACGTCTACCAAGGAGTTATCATCCGGTCATCTAGGAGGTTATCTAAGCTTAGAACACTATTCAAGAACTTAATGACCATCATTCGAGATGTTGCGATTGACTATGACATGCCTACAGCAATACTATTATCCAGTTTGAGTACAAACGATGCTGGATCAGAATCGTGAAGTTGATTCCCCGCTGGTGAACCTATCGGATCGTTAGTTGTTGCTTGCTGTACGACTCTAGAGAAGTCCACTTTCCTCTTTGCCTCTTTAATTTTTGTACAATCATTTTGCATTTATTCCTATATTGGGGGCAACTCTTTTTAATTGTTCATAAACTTTCGTGAATGGTCACGCCCTCACGTTCTGTCTATAAAATTGATAAAACAGTTAAGATTTTTGTGATTGTGAATAAGATTTTTGATCAAAAAAATCCACACTGCCCCCATAATTTTCAAACCTTTCATAGATTGAGCATGTTCATCATTTTAGTGCATCAAGGATGACTTGTACATCCTTTCGAAATTATATGACATGCATGATCTTGCCTGCTTGCTCTTATATCTGCAACATGCTTTAAACGTAAATAGTCACAAACATATCCCTGTGAGCATTCTGGGCCTTTACGCCTTATTTCTTTCATGAGTGCAAATGCTAAACTAAGTGCTAGTTAGATTTGCATAATATCCAGGGTACATGCACCATCAGACATGGGATAGCAGTAAAATGACATTGGACTTTGCTCCTTGCTTCCACATTTCTTTTGTCTTCTTAATTCTTTTACCTTCAAACAATTATATTTGCTCATCATTCAATTCATTTCTTTTCTAATCCACTTGAACTCCCCTAAATAATGAGCAGTGCCTAACTGAAGTTGTTAACCGAAGGTAAGGTGCACATCAAACTTAGTCTGTGCGAGAGGGGATGCGAAAACTCCGAGGATTCCTGATGGTCAACACCGGAAGAAGGCTGAAAAAAATCAGGACTTGAAGGCCTCTGCCGAAGACGGAAATGAAGACGGACCAGATAAAAATTGTACGTGAAGAAGCCCGAAAAAAAAAGTGTTCAAAGAACACAATCAATAAAACAAAAGCAGAAGCAAGTACAAAAATGGTCAAAAGTCAACAAAATGGTCTTAAAACAAAAA
This sequence comes from Viola odorata, assembly GCA_963691705.1. Lineage (NCBI taxonomy): Eukaryota > Viridiplantae > Streptophyta > Magnoliopsida > Malpighiales > Violaceae > Viola > Viola odorata. Next base: position 37,632,137 of record OY829541.1, read on the forward strand.
GAGATCATCCCCAATGAAGATTGAAGAACTTGGGTGTTTTGCCCTCAAAATGATCACAAAAGAGATCATCCCTTGCGAAGATTCAAAATTTTGGGTGCTTCGTCAACAGGGAACGATCAAGAAGGGGCATCTCCCGCGAAGATCCAAGGACTAGTGTGCTTTGCCAACAACAAATAAAGATCTTGAAGAAGGAGCATTCCCTCAGCAAAGACCAAGGAACTTGTGGGTTTTGCCTTCGCTGCAACCTTAGTTGAACACTGCTCATTAAAACTTTCTTCTTCTTCCAAAAAGCACTCTCTTTCTAAACAGATTCTTTCTTCTCTTCTTCTTTATGTCTATCCACTTCCTTTCTCTTGCAAAGTCCTCTCGATTATTAAAAGGCCCATGCATGTGCATCTCTCACTCAGATTGACATTACAAATCTGATTTCTGTGCTATGTTTGTTGCATTTTTATGAGTGTAAATACGTAGCCTTATTTCTGAGTGTGAGCGCAAACACCAATGTCCGGTGAGGGTTGCTTACGTCTACATGTTGTAGGAAAGTCTTGTCCTTGAGGTCGTTATCTCCTGGGCAAGATGCAGATGCTTTTTTAGTCTTGTATCAAACATGCATAGATGACATAAAATTGGATGACATGTTATCCAAAAATGCTTAAATTTGTTGAACTTTCTCTTGATAAGGAAGTTGTATTTATCTTGACAAAATACTGGGGGCAAACCTTAGGGTAGTGTGGGAATACTTTCATATCCAACATATATGATTTGATCTCCTTTTTCCCATATATCAATCGCTCTCTCTTTTTTCCATCCATTGTTGCTTCGTGTTTATTTTCCTCTTTATACAGGCTTTGATGAGAGGATTGTTGTCTTGCCCTCGTCATGAATCGTTGCCGATAAATCAATCCACGACATCCGAATGAAGTACGTTACCACTTCTCCAATCTATTTTGTGCAATAGTTCACACCCTCATTCGCTAAACAAGCAGCCGAACAAAGGTACATTCCAATTTATAATTCTGCAATTAACATTCCTGAAAAGTATCCCATTAACATCAGCATCAAGGTCATGTCCCTCACATCCTGCTTTTAAATGGTGTGAAAGGCCATGTCCCTCACATCTTATTTTAAATGGCATGAAAGGTCATGTCCCTCATATCCTGTCTTTTTAAATAGTGTGAAAATTCATGTCCCTCATATCCCGTCTTTTAAAAAACGTTGTAATTGGTCACGTCCCCACAACCTATCTTTGAATATCCCCACATACATCATGTCTTCATGTTTTTAAATTTTATGAGTGGTCACACCAAATCCGGAGTGCCAATCTACGTCTCTGCAAGGTGTCCGACTTGAACCATCCTTAGCCCAGACCTGACTCGACAACTGACCTCGTTATCGGAGGTCAACAATGACCTCGTTATCAGAGATCAGCAACGACCTCATTATTAGAGATCAGCAACGACCTCGCTATCAGAGATCAACAACGACCTCGTTATCAGAGATCACAACGTCCTCTCTATTAGAGACAATGACCTCGCTATCAGAGATCAACAACGTCCTCGCAGTCAGAGACAACGACCTCGCTATCAGAGATCATCAACGTCCTCATTATCAAAGACAACGACCTCACTATTAGAGATCAGCAACGACCTCGCTATCAGAGATCAACAACGACCTCTCTATCAAAGATCACCAACGTCCTCGCTATCAGTGACAATGACCTCGCTATCAGAGATCAGCAACGACCTCGCTATCAGAGATCAACAACGACCTCTCTATCAGAGATCACCAACGTCCTCGCTATCAGTGACAATGACCTCGCTATCAGAGATCACCAACGTCCTCGCTATCAGAGACAACGACCTCAAAGATCAGCAACGACCTCGCTATCAGAGATCACCAACGACCTCGCTATCAGAGATCACCAATGACCTCGCAATCAGAGATCACCAATGTCCTTGGTATTAGAGACAACGACCTCGCTATCAGAGATCAGCAAAGACCTCGCTATCAGAGATCACCAACGACCTCGCTATCAGAGATCAACTACGACCTTGCTATCAGAGATCACCAACGTCCTCGCTATCAGAGACAATGACCTCGCTATTAAAGATCAGCAACGTCCTCGCTATTAGAGACAACAACCTTAGAGATCAGCAACGACCTCGCTATTAGAGATCACCAACGTCCTCGCTATTAGAGACAACGTCCTCGCTATCAGAGATCACCAACGTCCTCGCTATCAGAGACAATGACCTCGCTATTAGAGATCAGCAATGTCCTCACTATTAATAACAACGACCTCAGAGATTAACAATGACCTCGCTATCAGAGATCACCAACGACGTCGCTATCAGAGATAAACATCCCTGATATCAGAGAACCACACCCTCCTCAGTATCCAAGAAGACCAATATTTCCCCAACATCATAGCAAAGGTACGTTCCAATCACCATTTACGATTCTGCAATCAGAATAATCATCATTTACAATTCTGCAATTTACATTTTCCTCATTATCAGAGTAGTCATCATTTATATTTCTGCATTTGTGCATTCTCCCTCAGTATCAGAGTAGTCTGCATTTATATTCCTGTAACTTGCATTAAAATTTATGCACTGCATCCCTTTTAAATTCTCGACGTATCTTTCTGCATTTTAAAAGTCAATAGTGACGAACTAGAAGTACTACCCTCGTCGGAGCTGAAGTTTACATTTTTGCAATTTACATGTCTGCATCAATAGTGACGGACTACGAGTACTACCCTCGTCGGATCTGACTTTACTTTCTGCAATTTACTTTCTGAAAATTATTTACTGCAAATTATTTTCTGCATATTACTTTCTGAAAATTACTTTTTGCAAATTACTTTCTAAAAATTACTTTTTGTAAATTACATTCTGCAAATTACTTTTTGCAAGTTACTTTCTGCCCCAACGTAAGGTTGCGAGTACTACCCTCGCCCGGACATGACTTTACTTTCAGCACCAACCTAGGGACCACGAGTACTACCCTCGCCCAGGTCAGTATTTACAACTCACTCAACTCCTAGGTAAGTCTGCATTTAAATTTCGCATTTCCAAAACCATCGGTGGTACAGGGCCAACCGTCTTTGCTGCTCATCGAAAATCTCGGTTGCACCTTATTCTTGATGAGACAGTAAAGAGGGGGCAACTGTTGCTACCCGAATTTTTACATTTTCGTCCTAGCATATCCGCATTTTTCCATTTATCGTTCTATTACTAACACTTTTAATATCAATCATGTTTTTGCTTATTATTGTCATTTATTTACTATTTACCATTTTTATTTCGTGTCACTTTCTTTTCTGTTGGTATTTTAGCTTTCTTCGTTAGAACTTCTATCGGTTCTGAGCAAGTTTCCTCGGACCATAGATCGAACATTTCCATCAATTTTTGTATTTCACATTTTTGTCTCCTATCATTTCATTTATTCTTTTTTATTTCATATTTCAATTTTTTTTTTCTAACTTTTATCAGTTTCGAGGCAGATTTCTCGTACCATTAGTTCGAACCAAATAAACAAATAATAAGCATTTTCCCGTCTCATTCTCATCATCAACATTGGTCACAATGACTCTTTCTTTGTCAACACATCTCATGGATGTATCCCTCTCTCCTTAGCCTCTAAGTTTCATTTAATGCCCATCTTCTCTGCCATCTTTCCCTCACCCTCTCCCATTTTTTTTCCTCAATCCATAAATGTATCTCACCTTCTCCCTCCATCCCATCGACGCCACTGCTCATCCTCATGCTCCTGTGCCATCCAAGAAAACCCCAACCACGCATAGAAACGCCCCAAAACTCACTTACGAGAACGCCTATAAATACCCACTTCGCTCGACCATTTGAAGTCGCCATTTCACGAACAACTTCTCCCTCTCTAGCGCTGTTTCTCTATCACGAATAGTTGCCTACTTCAACCAAAGGTTGAAGTTACTCCAGTTCAAAGTTTCGTTGTTTGTTTAGCGTTTTGTTGCAATTTCTTTTAAAAAAATTCTTTGTTCTTGTTTTGTATTTAAATAATCTCTATTTAATCTATAGTTTAATCACGTTACTTCATTTCAACGAAACGTTGGACGATTTGGTTAAATTTTGAATTTTTCATTAATTAACGTAATTATCATTTTTTTAATTAAATTGAGACTGTTTTGGGCTTGATTAATTTGCTGTGATGGTCGAGTTGTTGTGGATGTGGGGGGTTTTTTTTCTGGCCGAAGGAGTGTCATTGTTATGATTGGTTGATCCTTGGTCGCCGACACCATTGCCGGCGACCCAAGGAAGACGAAGATAGTGAGGGAGAAGGAGAGTCGTTGCTCTTCGTTTTAAATTTTTATTGATGGGTCATGTCCTTCCCAAGCCCACATGGAGAAGAAGAGAGGTTTGGTCTAGTTGGCCTTAGGCCCAAGTGAGAAAGGGAAGGAGAGGAGTGGGCTGAGCCAGCCCACGCGGAAAAGAGAAGGGCAGCCAGCCCATCAGATGGGCTGGGCTGTCTTGGGCCTAGTGGGCCGAGCCCAATTTTTTTGGCCCATCGCATTTGTTTTTCGTACCGATTTTCGTATGCTTGTACTGTTTATTTATTTTTCACGCACTTGTACTGTTTATTTATTTCTGCACTTGTACTGTTTATTTATTTCCGCACTTGTACTGTTTATTTATTTTTCGCATTCTTGTACTATTTATTTATTTTCGTATACTTGTATATTTTGCATGCTTAGATAATTATTCTGTGCGTGTAACATCAATCATTTGCACTCGCATACAAATCATCAAGTACTTACGCGTTTATCCTCACCTCGTACTAATAACTCCAATCAAAAAGGGTAAAACTGCCCATACCCTTCACAAGTAAACGTTTCTCACCATTTTATTTATTTCACGCTTTTTTCGCATATCCACTCGTATGCATGAATTATTTAGAAATGTTAAATTTAAATTCATCTGTTGGACATGATCACTAAATTAGGACTTTTTATTTTTCAAACATGATTTAAACACCTCTTTTATCTGGTAACCTTTTTGGATGTGACTCGAGTACCTAACACATTCCCGAGTCTATAATACGACCCTGAACCACATTTCTCGGGTTTAGACCCTTTTTACCTTAGTTTTTATTTTATTTTATGCCATGACTTTAGGTTCCCTAAACCTTAGAAACAAAATGGGGTGGCGACTTCATTTGCATCATGTGAGATGGGTCCGATTTTATCTCACATCTTGTCAACAAACCGTGTCGTGCAGGAAATTTTAAAGGGGGTGCGACAGGTGTGTTAGATGAGTTTAGTTGTGTGAAAGAGGTAGTCAATCAAGTAAATAAAGACGTTATGCTTAGTATGGGAACCTAACGAAGCAAGGGAAAGGAAAGGAATGGAAAGGAATGTAAATATTTTTTTTATTTCCTTTGTATGGATGTCATCCGTGGAAGAGAGAAAATGAGAGGGAAAGTGATGAGTGAATTTACTTTTATATCTAATTGATCAACATTAAAAAGATAGAATCTAAAAGGTTAAAATGGGAACATATGAGTTAAAATTTTAATTTCCTTCCATTTCCTCCCACTTATGGGAGGAAATATTTTTTAAATTAGGAGGGAAATTAAGCTCTAAAATTTCCCTTCCTTTTCACTAATTTCTCTCGTTTTACACCACTCACTTTTATTCCCATACAAAGAAATTATAACAAATTCTCATTCCTTTCCTTTCCCTCATCCCATACTAAGCATTAGGTTACTAAAAAGGATATGTATATGTGTGGTTTGTATTATTTACTGGTTTATTATTTGTAGCCACAACTAAAGAGGGCATAAAATGGTGTTGTGATGAATTAAGAATGAATGACCATAAATTTGGTATTGTTGTTGTGATTATCATTTTGTCATAGATTATCATTCTGATGTTATTACCAAAGCCTTGGAACGGTATAACTACCAACGTAGATGGCATGCATGTAATGAATTTAATACTTGCGTGAATACATTTCTTTTATCTTCCACATGGTGGTATATTTTGCTTCGTGTTACTATTTTTTTTTCCTTCAAAATATCGAATTATTGATGGCAACATTATAACTTGCTACAAGTTAACGCTGAGCTTGTGCTGGATTTATTTTGTGACTTCAAAATAGATTCTTTTATGAGAAATAAGGAATAGGAATGCTGCATAGAGAAATGGAGGATATAATGAATTGATGTCACAAGATGCTTTTACAATATTGGATGAGAATTTTGATTTTGTGTCAGATGATATTTTTTCAGATATGGAGAGAATTTCACAAGATGCGATGCATATGGGTCAAGTATGCAAAGTGAAGGAAATAATAGTGAAATGTTACCTATAATTGTAGTTGATGAATAAGTAATTGTGATTTATATATGTAAAACTTTCAAAAAGTGCTCAATATTTAACTTTTTTTTCTTCTTCTAATGAAGTATTATTTCTTGTTATAAATAAAATGTTAATTATTTGTTTAAAAATAATATTAATAGTTAAAAAAATTATAAATATTTTAATCTATATTTGGAGTATAATGCTTTTAAATACAAGCCAAAAAAAAAATTAATAAATGTGTCACAACTAGTAGTTGTATTTAACTATGTTACTTTCATTGTATAAAGAAATAGATTGATTTAAATAATCTATATATATATATTAAAAAATATTAATTATAATGCTTGAAATGAATTGTGTCATTTACAGTCATTTTATATTCCAACTATAGTTTTAACAGTCGTTTTTACCAAACATCATAAACAACTTATGCTATCTCACAACACTTTTAACAAATATTTACCAAATAGTATACTGATTTTTTCAGAAGTGATTTTCACACCGTACTTTTCCAACTAGAACCTAGTTGCCAAAGGGAGCCTTATGTATTTACAATTGTTTTCAGTTTATAATTTAATGGTAATGCTCTTTTATATATGACTAGTACATTTCTAAAAAAAAGTTGGATTTAAAAAATATTACTTTTATAAGAATATATTTATCACAAAGTGATATTTTAACTACTAAAGTTATTTTATAATAAAAATATGTAAATTATATGTTAAAAATACATAAAAACGATGTATTCTAAATTTTGTAGAAATTGTAGTATCAGAGTATCGTGTCTGTATTTGTACTTCATAACTTGTAATAATAGAAAAGCAAACGTATTAAATGCGGTAATCAAATTAATATATATATATATATATATATATATATATATATATAAATAAAGTATAAAATGGTACTCCCTCTAGATATTTTTAATTGTCTTCCTGAAATAGTAAATTTCAGTAAATCAAATATTAAAAAATCAAGTAACTTGTACAATAATTTTCAGTAGAAAAATGATAATTATTTGTGAACAGACGGAGTATTATATGACATGCATCATAATATAATAATGTAATAAAATAGTTAAAGTAGATTGATTCTAACACCCCACACAGGCACCCACCACCAAAGGAAAAGACAGACGCTGCTTTAATTCCGCGCATTCTTCTTATTTCTTAGCTTGGCTTTTGTCGCCCAAGCATAAAATCCTGAGTTTGAGTTTTCCGACTATCTCCATTCTCCTCTCCTTTCATCTCCCTCTTCAGGTACTTTTTATTTGTTCGTCGAGCTCTGTTTCTCTTTTAAAACATGATAATCTCAACTGGGTCGATTCTTTTTCATGATCCATCCATTAATCAGCTTGATCTTCTTATTTTTGGATGTTTTCTTTTACATGGGTTTTTGATATGACCATTGGAATTTCTTTTTCCCTTTTTTGTTTTGGTCTGATGGAATTTCTTGGTATGCTTATTGTGGAAAGATGGGCTACTGACTTGCAAATGCAAATTCTATTTCTGATTGTCAAGAGTCTTATTCTATATTTTGATCGTCAAAATTCCTCTCTTTGTTCCCTGTTTAAGGAAATGGACCTTTTTTTTCTTGTTTTGAAGGAAAGTCTTGATTAGAACAGCAGTTGTCACTTTCCTGCGAAAAAAAGATGAAAATTTTAGTCTTAGAAACCTTAATTTTTAGAGAAGTTGCTAATTAAAGGAATAGTGTTGTCTTATTTGTCAGTGTGTTAGTTTTTCCTAGAGATTTTATGCTAGTAATGTTATAGCAGCTTGAATTAAGCAATCAAAACAGTAATTTCCTGTCAGTTTAGTTTTGGATAACCTGCTTCTTTTGATTTGCAGGTGAAGAGGTGTATATGCCTGCGAATCATTTGATCAATATAAAGGCATTTGACTTGGTAAACAAGGGCGGGGGATACTGGTTCGCAGAGGCAATTAAACTTCTGCGGGCTTAGAGTCCTCTCCCACTCTCTAATTATTATCTAAGGGGTTGCTTCTTTATGCTTGTCTTCAGTGGCATTGACTCTTAAGGTGGAAAGGGGGGCATAAAAAGAAAAGAAAAAAAAGAGAGGAAGAGATTGGAGCTGACACCATGGGTGCTGTTTGTTGCTGTTTGCATGTTCGCGATTTTGAGGATTATGTGAATCCAGACAGTCCTATATACAGAAACTGTACCTGTCTCCATTGCTTTATCCATAATTTTTTACACCTGGTATGCATTATTTTTCTAGTTATCCTTACAGCTGCTTTTATCCTAAATTTTGTGTCTTATGGATGTTAAATTGCCCTTTGTCTCTCTTATATGTTGTTTTGCAATGGGACTGTGAGGTTTATGATGCATTTCATATAATACCATTTTGTACAATCCCTTCACTCATACACTATAGCGTATTTAAACTATGAAGAGCATCTTCCATAAGTTATATACGTGAGCAGCCATTTATCCATCACATTACCTAGTTTGGCATGGGTCATTGCAATATGCCAAAGAGAACAGTTTCTGATAATGCTACTCAAAGTCATTGCTTCAATCTATATCTTGTCTTTGTGAGAATTCGGGGGAAAATGGTTTGAACAACAATATTAACTGCTCAAAGAAGGAAAGGACTGAATTGTTTTCTCCTTAATATATGCTCTTCCAAGTTGATATTTTAGTGGTTTTAGTAGATAGAAGTGTTAGTCTGTTGCCGATTTGAAGGATGAATTTATGACCTTAGAAATCTAGGAGTGTGTACCAGCACCATGTAACTATGTTTTTCCAAAAAAGTTAACGTTGTTCCTTATTAAAGCCCAGGCATCTTTTCTCTACTATTGGTGAACACAATCCTGCATAGTCAGTTACAGATTTGAAGAATGTACTTTGTAGCCTTATGCAATCTGGGAGTGTGTACAAGCACCCCATGACTATGTTTTGGCAATAGGTTAACATTTTCTTTGCTGAAGCCTAGGCATCATTCCTCTGCTATAGGTGACCACAATCATGGTGTGTTAAGTATTGCATAAGACGTTCAACGGTTTATCTCTCACTGACGTCCGTTTGTATCCCTGAGCTGTAATCTGTGGCTGAAGTGTGTATTGGCGCATGCCTGTTTCAAATTTAATATATTTGTTACCATATAATATGTGATTATATTAGAATCAGCAGAATATTTGTGCACACATATAATAAGGATTGAATGTGAGTAATCAAATGTTAACAATTGAATGTCCATATGCTTTACGTTGGAGTTCCAACTATTTTCCTTCTTTGGTCCTTTGCTTCTATTTATTTGTAGTATTACTCAATTTTTCGAAGAGGAGAAGCACATTCTGTTCCTTCATCCATTCAAGGGGCATCTTCTTCATCACTTGACAACTCTCTCTCTGACATGTACCGTTCTCCTCCAAGGCCCTTGCCTTATGATGCCGACCCTAGATGCTTCCGCTTACAGCGTGATGGTTGGGTTGCAAGACGTGACAAGGGTTCAAGTCATTCAAATGAGGAATCAGAACCTTTAAGAAGTGGTAATGATGCTGATTCCAATTCCTTGGATGCGGAAGACAAATGGAATTCATCAGCTTGTGAAGGATCCAAAGAGCAACGTGCTAGATCCTCTGTGAGCCACTCAGCAGCAAAAGCAACAGTTGGAATTGGATACACTTATTCTTCATCAGAGGATGAGGACGTTTGCCCAACATGTCTTGAAGGTAAAAATTCTTTCGTTGGCTTTAACTAGTGTTGCTCTCTTATTACTAGTCAAAGATGACCGCACTTCTCTCTGATTTTTGTTTTAGTTACAAACTTTATTGTCGAGAACTTGAAAAAAAAATGCATCTTTAGTTAAAGAAGAGTCATGGTTTCAGTTCCCATGTCAAAACACTAAAGTCGCTAGCAGCAATACCAGGTAGTTCATATTTGAGCTAAAAGATGTCCTTTACAATCACCATCTAGGTCTTTGGATACTGGAAACACCCCCTATTTTCTGTCAAGTACTGCAATTTTTGTTGAAGGGAAAATGCTTGGTAAGCTGAGAAGCGGAGGCACATTACTGAAAAACCAGGTCCTTGCAGTGTAGGTTTCTCTTGTGATGTGTGTGTTTCCTCCCAATTAATTGATCTTGGTAAGACATTGTCTAGTAATTAAGTTTCAGTCTTCATGATTGTTGACATAGGAAACTTATAAAAAAAAAAACTTGTAATCTGCGTTTTGTACGGGTGATGTGCTTGCTATTATCAATGGTGTAAAGATGCTGTAAAAATTTAGAATTTTTGACTGCCCTCTTTCCTCATTGTTTATGCTGTCCTTTACTTTATGTGCAGAATATACTCCAGAAAACCCCAGGATAATGACAAAATGTTCTCACCATTTTCACCTTGGTTGCATTTATGAGTGGATGGAGAGAAGTGACAGCTGCCCGGTTTGCGGCAAGGTAAGTAATTATGCTTTGTTTTGTGCATTTTTCCTTTTCAGTTTTCAATTTGAACTTTCGTTTTTTTAAAGGTTTTTCAATTTTAATATTGAGAATGCATTAAATGGCACAATCATGGCATGGTGCACACAGTCAGTACATTGAGCTAGTTGCATCTTCAACTCTGTTCTTGCTAATACTTTTTTCTTTAAGCTCACCTGATACATTTGGGGAAAATGCTTGCCTTTTTCTTCCGGAAGTAGTACTTGAAAATCAGCGTTTGTTAATGTGTTTTAAGATGCAGTAAAATAGATAACTGTTATCTTGTAACTAACAAATTTGGTCTCTTTTTTGCTAACATTAGGAATACAATTTTTTTGGAGGGCCATTGCCCAAAGTAGACCTATCCTCATTCTTCTTTTTTGTTTGAACTGTAGCATTCTAATTCTATATTGACCCCATTTGGCATGTTGGTATGCCATTTTATGACTGATTTGGCAAGTCAGAGTTCATCTTAAGCATACATTTGGTTTAAATGATTCTTTTTGGGTTCTTGGTGGGTTCTAATCTCATTGCTTCGCTTCATTGGGTTTCCAATAAACCTATGCACCTTGAGAAGTTGCTTTCTTGTTTGCACCTTACCGAACAATAGGAGCCATCAGATAGCTTGAATTGCTAAGTATTCATGTGTTTAGTTTCATGTTGATAACGAAGGGGTCTTTTTGGAATTTTGGAAGGCATAATCTGCAGAAAGAATCACTTTTGCTTGTGGTTTTACTTTCTCGTGGTTTCTTATCTGTTGAACTCACGCAATTATGCCTCTAGCAGGAATGCTGGTATTCAACTTTATAGCTGCTTTATTACATTCTCTAAGACTTGCTAACTATTTATGTACGGGGTATTTGATTTCTCGTTTTCGTAAATTCTTTTCTTGATGCTACCAAAGGACAGTTCTTGATTTTGTGCCAACACATCAAAACTCTCTGGTCATTAGTGTTACGAGTTTACTGTTGTGAAGACAAAATATTACAGGAACCTTGTTACTTGGAATTTTTGCAAATTACCATTTTTATGCTTCTCATAACATGAAAAATAGTAGTATTGTGGTTAAATATCATGTTTGCTCTAGTCTTCCTACTCTGACTGAAGCACCTCCTGTGGTTGGCTCCTCTAGGTAATGGTATTCGACGAACCGACTTGATCTTCGCTCGAAACCGGCAACATCAGGAGAAAAAGGAAAACAAAAGGAGATTGTATAGAATGCTTTGTGAATACCCTGCAGGGATAAAAGTGTTTGTTATGGATAGTAAATATGCAAAATTGATTTGCGCAACAGTTGTCACAAACACAAACACAATTTCATCTTCTAAAGGAATTGCCTTGAAAAAAGAGAGGAAACCTGCTTAAACTATTCATCAGAAAATGGTGCTAGCTGTGTTGGGTTGTGTTTCTTTTCTACTCTTACTGTCTAATTTATACTTTGAGGATAATCTGCTGAGGGAAAAAAAAGTGATTATTATATATATAAAAAGGTGCTTAAATAAATGATTGTTAAATTATTATTATTTTTACTTCTAGAAGATACTTATTATCTTAGGAGGATTCTTTTTATTATTTTTACTAACATGTGAAACATGTCATGCGCCACGTTGGAAAATTATAAAAGATTCAAGAAAAATAAAATTATAAAAAATCCAGAAAATAAAAAAATAAAGTAGAATTTTAATTTTTATTAATTTTGATAATTTGTAAATGATAGAAAAAAAACATGAGAAAATATAAAAAAATACAAAATCTAAAATTTGATAAAAATAATTCTTACTTTTCTCCTGATATTTTTGTAGAAAAATCATAAAAATTAACAAAATTAACAAAGTTACCAAATTTTAAATGATTTATAATATTTTTCTGATTATTTCTAGAAAAATAAAGTCATTTTGAATTCAAGAGTTTAAATGAACCGATATGGACAAACGTGAGGGTAAATAAATAATTTCTAAGACGCATAGTGCTATTTGGAAATTTTCTACTATCATGGAGGTGGATAATATCATTTAGACAAAATAAAATACAGTATGGGTTTTGAATTTCAAAAATTAAAAGTAACCTCATGACCTAAAACATGAAAGAAATGGCAAAACAGCCGAACCATGCATTTTTATTGTAAACTTTTATCAGTAGAGTCATATTTTCTGAACAAGTATCAGTAAAAGCAGCAAAACACGTAAAATAGCAGCTTCCTTAAGAGCACCAATCACTTCCCAGCAGCTTCAAATGCTCTTCGGAAAATCTCAGGGGGCTGCCCTCCACTTAGAGGGATATTTCCATTAATCTGTTAAAAGAATAATCATTACAATACTAATTATGGCAATAAATTGATTATCAGAGTATGAACGCTCATGAAATGGCCATTTTATGCTGTACCACATAATGCGGGACTCCGTTCACTGATGTTGAGTACTCCTTAAGCTCCTAATTAACCTTAAAAGATCATGAATGGAAGATGGAAGCTAAGCAGAAGTATGATACCAAGGTCCAAAAGAACCTTACTGTGTATGGTGGAAAAATGACAGAATAAAATTGGGAAGTATGAGCTATAGAGAAATTAGAAAAAAATACCTCCTTAAGTCCATTGTTGGGATCTTCAAGAAACTTTCACAGCACATTCCATTAACGAAAACAAGGAAGAGAAATCTTCTAAAATCTCTCGTCTTTTGGATAAAATTTGATTGAAGTTTAAACTTGTATTTATCCAAGAGTTTCAAAATATATCCAACACGCGAGCTCTTCTTTCTTTGTTCCTTGCTCCGCATAACAGTCCAATGCGTTAGTCATCTGTTGACAGGCTAAGCCTTGGGTAAGACTTAGATAAACTTCTTCAAATACAACCATTTTGCTCTCCTTTCGCCAATTGCCTCCAGAATCTACCAATCTGCATGAAAGATAAGGAATAAAACACTCTTTTTAGCATCATCACTATCCAAACTACACAAAGCCTAAATATATTCCCGCTTACTAATATTGATAGAGATAACGAGGAGAAAAGGCACCCGGGAATCCCCACGGTTATTATTTTCATTTTAGTTGGTCCCCAAAACGATTTTTGGTTCCCACGGGTCACTAGCGTTAAGGCCGTTAGTCACCACAGGTCTCCGCCGTCAAATTCGACCCTAACGGACACTAACGACCGTTAACTCTCAATATTTTAATATTATCTCAGATACTGGGCCCCACTTGCTAGATTTTCCAGATTTTTTATTTTCTTAATATCTAAAAAAATTAGTTTTATTAATTAATATAAAAATTGCAAAAAAATGTAAAAAATGCAAAAAAAATTATAAAAAATCTAAAAAAATAAACAATTATGAAAAATGTAACAATAACCAAAAAAAATTCCAAAAAAAATAATTAATCCAAAAATCTAGAAAAAAAATGTAAAATCCAGAATTTTGATAAAAATGCAAAATAAAAATAATTAATCTAAAAATCCAGAAAAATTGTAAAAATTCCAAAAAGAATAATTTATCTAAAAATTCAGAAAAAATGTTAAATTCCAAAAAAAAAAAAAATTTTGAACAATGTAAAAATAACCAAAAAAAGTTAATTAATCTAAAAATTTCCAAAAAAAATTAATCAATCTAAAAATTTAGAAAAAATTTAAAATCCAGAAAAATGATAAAAATCAAAAACAAAATTAATTAATCTAAAAATATTTAAAAAATTGTAAAAATTCCAAAAACAATAATTAATCTAAAAATTTAGAAAAAATGTAAAAATTCCAAAAAAAATAAATAATTCTGAAAAATGTCAAAATAACCAAAAAAATAATAATTATTCTAACAATCCAGAAAAAAAGGAAAAAATTCTAAAAAAATTAATTAATCTAAAAATCTAGAAAAAAATGTAAAATCGAGAAAAATGATAAAAATCTAAAATAAAATTAATTAATCTAAAAATCTAGAAAAAAATGTAAAAATTCTAAAAAAGATTTATTGATTTTTTACAGTTTTTTGGATTTTTATATTAATTAATTTTTTTGGAATTTTTACGATTTTTTACATTTTTTTTGGAATGTTTACATTTTTTATGTATTTTGATATTAATTAATTTTATTTTAATTTTTTATAATTTTTCTGGATTTTTAGATTAATTAACTTTTTTGGGTTATTTTTACATTTTTAGAATTGTTTATTTTTTTCTAATTTTTACATTTTTTTCTAAATTTTTACATTTTTTTAGTTAATTTTACATTTTTCAGAATTGTTTATTTTTTTTACATTTTTCAATTTTTTTCTAGATTTTTATATTAATTAATTTTTTTGGAATTTTTACAAATTTTTTGGATTTGTTACATTTTTTTTTGAATTTTTTATATATTTTTTTTGAATTTTTACTATTTTTTCTTGATTTTTAGAGTTTTTACTTTTTTTTTATGAAATAAATTAACTAATTAATAAGACTAATTTTTTAGATATTAAGAAAATAAGAAATCTGAAAAATCTGACGTGGGCTCCAGTATCATGTGCTTTTCCAGAAATAATAATAAAAAAGTGAGAGTTAACGGTCGTTAGTGTCTGTTAGGGTCGAATTTGACGGCGGGGACCTGTGCTGACTAACGACCTTAACGCTAGGGACCCGTGGGAACCAAAAACCGTTTTGGGGACCAACTAAAATGAAAATAATAACCGTGGGGACTTCCGGGTGCCTTTTCCCGATAACGAGATATTTGCTTTACTAAATTGGAAGATATTAAGCCCGAACTCTCTCTTCAATTGAAAAAGAAGGCCAAATAACTTTAAAACTTGAAATATAAATCCTATAGGTTCTTACAAATACAATTTAAACTTTTCTAGTAATTAAAAAAAATTAAATATAGTAAAAAATTAAAAAAATATAAAACTTTGACAAAAATTGTAGTAAGAAAAAATATATGGTTGGGGATTATAAAAATAATATATGGTAAGGGCTGAGATAATAAAAAAACAGCTTAAATATCTTTTGTAATTTGTTTTTTCATTTTTTCTCATTAATTTTGTAGTGAATGATTCTTTATTATATTTTTACATTTTTTCTCTAACTTATAATTTTTAGAAATTTTTATGATTTTTTAACCGTTAAATATATTAAAATTAGAAAATCTTATAAACTGGAATTTTCCTACTAAAAAAAAGAGAAAAGAATCGATTTCTAAAAGATTCAGAAAGGTAGGTATCGGTTATGGACCGTACCCGTACCCGTACCATGACCCAACAAAAAAATCTCCTCATTTGTTGGAACAACGTCAGATTCCGACTTCCTTCCCTGGTCTTTCGCTCCTTGGCAATCACCCAAAGAACACATATCACATTATCGTGCAAACACAAGCAACTACCTTGAAAAATCACATTTGCTGCCTTCTTTCATCATCAACTACTTCTTTACACTTCATTCTCGTCAACAAATTTTAGTCTGTTTCAACCTTTTTATTTCACAGATTTTTCAGATAGAAGAAAAGGTATGCTTCCATTTCATCTGCCTCAAGTGCTTTCTTTACTTTTCTTCTTTTCCTAGCTACAAAAAACACAAGCATGATAGTACCCATTGAAAAAATTGACATCGTTTTTGCTAAATGGCAAATGGGTCATCAAAAGTTTGAATGAAAGGACCAATTTTTGTTACAATCTAGCTTGTTTTCTGCTGATTAGTTGGATACTCTATTGATGGGCTGTTTCTTTCTTTGGTAAATAAAACGAAATTGCAGAATATTAATGGATATTCATGAAATTATTGGAGAGAACATCACCAAGTCTATCAATCTGCCCACAAAGAGTGCAATTTATGTATGGGGTTATAACCACAGTGGTCAAACAGGCAGGAAAGGGCGAGAGAAGCAGTTGAGGATTCCAAAACAGCTTCCTCCTGAACTCTTTGGCTGTCCAGCTGGTGCCAATGCTCGCTGGCTCGATATAGCTTGTGGCCGTGAGCACACTGCGGCTGTGGCCTCTGATGGATCCCTTTTCACTTGGGGTTGGCTTTTGTTTACTTATTTCATTGTGCATATTTCCAATTAGCATATGTCTAATTATTTTTGAGATCATATCTTACTATGCTGCTAAACGGTCACAATTAGTACCCGCTTTTGTTGTTCTAATCATTGTTACTTTTATTATTGTTTTCCTCCTGGTGGATTGTGATTCTTTGTGGTCAAACATCATAGCTTAGCCCTGCCACTGATATTATCTTTTAGATTTGATTCTAATGTTTTCTTCTTCATGTCCGAGTATCATCCACTATAGCATTCCTTCATGCTGTCTAGTTTGTGGGTCTTGATTGCGTCATAATGTTTGTTTAACTCGGAAATATTTACTCTAATAATTTCCAATGAAATGCTGTTTCTCGCGTTTGGTTGAGAATGGGGTAATAATTACACTACCGGAGTTAAGCGTGGAGATATTTTATTTTCCTTGCGCCATTCAAAGCTTCTTTTAGTGCATTTGTATCTCTTTTGTACAATTTTATTCTTCTGCAGTGTCATTAATCAAAGTTTGACCTGGTTGTGTTTTTGGGCTGTGTGGATCAGGTGCTAATGAATTCGGTCAATTGGGAGATGGCACTGAGGAGGGTAGGAAGTACCCAGAGAGAGTAAAGCAATTGGACACGGAGTTTGTCAAATCTGTATCTTGTGGAGCAAATTGTACGGCTGCTATTGCAGAGCCTTGTAACAATGATGGAGCTCTCTCAACCAGTAGACTTTGGGTTTGGGGACAAAATCAGGTAGTACATGTATCCCATATAAGCTGTCGTTTTTCCTAACTCTGAGTTGGTATAAAACTATATCCTGAATTCCATGGAAGTTAGTACATTTTTTTATTATGTATTGGTGATGTCTTTTCACAGGGATCAAATTATCCACGCTTGTTTTGGGGGGCCTTTGCACCAAACACGGTACATGATGGCTTGGATTTGACTTTTGTGTGTGTGTGTTTTTTGACGCCCTAGTAGCTAGCATATGTTGCTACTTTATGATAGTTGATTAGTTTGATCAACAAGTGTTATGGAGTCACTACATTTTTATCACCTTACCATTTCATGGTGGAGTTATTTTGTTTAGATGGTAAATTCTTGTCAATCATAGGCAATAAGCATAGAGATGTCTTCAATTGTCTGTGTTGCTTCCATGTATAGAACTGATCTGGATTCTGTATTTTACTTGTTTCAGGTCATCAGACAGGTCTCCTGTGGTGCAGTTCATGCAGTGGCTTTATCAGAGGACAGTGTACTACAAGCTTGGGGTAAATGCTTTTCTTGATGCTAAATATGCTATTGTTTTGATTAAATTTTCCGAGTGGCAATTGCTTGATTGTTGTTATTGTTAACTTTTTAATGTACTCAGTTCTCATGGTCATATGTATGTACAAACTTTTACATTTGAACTATTAGAGGAAACACAAACGTTGGTATTAATCTCTTCCCACCTATTGGTCTATTTCTCATTCCTCGTTCTAAACCAGGCTACAATGAGTATGGTCAACTTGGCAGAGGTGTCACCTGTGAAGGACTGCAAAGGGCTCACATAATAAGTGCATACGCGAAATTTCTCGACGAAGCCCCTGAACTTGTGAAGATTACCCAAGTGTCATGCGGCGAGTACCACACAGCAGCTATATCTGAAAAAGGAGAGGTGTAAGTTACTTGAAGGACTTATTAGATGGAGATAAGTTCTACATTTAAGCATGATTATGATTATTGGCATGGCTCATTTTACTCTCTTTGAAGCTTGGAAATTCTTCTTTGGGAATTTGACGTCTAGCTGGAAGATGGGATGCAATGGAAATGCAATGCATTCTGATATGCAAGTCTCTTTTCTCAGCCTTGGTTATACTATGAAATAAAACCTTTTCTACATGTAGTTAATTCTGCAAGTAACCTATAACTTTGGTAGTTTTTTCCCCCGTTTTCGATATATGATATCCGTGTTCTTTCCTCAGCTGTTGTCTAGTAGCAGATAGAATATAAGACATACATCATAGTATCAGTGGAGCTTTATCACAGCTCTTTTCTGACAGTATAAAAGACATGATAAAATATATAAACCCAATAGTCAGTGTCTTTGTGGTAGCTCTAGATGTGCTAGACCAATTCCACTCTTGGCGATGAGTAGCATGGTTTGCCATGATAGCCTGTGCGCACATTTATGTTATGATTGCTCATTGCAGTATATTGGGAATATGACTGCTTTAGATGAATTTTTTTTCCCAGTATTATAGGTATATCAACAACTGAAACTGTCTTTGGGCAAAAAAAAAAGAAACAACTGAAACAGGCAGTTTTTGTTGTTAGATTTCTTGCTTTTGTTATTCGTTGTTGTTTTCCTGAAGGAGGTTGCATCCATACCTCAGAGGTTAGGTCTGAGGAAAAAAGCATTCTTGATTAGTGTCTTGGAAACTATACTTCATCTGATGAAAACATAGAGGATGGATATGTATTCCTGTTGGGATTGCTAAAATTCCAGTTCAGTAGCTCATCTTTATCTAGGATATATTTTCTTGCTTCAGTTAACGTTTTCATATCATTCACCTATTAGATAAAGGGACCTACTTCTTTTTTATGTGAGACAGCTGCGTAAGGATGAGAGTTGAGATATTTAACATCTGTATTGTGTGTGCGATTCTTTATTTTTAGGATAAGCTCTATATTATGTGTTGGAACATGGTCATATGGTAAAAAAGCATACCATTTCAATAAATAAAAGTTATGAAACTGAAAATACACTTCTAATAGTTCCTTTTGTTGGTTATACCTTCTAGTTCTTCTCATTTGTCCATTTTTGGGATGCAAATTTGCTCAGACATGGTATACCTTTCTTTCACTATGTTACTACTAGAAAAATAAGTCCATCTGTGCTGATTTGGTCAAAGAAGTGTATTTTCAGTTTCATAACTTTTATTTATTGAAATGGTATGCTTTTTTACCATATGACCATGTTCCAACTCATAATATAGAGCTTATCCTAAAAATAAAGAATCGCACACACAATACAGATGTTAAATATTCTTCCGAACCTCCTTGCCATTGATCTATGCATCCACTTTTTTTATCATTGATATTATAACCTTTATGATTTGTAGCTATACCTGGGGTCTGGGAAGTATGGGTCAACTTGGGCACACTTCTCTTCAATCCGGGGACAAAGAGTTACGGCCAAGGCGAGTCGTTGCCCTTGATGGAATTGCCATAAAAGATATTGCATGTGGAGGTGTACACACTTGTGCTGTTACTCAGAGGGGAGCTCTTTATGTTTGGGGTGGTGGCCAAGCTGGGCAATTGGGACTTGGACCCAAAACTGGATCCTTTTCATTCATTCCTAGTGAGTCTGAACCATTCTTCAGAAATATTCCAGCTTTGGTAGTCCCAACTGATGTGCAGCATGTTGCTTGTGGGCATTGTCACACACTTGTTTCTTTTAGGGATGGAACAATACACGGATGGGGTTACAACAGCTATGGCCAGGCAGCTAATGAGAAATCTACATATGCTTGGTATCCATCACCAGTCGACTGGTATGGTATAACCAAATTTCTGCAGCAGGTACTGCTAAGTTATTAGCTTCCTGGGTTTGATGGAAGTGCTTTGTTGCAGGTGTATCGGCAAGGTGCGAAAGCTTGCTGCTGGTGGTGGTCATTCGGCAGTGTTGACTGATGCTTGTTCCTTGAAAGAGTTGTGCGAGTTTAGACTTGCAGATCATGTGACTCTGTCAAATGCTTCTGAGATTGAGGATGTTGCATACCGAACTGGAGCAGACGCTTTAGCTCGCCTCTGTGGAAGATTAAGGTATTTATTATTACCATGTCTGATGGAATAATCTCCAACCTGTCGTCTTCTATTTTTGTTGTTTGTGTTATAATATTCAGTTCTTAACTGCACGATCATAAAGCCTTGTCTAACAGTGAAAATTTTAACATCGTCGGTGATACAGGACAGCCTTGTAGTTGTGGACTGACTTTATTATGAATATATGGTTGTTGATTTATGAGAATAAGCTGAAATTATTATCTAGTTGAGTTGGAGCCCCCCTGAACCCCCTATCAACCCTTGTACTTTATGCGAGCACATATGTTTGCTGCTTCCAATATTTGAACGCGAGCTTTTTAGCATTTGCTTTTACTATTGTTTAATTGTTTCTGATTGCTTATTATGGAAAATACGCTCGGCTCTGAACTACTCTTTTACCACAGGGAGTATTCGCTTGATGGTGGTGACATCGGTTATGAAGATGATGATATGAGCAGTGGGAATTATTGAGCAAACAGTTCAACCTGGGTTGATTGCTCCCACCTGTGCTACTGTATGTTTCTTCTTGTTTGTAATATTTATCGATCTTTTAACCCAACTGTATTTATTACTCAAACATCGAGGAATGGCGGATGGGGCTCCCTTGCATCGTGTAAGATGATCATTCTTTACATAACAATATGTTTCCGGCAGATGGCTTGAATCCTGGAGGCCAAATCAAGATTCAAGAATCGTACGTCTGTCAGTGAACCTGTAAATGGATTCTTCATTGCACAATTGAAAACTTGAATGAATGCTCTGAAAATTTCACTATACTCATTAAAGACTCGTATTTTTTTTTTCCCTTTAATGTGGTGGCTCATGTATAAATGTTCAAAATGCTTAACTACAGCTACAGTTTCAGTTTCTTGTATAAGTTGTAGGGTTGTTACTCAAATGATCTACAGCAGGGTACAGGGGATTAAAACTAAAATTGGCAGTGAGGTTTTCTTCTCAAATGTGCTGCCTTTACTATATAACTATATACCTGTCGATTTTTTAGTTTTTACAATAATCAAAATAATCATTAGATTATAATTATTTTATAATTATTAACCAAACTGTTCTTATTGATTATTAAATAGCCCTTTTTAATTAAAATAAATAAAATATATGATAATTAAATGATCAAAATTATTTTTTGAAAAATCAATATTTATTTAAACTTAAGAGATTACCTCGAAAGAAGTCTGTCTGACAGTTCAGAATACAAGTTTGGTTAAATTGCAGACAAATCCTTACCAAAATTACCATAGAAGAAAGAAAAAAAAAGGCAAGAAAGTGATAAGATATATCACACTCTTCACTTTCACATTTCAATTTTTGCCATTTATTTGCATATACAGCTTTTTGTTGTTTCTCTAATACTTCTATCCATTGGCATGGTGAAGCATCCACTGCGGGATCAACCTGTTGGTAACAGTTTGAGCCCCAACCTTGTCTTGTTCGTTCTGGTCTCCTCTGAAACGCAGTGTCCCAGCACCATTTTTTTTGGTTTGCTCATGTTAGTTGATGCAAGTGAAGCATTTTCCTTTGGTATAATGTGTAACGGGAAAACGGTTGCTTACCGAATGGTTAGAGAAGGACGTGGCAATGTTGCTGGCTGAGGTCGCGCTGGTGGTGGTGGTTGCATGAAGATGGATGAGCTTTGGCAAAGGTTTTGCTGCTGCTCCTTCTGCGCTGGCACAGCTAATGCGGATTCATTTCCCTTGAGCTTTATGTTTATGGTAACCAAAGTAGCTGCTAATGTTAAGATTCGATCTACTTTTTAACAAACATGTACTATATAATTGGTAGTGAAGAGAGATCTATATACGTTTTCTGCTAACATGCCGTTCTGCTCCTGTAATGCCTTCTCCTGTAACCATAAGATTGTTTTAGCTCACGTATACACTGACTTATGTTAGCAGGTTTCTAGATCTATAACCATAACAGTCTACAGTCTAGGACAATTATTAGGTATTCCCGTTGTGCCATGTCATACCTTACCATCCCTACTAACACAAGCAGTTCGGTTCTTTTTGGGTATTAGCAGTGGATCCTACTACTTATATGAGTCGGGTGTAATCTATGACATGATGTAGCCGGAAATGACAATCCAGTGTACATTGTATACCTTATGACAGATTGCAAAGTCACCTAATTAAACTAACTGTAGGAAAGGTTTCAAGAAAATAGCACGCAGCAAGTGCAAGAATCCTACCTTCTTCTGCATCTGTGAAATGGATTCATTCATGAGTTGGTTCTGCAAAATGATGTGTCAAATCAAATATTTCTTGAGTTAGCAGCTAGTTACGTATACAAATGTCTATCTGGTGATCAGAATACAATAGGTTCACCTTTTTCGCTCGTATGCGCTGAAGACCACTATCGATTTGCTGCTCCAAATGTTGAAGCTCTCTCAAGCTCAAAGAATCCAGATCTTCTCCAGAGAAATTCCTACATATAAAATCATACATGCAAAGAGTCTCAACTCAAATTAGGTCAAAATGGAAGGGAATGCTAATGAAAATCAAACATATATATAACAGTACCTGATGTTTCTTTGCAAGAGCTCCACTTTAGCCACAAGCTTTGGGTACTCAAGAAACCATGTTCCCTAAGAAATCCGTAAATAAGTTATTAAGCCATGCATCATAGAAATCTCAGGCGTAACGGGTCGAACCCAGTGACCTCTTAAGATATCCCCTAATCCTCATCACTGGGCCAACCCTAGTTGCTCAGTCACGGTTACGTGTATATAGCAATAGTTAGGAACATCAAATGAGTAGTTTCTCCTTGACCATGGCAAAACCAGTTGTACAAATATTAAATAATAAATGCAATAGTAGCTTCCATATGCATGTATGAAGCCGATTACATGCAACAAGCAAGCCAGCAACCCAAACTTGGCACAGGATCCTATTTATACTGTCTTGAAACACATAGGATTGTAAATTATGAGATTTGAACTAAAAAAAAATACCATTAAGCTACAAACTCACCATTACATCTTATTTACGATCTTCAGCAGACATACAACAAAAGTGGGAAACTTCCATTGTACAAATTTGAACCCAGACCATATCTGTACTATTTATTGCAGAAAATATATACCTGATCATCACTGCCACTTGGAAGAAGCTGCTGCTCTGCAGGTGAGTATCTCTCATATCTTTGTAGGATTGCCTCCATGCTGTCACACACAGAAAAGGCAGTAGATTAAACCTTCTTTCTCTGTGTATATTTTGAGGCAAACTCCTTAGAAATAGGAAGATCTTAAGTAAATCTTTGTCTATAGACCTCTCCATATACATGAAATGGAAAGATGAGTTATTTAGGTGCACCTCCCATAAAAAAGAAGTTATTAGGTGCAATAAACATTATATATATATTCTTTTTTTTTTTAAACCATACGGTAACTCGGTCATTACATTAGGTATCGATTACTCCGGACTTAAATCGGGTAAGATCCTAAAGGGCGTTAAAACTCCCCCTCACAAATTTTAACATAATTACAAACTTAGAGCTTAAACATAAGACCTCAATGATAATCTACGATTAGGGGTATGCCCTTTTAGGTAATTGTATCCCCGTTTGTCCTTCAAGTCCGCTCCAAGTATCCTGCAATGCGCCGGAGGAGGTCTCCGGCGTAAACTCTCCAACGATCAAGTCAGTATGCTATGCAAGTCTTAAGAGCTTAAGGATAATATCGGTCTATATGCCCGTGTGTGTACGTGTGTATTACTTGGCCTTATTGTGCTATTTATAAGCCATACCTGACGACCGTTACAATGACATCAATATAGCAATCAATCGCCATTAAAGGTTGCAATAACTCAGTCTGCAACGTGCGTAACGGTCCACTTCCGACCGTTACGAGCCAGTAACTGATGTTATTATAGCAACCGGTGCCCAGACACCGTTAGCTCTACAATGATCTCCTGGACATAACCAATCTCCTTCTACCGGTACCCGTTATAGCTAGGTACCGTTAGTCCTTGCGACTACCCGGTATCCCTCTCTACCGGTACCCTTTATCAATATATCTTAACTGTGCCTACGTGGCCAGTCCACTGGTCAATACATCCACAGGGAAAAGACCCCTTTACCCTTGGGATTTATCTGTGTGTTATTAGAAGCCCAAACGAAAATGAGCCCGAGTGTTTACCAAGGGCTATCCTTTCCACAGTCTCCCAATCACGGTACTTCCAGATTTTTCCCTTTTTAGAGCTTCCGTCAACATAATACCCGACGTGTGTATTAATTCCCCATTTCAGACTAGTACCGGTTTTGCAGCTTTTCAACTTTGTCGAAACTCCCGCCAAAACGAAAAGTCAAATGTAATGATGACTCTCCTCAGTTGATGACGTAACTTACTCATCCTACGTGACCCTCTACACATTGTTTCACGCTTCCTCTTCCCAATACGACGATTCGTCACTCAAATCCATCCAAAGGTCGCGTCCCCTGATTTCCTCCCTATTACTGCCCCCTTTCCATAAAAGCAATATTTCCTTATTTTAGTTTCTTTTTACCTTTCTCCAACTAAAAAACCCTAAGTTGCAATTTGCTCATCTTCGCAGACTTCCTCGTCGTGTCGCCGCTTCTCCTGCCACTCTAAGGTATACCATCCGATCTTTTCTTCCTCTTTATTCTCCTTTTCCTCCATGGCTAGTCGTGTGCGCTCCACTGCTCAGGCTATAGAAAAAATGGATCTCATCCCCTCCGTCATTACCAAAGAGGCAACCTTAACTGCCATCTTTAAAAGCCTGAAAGCCCATATCCTCGACGGTTGCCACCCCCAACTTGCTGGTCCACACCTTAGGATGACTAGTGTGATGTCTGGAACCCGCCGTATAATGTATACTAAGATGTTTTCCTACGGGTTCCATTTTCCTGTTGAAAAAATGGTGGAAGACCTCTTAAAATATTGTCAACTCAACCCGATTCAAATAACCCCCCCTTCTTGGAGTTGCATCTATGTCTTCATCCGGATCTGCAGAATCTATAGGATAGAACCTACTCTTCGACTTTTCCGTCATTTCTTTGCTATGCACTGTCGCAAAGGAGTGATCGGCTTCAGCCCCAGATGGTTCACGGACCCAATCTTCCCTTTTCTCCAAAATTTCCAGAAGATCGAAGATTCAGTAAAAGGATGGAAAGAAAACTTTTTTGTCATCGAATTCAAGGAAACCATGTGGAGGCCTGATTTTAACTTTACTATTGTCGAAAATGACTGGAGGCTCCCCGACAATCTTGATGAAGACAAAACAAAGGATATTGCCAAACTTGTTGCCGTGCAAACTCCGTTTCACGTTAAAAAGTTGGCTACCGGTGTCCCTCTCAAAGACTGCCGCGAGCGTGAGCCCCCAGGATTTCTCCCTGTTATACTTCTCTTTCTGACCCTTATATTTTCCTTTGTGCTCTCTTGCAGACGTCCCCCCAGGCTGGAAACCCACGTGCATGAGACGTCGAGAAAAGACAGGAGTCGTAGCGCGACCTCGTATTCCGAAAAGAAAAAGAACTGGAGCTACCGGGTCCGGAAGGATTACCATTAGCATCCCTCGTCCACCACCCCAAGTTGCTTCAGCTTCTAACGATCCTACTGATACCGACATCGACCAGGTTTCTGACAGAGATATTGCTGAAGCTGTCGATCTGTTAGTGGCTAAGGAAATTGCAGCCAATACTGACCAATCAATTCCCCCAGTCACGGTTACCGTTGAAGATTATTCTACTGAAGACGATGTGCCTCTTCAATCCTGTATCGGCTTCGCCCAAGCTGCTAAGAGGAAACTGGTAAAGGAAGGTCCTTCCGGAAAGAAACGAAGGCCTCATGCTTCCGGAGAAGACCATCTTCCCAAGGATGCACAGATAATCAATCTCCACCCTTCTTCTCCCCGTGTGCCAGAACCGGAAACTACACCTTCTGTTAATGCTCCTTTAGGACCTTCACCGGATACTTCTACTGCCCCTCTGGACAAGACTTCTCTAGATGTGATTCGTGAAGATCCTTCTCCTTCTCCAGCTCCAGCAACTGTCACCGTTAACGCCCCCGAAAATACCACAATGATCATGTCAACATCCTCCACCAACCTCTCTGCACCGAATGCCCAAGACCCTTTCGAACTAGAGCCTCTTCTTCACAAATGGCGCTTAAAGAGATCAACGCCTTTTGACAGTAACTTGGGTGACCGCATTCTTGGGCTCCTTCCCGGTACCTCCGCTCCTACATTCTCCGTAGACGATTTCAGGGTACCTCCCGCACCCGATCTCCACGTCACCGTCTACGACCCTAAATCCCCTGACGTCCCTCTGGGCAAGATGGATTTACGGAATTTTACCCAGAACAGTTGTCTTGCTCTTGGGGTGACGGATCCCAGCTACCGGGACATTCAAATGGGCCGATTGATGTCTGAAATGATGACCTGTGAAGTTGACAACCAATTATCAAAAAGCTCCGTTCAGTGCTCAACTGGACTATTTCCGTAGCACTGCTTATACCATGATGGCTACTGCTTAGTACTTTTCAGAGACGGTCGCCACACGAAACAACAATCAAGTGACCTATCTTGACCAAATGCACGCAGAAGTGACGTCCCTGAGGGAAATGCTCTCGAAAGCCACCGATCTTCAGCAAAAGGCAAACCAGACCATCAGCCAACTCATGACTGAACTAGAAGACTCGAAGAGAAAGGAAGAGACCTTGACCACTTCTGTCCAAGAGCTGACTGATGACATTACCCTGAAGAATGAAAAGGTGTCCACGTTGCAAAAACAACTCACTCTTCAAAATGAGTCAATGGAACGAGAACTGGACCTCCGCCGTTAAGAATTGTTCTCCCTTCAAAAGGATTTGACAGAGAAACAAGTGCTTCTGGATGTTGTCCCTACTTGCATAGAAAATTGGAGAAATGCCACTGCCTGTGCCGTCATCACCGGTTGCGTGGATTATTACGGGCCCAAAAACTTTGATGCTATCAGGGCTGGGGAATTTGCCGATGCTAGGTGCCAGGTACTTACAGAATAAATCGTCAATGCTCCTCCCGACGACGAAGACAACTTAGAGGATTCTGATGATGCAGAAGACGACGTCGAGGTGGGCAATGATGATGAAGATTATGACGGCACAGAGGTCGGTCCTACTGAAGGTGTTGAAACTGCTGAGGGTGCCGATAACCCAAGTGCCAACGACGTCGTCTTCTGCATCATCAGAATGCAGAAGACAATGCCATGGATGAAGACCAACAAGCTCCCCCAACTTCCTGACTTCATCTTACTTCTCTAGTTTTCACTAGGATTTTTTGTAGCTACTCATGCTATCGAATGTATTAAGCTTTACTTTTATTATAACTTTACGCTTTTAGTTATCTTATTTTCTGTTCATCATGGTTATAGTTTAATTTCCTCTAACAGAATCCCCTTAAACTTCTTTTAAACCGAAACAATTGTGTCTACTTTTTTGCACAACCTACTCCTTACAGAGTAAAGACGTGTAATTTTCCTTTGCTGTCTGCCTCAAACCTTCTTTACTCAATTACTAAATTATTAGATGTCACTTGCCCTTATAGATAGGATCCATTTCCGTTTGCAAAACTCTTTATGCGCAACCTTCCGCCAACTTCTTTTGCACCACCTGTAAAGTCAGAAAAAAGAAACAAATTTCTTTCTCTCCATTTGCAAAGCTCTGTTTGCACAACCTGTAACAACAGAAAAAAGAAACAAATTTCTTTCTTTCCGTCTAAAATCATCTAGTCATAAGATGAAGCTGGGTCCTCGTGAGACTTCACCTTGCCGTCTTTTATTTTACAATTGGCCATGTTACCGTCTTCTCACAAGACCGGTAACACCCCCAAGTACCGTCACTACCATGCACTCATCTTAACAAGATGAAGGTGGATCCTCATGAGGCTTTTTATTTTAAAATGAACCATGTTACCGTCTTCTCAAGAGACCGGTAACACCCCCAAGTACCGTCACTACCATGCACTCATCTTAACAAGATGAAGATGGATCCTCATGAGGCTTTTTATTTTAAAATGGACCATGTTACCGTCTTCTCAAAAGACCAGTAACACCCCCAAGTACCGTCACTACCATGCACTCATCTTAACAAGATGAAGATGGATCCTCATGAGGCTTTTTATTTTAAAATGGACCATGTTACCGTCTTCTCAAAAGACCAGTAACACCCCCAAGTACCGTCACTACCATGTACTCAACTTAACAAGATGAAGATGGATCCTCATGAGGCTTTTTATTTTAAAATGGACCATATTACCGTCTTCTCAAAAGACCGGTAACACCCCCAAGTACCGTCACTACCATGCACTCATCTTAACAAGATGAAGATGGATCCTCATGAGGTTTTTTACTTCATTCCTATTACCGTCTTCTCGGAGACCGGTAACAATGCGAAGTTCCTTCTCTGCCCTGCAACCATTCTTGCAAACAGGAGGAGACAGATTCTAGCGGCATCGCCGCGTACTGCCTCCTATCCTGCACAAAATAAATAACTCGCATACACACATATTTTTTAACGTGGTTCAACCAAAATGCCTACGTCCACGGTGTTACTTATTTACTCAGAAAGTACAAACAACACATCCGCCCTTGGATGATACAGTTTTAAATTAACAATGTTCCAGGAGTTGGGCAACGGGGTACCATCCTCTTCCTCAAGATGATATGTGCCCCTACCGACAACTCTTACGACCCGATACGGCCCGTCCCAATTAGGACTTAGTTTTCTCATTTCTTGACCTGCCGCTTGTCTGTTGCGCAGGACCAGATCACCCACCTTTAGCAACCGCTCCTTAACTTTTCGGTTGTGATATTTTGCCATCTTGCGCTTATAATGCAGGTTCTTCAAGAACGCTTGTTCACAAAGTTCCGGTAATAAATCAAGCTGTGCTTGTAGTAATTCATGATTTCGTTCCTCCTCAAAATGCTCTACCCGCAAACTGATGACCCCCAATTCTACCGGAGTCACTGCCTCGATTCCATAGGTCAGCGCAAATGGTGTCTCTCCTGTGCTCATTTTCTCTGTCATCCGGTAAGCCCACATAACATTTGGCAACTCATCCACCTACTTTCTACGGGCGCCCTCCAAGTTCTTCTTGATTCCACTCAAGATTGTTCGATTTGTGACTTCTGTCTGACCGTTTGTCTGCGGGTGTGCCACCGACGTAAACCTCTGTTCAATAGCCAAGGACTGACATTTTCCTTGAAAATATTTGCTTTTGAACTGAGTACCGTTATCACTGATTAGAATTCGAGGAATGCCAAACCGGTAAATGACTTGAGTCAAAAAGAAGTGCCACGCCATCTCAGCCGTTATCCTCGCTAACGGCCTTGCCTCTGCCCACTTGGTGAAGTAGTCTACCGCGACTATCACGTATTCCAACTGAGATCGAGATTTTGGAAACGGTCCCAAAATATCAATTCCCCATCTAGCAAACGGACACGGACTGATTAAACCTGTTATTTCCGCTGCCGGCTGTCTTGGAATTCTTGCAAACTCCTGGCATTTTCTACATGTACGCACAAATTGGTCACAATCTCCTCTTATCGTAGGCCAGTAAAACCCCAGTCGTAATACCTGCGCTGCCATGGTTCCTCCTGACACGTGCATTCCGCAAATGCCCTCATGAATCTCCCTTAGTACGTACCGGCCTTCCATCTCAGAGATGCACTTTGCCGCTGGATGAGAAAAACAACGACGAATAAGCTCATCATCAAACAGAGAACACCTATCTGCTCGTTTCAAGATTTTCTTCACCTTTTTTGGATCCTCCGGTAGCCTACCATGCTTAAGGTAATCCATGACCGGTACTCGCCAGTCGTCTTCACTCCTTACCACACATAAGGACAACTGTTCTTCCGTGAATGAGGGCATCAATATTTCCTCAACCAAGACATCTTTTGGCATAACCGCTACCGGATTAGCAGCTAACTTTGCAACCTCGTACGCCTCTGAATTCTCCTCTCGCGGGACATATTCAATGTCAACCCGTATCCCTATCTCTTTGACTGCCGTCAACTCTTTCTGCACCTTTTCCAAGTACCGGAGCATCATGGGATTTTTAGCCTGAGACATACCGTTAACCTGATCAGCTATCAGCTTGGAATCCCCCTGGATCCTCAAACGGAGATCGCTAATTTCCCCACGATCATGGACTCCTTTGGTACTCAATTCCTTTCCAATGCGTAATCCCGTTAGCAACGCCTCATACTCGGCTGCGTTGTTAGATAGTGGCTTTAAAATTCGTAGGGCATATCTCATCTTAACCCTGTCTGGTCCAACGATGATAATGCCTGCTCCTGCCGCCTCCTGGTTTTTTGTCCCATCTACGTGAATAGTCCAGGTGTCTCCATATGTCTCCGCATGCATAGAAAGGTTATCAATCATTGCCTCTTGCTCCGTCAAGGGCATTTCTGGAAAAGTACACTCAGCCACGAAGTCAGCTAGAGCCTGAGCCTTAATTGACGGTCGTGTTTGGTAATGCAAACCGTATTGCTCCAATTCGAAAGCCCAGATAACCATCTTACCGGATATTTCGGGTTTTTTGAGTATTCGCTTCAGAGGCATGTTTGTCAGAACAATGACCAAGTATGCCTGAAAATACCGGTTCATTTTTCTTGTTGCCTGCACCAAAGCATAGACTGCTTTCTCTATTCGACCATACCTTAATTCATCATCTTTCAGAATTCTACTTACGAAGCAGACGGGTCGATGGATTCCGTCATCATCACGCACAAGTACCGCGCTAACGACCTCCTCGGCTACTCCTAAATATAAGTATAACGTATCCCCCTCCTTTGGCCACGTGAGTAGTAGATCTGACGACAAGTACTCCTTTAAATCAACAAAAGCTTTCTCACACTCCTCTGTCCATCCAAACGGGGCCTCTTTCTGATCAATTTGAAGAAGGGTAAACACCTCTCACCCTGCTTGGATATGAATCGACTTAATGCAATGACTCTCTCGGTAAGCCTCTGCACCTCCTTTATATTGCGAGGTGATATCATATCATGAACCGCGCGCAGCTTCGAAGGGTTTGGCTGTATACCCTTCCGGCTAACGACATAGCCTAGAAATTTACCCGTTTGAAATGCGAACATGCACTTCTTAGGATTAACTTTCATCCCATACTGGTTCATGACCTCAAAGGCCTCTTGCAAGTCTGCCAAGTGTGCCTCAAAGCTCCTACTCTTTACTAACATGTCATCGACATATACTTCCATGTTTCTCCCAATTTGCGCTTCAAAGATCTTGTTAGCCGTTCTCTGAAATGTTGCCCCAGCATTCTTCAGGCCAAAAGGCATGGCCGTGTAACAATAAGTCACTTTCGGGGTTATGAAAGCTGTTCTTTCTTCGTCTTCTACTGCCATCGGAATTTGATGGTAACCTGAATTAGCATCTAACGAACTCAGGTACTCATATCCTGCCGTCTGGTCTACCAGTTGCTCAATTCGTGGAAGCGGATAGCAATCTTTCGGGCATGCTTCATTCAAGTCCGTAAAGTCGATGCACATTCTCCATTCCCCGTTAGGCTAAGGCACAACTACCGGATTGGCCAACCAAAGAGGATACTGAACTTCTCTTATGAAGCCTGCCTTGAGGAGCTTGGTCACCTCCTTCTCGATGGCGTCCGCCTTTTCTTTTGAGAAAGACCTCCTTTTATGTTGTACTGGTTTCACTGGAGGATCTACATTCAAACGGTGCTCCGCCGTTTTTCTAGGGATGCCCCGCATATCCGAAGAGGTCCATGTAAAATTCTCCGCACATTTCCCCAATAATTACACTAGTTGCGACTGTTCCTCTGATGTTCCTCTGACGGTACCGGTATCATTTTTTCTACCGGTTGGGCTTTTCTCTCATCTGGCTGATCAAACGGGTCAGAGGCAACGCAGACATAGCGATCAGTGGCCCCACTAGTCATGACAAGATAACATTCTGCGGCCAACCTCTGATCTCCTCTAACGGTGAAAACTCCATCCCACGATGGATACTTCAACTTCAAGTGTCGCTAGGATATGACCGCCCCAAAGGCATTAAGAAAAGGCCGTCCTAAGATCTCGTTGTACGGTAAATTGAGATCTACTACCATGAAAAGCTGCTCCACAGTTCTCTTCCCACTATCCTCCAAAAAGAATACATGAAAATGTGTCACCCCTACTACGGGGATAGGAATCCCGTCAACCCCTATGATGGGTTTAGGGCACGATATCAACTCGGATTCATGGCGACCCATCACCTTGTATGCCTTATATGACAGAAGATTAACTGCGCTATCGTTATCTACCAAAGTCCTTGCGACCCGGTAGCCCCCTACGACCGTTGTTGTGACCATAGCATCGTTCTGAGGGTATACGACCCCCATTTCATCCTCCTCTAAGAATGAGATTACCATGCGATCTAGCATGTCGAACCCCATACCTTCTTTCAAGGATTCTTCTCTCTTTCTCTTTTCTCCAACTAAGGATCCCTCGTCCTCACTTGCCGGAGCGCTAGTAGATCCTTTTAGGCTCTCAGCCCCACCTGCTATTAATGAGATTAACGGGAAATCCACCATAGCTGCCGCGGCAACCTCCTTGGACTTGTCCCTTCTCCGGTCGGTAACGGGTATCTCCGTAGACTCCTTATTCATCATTTCTTCCCTATTGGTTTCCCGTCGCCTTTCTATTTCCTGATGACGTCCCAGGGTTGCAGTTTCTCCCCAATAGCCATCTTCCGTCAGTCTTTCAATTGCTAGTTTCAACGCCTGGCATCGCTCAGTGTCATGTCCGTTTGCTTTGTGGAAACGGCAATACTGATCCTTCCGTCTCCCCAAGTCCATTCCAGGTCTATGACTTGGGTACTTGATTGGCAATCCTTTCCGCTCAATGATAGCCAGTATCTCCGCCCTGGATAGCAACAATGACGAAGATCCCCGCTCCACTTTGCCCCCTGCCTTCTTTGAGGAATACTCTTTACGAGTCTTCTCCTCATTCTTTTTTATCGGGGGTGACACTTCCCGTTCCCGCTTCTTTCGCTGGTAATCAACTTCTTCCATCCTGGCGAAATTGCTCTCCCAGATGCGCAAAAGATCTAACGTTGCTGGGGGATCGACCAACAGCGTATCTTCCAACTTGTCGTAACTACAGTTCCTCTTCATTGCTTCTACCGCGATTTCAACGGTGACATCCGTCATCACAGCCATCTCCACATTGAACTGTTCCAAGTAAGCCTTCAGGGATTCCCCCTTCTTTCTTCTTATGTCAAATAAATCCACCGAAGATTTCTTAAGGGGAATCGAGGTACTAAACCGACTACGGAATAGCTCTTCTAAGGTGGGAAACGCGTCTATGGATCCAACTGCTAATCCCTCAAACCATTTCCTAGCTGCTCCAGTGAGTGTGAGGACGAAAAGCTGACACAAAGCTTCATCTCTTCACGTCTGAATCTTCACAAAATCTTTCACTCTGCTAAGGTGAGTAACGGGATCCTTTGTCCCATCGTACTGCTCCGTGGGTAGCTTAATCCTTCGGATAACTTGATGCTGTCGAACCCTGTGGCTCAATGGATGCCTAGGATTATCATCCTTCTCCCTCCGTCGAGCCGAGGTGGCTGATGGAGAACCTCGACGCGGTTCCCTCTCATGCTTACTGCGCGGACCCCGCACGGACCGATTTTTGGGTAGCGACCTGTCCCGACTCCGCCTATCTTCTGATTCCCTAGCTCTTCGATGGGATCGCCCTCTTGCCAAACTATGTTCAATTTCCTGGTCATCTTCCCTTTCAAAATTTTCCATGTGTCCTTCTTCCCTTCTTGGAACCATTTCCGACTGCACCCTCTGAGGGACAGGCGGGCTCCTTCCCATCTCAGGAGTGAATGGTGGCGGCGGAGGAAGCGGTTGCGACACCTGAGGCAGCGAGGCGAACGGATTCAGAGTGACTTGTGGTGTTGAGAAATTCGACAATGGATGGGAATATGTCCTTGGCTGCCCCGCTAGGTTTGATAACAACAACATCATCTCATCCATTCTCTGATGCAGCACGGCTACAGAACCTTCCGTTGCCACTACCGGGCTCCTGCTGATGCTTGACCCAGGTAATAGGGAATTTGATATATTCGTATTGTTTCCTGGTGTTTGGAGAAAATCCAAATGCCTGTAGAGTGGCGGAGCGCTGCCCAGGTTGGGCAAGGTTAACGACTGCGTCCCTACAGGAATTTCCTGCCCAGTCATGAGAGGAGATGTGGTGATTCCAGAAACTTGAGGTTCTGAAGTCATCTCGAGCAAGTGCCAGGAAATTCCTTAGGTATATGTAAAAAAGAGTTTGGATGATCAAGGTCTTCTCACTCAATGATCCAAGCTCTCAACGAAAGCACCAAATGATAATATACGATTAGAGGTATGCCCTTTTAGGTAATTGTATCCCTGTTTGTCCTTCAAGTCCGCTCCAAGTATCCTGCAATGCGCCGGAGGAGGTCTCCGGCGTAAACTCTCCAACGATAAAGTCAGTATGCTATGCAAGTCTTAAGAGCTTAAGGATAATATCGGTCTATATGCCCGTGTGTGTACGTGTGTATTACCTGGCCTTATTGTGCTATTTATAAGTCATACCTGACGACCGTTACAATGGCATCAATATAGCAATCAATCGCCATTAAAGGTTGCAATAACTCAGTCTGCAACGTGCGTAACGGTCCACTTCCGACCGTTACGAGCCAGTAACTGATGTTATTATAGCAACCGGTGCCCAGACACCGTTAGCTCTACAATGATCTCCTGGACATAACCAATCTCCTTCTACCGATACCCGTTATAGCTAGGTACCGTTAGTCCTTGCGACTACCCGGTATCCCTCTCTACCGGTACCCTTTATCAACATATCTTAACTGTGCCTACGTGGCCAGTCCACTGATCAATACTTCCACAGGGAAAAGACCCCTTTACCCTTGGGATTTATCCACTGGTCAATACTTCTTTCTCTGTGTATATTTTGAGGCAAACTCCTTAGAAATAGGAAGATCTTAAGTAAATCTTTGTCTATAGACCTCTCCATATACATGAAATGGAAAGATGAGTTATTTAGGTGCACCTCCCATAAAAAAGAAGTTATTAGGTGCAATAAACATTATATATATATTCTTTTTTTTTTTTAAACCATACGGTAACTCGGTCATTACATTAGGTATCGATTACTCCGGACTTAAATTGGGTAAGATCCTAAAGGGCGTTAAAACTCCCCCTCACAAATTTTAACATAATTACAAACTTAGAACTTAAACATAAGACCTCAAGTAAAACAATATATATCCCTAGTGGGGTTAATCAATAACATAAGGGGAAACAGTATATATATCCCCTAAGAACTAACAACTATATGACTTGCATGCACCATTACTTTTTCTCTCTTTTCCTAGATTCGAACTCAAATTTCTATTTATATCTTTATTACTAATAAAACAATCAATAATCTGTATAATCATTGGCTAACCATTTGTAAATCCTTTTAGTATTTCTTACTTTAAACAAATACTGTTCATAATAAAATAGAAAAAAATAATAAAAGTACATGAAATAGGAAAAAAATCCTTTAATTTATAAAAATTGAAAATTAATTAATAAATTTAGCAAAATATTTTTGATAGTCTGATACATATTGGTACATCAAAAAATTCATTAAATTATCACAAGCGTAAGTAATGGTTACATAAAAATCACAATTTTTCGGTCAAAATTTGAACAAAGGGGTGTTGATTGCCTGTGATTTCAGAAAGTGAGAAGAGGTTTTTACTTTTCGAAAATATATAATTCCGAGGTAATATACTATTTTCTCATAATTTAAATGATATGTTGATATGTTGATTTGAGTATGCCCAAAAATCTTAGCTTAGCTAGCGCATACCTTTTTCCTATAAGGTTGGTAATAGTTCTTAAGGTGAAAAACAAAATTTCAAGATTTTAAGTCTCTATTGTAATAAAAGTATAAAAATAAATTTAAGAAAAAAATACAAACATAATTCTTGATGGGTTTGTCTTATTCTATCACCAAGTTCAACCTCAATGCAACAAAAAATTATAGCGTAATCCCGAAATGCAAACTCGCTATTTACTCCATATTCACATAAATTAAAACCCCACAAGAATCTCATATTTATGGAAAAACTAACATTACTCAATTAATAGTTCGTAATTTCTCAATATTTTTTATTTATTTAAGCCAACAAACAATATGAATTTAATGGAATTTACAATATGTATTGTTGTTAAACATTTCTCAACTCCATCATCAAATCATTAATTTTATTGGTTCTCCAACTTTAACTTTAAAAAATAACTAATTTCAAATGGATGGATTATCTATTAATTTGGTAATTAATAATTCTTGGGTAAAGAAAGTAAAGTAAAACAAAGAACCCTTTTATTTTGATTAATTATTATTTGGCTTCTTTATTTGATAATCATTATTTGGCTATGTTGGAAGAGAAAGGTACGTAGTTAATATCCTCAACCAATTTGTAAATGAGTATGTAATTTATTAATTGTTTTGTAGTAAAAATACTAGTAGAGAATAAGATGGAAGTTTGAATTCCACCTTTGTTTCTAAAAAAAGAAATGAAAAAGAAACTGTTATGGTAATAAAGTACAATATAATATGACTTACTACTTTTATTTATAAAAAAGTTGAAGTTAATATAGTGAAAATATAATGAAGCGAATTAAAATGATTTCCAACCCTCCTCAACCCAGGAATGTAATTTGCAAACAAAGAGACTCAAATTTAAAACGTTATTATCCATGTTTTGTAAAAAAGTACCGTTGAGTTACATAATTATTGCTATTATGCTTATAAGAGGTTAAATAATCACAAATCACCTTCTTATTTTTTATTTTTCTGCACTTTCATAGTCGGAAACAGTGGAAACAATGGTTTGGTCATCACTTAACAGCCTAGCTAGACAGACAAGCTGATTCCGTTTGGATGAGACAAGTCTTATAAGAAAGGTCAGTCATTAATTTGCATGACGCCACAGTGAATTATGTATGGGAAACCACCAAAGCACGAAATAGCAGAAGTTTAGGTAGCGTTTGGTTCACGGAATGCTACTTTCCTCATTGAAATTACTCTCCCGGGAAAGTGATACTTGGGAGAGTGATTGAGGGGAATGCCAATTTTTTGTGTTTGGTTAAGATTTAAAATTCCTGGGAAAGTAACATTATTGTGTTTGTTTTGTACTTGGGAATCCTCAAGGAAAGTAAAAAAAGAGACTATTTTATCCTTTTGTTAGGTATTTTTTGTTATCTTGTTAGGTGTCTAATTATTCTTTTTTATATATATTGTGTTACACAATTTTCTATAAACACGTTAGACTTTCTCTCTATTTAATTATCTATTTTTCAATAATTAAAATATCAAATGAGTTTGTTTTATGACTATGGTTTTTTTGCAGGTTAAAGAACATGACAAATGACATAATCTTCGTATTAGAGTCTTTGAAAATTATAGCAAAGTATGACACATATTGTTCTAGCAATGCGAAAAAAACATAATTGCAACAATAGACAAATCTAGGATATGGATTTCTTGGATGATTTATTCCTGTTTCTAACCGTATTTTCTTCTACATATTATTATTTACATCATTACTATGTATTTTTTATGTGATTATTATAATTTTGATGTAATTAATATAATTTTGATGTATTTATTATAATTTTTATGTAATTAATTATAATTTTTGTGTAATTAATATAATTTTTGTGTAATTAATATAATTTGGCGAAGTTTTAGAAAATAGAGAAGGAAGAAGATGTAATTATAATTACTTTCCCTGTAGAGGGGAATCACTCTCCCCATCCCCTAGCCAAGGAATCACTTACCTCCATTTTTGGGAAAATCAAGACAGTCAAGGAAAGTTAGATTCCGGGGGAGAGTGATTCCTTGTCGCAACCAAACGCAATAAGATTTGATTTGTTGAGGATATATGATTTCCAATATTATTTATTTTAGGAAAAGCAGAAAATGGATATATAATTACTTGAAGCTTAATTTCATGCAGTAGTTTGTGATCATATATATATATATATATATATATGAATGGATTTGGGGCATTCATTTTTTCATATAGTTTTATTTATTTATTTATTTTTCATTCACAAACCAACAAGAAAAAGAAAAAGAAAATATTATCATATATTTATGTATATATCAAGTGACATGACATGACATCAAAGGTACAATATATATTAAAAGTTCAGTTTAAGTAATTAATTATATATGTAGAAGAGAAAAAGAGGAGGAAGTGAAGCATATATGCATGAAATTAAGTCTATACATATAACATTAAATCGAGTTAGTAATAGAAGAAAATGGTTAATCATATTGATTTGGAACATCAATCAGAAAAACTTATGAAAAGGAAAAAAAAAGTTGGAAAATAATTAATAAAGAGATGTATTGTTATAACTATTATTATTATTATAAGTGTATGTACCTTGAATGAGTGGAGTAGTCATAGAGTTTTCCTTTGGTGGAGATGACAATCAAAGCCAGCTCAGCATCATAGAGAACAGAGATCTCATGAGCTTTCTTGAGCAAACCAGTCCTTCTCTTCGAGAATGTCACCTGCCTGCTGATCTTGTTCTCGATCCGCTTCAGTTCAACCCTATCTCTCCCCATTCCTCCTCCTCCTCTTCTTCTTCCTCTTCTTCTTCAATTCAAGAAAAGACAAACCCTAGCTAGAAACTTAGATATAAGCTAAATAAATTTTGGTTGGAAGATTATCTGCTGGCAAGAGAAGAAACATATATATGGATGGATGGGAAAACAAACAAGAGGATAATAGTAAGAAAAAGAATAAATTAACAAGAGTATTAGCTAATATAGTAAGGTATTGTGGACAGGTTTCTAATTTTGTGCTGTGGAGAGTTTTTCTTGCTAGACTAGGCAAAAAGCCTAAAGATAAACAGTTTGGTTTGAGTAATAATGGGGAAATACAAAAGAACATTATTGGAAATTAAGATATTCATAGATACCTACTGACGTAAAAAAGGAAAAAAAGAATAGAATTTGAATGAGATTAGTTTCAGTTGAGAGAACACTCGAGATAAAATATAAAAAATAAAAAAAGAAAAAAGAAAGAATTCAATATAAGATTGAAGAGAAATGGTAAAGTGTGAACCACATGTATCTTTAAAATTTATTAAATCAGAACTAATTATAAATATTTATAACAAACTAATACATTAAAGATATTAATTAACTAACATTTGTTTCCTTAAATAAAAAGTCACATGTTCAATTCCCGTGAATGAAAAAATTATTTATTAGGAACAATTTATTTCTTAATAAGCAAACTTGGTATGAATAAAATTAGATCGGATTTTAGAATACTTAAAATACCTACCATTGAGACCTCAAAAAGATATTTGCTAATTTGTAAAATGGTTGATAAAGAGATTTTGAAATTTATAATGTTATCTTTTTTTTAAGAGAAATAAGTTGAAACTTGAAAGTGGTTTTGGGTTGAGGGGACGGTATTGGAAAAGCAGGGGTGGAATTGGAGGAAATATCGTATCGTGGTGTAATTTGGCCATGGGCCTGGAAAATAGGGTTGTGTCTCAATTTAAGGAGAAATTATTGGGTGTTCCGGGGATGCCAACTCAAAAGTGAAAGTTGGCATACCTTGACAAATAACAGAGTGACACTTGTATATTTTGTGTACATGTCATTGAAGATTGTTTTTTCCTCCTTTCCTTCTCTCCTTCTCTTCTCGCAACAACAAACAAGGAAATAACCCAATCACAGACCCTCGTCGGCCATCTCCCACCGCCGACCAGCCACACCCACAGACAGACCCTCACCGGCCTCAATCTCTCGCCTCCGACCAGACCCTCACCGGCCTCAATCTCTCGCCTCTGACCACCATCTCCTCATCCTCGCCGAAACACTCTCATCTCCCTCAATCGTCGCCGACCAGCACCACCATCGTCGCCAGCCATACCACCACTATCTCTCTCCGCAGCCACGCTCCTCCTCCGTCGCCATCACCGCCATCTCTATCACTGCTTCTTCTCCCTCTCCTTCACCTAACCCAAAAATCCAAAACCAATTTAATCACCCATCATAAATCCAACATCATCATTATCCATACCAAATCACCGTCGAGAGCTTTAATTCCAATCCCACCAGTCACCACCCGTCTCCGATTCAACCCAAACAACCACCAATCCACCGAACGACCCATCACCATCGTCCAACCTCAACCATTTATGTTCATCCACATCCACCACCGTCAAACCCGATCACCAAAACCACCAAATCCCAGCCACCTCCATACCCAACTCATAAATCAATCCCGAACAAACCTCTACTGTACCGATTCAAACCCTAATGTCACCGTCTCGATTCAATTCCCGGCCCAAATCGACCCATCACCAGCCTCACCGTGTCTCTGTTGGTTCCGATTCTACCTTCACCGCCGCCTCTTCTATGTTCTTCTTGTCTGAACCATAGAAGAAAGAAGAAAGAAAGATTAGAAAAGAGAGAGGTTGCGGCCCAAGAAAAAAAAGTTTTAATGTTTATCTGATGTGGGAAAAGACTAGACACATGTATATTAATTACTGGGTGGGTATGCCAACTTTCAATTTTGAGTTGGCATCCCTG
Source organism: Viola odorata (assembly GCA_963691705.1). Taxonomy (NCBI): domain Eukaryota; kingdom Viridiplantae; phylum Streptophyta; class Magnoliopsida; order Malpighiales; family Violaceae; genus Viola; species Viola odorata. The sequence goes on from OY829541.1 coordinate 37,673,323, forward strand.
GAATACACAATCGAGCTGTCGCTGTCATTTTATTGCATTATTGACGATGCTTTCTTTTCTTTCTTTCTTCCTTCCGGTTGGTGCACTCCACTCCACTCTTCCTCTACTTAGTTCACCATTCACCATTATTTGTTTCTTTATTTTTTTCATCTTTATCCTTAATATCATTCAAATTTAAAAGAAAAGATATTTTTAATATAATATTTGCTTTTTCCAAACTCTAAATTACTCCCTCTGTCCACAAATATTTTGGATCCAAAATTTTATTAAAAATTAATAGACGTTTCGCGCTTTCTAATGTGTAATTTTTTGTCTTTTACTTTCTTGTCACTGCTTTTAAAGAATTTGTTGAAATTAGAGAGTCAAACTATTCACACTTACCTATTGTTCATTCGACTAAGAGCCAAACAAGGCCATAAAAACAAATACTCCCTCTGTCTTTTAATAACTGTCGCTTTTCTACGGATTCTTACTATTCATAATACTTGTTATTTTATCTTTTTCGAGGTATATATTTTATGCAAATGACAAACAAAAATTATGGATCAATCCAATTTGATGATGGTGTGGTAATTTGAATAGAAATTAGAAAAAAGAATGAAACAATATGGAATAAAATAAGATCAAAGATCATTGTTTTCAATTTTCTACTATTCTAAAATGTCTGTTATTAAAGGACAGAGAGAGTATTAATTAAGGATGCGTTTAATTCTTGGAATGTGAGCGAATAATAGGTCAGGAATGTTAACTAGATTCCTAACATTACTATACTTGGTACGTCTTAGCATGTTACATTCCAGAGAATGTCATTCTCATTTTAAAACCTTTAATGAGAAAAAAATCTAAGTTGATATTGAGCTCTAGTATAGAGGGCAAATGACTCATCCCATGCACTTAGAAGGACTCTCAATATCTTATCAACCATTTCCTCTTTTGTCATCACTTTGCCAAAATTGCCTATAGCATTTACTAGTTTTTGAAACCCAATGCTTAACTCATAGACTCATCACTTTCCATGACAAAGAGTTCATACTCATGCATTAAAGCATTGAGCCTAACATCTTTGACTTGAGAAATTCCCTTACGAGCAATAGCAAGTGCATTCCAAATCTCTTGAGAGGTTTGACAAGTACTTATCCTATTGAACTCACTAGGGGAGAGTCCACAATATAAAATATTCTTGCACTTGTTTTCTACCATCTTCCTCTTCTTGTGTTCGTCGGACCACTTGTCATAGGGTAGAGGCTTGGCCGGAATAGACAAAGTGACTTCTTCCATAGGTGTCATATACCCATTCTCTATGCAATTCACACATAATAGTCAAGAGACCCAATGAATGCCTTCATCTTGGTCTTCCAATGTCCATCATCTCGACTATTGAAGAAATGTGGTTTGTTGAGTGGTACCATTGATTAGCCATTCTAGGTCTTTCACTTGAGACAATGAAGTCTTCTCCAAATGACCTTGGTCTGTTACCAATGAAAGAATGGTCTAGAGGGTGAATAGGCCACGAAATGAATTAATTCGACTCTCACACATTTTTCACAAATACTTGGTATGCATAATATAACAAAGGATATAAATTAAAGCAAAGGGAATGAAAAACTTTGCAAAGAGATTTATGGTGGTCCTTTACAGCCAGTAAGGTACATATACTACCTAGTGATTTTTTGTTTGATAAACCAATTCTTTATTAATAGTTATAAAGGCAAGAAAGATACAATATAGGAGTTAGACTCAACGGTGACAATACAAAATGAATCGGGCAAAATCAGGTTTAAGGATTAACAATCACAAAATAAGACCATCAAATTATAACCATGCCACAAATTCTGCGGTTCTCCTTACACCCCATTTAGCTAGGGTGTCTGGAACACTATTAACTCTTTTAAGAGTATGAACTATAGAGATCTTACAGAACTGGTCTTTCAGCAGCTTGATTCTTATGAACTCATTTGTGAACAACCATGATATGTTATCCTTTTTGTTAGTCCCATTAACGGTGTTGAGGGAGCCCGATTTAATAATAATTTGCTTGCAATTTATGAGCAGATTGGAAGCTGAGGTTTCCAAGGCTTTCCTAACACTGAAGACTTTAGCAGAGTTGTATTCAACATCGCCAACATAGCAAGAAAATAGACATATAACCTTGCCCTTGTTATCTCGAAGGATTTGGCCAACTTCTTATGGACTCAGTTTCCTGAGGGTCGACCCATCCACTTATAATTACAACTTATCACTAGCTACAAAAAGATTGAAGATAATGGTAAGAGGTTCGATCCATAGAGAATGGGCAAGACGTAAACTAGACAAAGACCATATATAAAATAAAATGGTAAAATGAACAAAAGAGGAGTTTTAAGTTTGAGAGTTAAAACTAATTAAACTAATTGCAGAATAAAGAAGAAATAAATAAGAGAAAGCTTTCCTAGCAAAGATGAATATCCAGTTACCATTTCAATTCAACCGATCATAGATTCAATAATATTAAATTCCTAACTTGTAGATGGGCTATAGAGACCAAGTACGCTTAGGTCTCCTACTTTCCTTCTTAAGAGAAGCAATTCCAAGGTACGGTTATAGAGGGCCTTGACAATCCAATAACCCTTAAGGTACGCTTATAGGGATTTAACCAAACTTGCCATGAAGTGGAGGAAAGACGCATCTAGGGCAAGATAAATAGTATGCTCGAAGCCTTTAACCGTAATTAGTTATTTACTCTAATCAGATTGGACCAACGACTTGATGACTCTAAGTTAGGTGTCTACTCTGTCAAACAACTTCGTATAGTGGCTATGCTATATAAATGACAGTAACAGCGTGGCCAAGACATAGATTGATCAGACTATAAATCAAACACAAGCAATATTGACGTTTAAATAAAAAAAAAGTAAATACAAGAACAAGAATATATTAAGCACAATCTAATCTCATGGTTGAATGAATAAAAAATCTTCAATTGTCTTTACTAAGAAATCAGAATTAGTTCCACAAAGAAAGCATAAACAAAAATATAAAAGAAGAGGAAGAAGAAGAGAAGAAGAAGAGAGCTGAATGCAATAGCTCTCCAAAGCAGCTACATGACTCGTCAAAAGTTGGAGAAGAAGAAGAAAAGAACACTAAGTGAAACATATTACAAAACCTTAAAAGTCTATATATATATATATATAGTAAAATCTAGAAGTCCTACATCTAATTGAACTAGGTATGTAATTAATGCTCCTTGATGAGCTGGACACGTGAGAGAAGAAACCGCAACTGCATTGGACTTTGTATAATCGGACTTTCCATAACCGGATTGGACTTCCAGCGTTGGCGGAAATTCACGACGAGGGCAAGACAACAACTTTCTCATCAAAATCCAACTAATAACGCGCAATTCCACAAAAACTCCCTTTCATGCCCTTATCTGTCATCCTTAATAGGCAGAAAAGAGAGATTAAATCATATATAAAATACACATTATCAAATAGCCCCACACTACTCCAATGCTTGCCTTCAAGCATTGCACCAGATCAAAGACAAAACAATTTCCCCATCAAAAGTATGCTAAGACAATCCATGCAAGGAAGAAACTGTTATTCGTTTTCAACTATACAAACAGACCTGGTACAAGCCTAAATGAGCATCTGCATCTTGCCCAAGAGAGAACAACCTCAAGGATAAGACTTTCCCACAACCTGCAATCATAAGCAATCCTCACCAGATATGTGTTGGCACTCTTCACTCTTCACTCTAATACTAGGCTAAGTGTTTACACTCGATCAATGCAACATACATAGCACGTATTAGTCTTTCAATATCAATCCGAGTGAAAGATACACACGTATGGGCATTAAAATGATCAAGAGGACTTTCAAAAATGTGGGAAGGGTAAAGTGGAGAAGGTAAGAAACTGGAAAATCAAATAGAAGAGGAGAAAAGAGTGATTAGAAGAAGAAGAAATCCTTAGTAAACCGAAGAAGGAAATAGTAAGGAGCACCTAATCGTGGCAGAATACAACTAGGGCAAGGAACAAAACTTCTTTATATTTTGCTAGAAAGATATCTTCTTAGGATCAACAAATCTTCAATGTTAGCTCTGAATCCTCTTCTGTACTTGCTTCTACCATTTCCTTTTTCTTTTTCTTGTGTTCTTTTGTATTTTTTCTTTTCTTTTTCATAACACTTTCTCTTGTGTTCTTTTGTATTTTGTCTTTTCTTTTCAAGGCAATGCAAACACAAGCTTCTCTCTCTTTTCTTTTCAAGGCAATGCAAACACAAGCTTCTCTCTTTTTCTCTTTGTTCTAGTCAGCACAATACCTTTGCATCCTCACTCCTCATTGTTTTATTTCCAGCTCAGCCCTTCATCAATATTTAAAAACTCTTTTTCCCTCTCAATCATGACAAAACAAATACATTCTCAACTTCAAGCTAACAACCAAACAAGCACTACTTACTAGTTGTTTACTAAGGAGAGATTTAGTTCAATAAAGGAGACGTCTCAAGATGGGATTAAAGGTGCAGAATGGGGAACAAAAGATGATGTCGAGGGCAAGCTGAGAAAGGCTCAAACAAATCAAGAAAAAGCAAGTCCATTATCATTTCACTACTATCCCATGTCTAATTGTGTATGTACCAAGGATATTATGCAAGGCTAATAACATTAGTCATGTATTGCACTCGGTCAAAGAAATGTGGCAAGAAAGCTCAAAAAATCTGAAAAGGTCATATGATTACTTATGATCATGGGAAAGTCGTGGATATAAGAGCAAATAGGTAAGTCCGTGAATATCATACAGTTTTAACAAATGCTCAAGAATATCCATGATGTAAGGCGTACTCAATCAAGAAAAGTTTTGAAAATATGAGGGTAGTGCGGATTTTCATCAAGCAAAGCAATATTTACAACCAAAAAGTTCAAGAAGTCCTAAAAATTCTTAAAGAAAAGCGAAAAAGTTGCCCAAAAAAACAATACAATAAAAGTGTCCCCTCCCCTACACTAAGTAACACATTGTCCTCAATGTGAAAAAAGGACCGCACAAGGGCTAAAACTAAAAATGAAAAAGCAGAAAAAAGAAAGGAACTACTCGGGATAGATGCAGCGAGAGCAGGAAGGTTGTTCAATCAATAGCTGACAGGAGGAGGATTCCTCTACGCCCGCTGAGTAGCAATGAACTGTAGTAAAGGTAGAATGGATGCAAAGAGCTCATTGTTGTGAACTAACGCTCTATCTCTAGGAGAGTTCTCAGAATTCTCTTGGTCCTGGGCAAAACGTGGTGGCTAGAGTTGGACCAATGAGTTCAAGAAACTTGAACTTGCCTCTATGCTTTCCCCCGCAAAAATGTGCTTAACTATTGATGTTCCCCAACACTTTCTTCTTGTAGTCATTGTGTTGCTTTCCCAAGCTAGAAAGCCTCACTGCATCTCAAGAGTATGATTGATGCACTCCTTCTATCTGACTGAAATAAATAGGGAATTAAATAAAAAGTTCAGAGGAAAAGATATCCCAAAATCCTAAACAAAAAAATAATAATTAAAGATCTAGAAAAAAGGACGTGGGTTGCTTCCCATGAAGCGTCATTATTTATAGTCCTAGGTTTGACTTTCTAAGCTTCACTCTATCAATCAATTCTACTAAATGCTTTCCATGCACTTAGTTTGATGTGACTTATCACATGAAATGGATGGTCTTCTAGCAAAGCATTCTACAAGTAACCATGGCATTATTCAAACTATAATTTAGGTTCTTGAAAAAACAAAGAGGAAAAACTTATTATGAGTGAAGGGTGATTCAAGAAAAGGAACAATGTAATCAATAAGTTTGAGAATCTCTCTTTTACACATAACGATATTGAAAATCAAAATCCTCAATTATTTCTTTGTTAATCTCTCTTAAATTCTCCTTTGGCTCAATACAGTGAAAAGTCTCCAAAACCTTAATCTCCCGTCCCACTAAAGTGTCAGAATAATTATAGAGTTGATCTGTTGATTTGTATGGACAACAACTTTGACCTCTAATTCTGGACTTGTGTCTTGGGCAAGACAGATGTCGGAATAATCTGGCAGATTTGTGTTACTGAATAATTTGACCTCACTGACTTTGTACTCCATGTTGGCTTCTGGCTTTAAAGGCAAGCATCCTTGATTCATCAATTCCAACTGCTCTTCCTTAGGCATAGAAAGGTCCTAAATCCTTTTAGATTCAGCAACTGTCAAATCCTTTCTAGACACAAAATCCAATTCATTAGTAGCATCAAATTCAAGTTCTGCATGTGCTAAAGGATTAATGACCTTGACACTGTATACATGAGAAACATCCATTGGGTATGGTGTCGGACATATTGGAGTGCTAGGATGATTTTGGATCTGAGCAAGGTGAGGTAGTTGGACTAAAACCTTGGGTTATGGTGTGGTCTATTGGGCAAGCTCTAACTTCATCTTATGTGACAGTTCTGTGTCTTGGTCATGAACAACACTAGAACGGTTAGTCAGAGTTGTACCACTCCTCAACGAGGCATTACTAACATTGTACACAAGGTGGGGTAAAGCTTGTGGAGTTGGAGGCAATCGTTGTTGCTGCATATATTCTTGGAGACTTGGGCATACATTGGCGAGGTGATCCACTTGATTGAAAAACACTTGAGTCTCAACTTTTGGTGTTTTACCTACAAACATTTCAAGAAGAAGGGTTGTTTCAGAAAGTTTAGACTCACTAGAAGTAACTCTTACCTCGCTTGCAGGAATGACTCAATTAGTTGTGACGATCGTTGTTAGTCATGGTTTCAATCATGGCTCCTCGACTAGCAACATCCACTCTACCTTGGTCGCTCTGTAGCATGCCATCATAAAAATATAAAATCAGGGATGCTTCTGTTATTCCATGAGGTGGGTATAACAGTTGCAATATCTGGAATCTCTTATAGTATTGATCGAGGTTCTCATCATCTTTCTGTTGAATTACCACTAACTCCTTCTATAAAGAGCTTGCCTTGCTAGTTAGAAAGTACTCGGCCAGGATTTCCCTAGACATATCATCCCAACTCCGAATGGATCCTATGGAAAGGTTAAAGAACCATATCTTGGCATCCCCTTGCAAAGACTATGGAAATGCTCTAAGTTTGGCATGAAGGATGTCCACCTCTTGAGGTTTCATCGAATCGCAGACCCAAGAAAATTCTTGAAGGTAGTCATAGGGGTTTTCACTAGTGAGACCATAAAACTTGGGCAGGTGATGTATGGTACTTGACTTGATCATCCAATCATGCGCAACTTGTAAGTAGTCAATTCACAGTGGTGTTTTCTATTCATACACAACAGTTAAATCCCTAATGCTTTTATGGTCGTCGACTTCTGCTATTTCCTTTGGATGGACAATCACTTGTTCATTCGCATCTTAGGCAAGACAAGGCATGACTAGTTTAAAGAGAGAAATCAAAAGAGAGTTTCCTTTTTATTCCTGGGGATCTGTTTCTTCTTCTTCAAGCCTGGTTATAAACATAAAAAATCTAAATAAGTACAATAAAAATTGTACAATAATAAAGAAAAATCTAGACTTCGTCTTGGTTATGACATAAACTATTCACCGACAACGACACCAAAATTTGATCGGTTGTCGAAGCTGTAAAAAATAATTACAACTTATCACTAGCTACAAAAAAGATTAAAGATAATGGTAATAGGTTCGATCCATAGAGAATGGGCAAGACGTAAACTAGACAAAGACCAAATATAAAATAAAACAGTAAAATGAACAAAAGGAGGGTTTTGAGTTTAAGAATTAAAACTAATTAAACTAATTGCAGAATAAAGAAGAATATCCAATTATGATTTCAATTCAACCAATCATAGATTCAATAATATTCAATTCCTAACTTGTAGATGCACGCTATAGAGACTAGGTACACTTAGGTCTTCTACTTTCCTTCTTAAGAGAAGTAACTCCAAGGTACGCTTATGGAGAGGCCTTGATAGTCCAATAACCCCTAAGATGCGATTATAAGGATTTAACCAAACTGCCCATAAAGTGGACTAAATACGCATCTAGGGCAAGACAAACAGTAATTTGAGAGGTTGTTGAAGCCACAAAAAAAAAAACCTATCGCCTAATGCACAAGATTAATTATGTATAGTGGTAACATGGTCGAATTCAAGGACTAGGGTGAAACGCTTACTTCCGCGTGACTAAGACTAAAAAACTGAAATAAGTGCGACAAGGGGGGGTTTTGAGTGTGTGATGAATAAACTACTAATGAAATAACTAAAAGCAAAGTAAATAACAAGATGAAATCAAGGGGGAAGGCTTCCTAGTAAAGATCTATCTCCGGTTGCAGCTATGGTCAATTGATCATTGGTGCAAAGGTATTTTATTCCTAGTTCATAGGTGTGTTATAGAGACTAGGTACGCTTAGGTCTCTTGCTTTCCTTCGTACGAAAAGCCACTCCAAGGTACACTTATGGAGAGGCCTTGATAGTTCGTCGTTCCCTAAGATACGCTTATAGGACTGCTATCCAGACTGCCCATGAATAGGAAGAACGATACACCTAGGGTAAGACACTCGGTATGCTTAGAGTCTTTAACCCTAAGTGGTTACTTACTCAAGTTGGATCAGACAAGTTGCCTACTCTACTGAGTAATTTCGTATAGTGGCTAGACTACAAGGAATTCTAATTAACCTTAAGTGAATTGACAAGAATGTAGTAAATAATCAAATATGAACAAAGGGATTTATTAAGACCGTTTCAACCTTACAACTAACCTACACAACCTTCGATGACCTTTACTAAGAAAGAGAGATTTAGCTACTCATGCTCATAATTAAGCAAACAAAAGATAAATGAAAGTAAAACATAAATATCATAAAAGAGAAAGGGAGGAGAAGGAGACAATGCATAACCGCAGCTCTCCAATGTTGGTCGGAACTGGAGTTCTAGAATTAGGGCTACAAACGCCAAAATTAAAAGTAATATGCTAAAGGAGTTCTAGGTCTAATAGGACTGGGTCTGCATTAATTACGCCTTTGCTAATCTCGAAACAAGGGAAGGAAGTCGGCGAATCTATCGAATTTCCTCTTTTGGATTTTCCTTTTCTGCCTCAGACTCCTCAGCGTCTGCGAATGGTAAGCAGTGAGGGAATGACGCTCGTTTCTCCTCAGAATCCAGCTGGTAGCATGCTCTCCTGTGAAATCTCCTCAAACATCCACATCTACAAAATAGAAAGTAAAAAGACATTAATCAGTAGCATTAGGATCAAGAGTGGGCAAGAAAGAGAAGAAAAAATGCATATAAAAGACATGTTATCAATGCTCTAATCAGATTGGACCAACGACTTGATGACTCTAAGTTAGGTGTCTACTCTATTAAACAACTTTGTATAATGGCTAGGCTATAAGAATAACAGTAACAGCTTGCGCAGGACATAGATTGATCAGACTATAAATCAAACACAAGCAATATTGATGTTTAAATAATAAATAAGTAAATACAAGCACAATAATATATTAAGCACAATCTGATCTCACGGTTGATTAAATAAAAAACCTTCAGTTGTCTTTACTAGGAAATCAAAATTAGTTCCACAAAGAAAACATAAACAAAACTATAAAAGAAGAGGAAGATGAAGAGAAGAAGAGGAGAGCTGAACGCAACAACTCTCCAAAGCAGCTATATGACTCATCAAAAGTTGGAGGAGAAGAAGAAGTAAAAGAAAGCTAAGTGAAACCTGTTACAAAACCCTAAAATTATATATATATATAGTAAAATCTAGAAGTCCTACTTCTAATTGAACTAGGTATGTAATTAATGCTGCTTGATGAATTGGACACATGAGAGAATAAACCGCAACTCCATTGGACTTCCAACACTGGCAGAAATTCACGACAAAGGCAAGATAGAAACTTTCTCATCAAAATCCAGCTAATAGCGTGTAATTCCACAAAATATCCCTTTCATGCCCTTATCTACAAGTAGGAATGGAATGAATACTAATCAGTAGCATTTAAATCCATAATAGGCAGAAAAGAGAGATTAAATCATATATGGAATACATACTATCATGGATCCTAGGCCAAGCTTGAAAGAACTCGGGATTGTCTTGATTGGAAGCTTGGGACTTATTTAAGGTTTGGAAAAATGGTTATTTGATAGGCTGGGTTAGGAAGAGACGAGTTTAGTGATATTAGGGGTGGGCTTAGTAACAGGCTCAATTAAGGGTTGAAGCATAAAGTCTAAGACAATAAAGTAGTTGTCTAGAGAGTTGTCATCACCTTGGGAATAGGAGTGGGGGCTGCAAGGAACACTTTCCAACTCGTGGTGGTTGCGGGAAACACTTCCCAACTAATGTTTAGTACAAAGAGTATTTTCAATGTGCATGTTATTTCTAGGGACTGTGAAGAATCTTTGGACCTATCAAAATTCTGGTTGTTCTCAATATTTGGTCTGCCTCATTAATGCTACTTTGGGATCGTTTACCAATCTCATCTGGATCAGCAACTCCAATAAACTCTTGGTAGTGTTTGGTTGGCAGAATCAAGGAGGAAAGTGACTCGAGAATCTGAGATTCTGAGCTTTATTGCGTTTGGTTACGATAAGAAAAGTTGGACTCCCCAGAATCTAACCTTCGTTGATCCCTCTCACTTTCCAAAAAATGGGAGAAAATGATTCCTTGGCTAAGAGGGGGGGGGGAGTGATTCCCTGATCGCCCACCGAAAACGTCAAAAATAGAATGAGATTACAACTTGCAAACAATGGCAAGAGGATCGTCCACAAAGACTTCTTAGGTGTGTAGATTTTGTTTGACTTCCTCGCCATTGAAAGGTTTTTGGGTGGTTATGAAACTGGAAAATAAAAGACTTGAAATAAAGCAATTAATTACGACTTGGTTAAGAGCTTGGCCAAGATAAAATAACAGCGTTGAAAATTCAGAGGGTGGAGATCCCCGGTAAGGGCACCTGGTGAGCTACGTTCCTTACAATTTGATCATTGATTCAATGATGTTTACCTTCATTTTCATAGTACTGCTATAGAATGCAAGGACTCCTATACACTTCTACTTCCCTCCTCTTCAAATTCCCTAGCGGGTGCTCCCTACTAGACAATCCTAACCAAATAGTACCTTGTTGGGTAAAGGGTTTACTACTTTGGTTGATGGTATGAAGTGATCGGACGCAGCACAATCATCATCAAATGCACATGGGAAGACAGTACTTAACTCAATCTACCTCACAGTCGAGGCCCTAGGTTGTCAATCTGGTCTGAGTTATATTAATTATTTTCTCTAGCCTACGCGAGACTAGTTGTCTACTTTAGCCTATCCGATTTCGCTCGTCCTGGTCAAGGTTGACTGCAACTTTCAGGTTATAATGCAAGAGTGTTCAGTTCTAGATTTTAACAAGAAAGCAATTTATTAAAGTAGAAAATAAACATTTATAAAAATGAAGATTATTAGGAGTAGTTAGACCTCACAAATCATAGGAACATAGCTCAAATGACCCTTAACAAGAATGTGTGTTTAGCCGGATCTTGTCATAAAGAAAGATGATTTTATTATTTGTATAAAAGAGAATATATCTGTAAATTTCAAACTTGAAAAATCACAAAGCAAAGGCGTAAAAATAGCATAAAAATAGCATTTCAGAGGGAGAGAAAGAGAGTCCTCTTCGAGAAGGGTTTCTAATAGCTTTTAACATAAGTTGTCTTCTAATCCTACTCTAACTCTCTCTCTTTCAAAATAAAAGATACATGCAATATAAAAGATATTGTTCAAAAATTAAATAAACCAAATATTGTTCAAATCGAAAATCCAGATGATTCTCGTTGGTCATCATCTCTCAAATCTCGCTTTTATTGTAACCGCCTTCTTGTATCTTCGAGCTCTGCCTAAAGTCTCCTTCCGCAGTCCGTCTCCTTCGCGACTGTTTTGGCCAAGCCTGCGGCCAAGACAGTCTCGAATGTCTCATTTTTGCTCAGTAAGTGATGTTTCTCCTTTTTGTCCGCCTCCCTAAATTTCTGCACAAGTAAGGGAACTTTATTGATTTAAATGGTTTTACTGCTCAATTTATAAGTAGTTAAGTAGTAAAAATATAAGAATAAAGCATTCAATCGTTCCCCTATACAGGGAAAGTTAGTTTCTTTTTTAAATTACATATTTGTCCCCTCATACTAACATTATTCTAAAAAAGAGAAAAAAATTATCTCTTAGTTTTAGTTCCCATTTTTTTTACATTTTTTTGTATGTGTTATTTTTTTAGTTTAAGATTTTTTTAATATTTAATTTTTAAAGTTTTTTTCTAGAATTTCACCTTTTTTTTAAGTTTCAGATTCTTTTTTAGAGTTTTGTTACATTTTTAATTTTTAAAAAAAAAATTATAATACATTTTTTAAGTTGCAGATTATTTTTTAAATCTTTTTTAAGTTTGAGAAAAAATTCAAAAAAAAAAAAAAAACTCGTGGCATGTTGCATGGCATGCCACATGGGCAGAAAATCGTTATGTCATCACCCTCAGTCTGTACAGGGATTAAATTAAACTAAGTGTTATAATTTAGGGACCTGGTTAAATAATTTTATAATTTACGGACTATATTAAATAAAGTGTTATACTTTAGGGCTAAAAAATTATTTATTTTAATAAAGTTTGAAAGTATTTTATTTTATTTTTAAAAGAAGATTACATTATACCTTCAGCTCGATATGTTTTTCACCAGGTGGTGTAATTCAAGCATATCTTCTATTATTCGAAGGAGATTATTACGTACATTTGCCACCAGTGTGATTTTTTACCCTAGTAATATAATTCAAACATATTTACTATCCTCCTGAAAAGAAGATTACATTGCTATAATTTTTTAGGACTCTAATATGAAGGTGGCTTAAGGCACCCTCAGGTCCCTCAAGTTAATATTTTCATTTTTACCAATCCATTTTTCAAAAATTGTTCATTTTAGTCCCTTCTGTTAGATCCGTTAGCACTGCGAAGTCCCACCTGATGGAAAAGGACTTAACGGAGACAAACGTCCGTTAAGTCCCATTATTTTATTAATTTACCTGATACTAGCACTGTTCACGGGCCCCATTTGTCAGATTTTATATAATTTTCAAATTTTCCTTCCATTTTCTAAGAAATTAATTAAAATTACCAAAATAAAATTATCTTAACAAAATAAATGAAATTAGCTTAACAAAATTAAATTATCTTATTTAATTAAACTAAATAAACAAACTTAAACTAAATAGTAATTTAAATTACCATTCTTAATTAAACTAACTTAACAAAATTAAACTTACTAAATAATTTTTCCAAGAAATTAATTAAAATTACCAAAATAAAATTATCTTAACAAAATAAATAAATAAACTAACTTAACAAAATTAAACTTACTAAATGAAATTATCTTAACAAAATAAATGAAATTAGCTTAACTAATTGATTTTAATTACCAAATTAAACTAAATAAATAAACTTAAACTAAATAATTTTAATTACCATTCTTAATTGAACTAACTTAACAAACTTAAATTCTGTTAAGATAATTTCATTTAGTAAGTTTAATTTTGTTAAGTTAGTTTAATTAAGAATCGCATGGTAATTAAAATTATTTAGTTTAATTAAATAAGATAATTTAATTTTGTGAAGTTAGTTTAATTAAGAATGGTAATTAAAATTATTTAGTTTAAGTTTGTTTATTTAGTTTAATTTGGTAATTAAAATAAATTAGTTAAGATAATTTCATTTAGTAATTTTAATTTTGTTAAGTTAGTTTATTTATTTATTTTGTTAAGATAATTTTATGTTGGTAATTTTAATTAATTTCTTGGAAAAATTATTTAGTAAGTTTAATTTTGTTAATTTAGTTTAATTAAGAATGGTAATTAAAATTATTTAGTTTAAGTTTGTTTTTTTAGTTTAATTTGGTAATTAAAATTATTTAGTTAAGCTAATTTCATTTATTTTGTTAAGATAATTTCATTTAGTAAGTTTAATTTTGTTAAGTTAGTTTATTTATTTATTTTGTTAAGATAATTTTATTTTGGTAATTTTAATTAATTTCTTAGAAAATTGAAGAAAAATTTGAAAATTATATAAAATCTGACAAATGGGGCCCGTGAACAGTGCTAGTATCAGATAAATTAATAAAATAATGGGACTTAACGGACGTATGTCTCCGTTAAGTCCTTTTCCATCAAGTGGGACTTCGCAGTGCTAACGGATCTAACAGAAGGGACTAAAACGAACAATTTTTGAAAAATGGATTGATAAAAATGAAAATATTAACTGGAGGGACCTGAGGGTGCCTTAAGCCATATGAAGGTTATACCATTTGTCATATTCTTAACCTGCAAAAAATCATAGCCACAAAGCAAACTTACTAGTCAAAATAAATAGAAGAGCAAGGATATAGCACATATATTCTGAAGGTTAAATAAAGAAGGTTTATAAAGCTAAATTTCTTAATCCACCCGTCAGCCAACCCCTTGTAGTAATGAAAAATTTGAAAACTCATTTGATATTTTGACTGTTGAAAGATAGACAGCTAAATCGAGAGAAAGTCCATGATAAAGTATATATAGAAAAGAATAATTAGACGTCTACTATGAACAAAATAACAAAGACACAAATATAGAAAATGATAAACTAGTAATTTTCCTTACTTTCCTTTAGAATTCCCAAGTACAAAACAAACCACAAAAAAAATACTTTCCCGGGAATCTTAAATCCTAACCAAACAAAAAAAACTAGCATTCCCCCCTAATCACTCTTCCGGGAGAGTGATTCCGAGAGAAAAAGTAGTATTCTGTAAACCAAACGCTACCCTAAGGTAGACTCTGAGGAGGAAGATGACTTGGAGATGTAATCTTCACCATTCTTGTGTTTTATCCCTAATTCCTTGTAACTTTTGGAGGACTAAACTTCTAAGATCAATGTATCTAGGATTTCTAACCTTCATCGTGTGAGTTTATGGTTCACCAAAAAACCTAGCTTTTCCAAGGCTAAGCTAAAACCTTTACAACTATTTTTTTCAAGGTTCACTAGAAACCTTACTAGGCTTTATAACCAAGGCTCAAGTTTAAACCTTTCACAAGTTTTTTGCATTAAGCACAAGCTTATAACATATCACAAATCTAATCAAGGCTAGATTTAATCTTGTCCCTTTACAAGGAAACTACCCTTAACCCAAGAAGAATTATGACTCTTCTCAAACCTTCATAATATTGAAACCTAGATCTAACACAATTACATGGAATCTAAACAAGATATATAACAATTAATACTCCAACAAATGCAAACTAAGTTTCAAGAAGAAAGCAATTAATCAAGTGAAGCAATACTTTTTAGAAAAGAGAAAACATTTGAAAGCCTTACATTTGCATAAGAGAGTTTTGAAAATATGAATACAACTTTAGGGTTTGGATTCTTAAGTCTCTAAGGGTTTGAAAACTTGATATTTATAGGCTATAGAGTTTTTATGGCCATTTGACACAAAATTCTAGAGCTTCTAGGCAGTGTACTGTCCGGCAGAGTACGGTGCAGCGTCCTAGACTCATTTGAGGTGCAACGACTAGTTTTAGGCTTACGGGCGGTGTACTGCCCAGGGTGTGCAGTGTACCATCGTAACGATTTCTTTGCCCACCAAGCGCCATGCTTTCTTAATAAACAAGAAATTTAGACCGTTAGGACTCGAGGCCTTAGAGCCTTCACATGAGCACCCAAAGGCTTAAAGCTAGGTTTTTTTCCAAAATTCCAACGAGGGAGCTGTTTGCCCCACTGTGCATTACCCTCCTGGACCGCTGTTAATGAAAAATGCTCCAAAAATTATTTTCTTTGATCTTCTGAAAATCCGAAAAATGTACTCTAAAAATGTATTTTAATGCAATCCTTTTTTGGCTAATTTGCAACTAAATTAGACTACAAATTGAGATATCCAAAACTGAAAAAAAAATTCGCCCCTCGACCAAATAGACATAAAATCCTTTTAGATTATCGACATATTCGCAATATCGACATGCCACGTATCACTCACCATTGTAATTCCATATTGCTTCCGAAAAACCTCGCACCAGATTTTAGAATCCCCTTGCAGAACTCCCCTCAAAGTCAAAATGACATCTCACAACCCTTGAACTCAATTTAAATGAAAATATAAAATAAGATTTTTTTAAACATAACATAGACTACTCAATACAATTTAGATCATTATGAGAAATAAAAATAGAATGCAAAGTAAAAGAATTCTATTTTTTATTCTAGTAATAACGTCCAAGCTAGATCCAAAATTTCATTATCAGTTTCGATCCTAGTAGCTTTACTAGAAAAAAAAAAGTATTAGAATAACAAAAACAAAAGAAAAAAAGATTAGAATAAAAGGATAACGAAAAAAAATAAAAGAGTATCGAATTTAGTCCCATGATAGCTAGAATTTTCCTTGTGAAGAGATGAGAGATAATTAGTGGAATTGCTAAACGTGCTTAGCTATACTGAAGAATTAGAATGGTATATCCAGGTTAGTAATTTACTTATTTTGTCAAAATTAATCTTAAATAATTAATATATTTTTTTAAATAAATTGACGGTCCGTATTTAAGAACAAAGGGAGTATTGAATACGAGTACCTAGTTATACAAACTAGCACAACAAGTATTAAAAATTCCACTACCGTTACCAAACATACCCCCTCCCCCCACCCTATTTCTTCTCGTTTGGAAAGAAATGGTCGGGCATGATATTACACATATAGTGGTCCATATACGTAGCTAGAGGAGGAGGACACAATTATACATATAAATTAATATTCGTACAATTCATTTTTTTTTCCGGTCAGTGCCATAATATAAATATATGGTCTTTAAGATTTTAATGGACGTGGTCCCTTTTAGCAGTCGTACGAGAAAATGTAATTTTTTTTGTACAAAAAATAGAAAAATACTTTGGTTTTCTTGGAATTGGAGATTTTATCGAGTAATCAAAATACCTCCTTGGGAAGATGATGCACAAACGGCTCCGGGACAAAAATACTGAATATACAATTACCTCGTACAGAACTTTATTTATCCCCCATAAGAATTTGGGGACCATATTAATACTAAAACTAAAGTTTATCTTGTATATGTTTATCCAATTAATATTGGCATAATTATTAACTAATTAATTAAAATATCAAAACCTCGTACATAATAACGTTGTAACCATCCAATGATCGGAGTTGTTTGTTCTCCATGTTTCCAACAGAAAGACAAGTGAATTGAGCACAATGAGCCCATAAGGGCCTAGTAGTAGCTAAGACCTTAATCTGCTAGCAATTAAGCCATTAATTATAAATTTCTTGTGCCAAAATTATGGAAGGTACAATAACACAATATTTGTTTTTTCTTATTCTAATATGTTATTCTTATAAGGTGCAAAATCTACTTTCTGGACTTCATATTTTTGTATATTAAGTATTGATACAATCGTTTAAGTGAAAGTTTTTTGAACTTCAGACGTGGACAAATACCTTATCTTAAAACTTATCACGATCCATCATTAATATAATAGGGTCAGTTGACACTGCATATTATTATCACGTGTGGCATCTACTGCTCACGTGACAGTCATTTTATCACACAGGGGGTTTATTAAACATTAGAAAAGGTACAAGGATTAGTAAAAAGCAATAAGTATAAATGATGATGAAATTGAAAGTATAAGAAAGTTTTATATAATGTACTTACAGGGATGAAAGAAAGCGTTAAGTTTTGGATTCTGAATTTTAACATTGTTCAATTAGATTAGATCATGAATATATATATAATATGGTGTTCCGGCCAAACTAATCCACAATCTACTGTTTTAGAACTCGAAGTTCGATATAAGTGATACCTAGAAATATTAAAACAATTGCTCACTCTAAGCTCGAACACTAGACCTTGAAGTACCAGCACGAACCCTAAACTAATTTCGTGGTGCCTTTTGATTATCCAATAGCAATTAATTCGACTCGACTCTACTTTTTTTTTTTAAGCGAGAATTTATTGAAATAGCAACGCTAATAATGAGTTGAGAAAACGAACCTAGCTCCGACCTTAAAATGATAAAAGCTTGGGGAAGCACAAGCCGCTTCTAAAGCTATAGCTAATTAAGTACCCCTTTGGCACACAGGTTCTACTCCAAAAAGCTCTGGACCAAACCCAAAAGGAGGTTTGGTGTTTGGTGACTCCCTCCTTTTCAACCAGAGCTTTTTAAAAGCTCTACTCATTTTGCCTTCATTTGCTCCAAATCAGAAAGGAGCCTGAGGGAGCAGTGGGTGGAAAGCACTTTAAGGACAAAACACGGGAAGCTGGATTTATAATTTTTGGACAAAAATATCCCTTGGTTTCCTTAATAATTACAAATAAACCAGGTATAAAATGTTCAATTTTTTCTCCGCTCACTCTCATTTCCTTACCCACACAAATTCTCTCATTCTCTTTGCCGACAAAACCACCACACCTGACCTCCTTGCCTCTTCGGCCTCCTCTCCTCTTCTCCGACCTCCTCTGCGTTGCGACCTCATCTCCTCTTCAGCGACCCCGGAATCTCCTCTCCTCCTTCGCAGCCTCCTCCCGCACGGGGAGGTGGTGGGTTGTGGTGGTTGGTTGACGAGGTGGTGGCAGATCTGTGGGTTGTGGTGGTTGGTTGACTGGGTGGTAGCAGATCTGTGGTGGTTGGGTTTGAGTTTTGATTAGGTGAAGGAAGGTGTGCGGTGGTGAGACGCGGCGGTGCTGGAGGGACGGCCGTGAGCAGTAGCAGCGGTGTTTGGGTGATTTTTCTGCTTATTTGTGGCTGTTATTTTGCTGGTTAATTTTATGGCAAATGTTGGCTTGATTTATTGTCGAATTGCTGCTTAATTCATTGCCGAAATGCTGTTCAAATTGTGGCTAAATTATGGCTTGAATTGATGTTTAATTTGCTGTCAAATTGTTGCTCAAAATGCTGTAAAATTGATGCTCAAAAATGCTGTCAAATTGTTGCTCAAAATGCTGTCAAAATAATTCTCAAAGTGCTGTCAAATTGTTGCTTTTAAATTGCTGTCTAATTGTTGCTTGAATTGCTGTCTTAATATTGCTGAAAATGCTTCCGAATTGTCGCTTGAACTAATGCTTAATCATCTGCTGAACTGCTACCCTTTGTTGCTGCCAAAATGCTTGGTTTTAATGCCCAATTGTTGCTCGTTTGAGGCTGTTTTTGTTTGACACACTGATGGATCGCATGGTATGACTGAAAGCCAGGATGCCAGGATTGGAACTTGAAGCTCGGATTACATGGATTGAGCAAGAAATTGCTAAGCTAAAAGCAGCAAGATTAGCCATTCCAAACTAAATTCTGTATTTGTTTTCAGTTGCTAGCTAAGCTTATTCTCTTTTTCGAATCAATCTCCAATCAACATCAAGTTTATCCTATGTTTTCTCTTCTTTCTGGAATGATCCTCAATTAACCAAATGCTTGAATTCTCATGTCCAGGCAAATGTTACTGGTAAAACTGGGTTTCATCTTGTATTATAAGAGTCATTACGATAATAATCCAATCTGTTGTAATCAGTTATTAATCGAAGCAATGATATACATTTTGCATTTCAGGCCCGGTAAAGAAAAGCAAAATCCATAAAACCAAAACAGTAGTGGTAAATAAAAAGATGATATTTTTAAGCCAAACCCTTCATAAATCCAATTGCTAATCAATTTGCTTAAATTGTTAGTTTATCTGTTGTTTAATAATTCATACTCATCCTTTAGATTAATTAGGTGTCTTCAATTTGATAATCCGATTAACAGTTTGCTCGAATTTTTGATTTTTTATTAATTAACTAAAATATTGTATTTATCAAATTAAATTGTGTGTGTATTAATCGAACATTTGGTTCGAACAGCTGAATCGACATTAAATTTAGAGACATTTTGGTCGTTTCAGATTTTTAAACCATAAAAATGCATTGTGCCCTTTATAGTCATTTTACATTCCAACCATAATTTTAAAAGCAGTTTTTACCAAACACCATAAACAATTTCTGGTTTCTCACAGCACTTTTAACAAATATTTACCAAACAGCATACTAGTTTTTCTAAAAGTACTTTTCACACAACACTTTTTCAAACCCAGCTTTCTCAAGTAGAACTTTGCTCCCAAAGGGAGCCTAAGGGCCTGTTTGGCGTTCCGGTTCTAGTTGGAAAAGTGATTCTGGAAAAGTGTTGTGTGGAAAGTACTTCTGGAAAAGTGCGGTGGGAAACGAGAAGTTGTTTTATGGTGTTTGGTAAAAAATGCGGTTAAAACTATGGTTGGAATGTAAAATGACCATAAAGGGTATAAAACCCATTTTAAAAAAATTAATAAAAATAGGAAAAGTGGATCTAGAATTACTTATTTTGAGATGGAGATTTTATTGTGGTAGTTTTTAATTTATTTTGTTCTATTATATAAAGTAAAAAAATGAAATTAAAATGAAAAAAAAAAAAAAAAAAGAGGGTGTGCGTTTCCCAGACTGGAGCATTTTGCTCCAGTGCGCGTTTGCAAGCATTTGCTTGCTTTTGAACCTGGGCTTCTCAAGAAGCCCAGTTTATATTGACATTACCAAACACTTTTAAAGTGTTTTTGGTTTTGGAAAAAGGCGTTCCGGTGTAGAACCGGAACGCCAAAGGGCCTGTAAGTCCTATTTCGAAACACATAACTTAGGGCTATCCCCCAGTCCAAGGGGATAGAAGAAAATAATGTTAGCCTAATTTAAAATTGGAACTTCAATTATTTAAAATAATAATTTCAATTATTTATTAACATAATAACTTCAACAATTTTATTTTATACTTTTTTGCACTTTATATATATATATATTACCGCTTTTCATTTCTTTCTTAATTTCTTTTGTTTTAGTTATATTAATTTTTTAAGAATATTTTAGTTATATTTCAAGTGAGAACTTTCAATTTATTTTCTTTCAAGTCTTAAGAAATTTTACAATATTAAAAATAATCTTTAATATTTGTATAAAATTATATAAAACTGTCCTCGACTTGAAAGCCCAACAAACTTGGACTTGGGCTAGAGTTTTTAGCTGACAATGTTCTTGCCTAAATCCCTTATAAAGGTCATAGGTTAGGACTTAGGAGTATAGTGTGGACTAGGAGATCCATATGGTCACGCTAAAATTTTCTCTTCCATAAAAGTTTTTAAAATTTTAAATTTATTAGTGTCCAGCCAAATCCTCACCGTTTGTAATATCTATCTTTTGCAATTCATAATACTTTCTTCTTTTAGCACTTACTAGTACTTGTAAGTAATTAATTTTTTATAAGATAATTTCGTTTATAATAAAAAATATATATTTTCATTTATCAGTCCACAATTCTCATCGAAAGAAATGGAGAGAATTTGGCTAATTAATCTAATACTCTTTTATACGGTCAATCAGTGTTTTTGGAACCGGACAGGACCGACCGGTTTGGTCCGGTTCAACCGGATTTTTTGGGTTTTCAGTCTGATTCGGCCTATCGGACCGAAATGCATATGACCTGGGTTGGACCGGCCGTATCGACCGGTTTTTAGACAACAGGCGAACCGATCGGTTCGATAGCAACCCGGCTGGTTCAATGCAAAACGACGCCGTTTTGAACCCAAAATTCAAAACGGCGTCGTTTTGATTTTTAAATATGTTTTCATTAATATTTTTTTTAATTTTTTTATTTTTTTTAAAAAAAATGGAAAAATTTATGTGCCTAACCAAAACGGCGTCGTTTTGGTTTGGCCAAAACGACGCCGTTTTGGTTTTGGTTATATTTTTTTTTTTTGAAAATGTGATAGGCCGGCCCATTACAGGCATGGGTCAGCCCATCAGAATTTAAAAACCAGCCGGTTCAATTCGGTTAAATTATCTAAGATTGAACGGTTCGATATATGTCCGGTTCAAAACGGTCTAATGGTTCAATCCGGTTTTTTCCGGTTGAACCCGGTCGAACCATGAAATTTTTATTTCTGGTTCGTTGTCCGGTCCGGTTCCAAAAACACTGCGGTCAATACACTTTTTCCCTTTTTCTTCGTCATTCATTTCCTAAAATTACTGATTTATTTAGCTCCTAAACCAAAATAACGTTAATCCCGCATGGCCTAGACTAAAGATGCATGTAGAATTATTTATTAATTATTATTTTTATTTTATTTGCATTTAATTAGTTTTACCAACTTGTTATCAAATAGCTACGAACTTGCCAACTGAGAAACCGAAATTCCCAATAAATGGCACGAAAGGGATGAATAGGTCTTTTCGAAAACTTCTTCAAATTCACACAATTAAAATCAACTAAGCTAGTCAAATAAGAGAAGACACTTTTGTTCATATAGTGATTCTCTCAGTAATAAAGGCTTTTACTTTAAGATTTTACAACTCCATTAACTTAGGAGTCCAAAGGTTCACCCACAACTAATTACAATGCCTTTTCAAAGTTCAAGCACAACCTTTACAATTTCCTTTTCAAGGTTCAAGTACAACCTACAACTTAACACATTCCTCTTACACAAAAGAAGGATTATGATTAATCGCTTATTTTTCATATATTTGTTATCTCTTTTAGTGATAATTAGAATAATGATACTGCTAATTTTGGTGTATTTCTTCTTTTTTTATAGAAACAGACCTAAAGAATCAAAAGGAGAAAAAGAAGCAAATACCTAAAACAAATAGAGCAAAAAGCGATTAGTCATGTCCGTGGACTTGACACGGGGCATTTCGAACTCTTCCCTAGACCTAGGGAAGAGGCTGCATCGTTAAGGATCGAAGGCTAAGGATGCGAGCATACAAGATGGGCTTTTTAAGTGGGCTTGGCGCTAAAATAGAAAGAAGTTGCATGGAAGGATGCTAAAGAAGTCGGAAGTCTGATAGGATTAGAAGACTGGCACAATTTTATTTCTATTCCGATTAGAACTTCTATTCCCATTCCAACTAAAACAATTATTCCCGTTTTAGATAATTTCTATTTTTAATTAGGTTAAGGATTTTAGCACCTATTTAAGGTTAAGACTTCCAGCGAGAAGGGAGTCTTGGATCCTGCTCTCAGCAAGCATACACACTGTTATTGTTTTCTTTCTCTTTCAACTCTAGTATTTCATTTTTGATTAATTTTTATAGTTGAATTCCGATTATTCTTGCTATACGTTCTGGCTATGTTTTTTGATTCTTGGTAGAGATCAAGAGGTGCATCATTCATATCATTGTGAGATCTAATTGTTCTTCATAAAAGCTATTTTGTATTTCTTCTCTTTCTGATTTAATTTCAATTTATCCTTGTTAGGTTTAGGTCTCATCACCCCAGATTTTAATCTGGCTAATTACAATTAGTTCTATTAACTTTGGGGTTGACATTGTTACAAGAACGCAGTAAACACCTAATTGATTACAGACATAATACTTGCTATTTGATGTTAGAGAAAGAGAAGGATTGGATTTATAGGGACAAGTGAACCGATTCCTAGGCCTATGGAAGTCTCTCCCTATTTTTATCAATTGACTAGTTAAATCCTATAAGTGAACCTTGGGGTTGCTAGAAGATTATAGTCCTTAATATAGTGTCTCTTTAAGTGGCTTGATATAGGAGGAGAGTAGAAAGTCTAAGTGAACCTAGTTTATATAGCTTTCCTACAAAACTGGTTTTAAACATGTTTGCATCAATGGTCAACAATATCGAATTATGACCTTGGAAGATCTCTACTAGGGATTTTCATCCTATTGATTTCAAAAACTCACTTCTTTGTATTTTCTTGCTTGCGTTTTAGTTAATTTGTAGTTTAATTTTAATCTCTGCTCAATAACCCCCCCTTTACTTGTTCTATTTTATTCGGTTATAACTTGAAAACTAAGACTAGTCTGACTATCTCTGAGGATCGAACCTCTTACCATTGTGCACAATATCTTTTATTACCCAGTTTTAAGTTGTATTTTATTTTTGACGGATTCGACACCCATCAGATTACAACCTAGGTCATTTTCAAGGATCAAGACTCACAACTTATTGTTCTCTTCAAGGACAAGAACACTAACCCAAAATCCAAAGTCTTTATGGTACACTTTTAAACCTTCACAAAGCGATGAGTTAAACAAATACAAATAGAGCAAAAATTGGTATTTGAGATATAAAAATGTATGAGCAATAAAAATACCAATAAGCACAATAAATAACATCAAGAAAGAAAGCAAAATCACTCTCTTGAAATAGCTAGAGAAGAGTAAACCTAAGTTTACATGCTCTAGCTTTGATTTTTGAGAGAAATAGTGAATTTATGTTTTACAATTTTTTTTTAACTTTCATCAATTCTCCCAAATGTTAAAAAATAAGTATTTATAGAGTGGGAGAGTTTTACGGCTGTGTATGGCTATTAGAGCTAAAAAAACTAGCCGTTATTTTTTAAACATTGCCTTAAAAAGTTGTCTACTAGCCTTAGAGATATCCTATTAAGTCCAAGTGGTGTCCCGCTAAGGCAACCAAAGTCTGTATGGCACCATGCTAAGAGCCTTACCTGTATACCTCTAAGGCTGCCCCTAAACAGTATCTCTTTAAGGCCTGCCAGTATACCTCTAGGGGTGCAGGCCAAAACTCACTTAAAAACTTTAAAATCTTTTTACTCCAAAACGCACTTTCTTAAAAACCTTTTTAAACACTTTTGATAATTTTAAAAGAGTTAAAAAATTATTCAATTGATTCAAACACATTTTTAATCATTTTAGAAATATCCATTGAGGCTATATTAAAGCGTTATTAAGTTTAATAAGGTTCATACTTACATAGTAAAGCTTAACTCAATAACACACACTTGAGTCTTTAGACTTAACCAAATGGCTCTTCATAAGCTTGCTCCTTCTTTAAGAAAACACCAAGTTGATCACAATAGGATAAGCTTTATTCTTCAAAGACACTCTCTACTACAATGTGTATAATCTAGAAATACACTTATAAGCACACACACATTAGTAAAGACATTAATGTTTTATAATCATCAAAATGAATACTATAGGTATTAACCTTTTGGCTAAAAATCTCCACCTTTTAATGATGACAAAACATTTATACAAAATAAATAATATCACAAATATATTATTGCATCACAAAACGTTCCCCCCCTTTGACACATCAAACAAAAAGGGGTCCAAGCATAAAATTGCAAACATACAAAAGACAATAACAATTTATTCCCCCTATTAAAAATACAATAAACATGGAAGAAAATAAATCAAAACAAGTAGACAATAAACATGGAAGGAAACCTTACTGCTACAATGCACCAAGAAGATGTTCAAGAAAATCTAATCAAAATGCCCCCTTATCTAAATGCAAACATGCTCCCCCTCAAAGAAATGATCATGTCAAGTAGTCACAAAATGAGCATCATGCTTTTATGGAGTTCAATAGAAAAGCACACAAGATAAAATGAAATACGTATAGACATACAAGTAAGCATAGACAAGTCATTATCATAAAAGTTAAGGATATACGAGCCTTACAAACATAAGGGTTCAACCTTTCGAACAATTCTTCAAAGATTGAGTCCTCAACCTAAATCTTCAAGAGTTGAAGCCTTGAGCCACAATCATCATCAAGGATATATCTCATCTACCTTTCTAAGCCATGGATCGTCATTATCCAAATCTTTATTTTTGCTTATGGATGATCTACCATACTTACTGATGCGTTCTAAGCTCTTAAAGAGGCTTTTGAAGCATTTCTATGGATGGAAATCACAAAAAGTCAAGTGAGGTTAAGAGAGCTTGAACAACAAATACAAATAATTTAAAGTATCTAATTAAAAATCAGATTGGAAATACAAATAGAACAAACTTGAATTAAAGATCAAACGATTAGAAGATTAAAATAAAAGATGATTATAGTTTTACTTGTCTTGGCACAAGGCTCATCTATGTCCAGCATCAAGCAATGGGCTAAGATGAATATTTTGGAGGAAAACTCACTCAACAAGAAACTAATCAAAACTATGGGAAAAACTAAAGAGGAAACTAAGCTTATATTGTCACTAAATGACAAAGGATTTAGAAGCACCCATAAAGGGAAAAAACCCTAGATGGGAGAATATTCCTTTGCGTAGCCCGCGCCCCTCTCTTGATGCTTTCACATGGTGAGCTGACCGCACGCTCGGAGTGGTCCAGACTAGCTATAACGCTTGGGGATGGGTGTGCCTATTGGCCGCAAGTTTAGTTGTGCTTGCTGTTGATACCCGAATTTTGACGCCATTTAAACTAAATTTAGCATTTCTGTCATTTTTCTTAATTAATTGCCATTTTTAATCAATTTGTTGTCGTTAGGAAATTTTTAATTCTCATCACATTTTATCATCATCGTTGTCATCGTCAGCATTCGAAATTGCATTTTTAATTTTTCGTCAAGTCATTTTCATTATTATTATCATTAATATTTTCAGCCTTAAAAATCATATTTTTAATTATCCATTAGTCATTTGCTATTTATTTTTTCATTTTACGTCATCGCATAAAATTTAGGATTTTTAGTATTTTATCACATTTTTAGCATTTTTTTATTATTATTTTATTATTTTTATTATTATTTTTGTTCGAGCTTTTATTGGACCCGAGTAAGTTCGCTCGGACAATAGCTCGAACGCGTTATGTCTTCAATCAACTATTACCTACTCTTTTTTCCATTCACGCCGGCCAATTTCGTTTCGCGTAGTTTTCGTCAAAACGTCATTTATTTTTCGTCCGAACATTTCATGTTTTCGAACGAGAAAATAAACACGTTAAATGAAGATTTTCCTTCATTCGTTGTTGACTAGTTAGTCTGTCTTATTTTCCTCTACAAAGTGGTCGCTTCGAATTTTTAAGTTTTCTCGTGTCACACGAGTTCGCTCGTACCACTACCCGAGTCAGATATCCCGTTCGAGCTCATTTTCACTCCCGAGTGAAATCTCTTGGAGAAAAGGCTCGAACATCTTTTCTTATCAGCCAATTATTTTTTATTATTTTTCTAGATCACGCCACCTCTTTTTATTTCGCGAAATTAATTCTCTAGCATTTTTCCCGTTCGAACCTTCTTTTTTCGCAAATAATTTTTTTCTCGAGTCTCGAGATGAGCTTTTTTCGCATACTGTACATCAACTCTCTCGTCGTATTTTTCTCTACGCGCTGACGCGTTTTGATCAAGTTTTCGAATCTGCTGTTCTCAAAAATGGCTCGAGGCCATTTAAATAACATTAAAGGGCCAATTTGATCACCACTGTTGATCTGGTTGACCAAGGAAAGTCAACCAGATCAATGACTCACTATTTATGTGCATGATGCATGTGAACAGTGGCAGCGAAGCAGCAGCGGAGTATGCCACCGAGCTGCTTGCTCCCGTCGCTTCCTGTCCCGTCAACCATCATCACCAACGGCCGTAGCTGCCAGCACGGCAACCCTAGCCCCGCCAGCACGACGCCTTGCCCCTCTACGCGTAGCACCACGTCTCCCTCCTCAGGCGATCTCTGCCTATAAATAGGCCACTGCCCCTCTCCATTTTCCACACGAATTCACCCCGAGCCTTGCTCCTTCTCCCTCTAGACCGACTGCTTTTTTGGTGAGTTTGTCGTCGGCATTTTATGCCATTTTTGGCTTTAATTATTAAGTTGTTATTTTTATTGAAACAATTGTTTGTTTGAGTCATATTAATTCATATGCATGCTGTAGATAATTACCATGCTTTTTATTTGTTGATTCGTTGATTGAGGAGAGTGAATTAATTATTTTTCGTTAATTATCATCTTCGTCATTTTTTCAAAATTAAACTCGGTACGGTTTAAACGGAGATTCAAGGTTTATACGGTCGAGAAGCTGTCGAGGAGACGAGCGTCTCGGTACGAAGATTTTTTCGTTTCGACCACGGTTGACCGGACCTTGGTCGCCGGCAGTAGCGCCGACGATCCAAGGTTGAGGATGATGAATAGTGCCATGCTTGGGCTCACGCGGGAGAGAAGAAGGAAAGGTGATGGGCCAAGCCCATCACCATTCTTTTTTTATTTCTTTGGGCCAGGAACTATTCCTGGCCCATTTCTTTTATTTTTCAAATTGGGCCCAACCCATTTTCATTCTTTCCGAGACCTCGGATCACGTTTTTCGTAAAATACTCGTATATTTCGTATGACTATTTTTTCGTACCATCGCTTCAAAATTCTGTACCTATCAACTGTTCAAATTCTTCGCACTTTAATTTTTCGCAATTTACTTTCCGTAATTTAAATTCAGTCATTTAATTTACCGCCTATATGGTCGGTCGCATTTTTAAATTTCCGCAAATCATCAACTGTTTAAATTTCCGCAAATCATCAACTGTTCAATTTTCTGCAAACCATCAACTGTTTAATTTTCTGCAAATCATCAACTGTTTAATTTTCTGCAAATCATCAACTGTTTAAATTTCTGCAAATCGTCAACTGTTTTATTTTCTACAAATCGTCAACTATTTAATTTTCTGTAAATCATCAACTGTTTAATTTTTCTGTAAATCATCAACTCTATGATGAAATAGAGGGCGCTCATTCAGTCTTACGGAAAATTCAGTCCCATCACGCTACGGTCAGGAATAATCGATCGGTCTTAAAAATGGTAACCCCGTCCAAAAAGATTTTTAAAACGGTAACCCCGTCCAACGATTAATTATTCCTGAACAGTCCCGATCATGGAAAAGACTAAAGTGACGATTCCTCTAAGGACCTCCTTTTAAAACGCATTTTTATCAAACATCTTTTAAACACCTCTTACCAACCGGTAACCATTTTTGGATATGATTCGGGTTCCTAACACCTTCCCGAGTCCATAATACGACCCTAAACCTTTGTTCTTGGGTTTAGACCCTCTTTTTTGTGCCTTTGGTTTTTTTATTTTTATTTTATGCCATGACGATTAGGTTCCCTAAACCTAGAGACAAAAATTAGGGTGACGACTTCATTGCTTATTGCGAGGTGTCCTTTTACGTCGAGCATCGTAAGGTCTCAAATTCGTCGTACACTCGCGAATTTTTATTTTATCATTTTCGCAGGGCGCGACAGTTTGTCGACTTCACTGGGGACGTCAGGGTCGGAGTCGATTTTTATTTCTTTGAGAGGTGTTTATTTGTTTATTTACCCGGTTTGATAAATTGCTGGTCTGTTTATTTATTCGCTTTGATATCAATTGTCATATGCATTTCATAGTGCTCTACACCCCGGGGACAATTACCAAATTAGGAGGGTAGTAGTGACGCCATAGGACACATGTCCTGGGTAGTGTTCACCAATCCCAACTCGGATGAACCCCTAAAGATAGTCAAAAAGTTACACGATTCCACAAGGAATCGGGACACTGGACGACACTTTAGGGACCTTTTCATGATATCATCCGGGAACCGTTCAAGCCAGTTAGAAAAGTCAGAATCAAAACCCCAACACGTGCATCATGATCATATCTTCTTTGTCGTGGCTCTATTTATCTTGTTGCCATGATTTCCATTTTTCCTAATTTTTCTGTTATACGAACTGTAAATTTCTTACACGTATAGGTTACTTTGCATTTAGAATTTTATTTCTGTCCCACAGGACCCATTTTTGCTCATTCGACATGTCGGCACCTACACTACTTTCACTTGATATTTTCAGGGGACGAAATTTCGACGATCAGGCCAGGCGAGGAGACCTGTTGGAACTTGGGTTTACCCCTGATATCACCACTAAGGTCAAAGTAGAAGTCACAGATTTCGACTTAACTAGGATTCGAAAGTTGAGAAATGAGTTAACTCAAGATGAGGAGACACAGTTTGAATGTAGTTACGGAAAGCTACTGACCCTGGTTGATGTGAAGACTGATTGGGGTTGCATCTGGGCAACCCTAAAATTCTAGGATCCCTATTATCGGTGCTTCTCTTTCGACAAAGGGATAGACTTGACTCCCACACTAGAGGAATATTCAGCTCTGATATGCTTCACATCTCCTACATCGGCCATATACCAGAATGTTCGACTCGACTCCTCGAATGTCAAAATAAGGCTTGATAAGTTGTTAGGAATCACTACTCGTGTCAGAGAAGGTGACTACTTCTGGTGTTGGTCAGATATTGAGGCACGATTTCAGTTGTCCAACAGGGAAAAACGTTTAAGGATTCTGGCTTTCGCCATCGTAGGATTTGTCCTTTTTCCCTAAAATGAAGAACGCCATCGATTTTGCAGCAGCCAATGTCTTTTACGAGATGGAGGCAAACGACATCAATCCTACAACAACCATCTTGGCCGAGACTTTTCGCTCTCTGGACTCTTGTTGAAGGAAAGGGAAAGGAAGACTTACCTGTTGCACCTAGTTGATGATTGTTGACAGTATGGTTAGTCAGCCACTTCAAACAGACACCGGATCAGTCCATATTTTTTGCAAACTACATAAAATCGTGCCCTTTAATCAGAGTTATCAATGCAACGACCACAGATAAATGGGAAATGGAGAATAATGATGTCTGGGTCGATAGATTCATAAACCTCTCGGGAGAAGACTTCAGTTGGCACTCCAAATGGCTGCAGACCTCCGATCCCATCGTTTGCTGCGGACCCTTACCTTGGGTTCCTTTGATCGGAGCATTGGGGTGCGTTCACTATTACCCCGCCCTCGTCCTCAGACAATTCGGCATGACAAGGTCAAACCTGCCACACACCGGGGAAAATCAAAACATTCAGCAGTACGCCCAAGACTGGACTCACCCCTTTTGTCTCAAGGGACGCGTCGCCCCTGCAGCAACGATACCGGAATATCCACAGTGGAGGTTAAGATGAGTTAACAACAATGTCTTACCCCGCCCAGAAAATCAGAAACCAATGGAAGAAGAAGGGGAATCTCAGGTAAGCGAAGGAATGAATGTCATGGCTTACGCTCAAGTAGTGGAACAATTGCGAGTAGCGCAAGAAGAACGGGATCAGATGGCAGAGGAAAGGGATGATTCTGAAGCCCATCAATGTTACCTAGAAGTCTAAATGAATGAGTTGGAAAGGCGTAGCAAGGACGTTATCCACATACAAGCGATAAAACAGAAAGTGACCCTTAGGGACTTTAAGGAACGTTTGAACAGCGAAATCCGCAAGAAAGAAGCATCAAGTGCCATAATTGAAGACAAAAATTCAGTGATAAGGATCTTGATTGTGGCAACTTGTACGTCCATAGGGGCAACTCCCTACTCTTTAGTCTAGGACATGGAAGCCGTAATTCCTCTTGAGGTAGAAATCTCTTCTCTTAGAATCCTGGCAGAATCAGAAGTAGAAGAATCGGATTGGGAAAGAGTGAGATACGAGCAGTTAAACCTCATTCTTGAGAAACGCTTGGCCGCTATCTGCCATGCGCAATTGTATCAGCAAAGGATGGCCAATGCTTATAACAAGAAAGTGCGACCTCGCAAGTTCAAGACCGGGGATTTAGTGTTGAAAAGGATTCTCCCTCATCAGGAGGCTAGTCAAGGAAAGTAGGCCCCAAAGTACGAGGGCTCATATTTAGTTAAAAGTGCATTCTCGGGGGGTGCCCTAATGCTAACCAATATGGATGGAGATGACCTACCAAGACCGGTAAATGTCGATGCCGTCAAGATATATTTCTCTTGAGGTTTCGCAGACCGTGCATCTTGTCGAATCAAAGACATAGGGTTTTATCATGACAATACCGCTCAAATCTTTATCCTGAAATTAATAAAATGAGTTTTTTTTCAGGAGATGCTTGTTATCTTAAAACTTTTTTCTCTCTTTCTTAAACTTATGAGATGACAAAAGGAGGCATGACATTGGTGGCTCCCAAGGAGTAGTTCGAGATGCAAGACACGACATTTGGACTAACGCCACTAATCAATCTTAAGTTTTGCAGGAACATAATGTCTCACGCCTCATCTCATCATCGCGATAGGACCAGGGAATCCCCCTCGCAGCTCCTGAATTGCCGCAACAGGCCGCCTTAAAGAGCGAATCAGGAAAGATTTTAAAACCAGTCCTATCTAAATTGAAAAATCTTTTTCCTCGCAGTACTACTAGCACATCCTGCAACCAGTCTCAAAGGACCAAATGCATAAAGGGAGATCACCCCACAAAGCTATCATCCGATCATCGAGAGGATCGTCTGAACCTGTAACACTATTCAAGAACTTAAGGGCCATCCATCGAGAATCTGTGAGGCACCGTCAGAGTTTCGCAGCAATACTATTATCCAGTTTGAGTGAGGACTGAATGCTGGACAAAATTCACCAAGCCCATCCTATGTCGGCCGAGCTGTCAGGATGCTAGTGGCGGGAGTTCCCATTCGCCTATTCGAAGGAGTTCATCATCAAGATGTCATGGTCGCCAAGCACCCTTTGCAGGCAGAACTCTTGGAGAAAAAGCACGATGAAAAGCTGTCCTCCCAGGACCACAATCAACATACTTAATGCGGTCTTGTTCGAGAAGTTTCTCAACTTCCGCGCCATGATCAACATGATGAAGATCAATCCTTTAATTTGTGGACCACTAACTGCTGACTGACGGTGATCGCATTCACTTATTTTATCCACAATCTCTTGCAGCAAAAAATGTCAGAACTCCTCTCTGAAGAGGGGCAGCTGGACTGCAAGTATCACCCGCGCCAAGACGAGAATTGCGGCAAAGCATCTAAAGCAAAGCTATCATCAACCAACATCCGATGCAAGTCACACCGTAGTGACCTACGGATGGCCCGTCCAAAAGGGAGAGCTTAAAACTTATCAATCACATCACTCTTTCTAAAAATCATCTTTCATTTACTCCTCATTTTTTTCAGGAACTGGATCACCCCATTGTTGCGTACATGAGACTGGTAGAAGACGTCCTCACAGCCCCGCTGCACATTTCAGGGACAGAAGATTTTCCCCTTTATCCCAGAGCAACCATAGAGCGAATCAGTGAAAGTCCAGCAATGGCCAGTAAGCAAATGAACAAAAAAATGCAGATCTCATCCTCACTCCGACCTGGATCGGCGATTCCTGCAAAGCATCTGAAAAAGAAACCAATCAATCAGCATCTAAGCAAAGCGTTCCTGAACTGGGACCACGCCGTAGGCACCCTCGAAAAGCCGGGCTAAGGAAAGGGAGAATCCAAAACTTATCTCATTTTTGTTTTCAAATCGGTTTTCCTTTTCTACTCCGTTGTCCCCTCTTCATTTCGCAGGGACTTGAATCATCCCATTGTCATCTGCATAAAGCTTGCGGAAGACACCCTCACAGCCCCGTTGCACATTTCAGGGGAGTCCATCTTTCTTCCCCCCCTTATTAAAATTTATTTTCGTTCCAGCTCACTTTGTTAGCTTTAATTTGCGTACGATCGTCTGGCCTACTGGGGGCAAGCCTCTAAATTCTCGTTAGACTCTTGCAAATAGGTCGTCCCCCGTGTCCTAGCTTTAAACTATCAATCAATCAAAAAATTCCTTTTTAGCCCGGCTAAAACAAAAATCCATACTACTCTTATAGCATATTCATGCATTTCATAGGTCGGGGATGTTCAATCCCTCTGTTAAATAAGGTATCCATCAAAATTACATGTCATACATGATCTTACTTGTTTGCTCTTATATCCACGATTTGCTCAGACGTAAGCAGTCATAGACAAATCTCGGTAAGCATTTTTGAGTCATCGCGCCTTATCCTTTCATGAGTGTAAGTGCCTAACTAGGTACTAGTTGAATTCGCATAATATCCAGGGTACATGTGCTATTAGACATGGGATACCAATAAAATGACGTGGGACTTTTACAATCTTCTCCATTTTTTTGTTTCTTCCCTCTTTCCACCACATGTGTCATCACTCCTAAAAAATCTTCACTATCACTCATACCCCGGGAGCCAAGGAGCAGTTTTAGCTAAGATTGCTAGCCGAAAGTAAAAAGCATGCTAAGTTCAAGTTCACGACGAAGGAGACGGAAAAGGTCACTGAAGGATTGCTAAGAACCATCACTGAAGAGAGACCAAAGATGAAGGTTGAGGCCTTAAGCTAGAACGGGAAGAGATCGAGACAAAGGCTATGCTTACTCTGCTCTGATGCATTTCAAAAAAAAAAAAAAAAGGAGAGAAGAAAAGAGGAAGAAAAAAAGAAAGAAAGAAAGAAAGAAAAGAGAAAAGGAAAAAAAGAAAGAAAGAAGTGCTTAGAGACATTCAAAGAACACAACAATCGAAAAACAAAAGCAAGCATAGCCCAGGGACAACTAAAGTCAAGAAATCTCGAAGAAAATATTCCCCGGTGAAGACTCGAGAAAAAGGGCCCAGGGCCAACTCAAGCAGTAAATCTCAAAAAGAGCAACGACAACGTTCTCCAGTAAAGACTCAAAAAAAGGGCCCCGGGCCGACCAAAAAATAACATTCCCAGCAAGGATCCAAGAACTCATGCACTCTGTCGAGGAAGCACCCCCAGCAAAAAATGAAAGAACTCACGCGCCTCGCCCTTATCAGGGCCAATCGACAAGCATTACTCATCAAAAACCTTCAAACTCATCAGAAAAGCACATCTTTACTAAAACAAGCTTCTTTCCGGACATTTCATGTTCCTTCATTATTTTCTGTGAAAGTCCCATCGATTATTAAAATGCCCATGCATGTGCATCTTCATTGAAGTCTATTCACTAGGATTGACATTGCGAATTGAAAATTATGTACCATGTTAGTTGCATCTTTATGAGTGTAAAACACTTAACCTTGTTTCAGAGCGTGAGTGCAAACACTAATATCAGGTGAGGATTGCTTACGGCTGCAAATTGTGGGAAAGTCTTGTCCTTGGGGTCGTTACCTCCTGAACAGGATGCAGATGCACTCTAGGTTCGTATCAAGGCCGCTGATAACGAAAGTGAACAGCTCTCCTCCCAGAGTGATCATTTGCATTTTTCTCCTCCTAGAGTGACATCATACATTTCCTCCTCCAGAGTGATCATTTGCATTTTTCTCCTCCTAGAGTGACATCATACATTTCCTCCTCCTAGAGTGATAGCATTTACATGTCGTCCTCCTAAAGTGACGATTAGTTTATTTCTGCACTTCGCGTCTTCTCCTACGGGATTAACGTCATTTAAATTTCCATATTACATTTCCTCCTCCTAGAGTGACATCATGCATTTTTCTCCTCCCAGAGTGACATCATTCGCATTTCCTCCTCCTAGAGTGACCTTAGTTTAATTTCTGCATTTCACATCTTCTCCCACAGGATTGGCATCGTTTACGTTTCTGTATTGTATTTCCTCATCCCAGAGTGACAGCATCATGCATTTTTCTCCTCCCAGAGTGACATCATTTGTATTTCCTCCTCCTAGAGTGACAACATGTATTTCCTCCTCCTAGATTGACATCATTTGTATTTTCCTCCTCTGAAAGGGACGTCATTAGGACAAATCATTCATATTTCTGCGGATTGCGCATTATCCTCCCGAAGCAACGTCTGTTACATGTCAAATGCTTATCCCCCCTAGTGGGGCCATCATTTACATTTTCATAAAATTAACTTCCATTCCTGTCAGAGTAGTCGTCATTTACATTTTCTGCAACTTATGTTTCTCTCGATATCCGAATAGATCTAAGTTTATACCTTTGCAGGACATCCGACCAAAACCTTTCTCCTCCTAGAGTGACAGTAATGAATATATCTCCTCCCAGAGTGACATCAACAGATTACCTCCTCCCAGAGTGACAGTAATGAATATATCTCCTCCCAGAGTGACATCAACAGATTACCTCCTCCCAGAGTGACATCAACAAACTTATCTCCTCATAGAGTGACATCAACAATATCTCTTCTCAGAGTGACATCGACAAACTTACCTCCCCCCATAGTGACATCAACGAACTATCCTCCCAGAGTGACGTCATCAAAATTACCTCCTCCCAGAGTGACATCAACAAACTTACCTCCTCCTAGAGTGACATCAACGAACTTTATCCTCCCAGAGCGACATCGTCACGGTAAGATCAAGGTAGGACCTGCTGTGTCATCAAAATTCGGATACGTGGGGGCAACCGTCTTTACTGCTCATCGAATACTCCGATAAGACAGTAAAGCGGGGGCAACTGTTGATACCCGAATTTTGACGCCATTTAAACTAAATTTAGCATTTTTGTCATTTTACTTAATTAATTGCCATTTTTAATCAATTTGCTATCGTTAAGACATTTTTAATTCTCATCACATTTTATCATCATCGTTGTCATCGTCAGCATTCGAAATCGCATTTTTAATTTTTCGTCACATCATTTTCATTATTATTATCATTAATATTTTCAGCCTTAAAAATCATATTTTTAATTATCCATTAGTCATTTGCTATTTATTTTTTCGTTTTAGGTCATCACATAAAATATAGGATTTTTAGTATTTTATCACATTTTTAGCATTTATTTATATATT
Organism: Viola odorata; assembly: GCA_963691705.1. Classification (NCBI taxonomy): domain Eukaryota; kingdom Viridiplantae; phylum Streptophyta; class Magnoliopsida; order Malpighiales; family Violaceae; genus Viola; species Viola odorata. The sequence continues at coordinate 37,709,676 of OY829541.1, forward strand.
TATTTATTTTTATTATTATTTTTGTTTGATCTTTTATTGGACCCGAGTAAGTTCGCTCGGACAATAGCTCGAACGCGTTATGTCTTCAATCAACTATTACCTACTCTTTTTTCCATTCACGCCGGCCAATTTCATTTCGCGTAGTTTTCGTCATGACACCATTTATTTTTCGTCCGAACGTTTCATGTTTCCGAACGAGAAAATAAACACGTTAGACGAAGATTTTCCTTCATTCGCTCTTGACTAGTTAGTCTGTCTTATTTTCCTCTACAAAGTGGTCGCTTCGAATTTTTAAGTTTTCTCATGTCACACGAGTTCGCTCGTACCACTACCCGAGTCAGATATCCCGTTCGAGCTCATTTTCACTACCGAGTGAAATCTCTTGGAGAAAAGGCTCGAACATCTTTTCTTATCAGCCAGTTATTTTTTATTATTTTTCTAGATCACGCCACCTCTTTTTATTTCACGAAATTAATTCTCTAGAATTTTTCTCGTTCGAAACTTCTTTTTTCGCATACTGTACATCAACTCTCGTCGTATTTTTCTCTACGCGCTGACGCATTTTGATCAAGTTTTTGAACCGGTTGTTTGCAAAAATGGCTCGAGGCCATTTAAATAACATTAAAGGGCCAATTTGATCACCACCGTTGATCTGGTTGACCAAGGAAAGTCAACCAGATCAACGACTCACTATTTACGTGCATGATGCACGTAAACAGTGGCAGCGAAGCAGCAGCGGAGCAAGCCACCGAGCTGCTTGCTCCCGTCGCTTCCTGTCCTATAAACCATCATCACCAACGGTCGTAGCTGCCAGCACAACAACCCTAGCCCCGCCAGCACGACGCCTTGCCCCTCCACGCGCAACGCCGCGTCTCTCTCCTCACGCGATCTCTGTCTATAAATAGGCCACTGCCCCTCTCCATTTTCCACACGAATTCACCCCGAGCCTTGATCCTTCTCCTTCTAGATCGACTGCTCACGTAGTGCGTCAGTTGCCTCAGGTCGTCAAGCTTTTTTGGTTAGTTACTCGTCGGCGTTTTATGCCATTTTTGGCTTTAATTATTAAGTTGTTATTTTGATTGAAACAATTGCTTGTTTGAGTCGTATTAATTCATATGCATGTTGTAGATAATTACCATGCTTTTTATTTGTTGATTCGTTGGTTGAGGAGAGTGAATTAATTATTTTTCGTTAATTATCCTCTTCGTCATTTTTTCAAAATTAAACTCGGTACGGTTTAAACCGAGATTCGAGGTTTGTATGGTCGGGAAGCCGTCGAGGAGACGAGCGTCTCGGTACGAAGGTTTTTTCATTTCGACCATAGTTGGCCAGACCTTGGTTGCCGGCAGTAGCGCCGACGATCCAAGGTTGAGGATGATGAATAGTGCTTGGGCTCACGCGGGAGAGAAGAAGGAAAGGTGATGGGCTTGGCCCATCACCGTTCTTTTTTTATTTCCTTGGGCCAGGAACTATTCCTGGCCCATTTCTTTTATTTTTTAAATCGGGCCCGACCCATTTTCATTCTTTCCGAGACCTCGGATCACGTTTTTCGTAAAATACTCGTATGTTTCGTATGACTATTTTTCGTACTGTCGCTTTAAAATTTAGTACCTATCAACTGTTTAAATTCTTCGCAATTTAAATTTAGTCATTTAATTTACCGCCTATATGGTCGGTCGCATTTTAAAATTTCCTCAAATCATCAACTGTTTAATTTTCTGCAAATCGTCAACTGTTTAATTTTCTGCAAATCGTCAACTGTTTAATTCTTCTACAAATCATCAATTGTTTAATTTTACTGCAAATCATCAACTGTTTAATTTTTCTGCAAATCATCAACTTTTCCTGCAAATCATCAAATCTTTAATTTTTCGTCAAATCATCATTTAAATTTTCGTATGCATTAAATCATTATTTAAATTTTTGTATGCATCAAATCATCATTTAAAATTTCGCATGTATCAAATCATCATTTAAATTTCTCGCACTTATCAACTATCATCATTTAAATTCCTCGCACTCGTCAAATCATCATTTAAATTTTTGCATGCATCAAATCATCATTTAAATCCTCGCATGCATCAAATCATCATTTAAATTTTCCTGTACTCATCAAATCACCGTTTTAATTTTCGTATGCGTTTAATCACCGTTTTTATCTTCGTGCTCGTCAAAAATCATTGTTTAATTTTTTGATAAATATCAACTGATAAGATTAAGACTTCTGGGAAAGCGTTACTTCCTTTACACCGCGGCAGATTCATAAGGGTCTTCGAGTTTCTCTAACTCTTTAGTCATTCAAACCATGCCTTTTCATTCCCGGTATCAGTCAAAACTCGGCATCTTTGTACCAGATACGCGATAGCGAAGCAGGTAATGTGAAATGATCGCTTGCGGTAACTATTGGTCACAGAGAGGATGTCGACCAAGTTGACAGTGATAGGGTTGCAGCGATAACGCCAGCGATATACCCAAACTGATAACGCTGGTGTTTTCCACGACATACTTTATATGATCAATATCGGTAAGGTAGGTCGTCACAGTATTATCTCCTCGTAGCTCCGAACATCGTTCGGAAGGCAATATTTTATCATTTTTCATATCGGGGTGTTGTTGATGTCGCTTTTTCTATCCAAGCTCATTGGATCCAACCTTGCTGTAAGCCACCTGCAATATTGACGCGATTTACATTCTTCTGAATTTCGGTCTGTACTCCACTTGAGTATCTCGAGTGTCCACCAAGGGTTCCACTTTAGCCTATCTCCCTGGCCACTATGGGATAACGGGACGACCCAATTTTCGAGGGACATGCCTTGGTGAGCAGCTACTACTTCGGATCTATAAATGCGATCCTTTTTTCGGTGCAGATTCTTCACATTCTCTCTACTTCTCATTTACTATTTCTTCATGGACGATCTCACTAGAAACTTTCTGATTTCCAAAGCCCTAACACTCAAAAATCTCACTGAGGGTGACGTCAGCTTCCTGGAGAATATGCTGACGAAGACTGGTGAAGATGTGCTGGAGCTTCGGGGAATGATGACCCCCATTCAGTCCAGGATCGGGGCTGCTTCCATGGAGGACTTCAATCCCATTGGGAATGTTTCCAAGTTGGCCATTGCCGCCTGCCGCATCGAGGTAGCCATTGCCATGCTACAGCAGAGGAAGGATCTGCTGAATTGCTGCTTGAAGAGCATGAGAAACACCTCTTCTGAGCTGACCTCTGTGGTGGAGGCCTTGAGAGATATTCCCACTCTACTGGTGGACGATGATAATGATGTCGAGTCTCGAGCTTCAGTGCTTGCCGCTCTTCTTTCTTTTTCGCTTTTCCTTTGTAGGTATTATGTATGCGGATGTATGTTTAGGCGGTTAGGCCGTAATAAAAACTTTTTTCAGTTATCGGGCTTGTGATTTCTCTCCTTTTTTAGGGCGTTAGCCTTTGCTTCGGTTGAGGGCTATGCCAGCCCAACTGAGAATGAGTCTGCTATTGGTCGGACTTCTGCAGCATTTATTCTTCTTTATTTGCCAGGTGGCGACGGTTGTTCTAGCGAACCGTTTTGTACTAATCACGCACCGCCTCTTCAGTATTAACTGGTTGGGCAGTTTTTTGGTGTTTCTTGATTATCGAGAAATTCCAACAGGCATTATCAAAGGATTTGATTCTGCTATTATGGTTGATTTTCTCGAGATGCATTAAATTATCCTCCAATCACGTGTGGGAAAAATTTGAAGTGTCTCACCACTTTAACTATTTATGGGGAGTTCTTCTTCTTTTCCCTGTTCATCTTCTTCTTTGTACTCCTTTGCTGCTACTGATTTTCATTTCTCATGGCTGATTCATATGATTAGGTGTTTGATGAGCGAGAATCTCATCCAACCCCTCCGACCACACTGGATTCTGACAATCCTCCTTCGTCGTCGCCCCCGAAGAGGCGATTGCCTCACTGCGGAGGTCGGAAAAGGTTGAAGAAGAGAGCAAATTCAAAAACCACTGATTGATTTTCTTCTTTTTCAGCCCCTCCGGCTTGTAAGGGCAAAGAATTATTTCCTCCTGCCGACTGGTTTGAAGAGGAGATTCCTCCAGGCGATACCATCTTAAAGGCGGCATCTTCCGCTGTGGAGGAGGAATCTAAACCGTTAATGCCGAGTCTGGAGCAAAAGGCTGACAAATCTCCTCCTTTTGCTAATGAGGAGCTTCCGTCCTCAGATGAGGAATACTGCTACTGGTCCTCTTACTGGCCTGATGATGATTGATTTCGTCCCCGTCAATCCTTTATAGATGCCGTATGGCTATTATTAAACTGAATGAAATGATACTTCTGCTTTTTTAGTCTTGCATGCTCAGGCGTTAGCTCCTCCTTTGATGGATAGCTATCGCCGAGAGATTAACTGTCGCTTCAATGTAACCGCTTTCAACTGATTGTCAGTAACTGCCCCTTCCAGAAGATATAAATGCTTAGACATAAATATCCTTCTGAGGTTTTTCACACATGCCACTTTTGCTTTGGGGCGTGTCCCGTTTTTACAGGCTGTTCAATTTTTGAACTCAGCCTTTAAATGGGAGCAACTGCTTTCTTTTAATACTCTTTGCTTGCGCTTTGGAATTTTCTCCTTCTCTCTCTAAATTTTGTTTCAAAGGAAGTTACGACCACCGTTCACCGGTGCCGACGGTTTTGCTCACCGCCTTCTGTTCAAGGTACTTTACTTCTTCTTACTCATATTTTCTTCTTACTGATTCATTATGAGCACGTCTAGGATACCCAAGGATACTCAATGGCCTCTGGACACAAATAGGTCTTCAAAGGGTCTCCAGCGGCCCATAGATTTAGAGATTGAGAGAACACCTAGTGTTTTTGTTGATGAAACGGTCTTGGAGGCCGAGTTGGAGGAAAATGGTATCTTTTTCCCTCCTGGTTACTCCGTCAAAATTCCTGATGCTGGTCATCGGCTTCATGACCCTCTATCGGGGAGCGATAGGATGGTATATTTTAGTATATTCCTTTACAGTTTTCACTTTCCCATTCACGAAGTGGTGAAAGGATTACTGCGTCGTTATGACATTAACCTGGCTCAGATTACGCCTTCCTCCTGGTGCCGAATTCATGCCTTCATTCGTGCTTGCGAGTTGCGGGGTATCTTTATCCTGTCTGTCAATTTATTTTGCAAGTTCTTTAGTTTCAAGTGCCATAACTGTGTGGTAGATATCACCCCGAGGTGGAATGATGCATTAGTGTAGTCATTCTGGCAGAAATTCCAGGGCTTTGAAGAGACTATGGCTGATTGGAAGAGCGGTTTCTTCATCGTGAAACTGCCTTTCCGCCCTTGGCCTAGGGGCTTCAATCGGTGTCTTATCGATTCCATTTGGGCAAACCCGTCAGTAATGTCCAAGGAAGAGCTTCGGCAAACGAACATGCTGCTAGAACTGAGCTCGTCCTTTCGCATTCGAGAGTTTGCCTTGTACAGGCTTATAGAGGAGTGTACTATAAGTAAGTTTCTTTTCTCTCGTTATCGCTTTGGCTCATTCACTATTCTGATATGTCTTGTTGACAGGTGACGTTAGAAATCAACCGTCTGGCGATAAGGACGTTCCTTTGAACGTGAAGCCGCTTCAATCACTACCGTCTTCTCCTCTGCCTAAGAGTTCCAGTCACCCTGCCGCTCCACCGAAGAGAAAAAAACCAAGACAGTTGCCAGGCGCGATATTTCCGACCGAGCCTCTCGCTTCCTCGAGAGGTGGTTACCTAAAGGAGTGACCCCAAACTGTCCCAAGGCCGAAGTAACTGATAGTGGAAGCGAGGATATGGATACCGACTCTGGGCTTCGTCATGCTTCCGCGGCTCAGCGGAAGAAGCTAAGAACGGGAAATAGCAACCCAGTCGTTGAGGCTGCTTTAAAGAAGGTTAACGAGACTCCTGTTGCTGGAGCTGACACCCTTTGTGGTGTGAGTACCTCCAAAACAGCGACAGTGGTTGAGGCGTCAACCGACGTTCTTCCTGAAACTTCCGAGGCTCCACCAGTGGTCAACCTTCCTCCTCCAACTGTCGCTCCCGACTCTCCTATTTCCTTTTTCATTCCTGATATCACTGCACCAAACTTTGAGCCTGCCGCTACCCCTGATCCTCTGCCAAATGTCATTCTGCCATTATTCTGTACTTCTATTTCAAGAGTTGGCGGTTCCACTAAAATTTACTCTCCTCCCTTTACCGCCAATCTTTACCCTCAAGGCCCTCAAGGAGCCCCTTCCTACCACCTGGATCTGTCCACCTTTGGCACCAGCGGACTCCGCGCACTAGGAATATCAGATCCGTTATCGTGAAATGAGCCGGTAGGTTCTATAGTAAGTGCAATATTTGGCTCTCCTGCATGCCTCATCTTAGTGGGCCGCCTATATTAGCGCGGTTTACCAAAAGGAAAGGACTTTTCACCCCCGGGGGTGTCGGGACGTGCCTCGTCTTATGGCCCACACGTGGCTACCACAAGGATAGGATTTTTCACTCCCAACGCTAAATATTAGGTGTGCCAGGGCGTGCCCTCACTTAGTGAGCCGTTTGATCAAGACCGGCCATCACAAGGATATGACTTTTCACTCCTAACAACCTCTTTTTTGTTTTTCTTTTATCGTCTGCGCACACACACAGCCGCAAAACACAAGAAAGCTCATTATTCGAGCTTTAGCATGGGTTAGGGTTAGCGTTAGCGAAAGGTGCAAAGATAAATCAAAGTCTAGCATGATATAATTTCAAACGAGCAATATTCCATGAGTTGGTAAGGGGGTACTGACGAGGGTTGTCGCGGGCCCTGCATAAATAAAAAGATTACAACTGGTCACTAAGCTACAAATGAATGTAGATAGCGGCAAGAGGTTCGAACACAGGGACAAATCGGTCCAATCTTTGTTACTCCTGCAAATGACAATAATCAACAAAGAGGTGAGAGTTTGATGGGTTGAGAAACAAAAAGAACGAAAATAAGATTGCCTAAAAGAAAACAGAAGTGAAATAAAGAAATACAGAAGAGAAAGAAAATCCCTAGTAGAGATCCTTATGTGGTGACAATTCCATGCTAGTTGATCATTGACAAAAGTATTTTCAAAACGGTTTCATAGGCAAGCATGGTTTCAATTTATGACGAGGGTTGTCGCGGGCCCTGCATAAATAAAAAGATTACAACTGGTCACTAAGCTACAAATGAATGTAGATAGCGGCAAGAGGTTCGAACACAGGGACAAATCGTTCCAATCTTTGTTGCTCCTGCAAATGACAATAATCAACAAAGAGGTGAGAGTTTGATGGGTTGAGAAACAAAAAGAACGAAAATGAGATTGCCTAAAAGAAAACAAAAGTGAAATAAAGAAATACAGAAGAGAAAGAAAATCCCTAGTAGAGATCCTTATGTGGTGACAATTCCATGCTAGTTGATCATTGACAAAAGTATTTTCAAAACGGTTTCATAGAAGAAGTTGTGGAACCAGCTCTCGCTAGATTCCCAACCTGCTACAAAAGTGAATTAAAAGAATCTCTTCAGTTTAAACACCCTAATCTTCCTAAGCTCATCCTAAGATTCCAACCCGCCACTTTGCTTTGGCTATGCGGAGCCTTCAACAAAGGAATCAGAAAACTTATGGAAAAGCTCAAGAGATTGATTAAAAACAGTGAGGTCCCTCTTCTAGACATGGTAGCTGTTCGTCATCCACAAGTCTGGTCTAGTTTGGCACTTGACCCAGCTGTCACCTAGGTCGGCCCTTCTCAAGGCCTTGGGATGGGAGGGTAGTCTAGTTCAGTTCCTTCTATCAGCTTAGACCAAGCAAATACACCTCATGCCCTGCTGATTCATCTACTACTGTTCTCTAAGAGTGATTTAATCACAAGAGAACTGACTGTAATCATTCAAATCAAAATCCAAGTTGGCCAAACTCAAACTTAAACATGAATAAATTGGAGTTAAAACAAGAAGGAGAGAAATATGAAAAACGTTTTTATTGAAGATCAAAGAGTCTCACAACCTACTGGAATTATCAACCACAAGATCCCTACCAGGAATGGAGGTTCTTAGTTACAAAACATAATGGAAAATGATACAAGAAGTGGAAATCCGAAAATACAAAAAGCTGGAAAATCTGGAAAATGTGGAGTGCTGATTTTCTCCACTGGTTCCTCCTACAATCCGTATGCTTCTTCAGTCCGAAAATGCTATCTTAAATGGTCCTCCCTCTGCCTGCATGCTCCTCTCCAAGGTCAGTCAACACTAGCTCACAAGCTCCCAAGATCTTGTCTTCAAAGTGCTTGTACACTAGTGGGGAAATTCTCTCAAAATCAAGAAGAATGTTTGATGCATTCTTCCAAGGAGTTGTAAGCTCAAGAGAATAACAAGGAGTGGCCCAAGAAGTCTTGTGTCTGATAAAAATGAGTCCCAAGAAGACAGGAAATGCACTAGAGAATAATTAATTGTAGCACGGAAAAACATGGTCAGTGCAAGTCCAGCTGGAATCCCGCAAGGTCGCTTCTTGTCGAGGCCTAGAGGAGAGCTGATTTCGGCAAAATAGTGAAGTGGCCTAGGGACGAATGGACCAAATTCAAGGCAGCAAAGCTGAAAACGAAACTCCATCACCAAATGATTGATTTAAGCTCTAATCTTCAAGCTTTCTGCTCCTTTTCTTCAGAATGATGCTCCAAAGGCTGTTTATAGAGAAAGGAAGCAAAAAGACTTAAAGTAGCATAATTATCATCTCAATTAATAATAAAAGAGAAGATAAAACATCCAAAATAAACCATCAATCATATTCCCCCACACTTAAACCATGCTTGCCCTCAAGCATGAACTAAGAGCAGACATAGAAAACACACAGACACAACAGAAACAACACCCCCTTTGAACAGAAAATCAACCCCTGGACTGAACTCACACAAATACTTCAGAAACCAACTCAATCAAGCAATGCTAAATACTCCAAACATCACAATTGCACAAATATTCAGATAGGGGCATGATAGCATATTGTTCAACCAGAAAATACAGTCCTAGGGCCTCTGTCTTCTCCTCCTTCGACTCTAAATCCAATCACTGCCGCAGACACTCATGCAAAATAATTTAAAAGCACAAACAAAAATTAAAGAACAAAAATTAAAACAAATAGTGAGCCAAAGGTTTCTTTTATTCTATTCTTTTTCTTTTTCTTTTCTTCCTTTTCTTCTTTTTTCTTCTATTTTTTGCTTTTCTATTTTTTCTTTTTCTTTTTTCTTTCCTTCTTTCCGCAATCTCCACCTTTTTCTTTTCTTTTCAACTTCCTTCATCCACAACCCTTTTTTTTTCCTTTTTTTTTCTTTTTCAAACACATGCACATGCAGACCTTGATTTCTCACCATGGTGCTATGATCGGTCCAACCAAAGGGAGTTAGCACACAACCGACTGGAAGTTTCTCCAAGATGGGATGATGGTGCCGAACCACCAACATCGTGCAATCCAGAGGGCATGATGAGAAAGCACACACAAGAAAATTAAAAGGGTAGGCAAGCAAGCATAATTAAAAGACTTAGCAGCAATGAGAGGATAGGATCTTCATCCCTAGGCCTTGGGATGAGAATACAGATTAGCTCTAGCAAGGTATTTTCTAGGACAACAAAACTAATCATACATCTATGTAAATAAATGCACAAGTTGTAAAGCCAGAAGTATTCAGAATCGCAAGATGGAGTTGATAAGTCAAGTATTTACATGAGTTCAGTTTTGGGATTTCAATTCTATACAAAGGGGTGAAACACAACAAGAAAAGAAAAACGACTCATGCATAAATGAAAACAAACAGAAGCGCATGCAAAAATAATTGAAATAAACATGCAGAAGAAAGGAAAATACAGAAAAACAAACAACAGAAAAACACGCATAAAAACAGAAAAACAAACATGTACAAAAACACAAACAAACACGAAAGTGTCTCTCCCCCACACTTAAAGGACACATTGTCCTCAATGTGAAAGAAAAACCACGCACAACAAACAAGCAAACAAACAAACGGAACAGAACAGAAAATGAAAAAAAGAGAGGGAAAGAAATGATAAAACCCGGGGCAATGATCATGGTAGGGGAAGAGTTGGAGGTTTCGGTCAGCCCGTCTCAAGGCCTAGAGGAGAGCCGGATGACCTGCACTGGAAAATTCCAAAAATCCATTATTATGCAGAAAAACGATTAACTAGAAATAAAAACGAAAATAATGAAATGCAAACAGAAACGGAAGGAACATGGGTTGCCTCCCATGCAACGTCCCTCTTTATAGTCTTGGACTAGACATTGAGCGTCACTTTGTCAACCAATCCTACATAATGCTTTGAATGCACGAAGTTTGATGAGAATGATTTCATTTCGTGCATGGTCTTCTAGCAACGAAATCTGCATGCAACCATAAAATGATTCAAATTCTGGTTCGGGTTCATACACAATAAAAAGAAAATATTGGTTGTGAATGGAGGGTAATTCAATAAATGGATCAATGTAATCAAAGAAATTCAGAACTTCCCTTTCACACACAACCGTCTGTGGATTCTCCACCACTTTGATTTCTTCCTCAATCTTCCTCCCATCCTCCTCTAGCTCGATGCTACAACAAGTGTCCACAAACTTCGTCTCCTGCTCCAGTGACGTGCTGTGAGTTTGGGTCTGATAGGACTGCTTTGACTGAGTGGCAACTTCTGCTGAATTTTCTGGGCTTGTTTCTGGTTCCGGGTCGTTCATCCCAAGGCCTTGAGATGAAGCGACCTGCTCGGGCAGATTTTTGTTGCTCACAAAAGAGGCAGTGTTAGCATCAGATTCCACATCTGGTTGGAAGTTTGAAGGTATGCATCTCTGTCTTTCCTGCTCAAGTGCAAGTTCTCTCATTTGCTTCGCTAACCTTGCTAAATTCTCCTTTGTTTCCTGCATAAATGGAATTAAGGTTTTCATTAAAATTTCAGAAACAGTAGGTACTTGGCTAGGTTGCGGAGGCTGGAAATATTGATAATTAGGAACTGATTGCACTCCATAATCAGAACTTTGTTGGTTCCACCAAGTGGGATAAGGAGTAGATATGGATGGATTATAATTTGGCTCATATCCCCACTGCGGCGGACCAAAACATCCTTCATGGCTGGACACATCTCCTACACCAAAACTTTGAGGAATAGGGGCTGATTGAGAAAAATAATTGAAATTGCTCATAAAAAAGAAAACTGAAAATTGTCTAGCTCTTCCCAAGACCTTGGGATGAGCCGACTAGGTCACAAACAAGAAAAACAAAAATCAGTACACCGTTGTCCCCAGCAACGGCGCCAATTTATGACGAGGGTTGTCGCGGGCCCTGCATAAATAAAAAGATTACAACTGGTCACTAAGCTACAAATGAATGTAGATAGCGGCAAGAGGTTCGAACACAGGGACAAATCGGTCCAATCTTTGTTGCTCCTGCAAATGACAATAATCAACAAAGAGGTGAGAGTTTGATGGGTTGAGAAACAAAAAGAACGAAAATGAGATTGCCTAAAAGAAAACAGAAGTGAAATAAAGAAATACAGAAGAGAAAGAAAATCCCTAGTAGAGATCCTTATGTGGTGACAATTCCATGCTAGTTGATCATTGACAAAAGTATTTTCAAAACGGTTTCATAGAAGAAGTTGTGGAACCAGCTCTCGCTAGATTCCCAACCTGCTACAAAAGTGAATTAAAAGAATCTCTTCATTTTAAACACCCTAATCTTCCTAAGCTCATCCTAAGATTCCAACCCGGCACTTTGCTTTGGCTATGCGGAGCCTTCAACAAAGGAATCAGAAAACTTATGGAAAAGCTCAAGAGATTGATTAAAAACAGTGAGGTCCCTCTTCTAGACATGGTAGCTGTTCGTCATCCACAAGTCTGGTCTAGTCTGGCACTTGACCCAGCTTTCACCTAGGTCGGCCCTTCTCAAGGCCTTGGGATGGGAGGGTAGTCTAGTTCAGTTCCTTCTATCAGCTTAGACCAAGCAAATACACCTCATGCCCTGCTGATTCATCTACTACTGTTCTCTAAGAGTGATTTAATCACAAGAGAACTGACTGTAATCATTCAAATCAAAATCCAAGTTGGCCAAACTCAAACTTAAACATGAATAAATTGGAGTTAAAACAAGAAGGAGAGAAATATGAAAAACGTTTTTATTGAAGATCAAAGAGTCTCACAACCTACTGGAATTATCAACCACAAGATCCCTACCAGGAATGGAGGTTCTTAGTTACAAAACATAATGGAAAATGATACAAGAAGTGGAAATCCGAAAATACAAAAAGCTGGAAAATCTGGAAAATGTGGAGTGCTGATTTTCTCCACTGGTTCCTCCTACAATCCGTATGCTTCTTCAGTCCGAAAATGCTATCTTAAATGGTCCTCCCTCTACCTGCATGCTCCTCTCCAAGGTCAGTCAACACTAGCTCACAAGCTCCCAAGATCTTGTCTTCAAAGTGCTTGTACACTAGTGGGGAAATTCTCTCAAAATCAAGAAGAATGTTTGATGCATTCTTCCAAGGAGTTGTAAGCTCAAGAGAATAACAAGGAGTGGCCCAAGAAGTCTTGTGTCTGATAAAAATGAGTCCTAAGAAGACAGGAAATGCACTAGAGAATAATTAATTGTAGCACGGAAAAACATGGTCAGTGCAAGTCCAGCTGGAATCCCGCAAGGTCGCTTCTTGTCGAGGCCTAGAGGAGAGCTGATTTCGGCAAAATAGTGAAGTGGCCTAGGGACGAATGGACCAAATTCAAGGCAGCAAAGTTGAAAACGAAACTCCATCACCAAATGATTGATTTAAGCTCTAATCTTCAAGCTTTCTGCTCCTTTTCTTCAGAATGATGCTCCAAAGGCTGTTTATAGAGAAAGGAAGCAAAAAGGCTTAAAGTAGCATAATTATCATCTCAATTAATAATAAAAGAGAAGATAAAACATCCAAAATAAACCATCAATCAGGTACCGTCGAGTGTCTCTAGATGATACGCTCCTCTCCCAACAATACGGGTAACGCGGTACGACCCTTCCCAGTTCGGGCTAAGCTTCCCCCGGAGTTGACCGGTTGCACGCTTGTCTCTGAGCAGCAGGTCGCCTGCTTTCAGCAGCCGTTCTTTGACGCGCCTATTGTGATAACGCGCCATCTTTTATTTATAGTGCAACATTTTCAGAAGAGCTTCCTCTTGCAATTCTGGCAGCGTGTCGAGGTTAGCTCGTAACCTTTCCTCATTCAGCTCTTCTCTGAAATAGGTCACTCGTAGGCTCATAGTACCAATCTCCACGGGCGTAATGGCCTCAGTACCGAAAGCCAGTGCGAATGGTGTTTCTCCCGTGCTGGTTTTCGTGGTCATGCGGTATGCCCACATCACATACGGCAGCTCGTCTGCCCACTTCTTTTTGGATCCTTCTAGGTTCTTCTTAACACCGTTAAGGATGCTCCGGTTCGTCACCTCTGCCTGACCATTGGTTTGCGGGTGAGCTACGAAAGAGAACCTCTGCTCGATTCCGAACTCCACGTATTGGTCTTTGAAGAATTGGCTGGTGAATTGCGTTCCGTTATCGCTGACTAGCACACGGGGTACGCCGAATCGCATGATAACTTGATGTTTGAAGAAACGCCAGATTTTCTCTGTTGTGATGTTGGCAACCGCCTCAGCTTCCGCCCATTTGGTAAAGTAGTCTACCGCCACGACTACAAATTTTAGCTGAGACCTCGCCTTTGGAAACGGTCCTAGGATATCAATTCCCCATTTTGCAAAAGGACAAGGAGCGATGATGTCATAAATTTGTGTGGCGGATTGTCGAGGAATCTTAGAGAATTCCTGACACTTTTGGCAAGTTCACACGTAATTATGGCAGTCTTTCCGGATAGTAGGCCAGTAGAACCCCGATCTAAAGACCTGCGCAGCCAGGGTGCCGCCGGATGCATGCATACCACAAATTCCTTCGTGGATTTTGCGAAGGGTATGAAGACCCTCTTGTTCCATTAAGCACCTAGCAGCTGGTGAGAGAAATAACTCTGCATCAGTTCCCCGTTAAAGTACGTGCACCGTGCCGCTTGTTTTAGTACTTTCTTTTTCTCAGCGTTATCTGCTGGTAACTCATCATGTTTCAAGTATTTTATGACGGGGATTCTCCAGTCATTTTTAGTTTCTTCTACGCAGAGCGTCGCCTGTTCTTCCATAAAGGAAGGTACGGGTATCTCTCGGTAGTACACCCCTTTAGGTATGGACGCTTCCGGGTTTGCCGCGAGTTTGGCGAGGTTATCTACTTCAGCATTATCCTCTCGAGGAATGTGCTCGAAGCTGACTTGTATGCCGCTTTTCTTTATTTCTATTAACTCGCGTTTCACCTTGGCAAGGTATTGCACCATAATGGGCTCCCTAGCTTGAGAGTGCCCTAGAACTTGGTCTATTATTAGCTTGGAGTCTCCACAGATTTTCAACCGCAGGTCTCCCAACCTCCCTGAGTCATGTATTCCTTTTATGGAGAAGTTTTTTCCTATCCTGAGCCCAGCTAGTAGCGCTTCGTATTCTACGACGTTATTGGACAACGACTACAGGATTCGGATGGCATATCACACATGGATGTCGTGAGGCCCACTCATGAAGATTCCGGCTCCGGCAAGCTCTTGATTTTTGGCACCGTCCACGTGGATGACCCACAGGTCGGTGTAGGTTTCAGGGAATGGGAGGTCCAACTTCTCTTTTTCTTTTTCAGTCAACTCCGTCATTGGGTCTGGCGTAAAGGTGCATTCCGCGATAAAGTCCGCCAGAATTTGAGCCTTCACAGATGGTCGGGATCTGTAGTGCAACCCATATTGTTCAAGCTCGATGGCCCAAATCAGCATTCTCCCTAAGGATTCGGGCTTCCGAAATATCCTTTTTAAAGGTTGATCCGTAAGCATGATGACGGTATGAGCTTGAAAATATCAGCCCATCTTCCGCGTGGCTTGTATCAACGCGAACGCTATTTTCTCAATACGGGCATATCTCAGCTCGACATCTTTCAAGATGTGACTTACGAAGTATACACGGCGGTGTGCGTGATTGTCATCTCGCACAAGGACTGCACTGACCACTTCATCAGCAACCCCGAGGTATAAATACAGGATATCGCTAGGTTCAGGTCTTGTCAATACCAGGTCAGACGCTAGGTAGGCCTTCAGGCCTGCAAACGCCTCTTCGCATTCTTCCGTCCATCCGAACACGGCTTTCTTACGTATAACTTTGAAAAGGGGGAGGCATCTCTCGCCTTGCTTAGAAATAAACCGTCCCAGAGCGATAACACGTCCCATTAGCTTTTGTATCTCCTTTACAGTTCGAGGAGATATCATGTCTTGGATGACTTTTATTTTTGAAGGGTTGGGTTGGATACCCTTTTGACTAACCACGTAACCCATAAATTTACCCGTTTGAAAGGCAAACATGCACTTTCGAGGGTTTAACTTCATTTGTTATTGCTTCATTACTTCGAAGACTTCCGCTAGGTCGGATAGGTGGTCTTTGAAGCTTCGGCTTTTGACCAGTATGTCATCGACATACGCTTATATGTTTCGCCCAATCTGCTTTTCGAAGACTTGATTCGCCATTCGCTGGAAGGTGGCTCTAGCATTTTTCAACCCAAAAGGCATCGCGTGTAGCAATAAGTGGCCTTGGGAGTGATGAAAGCAGTTTTCTCTTCGTCCTCATTGGGCATGAGGATTTGGTGGTACCCCGAGTTGGCGTCTAGCGAGCTCAAATAAGCGTACCCGGTCGCTTGATCAACTAGCTGATCAATCCGAGGAAGCGGGTAACAATCTTTGGGACAGGCGTCGTTCAAATCAGTGAAGTCAATGCACATACGCCACTCTCCATTAGGTTTGGGAACCAGGACGGGGTTAGCCAACCATTTAGGATATTGCACTTCACGAATAAAGCCAGCGTCGAGAAGCTTTGCTACTTCTTTGTCGACAACTATCACTTTTTTGCAGAGAAGGCACGTCATTTTTGTTGGACCGGTTTTGCGTCAGGGTTGACATTAAGTCGATGCTCCGCTACCTCCCGTGAGATACCGGGCATGTCGGCTGATTTCCATGCAAACTCTCCTTTGAATTTGTTCAATAACTGGGCTAACTGAAAGTTTTCTTCCGGGTTGAGGTTATCGCTAACCAGGAATATGGCCCCATTGACCCCGTTAACTGGAACGTGAATCATCTTGTCCAAAGGCTGAGTGCGCTTCTCATCGCCTTGTTCATATGGATCCACCGTTACGCACACGTACCTATCGCAACTCTTCTGAGTCATGAGCAGGTAGCATTCAGCCGCTAACTTCTGATTACCCCAGATTGAGACCACACCATCCCAGGAAGGATATTTCAACCTCAGATGTTTCTGTGATATCACTGCTCCGAAACGGTTGAGGAATGGCCTCCCCAATATGGCGTTATAAGGCAGATTTAGATCCACCACCAAGAATAGAAGCTCCTCTGACCGCTTGGAGGTATCTTCCTTAAAATATACCGGCAAGGTGGTTACTCCAGTCACCTGGATAGGGACTCTGTCTACTCCGATAATGGGTTTTTTATATGGCGTAAGCTCGTTATCAAGACGCTTCATGAGATGGTAAGCTTTCAGTGAGAATAGGTTCACGGTACTTCCGTTGTCAACTAGGGTTCTTCTAACTCCATGGCTAGCAATAATGGGTGTAACCACTAACGCATCGTTGTATGGATATACCACGCCCTTCTCGTCTTCTTCAGAAAAGCATAATACCATACGATCCAAGGCGCTTATCGCCTCACTTTTAATTGACACGTCCGCTCGCTTTCGCTTGTCCCCCGTCGTAGGTGTCAGCTGTGCGGACTCGTCCAGATAAGGTGTGCCTCCACCGATGATGTTAATGATGGGGACATCTTCGTCATCAACCGTAAGCGTTTCCCTACCCCTTCCTGCAAGACCAGCGTCGTTGCCTGGGGCGCGGGAAGGTGCTGGTCTGTTGTCGGCTACTCTATTTGTTAGGTTGCTCTTGACCACTTCTCATATTTTGACGGCGAATTCTCCCAGATAGCCTTCTTCAACTAGGCGCTCTATCGCCAGCTTAAGTTCTCTACACACTTCCATAGAGTGTCCCTTAGCTTTGTGAAATTTGCAATAAGCGTTTTCTCTTCTTCCCAAGGTTACTGATGCGAATCCACGCATCCAGGTGCCGTTACCGCCAGCTGGTCCAATGACTCGAGCCAGAGCTCAAAAGCTTCAAGACAGATTGTCATCTCTCATTCACAAGGAGTTGGAGTGTGAGATGACAAGTGAGAAAGTTGCACTTTGAGAGAAGACGCCAAGAGTGGTGAATCTTCTCACCTTCACCATGAGCGATGATGATTCTGCTAGAAAGGGCACTTGATCATTTCCCTCTAACGGAACTTGTCCGTTTCTCACAAACGGCATTTGTCCGTTTCCCTACCCATTGCCGTTTCACTCATCTATCGCGCGTGCCGTTTGCTGTGCCCGTTCCGCGTATCCGTTTCACGCCTGCCTGCTCTTTGTTGGAAATGACTCCTGCCCGATTCGGCACCTGTCCGTTTCGCTGTTTCTGTCTGCTGTGAAGGAAACGGTGCCTATCCGATTCGCTTGTCCTGGAGCTGGCACGCGTTTGACTGTTTTTTTTTGCTTAATTAATTAATTAGACCCTTTAATTAATTAGTTAAGTGTTTTAATTAGTTAAGTGTTTTACCTTATTTAATATTCCTATTTTGGAATTAGGGTTTTGCTTGTAAGATACTATATAAGGAGCCGCTTGGCCTCCTTATTTCTTTGGCTGTTATTTTGATAAATTAAGACTTATCTCTTTCAAATCTCCGCCCCTTGTTCAAGTGGTTGAACCTTGTTCTTCTTGAGTCCGCAATACTTGAGTCGTATACAAGTAAATTCTGGAATTGCATCCTACTTGTTGTCTGCCCTAGGTTGATATCCACAAGGGATATAGGCGTAGTGGATTCGACAAGGACCCTCTCTTGTTCGGATTTAGGTTGGTTGTTGCTTAGCGTTCAGCAGGCTTAAATTGTGTAAGTGAGTTCTATTATTCCGCAGGGAAATCCGTCTTTGAACAACGATCAAATTTGGTGCTACGCATCCTAAGGAACCAGGATCGTATCAGTTGGTAGCGGAGCTTAAGGCGTTCAAAGATTGGTAAATATCTTTATTTGTTTCAAGTTTTCATCATTGAAATCGGTAATTCATTCTACTCCATTCAAAACCGATTTCTTTGCTGTACTTGGTTCGTTACATGTGCAAAATTCAGGCAGTGTCGAAATTGAAGTTTAATATATAGCTATTGAAGCCCGATTTTAGCGATTTTGGTCTCGTTGGAAAGCTGCACCTGTTAGGCTTCCGAATCAAAAAGAACCAGTTGATTCGGAGTTAAGAATAAAAATTTGTGATCAAAACACTAAGCTGTGTTCATAGTCAAAAAAAAATCAATTCTGCAAATACAAAAATATATAGAAGTATTTGCGCCACAAAAGTTCGATTAATCAAGGAAATGAATTGAAGGAAAATTGTGTTTGAAATCAGAATTGGAGATTAATTTTATTTGAGTCCTTTCGAGTCAAATAGGGCTTTTCTTTGATTCCTTAATATTGCTTTCTATTACACTTGTTATTCGTTTAATTGATTGATCTTGCAATTATTCGAATAACAAGTATCACCGTTTGTTTGAAGCTGGTTTTCTTTGAGAGTCTTCTTGGAAGCTTTTCTTTGAACTCTTGAGTCTCACTAAACACTTGAACAATTGCAGGAGTTTTGAGAGGATTTTGGGTGAGTTTATTAGAGTGTTTAAACACGAGAGTAAACACGTGAGGGAGTGCTAGGTTAGTGCAATTTTACGTTTTCTTTTGTGTTGTGAATTTCAGGAAACTTATAGATGTCTCAAGAAGGAGTACAACAACCCGATTTGTCGGCCATGTTAGCTGGCATAACGGAATAGCTTAGAACAATGACTGAACGGCAATTAGCTGCCGATGCAAGGATGGGTCGGGTGGAAGCGTTGGCCACTATAAACCCGAACCCTAGAGCAGCGGAGGATCAACGTGATGGACATCTGACCGATCTGTCCGAGGAGGATGACAACGCCCGTCGACCACGTGATGTGAATCGGCAGCATGCTCTTGCCCTCGTTCCTCCCAAGCGACTTGCTAGACGTGGACCACAAATTCCACGTCCTGATCTGGAAGAAGAACCTGATGGGGGAGAGGGATGGATAAATGCAAGGGATGGTCAGCACAGGGGGAGAAGAGACGGTCGGGGTGTTAGAAGAGAACAGGAGGAGGACCGATTGGATGCTAATCTCAGTAGCATCAAAATGAAAATACCTCCGTTTGAAGGTACTGATGACCCTGATACCTTCTTGACATGGGAACGAAAGGTAGATGCTATTTTCTTATGCCACAATTATTCGGAGAGTAAAAAGGTTAAGCTGGCAGCAGTGGAATTCGGTGGATATGCTAGTCATTGGTGGGAGCAGCTCAACCTGAAGAGAGCAGCTGTTTATGCTGGTCCGATTAATGATTGGGGTGAGATGAAACAGGCGATGAGGCAACGGTTTGTTCCTACCCATTTTCACCATGAGCTTCATCAACGGCTCCAAACCTTGAAGTAAGGCAGCAAGAGAGTTGGGGTTTATTTTAATGAGATGGAGATTGCTTTAGCTCAAGCAAGGATTACTGAGGAACTTGAGGTAACAATGGCTCGGTTTATTACCGACGCCTTAGAGCTGACTCAATACAATACTCTCGAGGAGATGCTTCACATGGCTCAAAAGATTGAGAAGCATCATAGGAAAGCTAGGAGTTCCTATACGACTGCTTATTCCTCATCTTGGAAGAAGTCGTCGTGGTCCAAGGGAGACAAAGGTGGCTCCATTTCAAAGAGCTCCACTAGTGCCGTTATCCCTTCCAAAACGGCTACTAACAAATCTTATACTCCACCTGTGGATCGGCCAGCCACTAAGGATATTGTCTGTTTCAAGTGCAACGGCCGAGGGCATAAGAAATCGGAATGCCCAAATAAGAGAGTTTTCATCATCAGGCCGAATAGAGAGGAAGAATCGGATGATGAGCAGGAGGAATCGGAAACTGAGGAAGATGGTCATGTCGATTCGGATGTTGACTGTCAGAGAGGTGAGCAGGTTCAGCTGCTTGTTGTACATCGGAATCTAAGCGTACAGGCCACCGAAGAAGTGTGTGACGAGGAACAACGGACCAATCTGTTCCATACCCGTGGTGTGATTGACAAAAAGGGTTGTTCCATCATCATTGACAACGGTAGTTGCACTAATTGCGCGAGTTGGTTAATGGTCGATAAACTCGGTTTACCAACGGTAAAACATCCGAAGCCATATCAGCTTCATTGGATGACAGACGGGACCGGCGTCAGGGTGAATCGGCAAGTGCTTGTCAGATTTAGTATCGGCAAGTACCAGGATGAAGTACTTTATGATGTGGTCCCTATGCAAGCGAGTCATATCATTCTTGGCAGACCATGGCAGTTTGACAGAGACGCGACCCATGAGGGAAAACGGAATCTCTATAAGCTGGTCAAGGATGGTAAGAAGTTTACTTTAGCGCCCCTCACACCAGCCGAAGTCCTTGAGGATCAGCAATGGCTTGCTAAGTCTTACGTTGAATATGAAATTGCAAAACAGCTTACGAGAGAAAAAGAAGGTTTGAGTGTGAAGAATGAAGAGAGGAATACTGAGTGTGTGAGCCTTAAACATTCGCATGAAAATAGCAAGCATGCGGAGGGAGAGTGTAAACATTCGCACAAAAAGAGTAAGCGTGCTGAGAGTGGCATTCAGAGAAAAGGAGAGGCAAGTAAAAAGAAATTGAGTGTATATGCCAAGGGGAGCGAAGTGGAGAGAGCACTGATTTTTCAAAAACACTATTTTGGCGTGAGCCGTCCTATTCTCTTAATCCGTTTTCGCTCTTATTGTTTGACGTCAGATGACGCGGAACGGTCACATGCCGTTCCGATTGCTCTTTCTTCTCTTTTGCAGGAATTTAGGGATGTGCTGCCCGAGGAGATGCCGCCTGGATTGCCTCCGATCTGAGGCATAGAACATCAGATTGACTTTGTCCCTGGATCGGCAATTCCTCATCGGCCATCCTACCCAACTAACCCAGAGGAGACCAAGGAACTATAACGGCAAGTGGACGATTTGCTTGCGCGTGGGTACGTCCGGGAGAGCCTATCTCCATGTGTCGTTCCAGTTATTCTAGTCCCAAAGAAGGATGGTAGTTGGCGCATGTGTGTTGATTGTCGAGCAATCAACAAAATAACTGTAAAGTATCGCCACCCTATTCCTCGTTTAGATGATATGTTAGACGAATTAAGTGGTAGTAGAATATTTTCTAAAATTGATTTAATGAGTGGCTACAAGCAGATTCGTATGAAAGAAGGAGATGAATGGATGGTTATGCCATTTGGCTTGACTAATGCTCCTAGCACCTTTATGAGATTAATGAACCATGTACTTCGGCACTTAATTGGCAGATTTGTTGTTGTTTATTTTGATGATATTTTAATCTATAGCAAATCGTTTGATGAGCATGTTTTACATCTTAGGGAGGTTTTTCTAACACTTCGTGAGCAGAACTTATATGCTAAACCTAGTAAGTGTTCTTTCGCAATGGAACAAGTTGGCTTTCTTGGTTTTATTGTGAGTGCAGATGGCGTTAAAGTGGATAAAGAGAAGATCCGCGCGATTCAGGAGTGGCCGACGCCGAAGACCGTTAGTGATGTGAGATCATTCCATGGGTTGGCGAGCTTCTATCGGCGATTTGTAAAGGACTTTAGCACCATCGTTGTTCCTCTGAATGATTTAACAAAGAAGAATGTTGTTTTCAGGTGGGAACAGCCACAGGAGGAGGCGTTTGCTACACTCAAGGAACGGCTCTGTGCCGCTCCAGTGCTAGCACTACCCGACTTCAGCAAGGCGTTTGAGATAGAGTGTGACGCCAGCGGATTAGGAATCGGCGCCGTTCTGATGCAGGAGAAACGACCGATTGCCTTTTTCAGTGAGAAGCTCAAGGATGCTCAACTCAGGTATCTGACATATGATAAGGAGTTCTATGCTCTTGTCCGAGCGTTGGAGACATGGCAACACTACCTGATGCCGAGAGAGTTCATCATCCACACTGACCATTTGAGCTTGAAGTACCTCAAGGGACAAGGGAAGCTCAATCGGCAACATGCCGTTTGGATGGAATTTATTGAGGCTTTCCCTTATCACATTCAATACAAGCAAGGTAAAGAGAATATTGTTGCTGATGCACTATCGCGAAGGTACGCGTTAATTACTTCTCTTAATGCCAAATTACTTGGATTTTCGCACATTATAGCACTCTATGCTGCCGATGCTGATTTTGGTGATGTTTATGTGCATGGCGTTTCTATTTCTGGTTCTAAATTTTATAAGCATGAGGGATATTTATTTAGGGGCAAACACTTGTGTATTCCTCATTGCTCTCTTCGTGAGTTACTTGTGCATGAAGCCCATAGTGGTGGTTTAATGGGTCACTTTGGCGTGACTAAGACGTTAGATGTGTTACAGGATCACTTTTATTGGCCTCACATGAAGCGTGATGTAGTGCGCATTATTGCTAGATGTTTAATTTGTCGTAGAGCCAAGTCTAAGTCTGCTGGTCCTGGAGAATACATGCCGTTACCTGTTCCTTCTCATCCCTGGACCGATTTGTCCATGGACTTTGTCGTAGGACTGCCTCGTTCTAAGAATGGGAAGGATAGTGTCTTTGTTGTGGTGGACAGATTTTCAAAAATGTCCCATTTTATTCCATGTTCTAGTACTTATGATGCTACTCAGATTGCTGATTTATTCTTTCGTGAAGTAGTCCGTTTACATGGTATTCCTTTGACTATTGTGAGTGATAGAGATACTAAGTTTCTTAGCCATTTTTGGCGTGTCTTGTGGAAGAAGCTTGGTACTAAATTGTTGTATTCTACATCATATCACCCACAAACGGATGGTCAAACCGAGGTGGTGAATCGGACCCTTGGTTCCCTTTTGCGCACCTTAGTGCGTAAGCATGTTTCTACATGGGTTGATCATTTACCATTTATCGAATTTGCTTACAACCGTGTTGTTCATTCTACTACTCATTACTCGCCGTTTGAACTTGTTTATGGATTTAACTTCTTTACCTTTGAGTGATGTTGTAAGTTTAGATGGTGCACAGAAGGCTGATTTTGTCAAGCAATTACATGCTACGGCAAAACAGAACATTGAGCGCATGAATGAGAAGCTTATGCAGAAACGGAACGATGGCCGACGACTAGTAACGTTCCAGGTTAGAGATTGGGTATGGCTGCATATGTGCAAGGAGCGTTCCAGATACCAACGTCGCGGCAAGCTATCTCCTAGAGGAGACGGACCGTTCCAGATTGTTGAGAAGATCAACAACAATGCCTATAAACTGGCGTTGCCAAGTGAGTATGGTGTCGTTAGCTCTACTTTCAATGTGTCTGACTTAGTTTTGTTTGATGCAGATGACGAGCATGGACTTGCTGTTGATGCCGATTCGGATTCGAGAGCGAATCCTTCCGAAGGGGGAGGGGATGATGCGAATCCACGCATCCAGGTGTCGTTACCGCCAGCTGGTCCAATGACTCGAGCCAGAGCTCAAAAGCTTCAAGACAGATTGTCATCTCTCATTCACAAGGAGCTGGAGTGTGAGATGACAAGTGAGAAAGTTGCACTTCGAGAGAAGACGCCAAGAGTGGTGAATCTTCTCACCTTCACCATGAGCGATGATGATTCTGCTAGAAACGACACTTGACCGTTTCCCTCAAACGGCACTTGTCCGTTTCTCACAAACGGCATTTGTCCGTTTCCCTACCCGTTGCCGTTTCACTCATCTATCGTGCGTGCCGTTTGCTGTGCCCGTTCCGCGTATCCATTTCGCGCCTGCCTGCTCTTTGTTGGAAACGACTCCTGCCCGATTCGGCACCTGTCCGTTTCGCTGTTTCTGTCTGCTGTGAAGGAAACGGTGCCTATCCGATTTGCTTGTCCTGGAGCTAGCACGCGTTTGACTGTTTTTTTTGCTTAATTAATTAATTAGACCCTTTAATTAATTAGTTAAGTGTTTTACCTTATTTAATATTCCTATTTTGGAATTAGGGTTTTGCTTGTAAGATACTATATAAGGAGCCGCTTGGCCTCCTTATTTCTTTGGCTGTTATTTTGATAAATTGAGACTCTCTCTTTCAAATCTCCGCCCCTTGTTCAAGTGGTTGAACCTTGTTCTTCTTGAGTCCGCAATACTTGAGTCGTATACAAGTAAATTCTGGAATTGCATCCTACTTGTTGTCTGCCCTAGGTTGATATCCACAAGGGATATAGGCGTAGTGGATTCGACAAGGACCCTCTCTTGTTCGGATTTAGGTTGGTTGTTGCTTAGCGCTCAGCAGGCTTAAATTGTGTAAGTGAGTTCTATTATTCCGCAGGGAAATCCGTCTTTGAACAACGATCAAATTTGGTGCTACGCATCCTAAGGAACCAGGATCGTATCAGTTACCCCCGGTCTCATAGGGGCCGGATAACGGATGGGCAAGTGCCGCTGTTCCGCTATCGCTAGTATTTCTGCTCTGGGTAAGATAAGGGAAGGAAGGTCTAGGTCATAAACTCGTCCCTTAAGGGGATCTCTCTGTCGCTGCGTTGAGGAGTCACGAAGCTTTCCCTTCGAGGAGTTGCCTTTTCACCGATTAGAGTAGAGCCGTTATTTTAAGACGTCCGAGTGGAGTCATCAGTGTCCGAGTGGAACTGAAGTTTGCAAGGCATCCGAGTGGAGCCACCAGCGTCTGAGTAGAGCTAGATTTATGTTTATGCATCGCGGTATTCGAGGGGAGACGCCCGAGTGAAGCCGCATTTTACATTCCTGCAAGGCATCCGAGTGGAGCCATCAGCGTCCGATTGGAGCTGAATTTTTTTTCGTGCAATTTAAATTCCCGCGCCAACATCCAAATTGAGGTACGTTTACATTTACGCAATTTAAATTTCTGCAAGACGTCCGAGTGGAGGTAAGATCACATTTTCGCTATTTACATTTCTGCATCATGGTATCCAAATGGAGCCATTTTCTTTTATGTCCTCACATATCATTTTGCATCTAAAACATTCGTGGCACTGGGGCAACCTTCTTTACTGCTCATCAAAAATTTTAGTTACACTTTATTTTTGATAAGACAGTAAAGAGGGGGCAACTGTTGCTACCCGATTTTTGACACGAGTAATTTAAATCATCACTATTTATCATGACATTTCCACGTTTTTACTACTTATTATTATTCGTGTCATTTTATATTATTTCGCTTTATTCGTATTTTTATTATTTTTTTCGTTCGAGTTTTTATCGATTTTAAACAAGATTTTTCGGACCGTTGGTTCGAACAAAAATAAATACTTTTTCCCGTGCACACACAACGACTCATCTCCTCCATTTTCAAAATAAAGCCAACACACTCATCCTTTTTTTCAAAAACACCAACGGACACCTTCTCCATTTTCTTTCAAAAAATACAACGGATCAATTGGATCCATTATAAGCACACCATGCCATTTCAATCGGGGGAGGGGCAGCCATCACAATTCCATCCCTGCCAAATCCAAACTCCATCCTCCCAAAAAATCCAAATTCCAATCCCAAATTAATTCCAAATCCGAAGCCCCTCCTCTGCTGTTACAATCAGCCCCTCCTCTGCATTAAAATCAGCCCCGCCACTGCACTAAATCAGCCTCTCCTCTACACCAAAACAACACTGAATAGCCACCCAAAACAACACTGAATCTACACCCAAAACAGCACTGAACCTGCACCAAAACAGCACTGAACCTGCACCCAAAAACCACCCAAAATCAGCCCCAAATCAGCCCCAAAAATCACCCAAAATCAGTCCCAAAATCAGCCCCGAAATCAACCCAAACAGCCCCAAAATCAGCCACAAAAACCACCCAAAATCAGTAACAGATCAGCCCTAAAAACAGCCCAAAAGCAGCCCCAAAACAGCCACCTCTGCCACCCTAAATCAGCCCCAAATCTGACCAAGAACCACCACCAAATCAGACCCAAAACAGACACCAATCAGCCCAAAAACCAGCACGAAATCAGATCCAAACAGACCCTAAAAACAGACCCAAACCCCTGCACAAAGCCAACCTAAAACCACCGCCTGAAACCTTCACCAAATCAACACCGAACAACCCAAAAACCATTCAAAAACAGACCCAAATCAACCCAAATCAGTCCCCCAAAATAGTCCTAAAATCCACCCGAAACCGAACCCAAATCTGGCATCAAACCTGCGGCTCCTCCACCACAACCAAATCCAGCTTGCTCACTGCCATTGCTCACTCTTTGGCCAAGAAATAAAGAGCAAAAGAAAAAAAGAAAGAAGGGAGAAGAGAGGAGATGGCTGCGTGCAGCCCTAAAAAAAAATGAAAAGAGGAGAAGAAATGGGTTAAAAATGAGGGAGAAGGAATAAGAGGGGTTGGGCTTCGGCCCAACCAAGGAAAGAAAATATAAATGGGCTGCGGCCCAACCAGAAAAAATAGAAAAATGGGCTGCGGCCCATGAAGAGAAAAATAAACGAAATGGGCTGCGGCCCAAGCCCTTTTAATTAAATCGGTACTAACTTTTTCTTCGTATTTTTGTAGGTATCGAATTTACAATTACCGTCCTGAGCGGATATTTCACCATCGTCGATATCGGTGACAAATTCCTAAACCTGAGCTTTAGAGCTCACTTTTCCTTATTAGAATTAATGATTTAATTTATTGCCTATTCGTATGCATGTTATTTAGAATCGTTAGAATTCTAATTAATTTGTTTACATGATGATTATGCGAAAGAATGTTTTAATTCTATGCTCGTTCGTGTGCAGCTTTGACTCCACGAATAGATTTTTATTTATGCTTATAAATGTGGATATATTTATGTACATCAACATTATATTTTATTATGCATTCGTAATGACTTTCGACTGACTTGATCGTCGGAGTGTATACGCCGGGGAACCCCCCGGCGTCCTTTTCAGGTACATGCGGAAGAAACGAGAAGGTATCGGATGCTTCGCTGACTTCAATATCGGTGACGATTTTCCAAACTCGAGCTTTAAAGCTCACTCCTCATTTATTTGAATTGCTAAATTATTATTGCTTGTGCTACTAACCTCGGTTTTGTAGGTTAGAATTAATTGATATTCGCCTTCAAGTACACTTCTCTCACCCTTTTATTTATTCAATGCTTTTTGTTTATATTTGTATGTATGATTATTTAGAATTGTTAGTATTAAAATCAATTTGATTGCATGAGAATTAATTTTCATCAATAACTCCCTTTAATAATTTCCCTCAAATCGACCCTTGCCTGAACGAATTAGGCTTAGTAATTACTCAACGTTCATTTTATTAAATGCATGAAATTTGAATAGGATTAGTATTAAACATCACGCTTTAATTTAATTGCATGATTATTAATTACTGAAATTCCTAAGATCTTTAATAAATCCCCACAAATCAAAACGAATAAAATCAATCCAAAAAAATCAAACAAAGTAGTAATCAAAACAACAGGATTTAAATCTTTTCCAATAACTTAGGCTCCTCTAAAATTATTGGATAGTAAATCACCAAAGAGAATACTCATTTGAAAGCGAAAAGATAGTAAATGGGCCTTAAGCCCAACTTGTAGAAAATACCTCCATATTTTAATCCCTCTTATCTTTAGAGATCCCTCTTAAAAATGCGATTTAAACCTTTAATGTTGAATGATCATTTAAATTATGCTTGTTTCGCGTGCGGCTTTATCCCCACGAATTTATTTTAATTTATGCTCATTTTGATGAATGAATTTCGTGTGCGGCTTCGACCCCACGATTGTATTTTAATTTATGTTATCTTGATGAATGTGTATCGTGTGCGGCTCCGACCCCACGATTGTATTTTAATTTATGTTATCTTGATGAATGTGTTATGTGCGCGGCTTCGACCCCACTTCCCGGTTTTTCTCTTTTCAACGTGTTTTCGCATTCATTCCAAATAGTACTTTGCTATTTTATGCATGCGTAGAATCACACAGTAAATAGGATTAATCACGTGCATCTGCCCGATGATGTAGTAACTCATCTGTGATGATAGTGATTTCGATCGCCGTGATTCGTCTATGATTTACTAGGGTCGTCGCTTTAGTAAAGATTAATAATAAAATGGTAGTAATTTCACTTAATCAATCTTGCATGTAATCTGACTAATTTTTGAACTCGATTAAATATAACCGGAAATAGGTATGCAAACCGACCTTTTTCTTTTTTAGAGGATAAAATGTTTATTTTCTTTTTAACAACTCGACAATAATTAGGATAAAATCAACCGAACCAACTAAAGAATTAAAGCGACGATCCCCCCTGAGGGCCCCAAATTACTTGTTTTTAACATGATTTTAAAACACCTCTTTTTAGAACCGGTAACCTTTTTAGGATGAGACTTGGGTGCCTCACACCTTCCCAAGTCCATAAAACGACCCCGAACCATTGTTCTCGGGTTTAGACCCTTTTTATTTGTGCCTTAATTTTTGTTTTATTTTCTTCTTCTTTTTCAGACTTTTAGGTTTCCCTAAACCTTAGAAAAAATAGGGTGGCGACTTCATTGTTATGTGTAATTTCTTTGCGTCCCGAATTTCGCTCGCGACGGTGCGACAGTTTGGCGACTTCACTGGGGACTTAGGGTCGAAGCCGGAATTATTTGCCTGAGGTGTTTATTGTTGTTATTTTATTTGTTTACTCGCTTTGATATCAATTTTTGTCTTTTCATTCGCATCACGCATAATGCCCTATTGCCGGGCCTGTTCCAAATAGGATTAGGAGGTTAGTAGTGAGGCCCTAGGGCACGTGTCCTGGGTAGTTTTCACCAACGCCAAACTCGGATTCGAACCCCTAAATGGATGAGCGCTACGAGCTTTTGATGGTTCGGTCGGCAATCATGTATCCGTTTACTGAGGGACCACTTTTTGGTATCGTTCGGGAGCCTTTCAGCCAGTTAGAAGTAGTGGAAGTTACCCCAGCACGTGCATCATGATTGCATGTATATGTTCCAATTTGCTTCACCATTGCTATGATATATCCCATGTATATATATTCCAATTTGTTTCATTATTTGCCATGATGTATTTTACAACTTGCTTCGTTATTTCCATTATTCTCCATTATGCGATTTTAATCCTTTCAAGGTATTAAATTCCTTCCTTATTATTGCTTTTTACCATTTACTCCTTCTGTTTTTCTGTATTAACATGCATAATGCATCGTTCACGCAAAATTTTGGGTCTAAGTTTCCGCAATGAATACATGATCAAAACCTAGGATTTTAGAAAATGATGCGATATCATTTTTCCCTTCATAGAGATGGAGTTTAAGCTGCCTCTATAGGGACTAGATTTGAATAAAGCCTTCTTCCAAGGCACTTAGTTGCCCAACTTGGAAATATCATATAGCAAACACTTAGATAATTTTCGAAGATAAATCAATCTATCATGATTAAAATGAATTCAGAAAAATTAGGATAGTTGGACCTTAAGTCAGATGCACACATGCATACATTTTTTTCTTATGCCCATACTTACATCTATCTGTTTTCTTTATTTTCAGGAAGAACTATTCCCCCGAAAGCTCTTCAAACACAGAAAAGGACAGAACTGGTCATGAGGATAGCAGAGCTAAAGGAGCAACTCCAAACTACTTCAGAACGGGTACTACAAGCAAAAAGAATGGGACAAGATGACACTTGATTATCCGCCTCTTCCATTCATACAACAGGGCCTACTATCACGAGTCCCTCTATGCCCTAATCTGTAATTGGCGCAATTGGACAAGGAACTCCGGATTACACTCTAGAGTATTATTCCGCCTTTAAAGCACATGTTCGTCACTTGATCAAATGTGGATGGATCTCCTTCGAAAGATTAACCAAAAGACCATATGACCCCCCCCCCAAAGAACCAAAAAAAAAATCCCAATCAAAATCACCAAAACTATAGTCGAAACCAAGAAACGTTTCCACTTTTCCCACTACAAATATCACAACACATACAAATGAGACCATATAACCCACCAAAGAACACAAAAAAAAAAAAAAAAAAAAAAAAAAAAAAAGGGGAAAGAAAAGAAGAAGACTATCAAGCCACTACTACCTCTTCCAGAAATCTACAAGCATCTTCTAAGCAGCCGGTTAGATTGTACCAATCCGACCTTCCCAAGCTTATCTCCCGAAGGGGTTCAATCCTAAATGTTACATGTGCATACCATGCGGGAACTCGGAGTCACACTCTAAAGAATTGTTCCATCTTTCAAGGCACAGGTTCGTCACTTGATCAAGTGCGGATGGATCCTCTTCGAAGGATTAAACAAAGGACTTAACACAACAATCAACCCTCCTCCGAATCGTTCCTTAGGTGATGAAGGAGTGAATATTGTTTTAGTCAAGAAGATTGATGATCCCTTTCCTTTAAGCGTTGGGGGTACCACGAGAAAAGCTTTGCGCTAGTCAAAGGAAGATATCTGCAACATTCAGAGGGTAATTTGAGAGGATTGTTTATTTTGCCTGGGGGCAAGTAAGCATAGAATCCAAGATTGTGCGATCTTCTTACAGAAGGTGGAATAGATGATAGTCAAAGGAAGATATCTGCGACATTCAGAGGGTAATTTGAGAGGATTGTTTATTTTGCCTGGGGGGCAAGTAAGCATAGAATCCAAGATTGTGCGATCTTCTTACAGAAGGTGGAATAGTTAATAGATTCTTTAGGCATCCAGGTTGGATTTTGGATTTTGGAAAGAAACGTAAGGGGCGGGGACTCTAGCCTTGTTAAAAGTTAGGGAAGGCTGTCAATTACGGGATCTTCCATCTTCCATCTTCCTTCTTCCACCATTGCTAAAATTGGGGGGCATGACCCAGGACGGGAGGTGTTATATCTCCAAAGAAGTTGAGAAACAAAGCAAGCCAAGAGAGAGTCCGCTGGTTCTTTATTACAAAAGAGGAATAGACCCGTGTCTGAAAATAGTATAACAGAATCCCCAAAGATCATCAACTAGAGATCTACTTGGGTCAATACAACTTCGACATTCCGAAGCTCATTGAAAAGGTCTAGAAAGTCAACAGGTAAATTAGACCACCACAATGTTTCCTAAAAGTCTCTCCCAAAAGAGATTATCGCCACGAAGGAAGATGATGTTGAGGCTCCATACAAGTCAGCCCATTTAGTAAGTCCCTCGTCAGGAGAAGTTTAAAGAGATAAACTTGGGGGCAAGAACATCAGAAAATAGTCGAGATTGGAATGATCTCGAACTCTAGGAAGTTGATTTCATTCCTCAATGATTAAATGGATGTGCTCGAATGATCGTATAAAGATACGTCGGGTCGTTACCCTATATTTGAGCATCGCATTCCGATGAAACGTGAGTCCAAGCCGACGACATCGAAACTCCTCACATGGCCGTCACAAGATGAATGACATAGTGAAGCTAATCAATAACTTGAAGAAGATTATCCAGAAGATGGTGATCATTTGTAAGGATTGACACGACGTGCTTCCTTTTCCTTTGCACGCTTATCATATTGCTATTCGTACTTCAATGGGGGGCAACTCTTTATCCCCTAGTTTACAACATGGAAGCAGTGATTCCACTCAAGGTGGAAATTCCTTCTCTCGGAGTCTTGGCTGAATCAGGAAGAATCCGATTGGGCGAAAGAGAAGTATGAACAGTTGAATCTGATATCAGAAATATGATTGACAGCCATGAAGATGGCTAATGCTTAAATGCGACCTCGCAAGTTCAAAGCAGAGGAGGGACTAGTGAAAAGGGTCTTTCCTCATCAGGAGGACGATCTGGAAAAGTGGGCCCCCAAGTATGAAGGTCCTTATGTGATCAAGCACACATTCTCGAAAAATGGCTTTAATGCTTACCAACATGAATGGGGATGATCTATCAAAAATCGTGTGGCGGTTCAAACCCCACCTTACAAAAAATCGTGTGGCGGTTCAAACCCCACCTTTCAAAAATCATATGGCGGTTTAAAACCCCACGTTGCAAAAATTGTGTGGCGGTTTAAACCCCACCTTTCAAAAAATCAAATCTTGTGGAGGTTCAAAAACCCCACCTTTCAAAAATCGAATCAAGTGGCGGTTCAAACCCCACCTTTCAAAAAAGTCGTGGCGGTTCAAACCCCACGTTGTAAAAATCGTGTGGCGGTTCAAACCTCACCTTTCAAAAAATATATATATCATGTGGATGTTCAAAAACTCCACCTTTCAAAAAATCGTGTGGCGGTTCAAACCCCACCTCTTCAAAATTGTGCGGCGGTTCAAAACCCCCGTCTTTCAAAAAAATCATGTGGCGGTTCAAACCCCACCTTACAAAAAATCGTGTGGCGGTTCAAACCCTACCTTTCAAAAATCGTGTGGCGGTTCAAACCCCATCTTTCAAAAAATCATGTGGCGGTTCAAACCCCACCTTTCAAAAAATCATGTGGCGGTTCAAACCCCACTTTACAAAAAATCGTGTGGCGGTTCAAACCCCACCTTACAAAAAATCGTGTGGCGGTTCAAACCCCACCTTTCAAAAAATCATGTGGCGGTTTAAACCCCACCTTACAAAAATGGTGTGGCGGTTCAAACCCCATCTTTCAAAAAAATCATGTGGCGGTTCGAACCCCACCTTTCAAAAATCATGTGGCGGTTCAAACCCCACATTTCAAAAAATCATGTGGCGGTTCAAACCCCACCTTTCAAAGAATCATGTGGCGGTTAAAACCCCACCTTGTAAAAATCATGTGGCGGTTCAAACCCTACCTTTCAAAAAATGTGGCGGTTCAAACCCCACCTTTCAAAAAATCATGTGGCGGTTCAGACCCCACCTTTCAAAAAAAAAATCGTCTGCCGGTTCAAAACCCCACTCTTCAAAAATTGTGCGGCGGTTCAAACCCCCACTCTTCAATCTTGTGGCGGTTCAGACCCCACCTTTCAAAAATCGTGTGGCGATTCAAAACCCACCTTTAAAAAAAAAAAAAAAAAAAAAAAAAAAAAAAAAAAAAAAAAAATCGTGTGGTGGTTCAAACCTCACCTTTCAAAAATCATGCGGTGGTTCAAACCCCCTCTCTTCAATATGTAAATGATGATACTGGCAAGAGAAATTTAACCTTTGTTTTGCAGAATCAGTCATGATTATCAACATCCAAGTCGAGTCATCAGTGTCCGAGTGGAACTGAAATTTTTAGGCATCCGAGTGGAGCCACCAGCGTCTGAGTAGGGCTGGATTTACATTTATGCATCGCGGAATTCGAGGGGAGACGTCCGAGTGAATCCGCATTTTACTTTCTGTAAGACATCCGAGTGGAGTCGTCAGTGTCCGAGTGGAACTGAGTTTTAGGTATCCGAGTGGAGTCATCAGTGTACCGAGTGGAACTGAGTTTTAGGTATCCGAATGGAGTCATCAGTGTCCGAGTGGAACTGAGTTTTAGGCATCCGAGTGGAGTCCTCAGTGTACCGAGTGGAATTGAGTTTTAGGCATCCGAATGGAGTCATCAGTGTACCGAGTGGAACTGAATTTTTAGGCATCCGAGTGGAGCCATCAGCGTCTGAGTAGAGCTGAATTGTCCAACGTCCGAGTGGAGTTGTCGGTATCTGAGTAGAGCCGTTATTTTAAGACGTCCGAGTGGAGTCATCAGTGTCCGAGTGGAACTGAAGTTTGCAAGGCATCCGAGTGGAGCCACCAGCGTCTGAGTAGAGCTGGATTTATGTTTATGCATCGCGGTATTCGAGGGGAGACGCCCGAGTGAAGCCGCATTTTACATTCCTGCAAGGCATCCGAGTGGAGCCATCAGCGTCCGATTGGAGCTGAATTTTTTTTCGTGCAATTTAAATTCCCGCGCCAACATCCAAATTGAGGTACGTTTACATTTACGCAATTTATATTTCTGCAAGACGTCCGAGTGGAGGTAAGATCACATTTTCGCTATTTACATTTCTGCATCATGGTATCCAAATGGAGCCATTTTCTTTTATGTCCTCACATATCATTTTGCATCTAAAACATTCGTGGCACTGGGGCAACCTTCTTTACTGCTCATCAAAAATTTTAGTTACACTTTATTTTTGATAAGACAGTAAAGAGGGGGCAACTGTTGCTACCCGATTTTTGACACGAGTAATTTAAATCATCACTATTTATCATGACATTTCCACGTTTTTACTACTTATTATTATTCGTGTCATTTTATATTATTTCGCTTTATTCGTATTTTTATTATTTTTTTCGTTCGAGTTTTTATCGATTTTAAACAAGATTTTTCGGACCGTTGGTTCGAACAAAAATAAATACTTTTTCCCGTGCACACACAACGACTCATCTCCTCCATTTTCAAAATAAAGCCAACACACTCATCCTTTTTTTCAAAGACACCAACGGACACCTTCTCCATTTTCTTTCAAAAAATACAACGGATCAATTGGATCCATTATAAGCACACCATGCCATTTCAATCGGGGGAGGGGCAGCCATCACAATTCCATCCCTGCCAAATCCAAACTCCATCCTCCCAAAAAATCCAAATTCCAATCCCAAATTAATTCCAAATCCGAAGCCCCTCCTCTGCTGTTACAATCAGCCCCTCCTCTGCATTAAAATCAGCCCCGCCACTGCACTAAATCAGCCTCTCCTCTACACCAAAACAACACTGAATAGCCACCCAAAACAACACTGAATCTACACCCAAAACAGCACTGAACCTGCACCAAAACAGCACTGAACCTGCACCCAAAAACCACCCAAAATCAGCCCCAAATCAGCCCCAAAAATCACCCAAAATCAGTCCCAAAATCAGCCCCGAAATCAACCCAAACAGCCCCAAAATCAGCCACAAAAACCACCCAAAATCAGTAACAGATCAGCCCTAAAAACAGCCCAAAAGCAGCCCCAAAACAGCCACCTCTGCCACCCTAAATCAGCCCCAAATCTGACCAAGAACCACCACCAAATCAGACCCAAAACAGACACCAATCAGCCCAAAAACCAGCACGAAATCAGATCCAAACAGACCCTAAAAACAGACCCAAACCCCTGCACAAAGCCAACCTAAAACCACCGCCTGAAACCTTCACCAAATCAACACCGAACAACCCAAAAACCATTCAAAAACAGACCCAAATCAACCCAAATCAGTCCCCCAAAATAGTCCTAAAATCCACCCGAAACCGAACCCAAATCTGGCATCAAACCTGCGGCTCCTCCACCACAACCAAATCCAGCTTGCTCACTGCCATTGCTCACTCTTTGGCCAAGAAATAAAGAGCAAAAGAAAAAAAGAAAGAAGGGAGAAGAGAGGAGATGGCTGCGTGCAGCCCTAAAAAAAAATGAAAAGAGGAGAAGAAATGGGTTAAAAATGAGGGAGAAGGAATAAGAGGGGTTGGGCTTCGGCCCAACCAAGGAAAGAAAATATAAATGGGCTGCGGCCCAACCAGAAAAAATAGAAAAATGGGCTGCGGCCCATGAAGAGAAAAATAAACGAAATGGGCTGCGGCCCAAGCCCTTTTAATTAAATCGGTACTAACTTTTTCTTCGTATTTTTGTAGGTATCGAATTTACAATTACCGTCCTGAGCGGATATTTCACCATCGTCGATATCGGTGACAAATTCCTAAACCTGAGCTTTAGAGCTCACTTTTCCTTATTAGAATTAATGATTTAATTTATTGCCTATTCGTATGCATGTTATTTAGAATCGTTAGAATTCTAATTAATTTGTTTACATGATGATTATGCGAAAGAATGTTTTAATTCTATGCTCGTTCGTGTGCAGCTTTGACTCCACGAA
This sequence comes from Viola odorata, assembly GCA_963691705.1. Classification (NCBI taxonomy): domain Eukaryota; kingdom Viridiplantae; phylum Streptophyta; class Magnoliopsida; order Malpighiales; family Violaceae; genus Viola; species Viola odorata. The sequence goes on from OY829541.1 coordinate 37,745,579, forward strand.
TAGATTTTTATTTATGCTTATAAATGTGGATATATTTATGTACATCAACATTATATTTTATTATGCATTCGTAATGACTTTCGACTGACTTGATCGTCGGAGTGTATACGCCGGGGAACCCCCCGGCGTCCTTTTCAGGTACATGCGGAAGAAACGAGAAGGTATCGGATGCTTCGCTGACTTCAATATCGGTGACGATTTTCCAAACTCGAGCTTTAAAGCTCACTCCTCATTTATTTGAATTGCTAAATTATTATTGCTTGTGCTACTAACCTCGGTTTTGTAGGTTAGAATTAATTGATATTCGCCTTCAAGTACACTTCTCTCACCCTTTTATTTATTCAATGCTTTTTGTTTATATTTGTATGTATGATTATTTAGAATTGTTAGTATTAAAATCAATTTGATTGCATGAGAATTAATTTTCATCAATAACTCCCTTTAATAATTTCCCTCAAATCGACCCTTGCCTGAACGAATTAGGCTTAGTAATTACTCAACGTTCATTTTATTAAATGCATGAAATTTGAATAGGATTAGTATTAAACATCACGCTTTAATTTAATTGCATGATTATTAATTACTGAAATTCCTAAGATCTTTAATAAATCCCCACAAATCAAAACGAATAAAATCAATCCAAAAAAATCAAACAAAGTAGTAATCAAAACAACAGGATTTAAATCTTTTCCAATAACTTAGGCTCCTCTAAAATTATTGGATAGTAAATCACCAAAGAGAATACTCATTTGAAAGCGAAAAGATAGTAAATGGGCCTTAAGCCCAACTTGTAGAAAATACCTCCATATTTTAATCCCTCTTATCTTTAGAGATCCCTCTTAAAAATGCGATTTAAACCTTTAATGTTGAATGATCATTTAAATTATGCTTGTTTCGCGTGCGGCTTTATCCCCACGAATTTATTTTAATTTATGCTCATTTTGATGAATGAATTTCGTGTGCGGCTTCGACCCCACGATTGTATTTTAATTTATGTTATCTTGATGAATGTGTATCGTGTGCGGCTCCGACCCCACGATTGTATTTTAATTTATGTTATCTTGATGAATGTGTTATGTGCGCGGCTTCGACCCCACTTCCCGGTTTTTCTCTTTTCAACGTGTTTTCGCATTCATTCCAAATAGTACTTTGCTATTTTATGCATGCGTAGAATCACACAGTAAATAGGATTAATCACGTGCATCTGCCCGATGATGTAGTAACTCATCTGTGATGATAGTGATTTCGATCGCCGTGATTCGTCTATGATTTACTAGGGTCGTCGCTTTAGTAAAGATTAATAATAAAATGGTAGTAATTTCACTTAATCAATCTTGCATGTAATCTGACTAATTTTTGAACTCGATTAAATATAACCGGAAATAGGTATGCAAACCGACCTTTTTCTTTTTTAGAGGATAAAATGTTTATTTTCTTTTTAACAACTCGACAATAATTAGGATAAAATCAACCGAACCAACTAAAGAATTAAAGCGACGATCCCCCCTGAGGGCCCCAAATTACTTGTTTTTAACATGATTTTAAAACACCTCTTTTTAGAACCGGTAACCTTTTTAGGATGAGACTTGGGTGCCTCACACCTTCCCAAGTCCATAAAACGACCCCGAACCATTGTTCTCGGGTTTAGACCCTTTTTATTTGTGCCTTAATTTTTGTTTTATTTTCTTCTTCTTTTTCAGACTTTTAGGTTTCCCTAAACCTTAGAAAAAATAGGGTGGCGACTTCATTGTTATGTGTAATTTCTTTGCGTCCCGAATTTCGCTCGCGACGGTGCGACAGTTTGGCGACTTCACTGGGGACTTAGGGTCGAAGCCGGAATTATTTGCCTGAGGTGTTTATTGTTGTTATTTTATTTGTTTACTCGCTTTGATATCAATTTTTGTCTTTTCATTCGCATCACGCATAATGCCCTATTGCCGGGCCTGTTCCAAATAGGATTAGGAGGTTAGTAGTGAGGCCCTAGGGCACGTGTCCTGGGTAGTTTTCACCAACGCCAAACTCGGATTCGAACCCCTAAATGGATGAGCGCTACGAGCTTTTGATGGTTCGGTCGGCAATCATGTATCCGTTTACTGAGGGACCACTTTTTGGTATCGTTCGGGAGCCTTTCAGCCAGTTAGAAGTAGTGGAAGTTACCCCAGCACGTGCATCATGATTGCATGTATATGTTCCAATTTGCTTCACCATTGCTATGATATATCCCATGTATATATATTCCAATTTGTTTCATTATTTGCCATGATGTATTTTACAACTTGCTTCGTTATTTCCATTATTCTCCATTATGCGATTTTAATCCTTTCAAGGTATTAAATTCCTTCCTTATTATTGCTTTTTACCATTTACTCCTTCTGTTTTTCTGTATTAACATGCATAATGCATCGTTCACGCAAAATTTTGGGTCTAAGTTTCCGCAATGAATACATGATCAAAACCTAGGATTTTAGAAAATGATGCGATATCATTTTTCCCTTCATAGAGATGGAGTTTAAGCTGCCTCTATAGGGACTAGATTTGAATAAAGCCTTCTTCCAAGGCACTTAGTTGCCCAACTTGGAAATATCATGAGAGAGGGTTATTCACACTGTCTATCACGGATCTGATGAGAGAGGGAGTAGAATAACTGGGCCCTGCCATATGAGACGCGGGGGCGCTCATCTGAGAAAATGATGTGCTCATGGTCGATCCAAAGAGAAAGTCTGTCTGTGCAGAGGAATACACGTGTGTTGCCGCGAAGATGTCGGGAGAAGTGGTAGGGAAGAGTTCCCTACGGACGTCACCGTCGCGAGAGTGTGGAGGAATGGATTCTGAATTAGAGGCATTGTTTTCAGAAGAACAGAGCTTGGCCATTAAGGATGCTCACTTAATTAAAGCCAAAGCTCTCAATGAAAGCACCAATTTGATAAGATTAAGACTTCTGGGAAAGCGGGACAGAGATTATGACCGTTCGGAGTTACAGTGGAGGCAGTCCGTCATACCTGCAAAGCGCCGGAGGGGGGGCCCGGCGTAGACACTCCGATGCTTAAGTTAGTATGACTGAGAAATTTGGCAGAGATTTGGGTAGTAATTTTGGTCTTACCTTTGATCTAGAAATGAGTAGTATTTATAGGCAAAAGAAAGGATGTTACCCACTAGGGTGGGTGTTATCGGGGGAAGATAACGCCCAAGATGACATCAGCAGGCGTCAACCGGATAGGATATCACCTACGAGGTATCGCCAGTGAGATGTTGTCAAGGCTGTCTGGGATGGGAAGATGCCGCGTGGGTTCCCCCCCCGCTGATGTTGACCATCCCAGGATTCCTCGGTTAGCGCGGGAGGCTGTCGCCGGTCAAGGTTTACAGTGATCCGACCTTGACTTGGGGTGAAAAGACGAATGTACCCTTGGTGTTTCATCAATTGTTATCATCAACTGTTATTTAAATTCTCGCATTCATAAACTGCTTATTTATTTTTCGAGCTATCACTAACACTCTCATTTTGTAGGTTTAAAATGATGATTAGGTTCCCTAAACCTAGAGACAAAAATTAGGGTGGCGACTTCATTGCATGTTGCGAGGCGTCCTTTTATGCCAAGCATCGTAAGGTCTCAGATTCATCGTACACTCGCGAATTTTTATTTTATCATTTTCGCGGGGTGCGACACTTGCCATAAGAAAGGGGTTGGCCTTCCTTGCTAGGCTCGAATGAGGCTTGGATAAGGGAGTCTTACAAGCCTATCATAGCTTGGCCTGGCCGTGCGCTCAGTGAGCCTTGGGTAGACGAAGTGGGTGTACACGTTGGCCACAAGCTTGGTGTCACGGGGCCCAGATGGCACGTGTGAGGGTGGACGGGGTCGGCCATTGCTTGTTGAGCCCGAAGCAGGTCAGGCTTGGGTAGGCGAGTGTTATGAGCCTATCTTCACTTGGCTTGGCCATGCGCTCACTACCTTGCCTGAGCTTATATCTCGGGCCTTGGCTGACGCCGAGTCATGGTCCTTTGATGAAGCCGTGGTCCAAATGAGAGTCTTGATGGGCCACTATTCTTAAGGATTAGTTTCTTCTAGCTTTAATCTCCTTGGCCAACCATGTCATTAATCCTTAAGCTCTTTTCCTTGTGATAGGTGGTGCCTCACTTAGTGCTTGGCCTTGGTTTGCATCACCTACTAAATAAAGCATTTACCTTCTGATAACAATTGATAAAATACCGAGCGTACATTCGTCTTTTCACCCCAAGTCAAGGCCGGACCACTGTAGACCTTGACTGGCGACAGCCACCCAGCTACCACCCCATGCTGACCAAGGAATCCTAGGATGGTCGACATCAGCGGGGGGGACTCACGCGGCATCCGTTTCCACGCACGACATCCTCTCATCCCAGACAACCTTGGCTACATCTCACTGGCGATACCTCATTGGCGATATCTCATCCAGTTGACGCCTGCTGACGTCATCTTGGGCGTTATCTTTCCTCGTTAACGCCTACCCCCATAGGTAACACCCTCTCTTTTTGCCTATAAATACCACCCCTTTTAGATCAAAGGTAAGGCCAGAATTACTACCCGAATCTCTGCCAAATTACACAGCCATACTAACTTAAGCATCAGAGTGTCTACGCCGGGGCCCCCCCTCCGGCGCTTTGCAGGTACGACGGACTGCCTCCACAGCGACTCCGAACAGCCATAATCTCTACCCTGCTTTCTCAGAAGTCCTAATCTTAACAAATTGGTGCTTTCATTGAGAGGTTTGGTTTTAATTAAGTGAGCATCCTTAATAGCCAAGCTCTGTTCTTCTGAAAATCGAAAGATTATGGCTTCTAATTCAGAATCCATCCCTCCACACTCTCGCGATGGTGACGTCCATAGGGAACTCTTCCCTACCACTTCTCTCGACATCTTCGCGGCAACGCACGCGTATTCCTCTACACAGACGGACTTTCTCTTTGGATCGACTATGAGCGCATTATTTCCTCAGCTGAGCGCCCCCGCGTCTCATATGGCAGGGCCCAGTTATTCTACTCCCTCTCCTATGGGATCCAGTGCGAATAACCCTTTCGCGAGCTCGATTTTAGCCCTTCATGCCCAACTGGACCACTTGACGGAATTAGCCACTAGATTCACGCCTAGTGCTTCTGGATCAGGCGCTTCATCCCAGTTTGTTTTTACTCCACCTATCATCACAGAACGACCATTATCATCCCCATTGTGTGCGAATGTCTCTCTGACACTGCCTGCGTTGAATACGCCAGTCAGTCTTGTACAATTTGCTCATAGGACAGTAGAACCGTAAGTGCCACAGGTGCCTCTACTTCCTATTTCCCAAGGGGAACGGCAATGGCATGATGAGGACAGAGGTCGTTGGGATGGTAGGAGGGACAAAAACGATAGAGACATCTCCTGGGGGGAGTGAAAGATCAAGCAGTAGGAGACATCGAACTCGCTCGCCAAGGAGTCGCAGCCCATCTCCAAGGCGACATCATACCAGAGACCCGCGAAATTATAGGCGTAATTTGGAGGTATCCCCACCTCGATATACACGTGAAATCCTTGATGACACTTCTGGCCACCCCTTTAGCCCACGCATAAGGCGTCACAGAGTCAGCCGACATGTGAAACTCCCTTTAGAGTCTTATGACGGCACCAAAGATCCCATTTCCCACCTTAACAAGGTGAAGGACTTTGTGCAATTTCAGACTCACAATGATGCAGCATTGTGTCAGATATTTGTAATGACCCTATCAGGGGTTGCGCGCCTATGGTTCGAAGGTCTTCCTGGCGGATCTATTGACAGCTTCTCACAGCTAGAATCTAAATTTAGGAGTCGATTCAGTACTGTGGTCCCCATCAGGAAATCTGTTGCCGCCTTGTTTGATATACACAGAAAACCTCAGGAATCCCTGAGGAATTTCCTCAATTATTTCGACACCGAGATGTCGCTCACGCCAAGTGTAACAGTTGAATTCATTATAGAAGCCTTAAAGCGGAGCTGTTGCTATGGAAAACTCAGAGATGCCTTAATGGTTGACCCTCCAGCAACCTTAGATGCGTTAAGACTGAAAGCCCACATCTACGCCAGGATGGAAGAGGAAGAGAATAGGGACAGAATTCGAAACATGCCGCCAGTCATGCCTCCAGTCCCTAACGCTCCCATCACTACAACTTCTGAGGATCGTTTCATCGACGATTACACTCAACGAAAGGATCACATCCCCAAGACCTCTAATCGGAGAAAAGGCAACTCCTCAAAGGGAAAGCCTGGTGACTCCCCAACGCAGCGACAGGGAGATCCCCCTAAGGGACGGGTTTATGACCCAGACCTTCCTTCCCTCATCCTACCCAGAGCGGAAATATTAGCGATAGCGGAACAGCGGAACCTGCCCATCCGTTATCCGGCCCCTATGAGACCGGGGGTAACCTTGGGAGGAAGGGAAAACGCCTACTGCAAATTTCATAAAGCTAAGGGACACTCTACGGAAGTGTGTAGAGAACTTAAGCTGGCAATAGAGCACCTGGTAGAAGAAGGCTACCTGGGGGAATTCGCCGTCAAAATATGAGAAGAGGCCAAGAGCAACCCGACAAACAGAGTAGCTGACAATAGACCGGTGAAGACACACCCTATCTGGACGAGTCCGCACAGCTGACACCCGCGGCAGGAGACAAGCAGAAGCGATCAGACGCGTCAATCAAAAGTGAGGCGATAAGCGCCTTAGATCGCATGGTATTGTCCTTTTCTGAAGAGGATGAGAAGGGTGTGGTATATCCAAACAACGATGCGTTAGTGGTTACACCCATTATCGCTAGTCATGGAGTTAGAAGAACTCTCGTTGACAACGGAAGCGCGGTGAACCTATTCTCGCTGGAAGCTTACAATCTCATGAAGCGTCCTGACAACGAGCTTACGCCCTGCAAAAAACCCATAATCGGAGTAGACGGAGTCCCTATCCCAGTGACTGGAGTAACCACCTTACCGGTATACTTCAAGGAGGATACCTACCTTATAACACCATATTGGGACGGTCTTTCCTCAACCGTTTCGGAGCGGCGATATCACAGAAACATCTGAGGATGAAATATCCTTCCTGGGATGGTATGGTCTCAATCTGGGGTAATCACAAGTTAGCGGTTGAATGCTACGTGCTCATGACTTAGAAGAGTTTCGATAGGTACGTGTGGGTAACGGTGGATCCATATGAACAAAGCGATGAGAAACACACTCAGCCTGTGGACAAGATGATTCACATTCCAGTTAATGGGGTTGATGGGGCTAGATTCTTGGTTAGCGATAACCTCAGCTCGGAGGAAAACCTCCAGTTAGCCCAGCTATTGAACAAATGCAAAGGAGAGTTCACATGGAAACCAGCCGACATGCCTGGTATCTCGCGAGAGGTAGCCGAGCATCGACTTAACATCAACCCCGACGCAAAGCCAGTTCAGCAGAAACGACAAGCCTTCTCTACAGAAAAAGCAATAGCTGTCGATAAAGAAGTAGCAAAGCTTCTCGACGCTGGCTTTATTCGAGAAGTACAATATCCTACCTGGTTGGCTAACCCAGTCCTGGTTCCCAAGCCTAATGGAGAGTGGCACATGTGTATCGACTTCACTGACTTGAACGATGCCTGTCCCAAAGATTGTTACCCGCTTCCTCGGATTGATCAGTTAGTCGATTTATCTCTGTACGTTTTACTAACGCCAGCCCTAACCTGTGCTAACGCTCGACTAGTGAGCTTTCTTGTATTTTGCGGCTGTGTGTGTGTGTGCAGATTATGAAAAGGGGTTGCCAGGAGTGAAAAGTCATATCCTTGTGATGGTCGGTCTTGATCAGACGGCTCACTAAGTGAGGGCACACCCTGGCACACCTAATATTTAGTGTTGGGAGTGAAAAGTCCTATCCTTGTGGTAGCCACGTATGGGCCATAAGACGAGGCAAGTCCCGACGCCCCCGGGGGTGAAAAGTCCTTTCCTTTTGGTAAACCATGCTAATATAGGCGGCCTACTAAGATGAGGCACGCCCCGGTATCCTTGGGGGTGAAAAGTCCAATCCTTATACCGACCGTTCTCGTGGAGACGGCTCGTTAAGGAAAGGCACGCCTTAGGGAAATAGTAACTCCATCTTGGAAGTGAAAATCCTATCCTTGTGACCGGGCTAATATAGACGACTCATTAAGTGAGGGCACGATTCCGGGATGCGAGGACAACGCCCGAAAGTGAAAAGTCCTAACCTTGTGACGGCCTGTCCTGATCAGACGGCTCACCAAGAGGAGGCACTTTCTGGCCGATCGTGGTAACGTGGAAACGCGAAGAATCGTGAAATCCTAGCGAGTAACCAGATGCGGAATCCCTAGTGAAGTGAGCTGGTTGAGAAAGCGATAACGAGCGACACCAACACCCTAAAATGGCAGCGGATTGGCTCCTACGGGTAACTAGTGTCCATTATCGCATATCTCTTACTAATAAACATTAATTGAGAGTGTGCAGGATATTTCTGACTAACGGAGATATCAACGCTCGAGATGAAGACGAAGTTGTGCGACCCGTCAACGAGATTGACGTGAGACCAATCGCACTGATTTCTACATGATTCGAGGAATAGGGCCTAAAGACCCTACTCGTTATCTTTTTTGATCGTGGGACTGATACTTCTTTTCTGTGGAATATCATTTTTGATGATGCCGAACAACAATTAAGATGAACCTGGCGAAGCCTGTCAGCATAATCAGGATGATAATGGCGCGATGGCCATGCTAAGTAAAACTCGAAGAAAAAGAAGTACAGGAAAGGAAATCAACAACAAAGGAATCCAGTATCACAGAAATACTGTTGTTTAAAGCACCAACAAAGGGTCGCAAAAGTATACAAAAAAGATGGACAAAAAGGAGGATGACGCTTAATCCTCACAAAAAGATGGCGATAATACCCTGCCTATAACTGATTCCCCGAGCTCTCCCGCCCATGGTAGCCCTTTGACCTGGCTATGCGGAAGCCTTCATCATTGAGATCAGCGGAATTCCGCAAAAAAGCGTCAGAAATGGCGTCACTTTTATAAAATTCTTCTCCATGAACCTCCACGAAACAGTCAGCCATGATGGCAGCAATCCTTTCGACATACCACTGACACTTGACTGACATCTCTTTCACAAGTGCCGCCTTCTCTTCTGCCAAGGCAGCCTCTCTTCCGCCAGAGCCGTTTTCTCTCCCTCAAGAGCGATACTCTTCAACTGTTCAGCTGACAGAGCGGTATTAGAATCGACCAACCATTGCTTCGCCTCTCTTGCCTCCTCTTTGGCCACTTCCATGGCCCTTATGCATTCTTTTCGCTCTTCCAGCAACCTCTGCTTCTCTTCCTGCTCCTTTGGAAGTTTGTCCGCGGAAGCGGCAAGGGCAGCCGTCTTTTGCGACATGCGCTCTGTATAATGATGAAACCGGATGAGACCGGTAAAGAGATTAGAACGCAGCAAGTCAGCTTGCTCTTTATCCCCCTCAGCAGCAAAAGTGCTTTGTTCTTCGGAAGATGTTAGCATATGAGCGGCTAGGAATGAAGCAGTGATAGTAGAGTTATCACCCCCCTATGGTCGTGATTCCTGAACTACGCAGCGTACTCAGGTCCAGTTGATGGGTACCAGGCTCGGCAGCGTTAACTCAACTTACATCGGCTAGGAGACTGGACACAACCGCTCCCTCCCCGAAGCGCTTAAGCGCTGAACCATCAGAAGGTACAAAGACCACGGTAGGAGGGGAAGGAGGCTGGTTAGTGGAGGAACCCCCTTGAAGCCCGAAAGCGTCATGGGGTTGATAGGAGGAGAAGCCTGATAAGTCGTCATTATAGCCCAAGTTGGAAGAAAAACGAGGAACCTCTGAGCCAAACGAGGGTGGAGAAGTCTCGAAAGGCCCAGGAACACCCATGTTCCCAAAAATGTTAGTGGCCTGGTTCTGGGGAGGTGGTGAAACGTCAAGAGCGGTCTGATGCTTTTCCCCGACATCAACTTGACTCGACGATAGGCTTGTGCCTTCTCCATCAGGTCTCTGCCTCTTCCTTGATTGATTCAGCACATGCCTCAAATCCATATTGCCTGGCGGTAGCGTATGGGTGGAAGCGGCAGAAGTGTCCTATGAAGAAAAATAATCACCAGACATGAAAAATAAGAGAAAATGCAGGAAGGCATTGAAAAACAGTACAAGAGATATCGTGGAGCATTTACAGTAACCGCTTCAGCGATAGGTGCTTCTGAAGAGGCTACCACGTTCGAAGAAGGCGGGAAGGGTAGCAACGCTCCTTGTCTTCCTTCTCTTTTTTCCCTTTGTGGAAGCCTTAGAAGCGGCTGGCTGAACAGGAAGAGCAGTAACTGATATGACAGGAATATCGACAGGTATGGTCGCGGTTTCCTCGCCAACCGGAGTAGAAGATGCTTGGGGAGGAATCGAAATAGTAACAGGTGGAACAACTGAAGCGGCGGCGGTATCGACAGCCACGACCGTTCGCTCAGCCTCCCTTCTCTGTTGAAGCCTTTTCAAGTGCCTCCTAACCCTCTCAGGAATATACTTAGGATCAGTCGCTGCAAAAGCACAAGACAACGTTAGCGTTAGTATCAGTGGTGAAAATCAAGAAATGACGCGATACTCATGTTTAACGTAGGAAGGGATATCGGCCCCGTAGGCCAGAACGCGGGTGTGAACGCTGATTTCCAATTTGAGCAACTTATTAAACCAGTTTTGCTCTGTCTCGTTAAGAGCCTCCTAGTGCCAAGCACTGTCCTTGACGTCTTGGTTGAAACCAGACCGCCACCATGGGCCCGGAAGCTCAGGAGTTTCGATGACAAAAAATTGTTCTTTCCACCCATCAATGGAAGACTCTAAATGAAGGAGTTTCCAGGTGAAGTTCTTAAGGGAATCATCGTCATAACGGGGTGATATTGCTATCACACCCCGACGGTTGTACATTCGAAACAAAGATTTGAGTAATGCAAGGGAAGGAGAGGTAATTCCCTTGTACTTACAGAGTTCTAAAAATGCATAAACGTCGCAGTATGCATTTGGAGCTAATTGAACGGGGCTCAAATCAAGAGAAGTGAGCAACTCTTGGATAAAAGAGTCAACCGGAAACTAGAAACCGTAGCGAAACATCTGGGCATACAAGATTCTATGTTTGCCGGTCAGAACGTTGTTCAGGCGTAAAGAATCAGGGGCAACAGAAACCTTGAAGCCCTTGTGGATATTGGCACAATGATCGGTTAAATGCTTATGGAGGATGGCCGGAGAAGTAATAGTACTGGCTGTATTATCTATTTTCTCCTCATCAACCGACTTAGACCCAGAAGCACGAGTTTTACTTTTACCCATGACGGAAAAAGAAAACAAAAAGATGAAGAAGACAACAAAGGGTAATAAAGAAATACCTTTCTAAGAAGGAAATTGAAGCACCCAGGAGATGAAAAACAGAAATGCAAGACGATTTGAGAGGATACAGAGAAAGCAGAGTATCGAAAGTGGAAAAAAAAATAAGTGTTGGGTTTTATAACCCTAAGAGGCCAAGTGAAATGACCGCTGAAACAATCGTTGCACACGTGACAGGCGTGAGCAATGAGTGCAACCCTAGAAAAGTGAGAAGACGCTTTGATCCTATCAAATCACGCTAGCCCTAGTGTCCTGATGAACAGACACGTGTCTCTGAACCATCCTGATCCCTCGCTCACATTAATGAGGGGATCCTGAGCATTAAATGCTCCGAAAAGCAGAATTGCTTTATCAAAAAGAAGACAAGCATGATGACGTAACGATCGAGATAACGCGACTCAGCGATAGCCGAGTTATCAGCTGGCAAGATAACGCCTAGAAGCAAATTAATCGTTATTCGGAGCGGAATGACAATCATTATTATGCAAGCGTTATCAATTATTACAAGCCAAACGAAACCAATGTTTGAAGAAAAATAAAACACTCTCAGGTGTTGCCTTACGCCAATCACGGAAGAGCTCCTTTATTGCCCCCGACATCTACATCTTTTAATTTCTCAAAAGCGTAATCAGCTATCTTGACAGGATCGAAAGCCCCGCTACGGTAATAGTCTGGGAATCCGGCGGCAAAGGCTCGTATTGCCTTGTCTTTCCACCGCGATATCTCAGTGGGTACCTTCACCAACTCCGCGTCACGGGCTGATATCTTTGCACGAATGAGAGAGTTTTTTCTGTCAGCAGCCACCAATTCCGCCTCCAAAAGCTCTATCTTTGCCTTCCCTATGACTTCTCTCTGGCTAACTCGGCACGACAGCCGTTCAGCTCTGCCTGGGTATCACTCTGGAGTTGCGTCAACTCTGCCGCCCTGACAGGGGAACCATGAATCTTGTCGCCATGGATATCGAGGAAGTAATTCAGCATGCGGAAGCTAGCCAGCACGTCATTCAGAGCGCATTCACGATGAACCTCCAGAGGAAGCTTCGACATCTCCTCCCTATCTTTAGGAGAACCAAGTATTGGACTCACTATCGAGCCTACCGGCTCATCTCGTGATAGCTAATCTGATATCCCTAGTGCGCGAAGTCCGCTGGTACCAAAGGTGGATAGATCCAGGAGGTAGGAAGTAACTCCTTGAGGACCATGAGAGGAAAGATTGGCGATAAAGGGAGGAGAGCAATTTTTAGCGGAATCACCAACTCCTGAAATAGAAGTGCAGAATAATGACAAAAGGTTATTCGGCAGAGGATCTGGAGTAGCGGCAGGCTCAGGGTTTGGTGCAGCGACATCAGGAATGAAAGAGGAATTAGGAGAGTCAGGAGCAGCAGTTGAAGGAGGCGAGTTGACCACTGGAGAAACCTCGGAAGTGTCAGGAGGAACGTTGGTTGACGCCTTAACCACTGTCGCCATTTTGGAGGTACTCGCACCACCAAGGGTGTCAGCTCCAGTGGCAGGAGTCCTACTAACCTTCTTTAAAGCAGCCTCAGCGACTGGATTGCTATTTCCTATTCTAAGCTTCTTCCGCTGAGCCGCGGAAGTATGACGAAGCCCAGAGTCGATATCCATGTCCTCGCTACCATTGTCAGTCACTTCAATTTTAGGACGGTTCGGAGTCACTCCCCTATTTTGAATTGGCAACCACCTCTCAAGGAAGCGAGAGGTTAGGTTGGAATGTCTTGATTCTTTTTCTTTTCGATGGAGCGGCAGGGTGACTGGAATTCTCAGGCGGAGGAGAAGGTGGCAGCGATTGAAGCGGCTTCACGTTTAAAGGAACGTCCTTATCGACCTAGTTGTCACCTATCAACGAGGCATATCAGAACATTGAACGAGTCAAAGTGATAACGGGAGGAAAGAAACTTAATTATAGTACACTCCTCTACAAGGCAAACTCTCGAATGCGGAAGGATAAACTTAGCTCTAGCAGCATGTTCGCTTGGCGAAGCTCTTCCTTGGACAGTACTGACGGGTTTACCCAAATAGAATCAATAAGACACCGATTGGAGCCCCTAGGCCACGGGCGGAAAGGCAGTTTCATGATGAAGAAATCGCTCTTCCAATCAGCCACAATCTCTTCAAAGCGCTGGAACTTCTGCCAGAATGACTGCACTAACGCATCATTCCACCTCGGGGTGATATCTACCACATAGTTGCGACACTTGAAGCTAAAAAACTTGCAAAATAAATTGACAGACGGGATAAAGATACCCCGCAGCTCACAAGCACGAATGAAGGCATGAATCCCGCACCAGGAGGAAGGCTTAATCTGAGTCGGGTTAATGTCGTAATGACGCAGTAATCCTTTCACCGCTTCGTGAATGGGAAAGCGAAAACCGTAAAGAAATATATTAAAATACACCATCCTATCGCTCCCCGATAGAGGGTCGTGAAGCCGTTGACCAGCTTCAGGAATCTTGATGGAGTAACCAGGAGGAAAAAAGATACCGTTTTCCTCCAACTCAGCCTTCAATACCGTTTCATTAATGAAAACACTAGGTGTTCTCTCGATTTCTAAATCTATGGGTCGCTGGAGACCCTTAGAAGACCTAGTTGTGGCCGTAGGCCACTGAGTATCCTTGGGAATCCTAGACATACTCATAATGAATCGGCAAGAAGAAAATCTGAAGAAGAAGAAGTAAAATACCTTAAACAGAAGGCGGTGAGCAAGACCGTCGGCACCGATGAACGGTGATTGAAACTTCCTTTGAAACAAAAATGAAACTCAGAGAGAGAAGAAGGAGAAAAATTCCAAAGCGCCAGCAAAAGAGTATTAAAAGAAAGCAGTTGCTCCCTTTTAAAGGCTAAGTTCGAAAATTGAACAGCCTGTAAAAACGGGACACGCCCCAAAGCGAATGTGACACGTGGGAAAAACCTCAGAAGGATATTTATGTCTAAGCATTTATATCTTCTAAGGGGGACAGTTACTGATAATTAGTTGAAGACGGTTGCATTGAAGCGATAGTTAGTCTCTCGACAATAGCTATCCATCAAAGGAGGAGCTAACGCCTGAGCCTAAAGACTAAAAAGCAAAAGCATCATTTTATTTAGTTTAATTATAGCCATACGGCATCTACAAAGGATTGCCAAGGACAAAATCAATCATCGTCAGGCCAGTAAGAAGGCCAGTAGTAGTATCCTCCATCCGAAGACGGAAGCTCCTCATCAGCGAAAGGAAGAGATTTGTCAACCTTTCGCTCCAGACTCGGCACTAACGGGTTGGATTCCCCCTTCACGGCGGAAGATGCCGCCTTTACGACGGTATCGCCTAGAGGAATCTCCTCTTCAAACCAGTCAGCAGAAGGAAATAATTTCTTGCCCTTACAAGCAAGAGGGGCAGAAAAGGAACAAAACCAGTCAGTGGTCTTTAAATTTACTCTCTTCTTTGACCTTTTCCGACCTTTGTGGCGAGGCAATCGCCTCTTCAGGCACGACGGCGAAGGAGGATTGTCAGAATCCGGTGTAGTCGGGGGGGGTCGGACGAGATTCTCGCTCATCAAAGACCTGACCTGATGAATCAACCATGAGAAATGGAAATTAGTAATAACAGAAGAGAACAAAGAAGAAGATGAACAGGAAAAAGAAGAAGAACTCCCCATAAATAGTCAAAGTTGTGAGGCTCTTCAGAATTTTCCGCATGTGATTGGAGGATAATTCAATGCATCTCGAGAAGATCAACCATAACACCAGAATCAAGTCCTTCGATCACGCTTGTTGGGATTTATCGATAATCAAGAAACACCAAAAAACCGCCCAATCAGTTAATACTGAAGAGGCGGCGCGAGATTAATTTAGAACGGTTCACCAGGACAACCGACGCCACCTGGCAGACAAAGAAGAATAAATGCTATAGAAGTCCGACCGATGGCAGACTCGCTTTCAGTTGGGCTGACACAGCCCTCAACTGAAGTAGAGGCTAACGCACTAGAAAGGGAAAGAAATCGCAAGCTCGATAATCGAAAGAAGTCTTTATTACGGCCTAATGGCTTAAATATACATCCGCATACATGATACATACAAAGGAAAAATGAAAAAGGAGGCACAGTAGCAAGCACTCAAGCCCGAGACCCTGCGTCATTGTCATCATACACCAACAGAGTGGGGATATCCCTCAAGGCCTCCACCACAGAGGTCAGCTCAAAAGAGGTGCCTCTCATGCTCTTCAGGCAGCAGTTCAGCAGATCCTTCCTCTGCTGCAGCATAGCGATGGCTATCTCGATGCGGCAGGTTGCAGCGGCCAACTTGGAGACGTTCCCTATGGGATTGAAGTCCTCCATGGAGGCAACCCCAATCCTAGACTGAATAGGGGTCATCATTCCCCGAAGCTCCAGTACGTCTTCACCAGTCTTTGTCAGCATGTTCTCTAAGAAGCTGACGTCACCCTCAGTAAGATTTTTGAGGGTTATGGCTTTGGAAGTCAGAAAGTTTCTAGTGAGATGGTCCATGAAGGAATGATAAATGAGATGCAGAGAGAATGTGAAGAATCTGCACCCAAAAAAGGATCACATTTATAGATCCGAAGTAGTAGCGGCTCACCAAGGCATGTTCCTCGAAAATTGGGCCATCCCGTTATCCCGAAGCAGCCAGGGAGATAGGCTAAAATGGAACCCTTGGTGAACACCCGAGATACTCGAGTGGAGTACAGACTGAAATCCAGAAGAGCGTAAACCGCGTCAATATTGCGGGTGGCTACGGCGTAAGACCGCACAATTTATAGGTGGCCTACAATGTAAAACTGCGTCAATACTGTCGGTAGCTCCGAGTAGCGTAAAACTGCGTCAATATTACGGGTAGCTATGGTGTAAAACGGCACAAATTGTAGGTAGCTTATAGCGTAAAACCGCGTCAATATTGCGGATGGCTTACAGTAAGGTTGGATTCAACAAGCTTGGATAGAAAAAGCGACATCAACGACACCCCGATATGTGCGGCGAAAGCCTTTAAGGGTAACTAATGTTTATCATTGCATAATATTTTTACTAACGTGACAGCCACATTTGAGAATGTGCAGGAAAAATGATCAAATATCGCCTTCCGAACGATATTCTGAGCTACGAGGAGGTAACGTCGTAAGGTCCTGCCTTGCCGACATCAATCATATGAAACATGTCATGGGAAATACCAGCGTTATCAGTTTGGGTATATCGCTGGCGTTATCAGTTCTGGTTTATGACCAGCGTTATCGCTACAACCTCCTCACTGTCAACTTGGTCGACATCCTCTCAGTGGCCAATAGTTCTCGCAAGAGTTCGGTTCACGTTACCTGCTTCGTTATCGTGTATCTGGTAAAAAGACGCCGAGTTTTGACAGATATCGGGAATGAAAATATATGGGTTGAATGTCAAAAGAGTCAGAGAAACTCGAAGATCCTCACGAACCTGCCGCGACGTGAAGGAAATAACACTCTTCTAGAAGCCAAGAATGAAGCCCTTGGTAAACACTCGGGCTCGTTTTTAGTTGGGCTTATGATAACAATTGATAAAATACCGAGGGTACATTCGTCTTTTCACCCCAAGCCAAGGCCGGACTACTGTAGACCTTGACTGGCGACAACCACCCAGCTACCGCCCCATGCTGACCGAGGAATCCTGGGATGGTCGACATCAGCGCGGGGGGGGGGGGGGGAGGGGGGAGGGACTCACCCAGACATCCGTTTCCACGCACGGCATCCTCCCATCCCAGACAGCCTTGGCTACATCTCACTGGCGATACCTCATTGGCGATATCTCATCCAGCTAACGCCTGCTGACGTCATCTTAGGCGTTATCTTTCCTCGTTAACGCCTACCCCCATGAGTAACACCCTCTATTTTTGCCTATAAATACCACCCCTTTTTAGATCAAAGGTAAGGCCAGAATTACTACCCGAATTTCTGCCAAATTACACAGCCATACTAACTTAAGCATCGGAGTGTCTACGCCGCCCCCTCCCCCTCCGGCGCTTTGCAGGTACTACGGACTGCCTCCACAGCGACTCCGAACAGCCATAATCTCTACCCCGCTTTCTCAGAAGTCCTAATCTTAACACCTTCTGGTACCCAAAAAAGTTTGGGTTCATCCATGGTAACAAAAGTACCTTTTGGTACCCAAATTTATTTTGCTTTTTCAAGCCCTCTTCTAATATAGAAAAAGGAAGCAAGATAACCATGATTTCCACAATAGTTGCAAGTAAAAAAAAGTTTAGCATGTGATGTACTAGCATGAGAACGTGAGATGCTTGCATGTGCTTGTGATGAGCTAGCTTTAACAAATGAATTTTTAAAGTGACTCTTATATGTGAAGTGATAAAATCCAAGTCCACTTGTTTCCTTTTTCACTTATTTTGTAACCCAAAAGAGTAACTAAATTGTTCTCTCCTTGTGTGAACTTGGCTAATGTGATCTTAAGATATCCAACCTTTGCTCGAAGAGCTACCACTTCATTGTCAAATCCCCACAAGTACTACAAGTAGTAACTTTGAATTCAACCTCTTCCCACATACGCATCAACTTATTATTTTCTATATTTAAGCTAATATTTATGTTCTCCATCCTATCATATTCATCTTTGGCCTCTTTCAATTTCTTTTTTATAATTTAAGCATTTTTCATTAGCTTTTTCATAATCAGCAAGAAATTCATCGAAAGCTACTTGCAACTCATCAAATTCATATTCAATGTTAATATTATCATTGCAAGGAGCTACCTCATTATCTTGATCACTTAGTGGTGTGTTTATTTTGATAAAAATCTTCTAACCAATTGTATGCTTTTGGATAGAGATACTACTGATTAAAAGCCCATTTTCTTCCCTTTTTCGCAAAATTAAGGATCTAGAGGTGGTGGAGAAGAAATGAGCCAAAAGACCTGGAAATTGCTGAATAGTCTCTAACTCTTGTCTTAGAAGGATTTCAGCGCAGATTTGCTAAATCTAGGCCTACAATAAGGCAATCGAGTAGCAGAGGTTCTGGAAGGCTAGACCAAAATGCAGAGTATGAAGCATAACGAGGAAGCAACATTTTTTGGGGATTTCAAACCACTAGATAAGGATCTTTTGACTTTTGATTTCGATTTTATCTAGAGAGAATCATACACAACTTTTAAACTAAGATTTTATGAGTGAAATAAGGGAGGAAAACATTATTTATCCTTTCCTTTAATTTATAATAGGGAAAATTCAGATTTTGGATTGTTTTTCTGCAGTTTTAAACTTTAAACTCAGCTCCCTTCATCTTCTTCCTTATGAAAATGGATTTTTATGCAATTACATTTTTTATGCTTTTAAATTATCATATTTATGTCTAGCTAAATGTTTAATTCCTAGTGTAGGCAATAAAGGTTTATGATTCAGTACAATTGTGAGATCTAAACATTCCTCTTAGTTTCTACATTTGTGTTTATTCATTTCATTAATTTAATACCAGTATTATTCATGTTGTGTTTAAGCCTGATCACCTTAGATTTCAATTTGAATAGTTAACGTAGGTCCAGAAGGCTGCGAATTACAAAACCTGAGGGACAAGTAGACAACTAGATCGATCTCAGTTAGAGGCTCTTTGAGACTAGAGTGAATTCAACAATTAGGTCTAAAGGCTATAAGTGAACCTTAGTCCTGGCCTAGAGATAGTCTTTCTCGGGTTTTATAAATTGTCTAGTTAAATTTTATAAGTGTACCTTAAGGTTGATTAGGGTTGCTTAATAAGTGTACTTTTACGTAACTTGTTGTAGGAGGAAAGGATGTGACCTAAGTGTACCTAGTTGCTCCATGAATCGGAAGCTAACATCTATGAATTAATGATCAATAGTACTTGAATCATAACCTTGACATTGTCTTTACTAGGAGTCTTTTTCATTGTTTGTTTCTCAAATCACTCTTCGATTTGTTCCATTTTAATTTGTATTCCTTTTAATTATTTATTTTTAATAAATTTTAAACCCCAAACCAAACCCTAGTTTACTTTATTTGTCTTATTAGTCCAAACAAGTTTTCCAAAAATTACACTTTTTTTTTCGAGGATCAAACCTCTTATCACTATCTGCAATTAATTTTATTTTGGTGCTAAATTGTAACTTTAATTATTATTTGAAAGATTCAACATCCATCAATCACCTTCACTTTGATTGGTCATACTAGCTCCATTAAATGTCGGTCAGTTAGGCAGGATGGAGATGAAGGAGAGCTTTAGTGAGAGGCAATGTCAAGGTTATAATTCAAGTACTATTGATCATTGATTCATAGATGTTAGCTTCCGATTCATGGAGCAGCTATAACAACTAGGTACACTTAGGTCACATCCTTTCCTCCTACAACAAGTTACGTAAAAGTACACTTATTAAGCAACCCTAATCAACCTTAAGATACACTTATAAAATTTAACTAGACAATCTATAAAACCTGAGAAAGACTATCTCTAGGCCAGGACTAAGGTTCACTTATAGCCTTTAGACCTAATTGTTGAATTCACTCTAGTCTCTCCAAAAATTACACTTTTTTCCCTCAGGATCGAACCTCTTATCACTATCTGTAAATTATTTTATTTTGGTGCTAAATTGTAACTTTAATTATTATTTGAAAGATTCAGCATCCATCAATCACCTTCACTTTTATTGGTCATACTAGCTCCATTAAATGTCAGTTAGTTAGGCAGGATGGAGATGATGGAGAGCTTTAGTGAGAGGCATCATTATCATTATCGACATTGGATATAAGGCACAAGTTGGATGCTTCCTTATCCTTAGACTTGATACAACAATGTGAACTTGCGCTTGGAACATCCTTTGAGAGTTAAGATTTTAGTTTCTTGCAATGCTTGTTCTTCTTGTCTAAGTGTGGGCAATGACTCTTAATATGCCCTTGTTGGTTGCACTCACAATAAATAACGGGGTTGATCCTAGCAGCCTCAACCAAAAATTTATTGTCTTAATTCCAAAAGTGTCAAATCATGCTAGTTGTTCTTAGTTTCGTCCCATAATTCTATGTAATTTCATTTTCAAAATCATCACAAAAGTCATTGTAAATAGATTGAAAGTCATTCTTCCTAGCATTTCGGAAAATCAATGTGCTTTTGTTCCTAAACGACTTATTACTAATAATGCTATTTTAGCGCTAGAGATTATTCATGCTATGTGGACCAAGACTTTAGGAAATAAAGGTTGGATCAGTGCTAAACTTGATATGAGTAAAGCATATGATCAGGTTTAGTGGCCTTTCCTGGAAAAACTATTTATTATAATGGGTTTTATTTATGTGTGGGTTCAGCTGATTATGAGATGCATTAATATTGTTTATTATTTTGTTATCCTAATGGAATTCCTGACCCTTCCTTTTTCCTTGAGAGAGGCCTTCACAAAAGTCATTGCAAATAGATTGAAACTCATTCTTCCTAGCATTATTTCAGAAAATCAATGTGTTTTTGCTCCTAAGCGACTTATTACTAATAATGCTATTTTAGTGTAGGAGATTTTTCATTCTATGCAGATAAAACTTTAGTAAAGAAATGTTCGATCAATGTTAAACTTGATATGAGTAAAATATATTATCTAGTTTAGTGGTATTTCTTGAAAAAACTATTGATTATAATGGGTTTTAATTATGCGTTGGTTCAGATGATTATGAGATTCATTAATATTGTTTCTTATTTTGTTATCACTAATGGAATTCCCGACCCTCCCTTTTCCCTAAGAGAGGCCTTCACTAGGGGGATCCTCTCTCCCGTCTCTATTTCTTTTATGTGCAAAATTCCAATCAGCTATGATTCATAAAGTTGTTGTAGCAAACAAGCTCTATGGAATAAAAATCTATTGCAATGGTCCAACCATAAGCCACTTGTTCTTTGCAGACAATAGTTTGCTCTTTGCCATAGCCGCCCTTGAGGAAGCCTCCTATATCTCTCAAATTCTGAGGTCCTTTGAAATTGCCTCAGGGCACATAGTTAACTTGGAGAAATTGGAGATCACTTTTAGCCATAATGTACCTACAACAACAAAGCAAACGATCCTAGATATGATGGAGATAAAGATAGTTGATCACCACTCCAATTACCTAGGCCTACCGATTTTATTTAGAAGAGCCAAAAAGCCTATGTTTAGTGCAATCAGAGATAAGAAAATGTGTTGGGTAGCTTGGTCTAAAATATGTAAAGCAAAATCCTATAGGGGACTTGGGTTTAGAAAAGTCAAAGAGTTCAATCTTGTTATGCTTGCAAACAAGGTTGGGGGATCATCCAAAACCCAAATTCACTATTGGCCAAGGTATGGAAAAATCACTACTTTCCTCGAGGGAACTTTATGGATGCTCAAATTGGATACCAACCTACTATGGTCTGGAAAAGTACTATTGCAGAGCAAAAATTTATGCGGTTAGGATCTTATTCCTTGATTGGTAACGACCGTTCTTGATACGATTATGGCTGATGATGCAACTATACCGATGATCGAAGCCATTACCGATCATGCACTGATACCAAACATCAGGTCCATGACGCCACAAGAACCGATAATCCAAAGCAAGGCCAAGAAACTTGCACTATGGATTGAAGCAGCAATGAAAGAGACTTCCCAACATAAAGGGAGAACCTTAACGGTAATCGAATATCACAGCGGAGCACAAGAACATTACTGGAATCGATACCTTATCAGGAATGCACACCCTTCCGGGAGTATACATCTACCAGAAACTTCTAAGGAAGTTACCGGGAGAGGACACTTACCGGAAGCTCCCGAAGAACTAGGCGACAAGAGGCCAACATGCACCTAACGGGAAACAATTGGGAAGCTACCGGATCTCGATAACCACCTGCACCCTTGACGGTTTTACGCACACGACGTTTTGGATATTTTGGAAGTTGGAGCTAACGACATGCCGATAAGTACCTTAACGACATACCGTTAGCCCCCGCCTTTTAATTACAAAGATTTAGTATTTTATTTGGTAAAGAACAACTTTGTATAAATAGGCCACTCCTTTCATTTTGTAGTTAGTTTTAGACTTTGAGTCAAATTGTAGAGTGAGAATACTCCTCCCTTTTCACCCTAAACTCCCCTTTCTTGAGAGAGTTAGCTTGAGTTGAGAATACTCCTCCCTAACTCTCCCTGGAAAATCTATCTTTTCTTGTAAGCTTGTTACTTGCTTTGTAACCTTGAAACCATTTGCAAAATATATGGATATTGCCTACTCTTTCCTTTCCGTGTGACTTCAAGATTTCAAGTGTTTCATCGATCATCACCATGTACAAGTCTTCCTCCCATTCCTTCCATATTTCCTCGGTAACGTTATCTTCTTCTTATGTCTTTCTTTCTTTTCATCCGCTGCGCATCTATGTCCTTCTCTCCTTGTTTGAATCGTATTTTCATTCGTTGTTGTGTGAATAACGTTTCTTGAGCTAGATCCTTCTAAGCATTCCACACACTACGGTTCATCTAATCCGAGCCGGAGCTTATCAATTCTACCCTTATTTGGAGGGACCATTGGCTACCATCATTACAATCTCGACTAATCAGATCGCCTGAAATCTATTTGGCTCCCACCATGACAGTTTGCGAACTCATCAATACAGAGAACCATTGCTAGAATAAACAGTTGATTGAGAGTGCGTTTACTTATGAAGAACAAACGGTTATTCCCTCTACTCCCATTAGCCTTTTTAATGCACATGATAGATTCGTCTAGGTGTTTACAAAAAATGGGCATTACTCTATAAAAAGTGGATATCAAACTGATGGGTCCAGCTCAATTATGCAACATGTGCACATGCCATCCATGCACCGTCAACCACTTTTGGGTTGTCAACCATGGCTGCAAAGTCTTCATCCATGTGTTGCAGAATTCTTCATCCGTGAGCTGCAAAGTCTTGAACCATGTGCTGGAAAGTGTTCAACAATGTGCAGCTGCCACCAACCTTTTGAATTAATTAATGTCAAATAGTAACCTTGCACCATCTATAAATAGAGGGCTTTGGAATTCATTTCAGAGCAGAGAAAGCAATTGCAACGAAGGCAATTGAGGGTGAGTGCAAAGAGTGAGTAGAAAATAATTAGTTCCGGGTGAGAGTAATTATTTTCTCGGGTATACGGTATTCGGGTGTAATACCAAGAAAGTCAGGAGTACTTTGTAATATTTATTTTCTTTCAACCTCGGGGTGTTGAGAGTGTGTGAGGGAGTGAAACACTTGTGTTAATAAAATCTCTCCGTGGAAGTAGGTACAATTTTTGCCGAACCACGTTAAAAAATATCTGTGTCCTGATTCTAGCATTTTCTCTTTCGTTTATAATTTTGCTATATCAACCAGTGGGATCCGATTATCCCAACAAGTGGTAGCGGAGCGAGGTTTCTCTTATTGGTTGGTTAGAAAATTATAAATGGAAGAGGCTTCAGGATACATGATAAAATTGAAGTCCGGCAACTACTCCATTTGGAAGTCAAAAATGGAGGACCTCCTGTATGGTAAGGACTTGTTTTCTCCTGTAAAATTGGGGGACAACAAGCCAGAAAAGACAACTGATGAAGCTTGGGAAAAGGAGCATCGAAAAGCTCTTGGTATTATTCGACAATGGGTTGATATCAGCCTATATTCTCATGTGTCCAAAGAAGTCAACGCTAAAGTGTTGTGGGACAAACTCCAAACTTACTTCGAGAACACTACCGGCATGAACAAATTGTCAGCTCTCAACAGACTCATCACTATGAGGTACAAAGAAGGCACGCCTGTCATTGAACACTTGAATGATGTTCAAGATGCTTTGAATCAGCTCGTTACTATGGGAATAAGCTTTGATGATGAGCTTCAAGGCTTGTATATTTTAAGCTCATTCCCAAGTAGCTGGGAGACGGTGACGATTACTATCCAGAGTACTGCACCAGGTGGCAAGGTTACTGTAGATTGGGCAAAGCAAGGACTCTTTAATGAAGAGGCCAGACGCAGACAGACTACAAGTAATGAATCTCATGCCTTTGTCACGGAGAAC
The DNA here is from genome assembly GCA_963691705.1 of Viola odorata. Lineage (NCBI taxonomy): Eukaryota > Viridiplantae > Streptophyta > Magnoliopsida > Malpighiales > Violaceae > Viola > Viola odorata. The sequence goes on from OY829541.1 coordinate 37,769,953, forward strand.
AGAGGAAGGAGTATGGATAAAGGAGGTAGTAGACGTGGCAAGTCCAGAGGGAGATCTAAAGTCAAAGGAAAGTACAGATGCTTTCATTGTGACAAAGAAGGACACATGAAGAAAAATTGCAGAATCTGGAAGAAGGAGAAAGAAGAGAACCAGAGAAAAGGAGGAGATCAAAGCACTGCTGCAGTAGCCTCAGATGAGGTAATTATAATTTTCTCAAATGAGGAAGAAGATTGCAGTGTGTAAGATTCAAGTGCTGAGTGGGTAATTGACTCAGCAGCATCATATCATGCTACGCCAAACAAGGAGTTCTTCACCAACTACAAAGCAGGAGACTTTGGTCGTGTGAAGATGGGAAATGATAGCTTTGCTAGCATTGTGGGGATTGGTGATGTTTGTGTACAAACAAACATGGGTTGCACACTAACTCTGAAAGATGTGCGACATGTTCCAGATCTCCGGTTGAATCTGATTTCCACACATGTATTGGATCTTGCTGGTTTTCACAATAATTTTGGTGATAAACAATGGAAACTCACCAAAGGTTCCTTGATTCTTGCAAGAGGAAAGCTTCGGAATACGTTGTACAGAACAGAAGTACAACCATTTGGGTCAGAGGTGAATGTTGCGGCAGATGAAGCTACACCAGAGTTGTGGCACCAGAGGCTAGCTCATATGAGTGAGAAGAGCTTGCAGATTTTGGCAAAGAAGTCTTACATCCACTTTGCCAAAGAGACAACTACAAATCCTTGTGATTACTGCTTATACGGAAAACAACACAGAGTTTCCTTTAGTAATGTTGCTACAAGGAAAAGTGATTTGTTAGAGTTGGTCCATTCGGATGTTTGCGGACCATTGGAGGAAGAGTCCGTTGGAGGTAGCAAATATTTTGTTACTTTTATTGATGATGCTTCGAGGAAGTTGTGGGTGTATTTTATTCGATCTAAAGATCAAGTCTTGCAATGCTTCAAAAGGTTTCACACTATGGTGGAGAGGGAGACTGGCAAACCACTGAAGTGTCTCCGAACAGACAATGGTGGTGAGTACACATCAAAGGAGTTCGATAGCTACTGCTCAGGGCATGGTATCAGACATGAGAAGACTGTACCGGGTACTCCCCAACATAATGGTGTTGCAGAAAGATACAATCGAACCATTATGGAGAAAGCCAGAAGCATGCTAAAAATGGCTAATCTGTCAAAACCATTTTGGGGTGAAGCAGTTAACACTGCTTGCTATATCATCAACCGGTCACCATCAGCACCGCTGAATTTTGACATTCCAGAGAGAGTGTGGGCTGGTAAAGATGTGTCATACTCATACTTGAAAGTATTTGGGTGCAAAGCATTTGCACATGTACTTAAAGAAAAAAGGCAGAAGCTGGATGACAGAGCCATTCCATGCATTTTTCTCGGGTATGGAAATGAAGAATTTGGCTACAGACTCTAGGATCCAGTAAAGAAGAAGATCATCAGGAGTAGAGATGTGGTGTTTCGTGAGAATGAGTTCTTTAAGGACTCAAAGGTGCCAGAAGAATCCAGTGGAGATTGTAGAGTGCCTAAAACCACATCAGTACCTCCTCCAACCCTTGAAGTGGATGACAGAGGAGAGATCCAAGAAGGAGATGGGTACGAAGGTGAAATGGAAGGTGCTGAGCAAGGAGTGGGGGCAGATGCAGAGGAAGATGGTTATCCCCAACCACCAGATCCTGTCCCACTAGGAGAGCTAGTACCAGGACCTCTAGCTGCAGAATCTTCACCACAAATGTTTAGCAGATATGGGAGGCCAATCACCAAGAACAAAAGATACCCAGAATCAGAATGGGTCATGGTAACTGACGAGAGGGAGCCAGAGAGCTTCCATGATGTTCAGTCTCATCCCGAGAAAGATGAGTGGATGAAGGCAATGCAAGAAGAAATGAGTTCCTTGCATAAGAACCAGACCTATGAGCTTGTTGTTCTACCCAAAGGTAAGAAGACCTTGAAGAATAAATGGGTATACAAGCTAAAGAAAGATGGCGACAAAGTCGTGAAGCATAAAGCTCGGTTAGTGGTGAAGGGATTTACGCAGAAGAAAGGGATTGACTTTGACGAGATTTTCTCTCCAGTAGTGAAGAATAGTTCAATTCGAGCTGTTCTAGGTCTAGCAGCCAGTATGGACCTAGAAGTTGAGCAACTAGATGTGAAGACTGCATTCCTTCATGGTGACTTGGAGGAAGATATTTACATGGAACAACCTGAAGGGTTTCATGTGAAGGGAAAAGAGCACTTGGTTTGCAAGTTGCAGAAAAGTTTGTACGGACTGAAGCAAGCTCCAAGACAGTGGTACAAGAAGTTTGATTCGTTTATGGTAGATAACAATTATACCAGAACGAATGCAGACTCATGTGTTTATCACAAGACTTTCTCTGGAGGTGACTTCATCATCTTGTTGTTGTACGTGGATGACATGTTGATTGTTGGACAAAATGTTCAAGCTATCAACAAGTTGAAAAGGGATTTGTCTAAATCCTTTGACATGAAGGATCTAGGACCGGCTGATCAAATTTTGGGCATGAAGATTATTCGTGATAGGCAAAGAAAGAAAATTTGGCTGTCACAGGAGAAATATATTGAACGAATCCTAGAGAGATTCAACATGAAAAATGCCAAGCCGGTTACTACACCTCTTGCTGGTCATTTCAAACTCAGTAAGAGATTATGTCCATCCACCGAGGAGGAGAAATCAGAAATGGAATTAATTCCATATTCATCAGCTGTTGGGAGTCTGATGTATGCTATGGTGTGCACAAGACCGGATTTGGCTCATGCAGTTGGAGTTGTGAGCAGATTTCTATCCAATCCTGGAAAGGAACATTGGAAAGCGGTTCAGTGGATTTTCAAATACCTAAGAGGGAGTTCAAAAATGTGCTTGTGTTACGGGGGAGCTAATCCCGTTCTTGTAGGATATACCGACGCGGACATGGCTGGTGATGTTGACAACAGAAAGTCAACGTCGGGATACTTGTTTACTTTTGCAGGGGGAGCTGTGTCATGGCAATCCCGACTGCAAAAATGTGTTGCTTTGTCCACGACAGAGGCAGAGTACATAGCCGCTGCGGAAGCTGGAAAAGAAATGATATGGTTTCAACGGTTCCTTCAAGAATTAAAACTCAATCAGAATGAGTATGTGATCTACTGTGATAGTCAAAGTGCAATTGACTTGAGCAAGAATGCCATGTATCACAGTAGAACGAAGCACATTGATTTGAGGTATCACTGGATAAGAGATGTCGTCGATCAGAAATATTTCGAGATAAAGAAAATCCACACCGACGATAATCCGGCTGATATGTTAACTAAGGTCGTACCTCGAGAAAAATTTGAGTTGTGCGCCAGTTCAACTGGCGTAGTTCTTCTGCAGTAATAAGCTTTTATTCCCCTATGAGCTGGAGGGGGAGAATTGATGGGTCCAGCTCAATTATGCAACATGTGCACATGCCATCCATGCACCGTCAACCACTTTTGGGTTGTCAACCATGGCTGCAAAGTCTTCATCCATGTGTTGCAGAATTCTTCATCCGTGAGCTGCAAAGTCTTGAACCATGTGCTGGAAAGTGTTCAACAATGTGCAGCTGCCACCAACCTTTTGAATTAATTAATGTCAAATAGTAACCTTGCACCATCTATAAATAGAGGGCTTTGGAATTCATTTCAGAGTAGAGAAAGCAATTGCAACGAAGGCAATTGAGGGTGAGTGCAAAGAGTGAGTAGAAAATAATTAGTTCCGGGTGAGAGTAATTATTTTCTCGGGTATACGGTATTCGGGTGTAATACCAAGAAAGTCAGGAGTACTTTGTAATATTTATTTTCTTTCAACCTCGGGGTGTTGAGAGTGTGTGAGGGAGTGAAACACTTGTGTTAATAAAATCTCTCCGTGGAAGTAGGTACAATTTTTGCCGAACCACGTTAAAAAATATCTGTGTCCTGATTCTAGCATTTTCTCTTTCGTTTATAATTTTGCTATATCAACCAGTGGGATCCGATTATCCCAACACAAACATTAATGGCTCCCGAGGAACAACAATCGCAGTCCAATTTTACATGGTCAAGTCCTGGTGGTCCCTAGTTTAGAAGATGCATATACATCCGAAATCATTCATGTGGCGTTTATCCCATTATGCACTGCCAACAAGGAATAATCTAACTTATTGAGGTATAACATGGCAAGATCAGCGCCTATTTATTCCGCAACTTCCTTTTTACTTCAACAGTCCAGTCATCTTCGCTGTTTGCGCACCCAATTTCATTGTTGCGTCAATTAAATTTTGGTGAATGGTTTCTCTCTCTCTCTCTCTCTCTCTTAGAGGTCCTTGCATTGTCTGAGTTTGAATTATTTATAGAAATCCTCTGGTCCACTTGGACGGCGCGGAACAATGCTATTTTCCAACAGCGACACGAACTACCATAGGATATCCATAGCAGAGTTGGTCGCCTACTGTTTGAGTGTAGGGAAGCTACTGTTGGAATTCCCAAGACCGCTCTTAATAAAAGCAAACAAACTTAGGTAAAATGGCCTCGCCCCAGCTGGTGTTTTCTCTATAAGTTATGATGTTGTTGTTGATGTCTCAAAAGTGGCATTATGAGTAATAATTAGAGATAGTCACGGAATTGTCCTATGGTGTGGAGCACATACGTACAGTATATAGATCTTTTACTCCTGAAATTGTAGAAGCTATGGCTATACGATTGGGGCTAAAACTAGCTTCGGAACAAGCTCTCCGTCGTATCCAAGTAATCTTTGATTGTTTATCTGTGATCAATGTAGTTCATGGAAGCCTTACTCCTCTCTCGGTAGTTGGTGTCATAATCCAGGACATACAATCTTTTGCTAGGTCCTTTTCATCCTGTTCGTTCTCCAATGTTTATCGCAATGCGAATAAAGTCGCTCATGCCATGAGCAAACACGCATTGAATTCTCTTTAATATCGAATCTGGGTTGGAGAATGTTCCAAGGAAATTTCTCCTATTATTTTATCTGAATCTATCCATTTAATCAATGAAATTTTTCTCTTTCAAAAAATAAATATATATTTTGTGGAACCAGTGCTTTATATCAATGAAAAAATGGTGAGAGATTTCCACCGATTGTCTTTGTTTTAACAACACTAATCTCTTATAACAAAAAGAAAGAACAAGTAGGAAAATAAAAAGAAATATTCCTTTTTTATATGCAAACAATATTCTTTCTTTAAATTTAGTACGTAGAAATCACGACGGCCATGCATCATATATACTCACACAAGAGATATATTCCAACTTTGCTAAAGATAAATATTCTTTTAATCAAGTGACAACTTTTATGATCAAGTCTACTGGATAGGACGCACTACCATTTACATCCATTTATTCCCTCTCTTAATTTGCTCATTAATCATTAGCATATCCATCCATACTCCTTTAAGAACATATTGTTATATATATATAATAAAATTCTCTTTGGAATATGCTTACCTTAATTAGTTCAATTTTATGGAAAAGCCTGTTCGATCATTCTTAATTGATACCTGCTCCGCTATTGAAAACATGATGTTTTATATTATGTACAATTCTTTTCCGTTTTTAATGTATTCTTTTAAAGGAGGATGGATATTAGTTGCCTGAAGTTATAGGGTGCAATTTTTTATTTAAAAAATTTTAAAATATAACCTACTTAGTCATTAAAGTGGTCTAATTATGAGAGGTTAGGAAGACGTCTCATAGATTATCGGCTAAAATATTTGTTAACAAATATACATACTTCTGTTTAAAAAAGGTAAAATATTTATCCATACCCTACAATTAATCCAAATAATTTTTTATTAATAAATTAAATTATAAGTATTGTATTAAGAAACTTCTCCAAATTTTATAAATCTACTTATTTAGTAAGTATACAGTGATTAAAACGGTCATAAAATGTTTGATTTTGAATCACGGCCGTATTAAAAATTAAACTAAGGTATATAATCAACACATTTCCAATTAAAATTACTACACCCTTGATTGTGAATATCAATCAATTGCTTGTTGAACCTATGAATTGCTGTAGAATACTCCAAATTTGGAGTCATAAATATACTTAATTATATTATATTTATATTTTATATATTATTTATATATATATATTATCATATATATTATCTTTTTATCTTTTATTATATTTTTTATTATATTTTTAATATATTTATATTATATATTTTGAGTTTTATAAAATGTTCTTGATGGAAAAAAATGTGAATGAAAAATCTCGCTAAATTGAATTGGGTCCATGAATTGAAGAAATAGTGAGAATTCTTGATGTCTATCTCAATATCTCTTTCAATTAGAAAATTCATAATTTGAATCGATGTCCTTTCATTGATTTTTCCTAATTGCATTGATTTATTTTAAAGATTTCATTTCAATTGAAAATTTATTATTCATCATGTACGAGGATCCCGCCAAGCATTCATGGCTGAATGGTTAAAGTAGGATCAAATAGTTTTTTTTACCTCTTTTCTTCCACACACTTTTCTAATCTCGTATTCTTTTTATCCCAATCTATTTGTATTTCACCCCTGTATGGAGAGTGAAGAAAATTGAAAGAAGATGGTGAAGGTTATTAATATATGGTTAGCGAGTTATGATTAATGAAAAAAAGAATGAAAAAAAATATTTCCTCAAAACTCATCAAAAACATATGAATAAATATACCTAGTCTTCAAATTGAAATTAATTACTGAAAGAATATTCTTAGGAACCACAAAAAGAAATTCATATATATATATATATATATATATATATATATATATATATATATATATATATTTCATTATTAGTAGGGGAAAAAAAGCATTAATTAGTGTGTTGAAGAATCATTTCAACATGAACTTAATAAAAACCAGGCTGGTTCTGGGCCGGGATGTTCACTGTACGTGTGTACATTTCTAGTTTGGGTTGGTTTTAACTTTTAAATTGACATGGGCTTTCAAGCTCTGGTCTTCTTTAAGAAAGAAGCTTTACTACGGCCCATTTATAGCCCATTTATACATCATGTCCAATTCCCATGCCTTCTTTAAGTCCGGTTTTGAGAAATTGTCACGAAAACTGTTTCTTCTTTCTTTTTCTTTTTCTTACTATTTTCTTGATTTGTTAGATTGTAATGCTCGGTTAGGTTGCACGAGGGAGGGAAATGCCCTTACGTAAGAAGCTGGGGACCGTGATGATAGAAAACTAAGGCCTCAAATTAATAAATTTTGCTCTTTCTTTTCTTTAAGTAAAATGTAGAAGTAAAAAAACAAAAATCCCATCAAAATACACCGATCCAAAATTGTTGGATAATTTTTAAAAAATGCCTTACTCGGCAGAATTCTAATCCGTACCGAATATTTGAATGCTCACCCTAGGTAATTTGCCTTTAGAGAAATAACAAAAAGTACTATAACAAATAAAAATTTGTTGCAGAAATTGAAGTGAGATAAATAAGTGCATGACTTCTGTTTTTGTTTGCAATATTTATGATGAAATTCTTACATGCCTCTTATTGAGGGCGAATGAAGAATATTAAGGATCTGATAGTTCAGTAGTGAAGGAGATGTCTTTTGATCAAGATGGTCCTCAAAATGTCTTCAGATTAAAAATCATTTACACATCACCACCACGCACTTTTTGGTGCAATTATACAGCAGCTAGCAGCTAGCAGCTAGCAGTAGCAGTAGGTGTTCTTTTTTATGAGCAATAATGCATGGCATCATATGGATCCATGCATGGAATTAGAGCAAAACTCAATCTCTAGAGCATCCATCCAGGAATGAACCCACTCACTTGCTGCCCATGTGTTGTTCCAGCGCTCATATTCTGGTCTGAACCTACACCTACAGGGTTATACCTGCATAAATACATACATCCAACATCAGGATTATTTTAACGGTAAATGACATTTTTGATCTCTGTGCTCGTTTACTCTCGTTTAATGTAGTATATATGGCGACTTTGCAGTAATCTTATGACCAAAAAAGTGAAGTTAAGGACAGTATTTCTGTTCTTACCCTATTTGCAATGTAGGGTTGCATTCTAAAGGCTGGTACAACCCCTGAGACTGAGCATGTGGATGGCCGTATGACATACTTTGCTCTCCATCTTCCCAGGATGTGCGGATATTTCTTGCACTTATGTCGTCCAACTGCAACAAGATTTTTCGTTCGGGGTCAATACCAAGGCAACAACAAGGGACTGTCATTTGAGGATTTCTGGTTCCAACAAATGGTTTTAATCTTGGTTTTATACTATACCTTTATTGTCAAAGCTCTGTTGGCTTCTAGTAGCAATTGTTCCTGTAGTCAAACCAGCACTGATTTAGAAGATGAAAACAGAGCCACCAAAAAGGAATTTTTTTTCTTATCCTCTCACTTTTGTTTACCTTATTTTGAAGATCAGATAGTTGGTCCAGCATATACTGAGTCTGGAAGGAAGTTATAAGTTTCAACAAAATGTAACACATTAATTTGTCAAGCAAATATATCTATAATGATTTTTTTCAAGAGGGTTATGTCTCGAGTCGAGTTGTTATATATATATGCAACCATATACTGTAAACATAGCAGGTAGTGAGAGTTAGCACAGACAAGACTTCAGTTTCTTATTAATCATCTCTTTGACTCTTTCCCAGGAATAAGTATAAATGGGTTGGTTGAACCACTTGAGTCCACTTGCGGCTGTACGTCTAATATGCATTTCCAATAAAAAAAGAAAAAGTTCCAGAGTGAAAGTACAATTTGTCACATCAAAGTCTCTCTTTGATGAGTTGAAGGAAAAACACATTTTTTTTTAAAAACCCACATTTTGGTGATCAAGATTAAATACATAAACCAATTTTTCTATGGTTAGCATTTTACTTCTTATTTCAAGATACACCTTACAGTAAAGTTGGTCCGGTAATGTGGCGGGGAAACTTTTAAGAGGTCATAAATTCAAATCATTCTAAAATATTTTTTTTGGAGAAAAAGAATTGGTTCTATATATCCTTCCTTTCCATTTTTTTTTTATGTGGCTTTTATTAATTAATCCAATTTTGGTTAATTAATTACCTTGGTTGATCGGACTTGCTTCAATGATGAGTCTAACTGACGCTCAAGCTGCTCAAGCTCCTTTGTATTTAAAGGGCCCAAATCCTCACCAAGAAGATTCCTATATACAAGGGTCAAAACAAAACCAAAAAACGAATTAATTACTCATAATACCTTTTATTTTTCTTGCAAGAAAAGAAAATTGAAGTGACTGTAGATTGACTCGATATCGGGAAGCTAGATTTTTTTTTTCAAGAAAAAAAATGGCCTTAATTTAGAGTCAACAAAACAAATAACACTCAAATGTTTTATTGAATAATATTGAATAGAAAAGAATGGAAAACAGCGGATCATACGGGCATATGATCAATCTAGAACTACAAGAGCAGATATGTTTGATGCTCAAACTCAAATTATTTACATGAAAAACAATTAAGCAAATAATATGGGTCATAATAATGTTCATGTTGGTACCTCTGAGTACGTTGGAGGGCCTCAAATCTACCCTTGAGTTTCAAGTACTCCCGGTAGCTGGTCTGCTTACCCACAAAAAGTTGGCAGTTTAAAAGATTTGTATGATTTTCCCTAAAATAGTGACAAGAACAACACACAAATTAAAGCTATAACCTCAAGCTCTTTGGCTGGTTTATTCACTTCTTCAGTTCCATAGCTGCACTTTTGATACCTCTCCAGGGTCTTGAGCATGCTGTAATAAAAACCAAACAGGCAAGTACTCAATTTCATTCATCAACATAAGTATTGAAGTTGAACATATTGGAGAAAAACAAAAGAACATCTAAGACCAACAACTAATTAAGTTATGTCGCCCGCTAGTTATTTATTGATGGAAAGGTATCACGAGAGTCTTAAGTTCTTTTCTCCACTTATTGAAAATAGAGCCATATTTCAGCTCATGATTTTCTAATGAGTACTTAATTCATTTTGACCAATACCTTAATTTAACCAATGGCTCAAGCAAATTAACTTCTTCAAATGACATTCAAAAGAAAATTTTACACAATTTATCTCTTTTATAAAAAAGGATTTCTTTTTCTTAACATTTTCGACTTATTTGATAAGTAGAAGTGCAACTCGAATCTAAAATTTCAGTGGTAATTTCCCACAACTAATCTGCTTCATTCTCAATGGCTTCCATTTTCAGCTGGACTGAAATGGAGGACAATCTCCTTCCTTTTTTTTTAATAGTCCTTCAAGGGAAAGCTGGATTTGGAACTCCAGTACCAACTCCCAAGCTGCAAAGCAAGACAATTCCAGTACCCACTCCCTAAACTGAAACTTAAGGTGAAGAGAAGGCCAGGTCTGGACAGAATTGAGGCCTAAAGCCAGCCTCCACAAATCCACACACTGGAAAAAAAAATGTCTTGATTATGTTCAACATGGTCTGAATTTATTTGTTTCGGCAAAAGAGTTCAACATTTCATGATACCATGTCAGTGTGATCAGCGAATACTAAGAAACTAAAGTAGAACATAACAAAACATTTGGAAGAATAAACCATATTAATTGCAAGTTAAGAACACAACAAGATTTGAGGAATTGGAAGAAGTTGCTTTTGGGTTTCAAACTTCTAAATGGATTTAATAACATTTTAACCGTGTAAATTAATATTTTATTTAATCATCCTATTAATTGTTTGTTTAATTACTTCCACACCAATACACGTACTCATTTTAGGTGATGTATCAAATGTCATATCATCAGACAATGGCACGTAGTCCATAATATGTTGATGTGACACTTAACAAGTGACATTTTAGTGCTGATCATATGACACTTTTTTTTTTTTATAAAATTGAGTTATGATATCGTTCAGTTATAGGAGTGATTGAAAAAAAATATAAATATAGAAAATAATTAAACAAACCATTAGTATAGAATGATGATTAAATAAAATATTAAAATTAAGGGGTTAAATAGCATTTAACCTTTCTAAATGTAATACCAACAAAATTTCCAAACACAAACACGACTAATCTTATGTTTGAGATTATATCTCAAAAGCAATCAAATAATAATAATTAAAATAATAGAATGGGTTCTAAATACCTTAATTATCGTTTTAATTTTTAATGGGCACCATATCATTGAAAGGAGAGCCCCAATAGGGAAACCAGAAGAGAAGTGAGCGCAAATGGAGAACTTTCTATACCTAGCAGATAAACAGATGAAGAATGACTATGTTCTCATGGGTTTTAAACTGGTTTTCTGTCTCTTCTCTCAAAATCCCTCATTGACACATGGGTCAGAAGCGTGTTCCCAAGATATATATGATCTACTGAATTTCATTCTTACATAACTTTTCAAACACAAACTTGTTTTTTCGTACAAAAAGAGAGAGCATTAAACTCATGTATCAATGTAAGAATTAAGAATTAAGAACCAGCTGTTTAGAAAGAGACAGATGGTAATCAGCAAAGAAGTTGTTAAACTTGTCTGTAGATCACAACTATGAGCTGAATTTATTAGTGATTAATGTTCATAAACATAGGATCAATAGTACTCATATTCCAAACCAAGAAGTAGGAAAAAGCCTTAGTCTTTATAATCCAGATCTCAAGACGCATGATTAGATAAACAAAAACCTAACATTAGCTTCAAAAAATCATGTAAAAATTAAGATAGATGGTCTCAAAATAAACCTGAAAATAAAAACTCAAACCTTTTCAGCAGATGCTCACCTTAATCATCTAAACTCCAAAAAAAATAGAAACGTTTATGGAAAGAAACAGATAAAGAAGATCACCTTACCAGCAAGGATCAACAAATAAATTAAAACTAAAAACTCCATGAATAACTAAAGAAAAGAAGAGGAAATGAACAGATCTTGAAAAAGTATGCACAAACAATAAAATTGATGCATATAGATATAAAGGAAGAGAGGAAGACGCATACTTAGAGGTGCTACAGAACTCATAGAGCTTCCCGCGGTTAGAGAAGATGATTAAAGCAACCTCTGCATCACAAAGCACAGAAAGCTCATAGGCTTTCTTCAACAACCCATTCCTCCTCTTAGCAAATGTCACCTGTCTGTTTATCTTGTTCTCTATCCTCTTCAGCTCCACTCTTCCTCTTCCCATCACTCCTTTTTAAGTACTAGCTAGCTATAAGAATTTGACAAAACCAAACAAAAATTAAGGCTAATTAATCAAAACCCTCTTCTTGATTTGTGATCCTGATCAGTATATATACAATTATAGATAATCTATATACACAAAGGCATCATCTTTACTTGGTTTTGTGGGTTATTCCCTTTATTTTTCTTTCTTGTATTTCTTGCTTCTTCTTGTCCTAAGAACAACAAGGTGTGATTACTTTTATGAATCAGAACTCAAACTGTAACCAAAAATATGAAAAGGAAAGAAAGTTGGATACTTGAATGAAACCCTAGAGAGATGAAAGGAAGAGAAAAGAAGGAGATGACTAAAGAAGTTTTCAAGAAAAAGAAAGAGAAAGTTGAGTAAGTTTCTATGGTACTACTTGGTTGTATTCTTCTTCTCTCTATGCTTTCTTTCTCTCTTCTATTATCTTTCTTCCTCTCTATCTAATTAAATAGCATTACTAGAAGTACAAATTTTAAATTTAAATTTTACTTCTAAATTAAGATAATCACATTTGAAGAGTCAACTCTTTTAATATCATATGATAACTCACACAAAATTAATTTTCTCCTCATTAAAAAACAGTGAGAAACACGAGAGAAAAATAAACATAATAATAGTACTTGTTTTCATTCATTTCCTTAATTAAATTTTTTTTTATCATGTCCTTTAGCTATCTCTTAACCTCAACCTTCTCAATCTAACACCACTAGATATGAAATGCAGCTAGGGTTGGTTGTTCTTTCTAGTTTCATGTTTATTTTGTTTTTACTTCTATCTTTAATTTTTCTCACATGCTCACCAAATAACCAAGTTCTCAACCCAATGGAGTGCATGACACGCGCTCGTTGCCACGCCCAACTGACTGCAAAAGCTAGGGGATATGGCGCGTGTATAAACGCGTAGGGTGTTGGAGAGTGGAAGATGTGGCGGTCTTTTTCATGACAAAAAAAAATTTAGGCATAATTTATAGCTTTCTTCAGACGTAGCAGAACAGCGTCACCAACCTTAAAATGGACGGCCACGTGTCAGTTTCCTAGTGGTTGTAGCACTCTTACCATGCTAAATTATTGGGTAGAGGGTAAAATTTTCACCATTCTAGTGCACATAGTCTTTGCTTTGTTCTCCTCTAGCCAAGGGCCGACCCCAAAAATATCTGGATGCTTTGGATGCCAAGAACCTAATATGTATCACTAAAAAAAAAATATTCGAACCTAGTACAAGTGGGATCTCATGTGCGCACGTGACCAATTCTACTGCAACATTTAATCCATTCTTTTATTATTATTATTTAACATTTTTTCTGTTTTTTTTAATTTCTAACTCCATCATTTAAAGAAATAATTTATTACAATTATTTCTTTTTGTGGACTATTTTTTAATATCCCGACGCCTAGGTGCCTCGCGATGCAATTTTCCTCCGATTTTGTCAATATACTACACTTTCATGATGCAACCATGCATCACTTGTCGATGCTTTCAATTGATGACCGTCGGAAAATTTACGCTATTTCATTGCATCGCAATTGCAATTTTTTATCGAATTTGGTCCAAATTCTCTTCCCTTTTCGGACGACTTCTGCAGTCGAAACATGTGAATATATATTTTTTATATATATTATCTAGCATTTAGTAAAAAATAATTATTTAATATTAATAATAAATATAAAATTAATATTTACTAAGTATATTAGTAATAATAATAATAATAATATTAATAATACTCATTATTTAAAGAGAATTATATAGTTTTCCGTCGAAAATTGAAAAAGTTAGTCGTGTAACTCAAAGTCGCCAAAATAACAACCAAAATAGAAAAACATTCCGTCGAAAGTTAATATTGGCTTTCTTAAAAAATCACTTTATACATACAATCAACTCAAAAAATCAATTTATACAATCAAACTAAAATAACAACCTAAAACAATCATACTACTGCCAATTTTTAAATTAAAGCGGTACTAATACTAAAACTTAATTACCCGGATAAATCCTTAAATTGAAGCTAGTAGCGGGGGGCTACTGTAGTGGTCGGAACGGCAACTGCGGCAATGGTCGAGCCGACATGATAATGCTCAGAGCCGGCACAATGATGGTCGATTTTGGCTACCGAACAGATTTTGCATTTATAAATTAAAAAAAAAACCTAAAATAAATTAACCTAAATCCAGATCGATTTAACGTACTTGAGGTGACGGGGTGGTGGTGGTCAGTGGCGACAGTTGGAATGAAAGATGAAGAAGAGAGATGGGTGGCTGGTGTTCGTGGAAGATGAAGAAGAGAGCTAGAGGTGTGGTCGGTGCTCAACGGCGGTTGGTGACGAGGTGAGGTGGGGTTGTGTTGGCCAGCAGTGAAGAATGGGTGGGTGACGAAATGTTGAGAGAGTTAGAGAGATGAGAAAATGGTGGATCTGGTCTGGTTTGGTGTGCGGCGCGACTGGTAAGGATGCAAACCTACGTTTTCGACGGAAATTCAACATAGGATAAGTGAAACGGTATGTTTCACGTTTTCGACGGAGTTTTCGTCAAACATATATTTTCGGCGGATGTTTCTGTAGCAATTGTTAAGTTTCAGCTGCCGTCTCTTTTTCTTGCTCCTCTTTTTTCCTTCGCCGCTGGGTCATAATCTAGGTCAGGATTATGTGGAGCTTGCACATATTTGCCAGTTGTATCTTGTCCACGTATCAGAATTTTTGGCACTCGTCTAGTTTCTGGCATGTCCGTTACCCTCGACGGTGTGGGTGAGAATCTCTTCCCTGTAATTGAGGATGGAGCCGCATTGTTGGGGTTGATGCTGCTCAGAACTTCAGCGGCGAATTGCTCCGCTGAATTTGTTTCTTGCCCCATCCCCATACCAAGAGTGTTGTCCCCAAGATTGACTGTTCTATTTGGCAAGGGGGTGGCGGTAGGTTCTAGTGCGGTCATTGGTGCATATATTGGGTTAGACGAGGGATTTGAAGAAATTGTGTAGCAAATTCTTTGATTTCTTGTTGTTGGGTTTGAGCTAGTTTTTTTGTTTGCGTTTGAGCTAGAATTTCTGTGGGTGGCGAGAGAGGAGGGCTAACTAATATAGGGGAGAGAGGAGTGTCTCTGCCTCTTCCTCTTCCTACTTGGGACTTGGTTCTCACCATTATTAATTTGTTCCAACTGTTGAAGAAGATGGAGTGGTCGAAAGAGTATTTCTAGAAAGGAGAGGGAGAGTGTGTGAAAAAATAGGTAACTGCAGTTGTGTTAGGGACGGATCTAGGATTTGAATTTAGAGGGGGCGGGGATTCGGGGGTAGCGCCCTCGAATTAATTTTTTTGGAGTATTTTAAAGGAAAGACAAGTGAGTAGAACGAAAAATTGTAAAAATGCTTAAAAGTATTTGTATCCGTTGCTAAATAACAAATATTTAGATAAACTTAACAAAAAGATAAATAAGAAGACAATATAGAAAAAAAATTAATTATACATTAGAATTCATACAATATACGTACTTTTTACAATTGTTCTCTACGAGTTTTCATTTTTTGATATCCTTGTATGATTTTCTCATTCTATACACTATCAAAAATTTCTTTTTCAACAAAAGTAATCAAACAATCATTTAACATATCATCTCCCATACGGTTTCGCAGTCGATTCTTCACAATGCTCATATAAGAAAAAGTCTTTTCCACTGTAGCAGTTTTAATTAGATAATTTTACCGCCCAATTTCTTTCTGATATACCAATTAATCAACTTTGCCATTAATATTTTCAACGTTAGATAGAATTGTAACTCCATTAGTTTTGACCAAAATGATAGTCAAGAGGTCTAAAATTTTACCGAAGATTTCATTTTAGTCTCTTAATTAAAAAAATCTAAGAAATAATAATTAAAAAATCCTAAAATATTGTAAAAATATTTAAAAATAAGATCTTTTTAAAAAATCTAGTTTATTATCACGTGATTTTTTTAGTTTTTATTATCACAAAATTTAATAATAGGAAGATAGAGATGGGAATAAGTTGTTAGAGATTTAGTTTTTCTATAATGAAAATATTTATCACAATTAATAGAGATTTTAATTCCTTTCATAATTAATTGGCCTCAATACTATCTTAACCGCTTAATTTTTTTAATGGACAAGATTGGTTAAAATGTACCAGTTTGTTTCTCGATCTATTTATTTTTGAGCGAAAAGTAGATTATAATTAGTAGTATTATAATCAATATGAAATTTATTTCTAGAGGGTAAAAGAGAGAATAATTGATAAATTAGTAACAAATCAAATTTTTTTTTTAGGGATTGTCATAATTTTAAGCTTAAGTGGGGTGAATTAATAAATGAACAAGAGAAGAAAAAAAAAAGAATTCTGACTTGTGTATGTTTTGTTCGTTAGCGTAGAAGAAGGGAAAACCAATAAATAAGCAAAAGCATAAGAGGGCCTAACTGGGTTTGAACCGGTGACCTATTGATCTGAAGTCAATTACTTTACCACTGAGCTATGGACCCTTATTGAGATAACTTCTCATCTACTTAGACATATTAAGTTTTTTTGATTGGGCCCTGGGCTGGATCCGTCCCTGGTTGTGGTAGAGCAGATGATGATTCTCCCTCTTAAAATCATGTCCATGGTTTTCTCTTTTTCGCCACGTGGTAGAGCTGTCTGGTATAAGTTTCGTGGCCAAGACTCTAACGTGGAAGATGATCCGGACTTCCTTTGCTTCTTTGGTCAAATCATTCTTGACTAGAACTATAAACCTGCTATAAACCTATAAACCAGAACTATAAACCTGCTGTAACAAACAAAAACTATAAGTGTACATCAAAGATCACAATTTATTTGGGATAAAAACATAAAACAACCCTGAACTTTAATATTTTAATTAATCGCAACTTTGAACTAATTTTTTATTTAATTACCCCCTGGTCATAATTATTATTGTTCAATCACCCTCCCACCGTTACAAAAATCTGACTTGGCATTAACGACGTCAGTTTTTCGTACAAAGTCAGCCCCCACCGTTGCACATCAGATTACCACGTCAGTGAATAGTGCCACGCTAGGTGGACACCACCACTACGTCATAATTTATTTTTGTTTTTTATTTTTTTATCATCTTTCCTCCACCACCACCCTCTCTCAACTTTCCCGACCACCGCCTTCCTCCACAACCCAAGTAGTTTGAGAAGTGATGTGTTGGGTTTAGAACATGGTGGTGGTGGTGGTGGTTGTGGTGAAGACGGTTGCGATGGTGAAGGCCGGAGAAATCTATTGAAAAGGAAGAAATTTTTTAAATCTGGGCACCTTCGGGAAGCTAGATCGACGAGGAATAAAATTGGAGGTTAAAGTGTGGAGATCGATGACCGGAAGTGGTGGTGCAACGGTGTAGAAGTGGTCATCTAGACTGCTGTGAGGTTGCGGCTGCAACTGCGGTACCTCCGCCGCGTATTGCCAGCACCTTCGCACAGATCCAGATCTATTTTTATCTTCTTCTCCCCTCTCTCTCTCAAATCGACCTCACCCACACATTGCTCACTTGCCGGTGACCAAGCGCAGCCTCCTCATCGCCGTCAGCCAGCAACTCTACCTTGCTCCCTCTCGCGACCACCTTGCTCCTTGTCCTCAAGTTTTATATCTGACATCTATATTAGTGTAAATTATTTATTGGGATTCATGTTTAATGCACGAATGTGATCCTAAATCTTAGAACATTGATGATTATCTCTACACTTGAGGCAAATATATTGAGAGTGAACTTATGCAATTGGGGAAACTAAAATGTCTATACATATAAAAATAGCGTGCACGTTTATTCAAATTCGATGTTTAGCCTTTTTTTTCCTTTTTTCTTTGCTAATTCAAAAATGGAAATTTGTTTGTTGGCAAGAGATAAAAAGAGAGGTGGTGGCCCAGAAAGTTGAGAGAGAGAGTGGAGGTGGAGGTGGGTCTAGAGTTGGATTGAGAGTGAACTTATGCAATTGGGGAAACTAAAATGTCTATACATATAAAAATAGCTTGCACGTTTATTCAAATTCGATGTTTAGCCTTTTTTTCCTGTTTTCTTTGCTAATTCAAAAATGGAAATTTGTTTGTTGGCAAGAGATAAAAAGAGAGGTGGTGGACCAGAAAGTTGAGAGAGAGAGTGGAGGTGGAGGTGGGTCTGGAGTTGGAGATGGAAGAGGTGGAGGTGGTGGGTTATGGAGGAAGGTGGTGGTCGAGAAAGTTGAGAGCGAGAGGGATGGTGGAGGAAAGATGAAAAGTAAAATAAAAAACAAAAACAAATTATGACGTAGTGGCGGTGTCCACCTAGCGTGGCACTTTTCACTGACGTGGCAATCCAACATGCAACGGTGGGGCTGGCGTGGTAAAAAAAACTGACGTCGTTAATACCACGTCAGATTTTTGTAACGGCAGGAGGGTGATTGAACAATAATAACTATGACCAGGGGCGTAATTAAATAAAAAAATAGTTCAGGGTTGCGATTAATTAAAATATTAAAGTTCACGGTTGTTTTATGTCTTTATCCCCAATTTATTCACAATAATTAAAAATAGATGAACGAAAACATAGGTTGTCTCCCATCGAGCGCCCTTATTTATTGTCTTAGGTTTGAAATTTCAAACTCTTTCACTCTAATGGAGGTGGCATCTCCACTGTTTCCTCTTCCACCATGTGCTTCTTGAATCTTTCATAATAAGACTCCAATCTTTGTCCATTCACCTTAGTAATTACGTTTGTCTTCATGTTTTGGATTTTAACAGCACTATGAGAATAAACATTAATGAAAATATATGGTTCATCCCAATTAGTTCTCAATTTTCTAGAAAGGATTTTAAGTCGAGAATTATAAAGAAAAACTTTCTGGCCAACATAGAAAGTTTTTCCATATTTCTTTTGTCATGGTATTCTTTCATTCTAGCCTTGAGAATTATTGATTTGTCATATGCTTAGTTTCTCAATTCTTCTAGCTCATGGATCTGCAATTTCCTTTGCTCTCTTGCCTTGGTTAGCTCCATGTTACATTGTTTGATAGCCCAATAGGCTTTGTGTTCCATCTCCATAGGTAGATCACATGCCTTACCATACACCAATTTATATGGAATCATCCAATTAGTGTCTTGTAAGTTATCCTATAAGCCCAGAGCGCATCATCCAAACGCTGACTCCAGTATTTTCTTTCTGGGTTGACTCTCTATGCCAAGATAGATATTTCACCTCTCAATTTGATACTTTTACCTAGCCATTGGTCTTCGGATTCTATGCAGTGGAGACTTTTTAGGTGATGTTGTATTTCTTCAACAGTGATCCAACTATTCTATTGTAGAAATGGGTTCCTCGATCACTAATGATTGCTTAAGGTATACTAAACCTGTTAAGAATGTTAGACTTGATAAAGGAAATAATAGTCCTAGAATCATCTGCTCTAGTAGCTTTTGCTTCTATCCATTTAGATTAGGGGTGTCAATTGGTCCCGAGACCCGTAGATCCGGACCCAAATTTTTGGTTGGGACCGGGACCAATTTTTTAATCTCGTTTTTTGTCAGGACAGGGTCTGGTCCCGACCCGACCAAAGTCAGACCCGGCCAAAATTAAAAAAACCTTAGTCCACATTGACTTTGTCAGGTTCGTGCCTACTCTGTTTCTTTCTTTCTGCCTTCGTCGTCTTCTTCTTCTTCTTCTTCTTCTTCTTCTTCTTCTTCAATAGACTCTCTCATCTCTCTCTCTCTGGTTCTTCCTCTTTGTTTCCATATCCATACAGAACATAATCTCATTTCACTTTACAATGCAACAACCTATTCAACAGCAGGTCAGTTCTTCCTCTTCTTCTCTTTCGATAAGAAACCCTAGTTTATTTTAGTAATTACTGTAACATGTGCTTTATTGGTTTAGAACATGTCAGATCTAGCAAGTGAGAGAGAGGTCCATGAGTTCTTCTCCTTTACTAGAGAAATCCAACACATTGAGATCGGACAGTACGTTCTTCTTTGATGCTGGATGGTTGCCGAAACCATAAAAAATAAAGTATTACAATTCACTATGCAACAGTTGATTAAAACGGTAGCAAGTCACAAAAGGATCAATCCACAGGGATTTCATGACAATTTTAATTCCTAAATATGACCAATTTTGTAACCGTGGTTAATACCAATAATGGGGTTTTGTATTGCAATTAATTAAATAAATAGAGAACAAAAACAGGGAACAAAGAATAATTGAATGAACTTAGTTGGTGACGAATTCCTGGTAAAGACTCAATCTAGACCATGATTTACGTAGTTGATCATTGATGCAAAATTATTCAAAACCAATTTCATAGAAAGGCTATAGAAGCTAGCGGCACTCTAGACTTCCTACTCTCCTCCTACTCAAGATTCCTAAGGCGGTACTCCTAATAGGATCCCTAACCTATCAATAGCTTCAATGCGGTACTCCTAATAAAGTTTAGTTGAGAGGTTGATTTAACACGGGGAGAGACCTTTTCCAATCTAGAAGAGAATTTCTTCTACTCTTATAAATCAGATTTTACTCTTTTTCTAATTGACTCGCAAACCAATTAGTTGCCTGTAAATTCCTATCAACGGTGTAGCATCCAACATTTCTAAGAAAAGCTGTACTCTTTCAAATTATAATCTAAGGTGATCAAGCTTAAACCAAACATGAACAATTTGACGTTTAAATAAAAAGAGTAAAAATATAAAAGTGGAGTTTATAAAGCTCAATTTGACCTCACAACAAATTAAATCATGCTCTTACAATCTTTACCAAGAACGAATGAATTAGCTAGAACACGACATAATTAAATCAAACAAAGAAATATGCATGAATTAATTAAATCAGAAAGGAAGAAGGAAATAAAAAATATGATAGATAGAAACAGTAGTAGAACAGAGGCAAAGAGGAAGAAGAGGGACAACCCTCTCTTCCCACGTTAGGTTTTTAATAAAATCCTAATCCAATCGCAACTCCTATAAAATTGAATAAAATCTAATTTAAAAAGTCTTAATATCTTAAATAAGTTTTAATAAGAGTTGGAGTCTGCAAAAATAGGTCTTTTGGAAGCAAGATGCACAGGCGCGCGTTTTCTAGCGTGTAGCCCAAGTCTAGGCCCAAGTGACTGGTCTTGGTCTCGTTGACTTTCTGGCTCTCAGAAGCAGATCTGGATGACTCTTCCCCAGGCATGGGAAAGAGTCCAACAATTCTTTTAGCCTTCCACCAATTTCATGCTCTTTATAAGGTTTTTCAGTTCCTCTTCAATGATTTGGTCTTGCAACCTACTGTCTGCAAAAAGGAATGGAAAACACCCAAAATCAGCAGAATCATCATCCAAAATGGCAAGAAAGGATGATGATTAATTCAACATTTTAGCACTTAATAAAATTACCCACACTAACCCAATGCTTGCCCTCAAGCATTTCCATCAAAACAAGACAAAACACATAAGTATGAAAACCAGTAAGCATCCTACTTTCTAAACATCCAGCCTATCACACAAAATTCTCTAGCAATTCAGTTAACAACTCCATACTCTATCATCAAGGCCTAACCAAGATCCCAAACTTGCTACATTTGGATAGTACCATGATCAGGTGCTTATCAATCAAACCCTGCATTTGGACACACAATAAAACAATTCCAGGTTCCTTTATTTTCTTCTTTCACACTGCTCTTCTTATTTTTTTCATTTTCATTTTCAAGCCTAAATCTTTTTTGCCTTGTCCCCCTTTTATTGTTTTTCTTTTCATTTTTCTCCAATTTTTTTTTTTGAATCAGCTTGCATTAGTTTCTTGGATACTCTCACTTGATGAGGTAAGAACACTAGGACATGTTGATTTTTTTTCTTTTGATGTTGATTGTATTAGTTCTTTGGATATTCTTGCTTACTAAGGCAAGAATACCAAAGCAGCAAACATTTACATAACAATTTAGAGGGGCTCAGCTAGGCATTTCATGGCAGTTTTGTGTATCAGAGATTAAAGGTAAAGAATGCTAGTTTTGTGTGTTCCTCTTGTAGAGTTCAGTTGTAAAGCACAAGTATCATGTCACTATACAAATAAAGCAGGTTTAAAGATTACTAGGAAGATGTAACTTACAAGTATTGGAAATGTTAACCCTATTGAACTAACTACCTTGGTAATAAAACATGGAGTTGTTAAATCAAGTGCCTTTGATTTCTTAGTGATCAGATGGATGTTTAGCAAACAAGATGTTTTTCAATTTTTATATTGCAAACATATCATGAAGTCCTCCTAAAAGCACACAAAAAAACTAAAGTAAAAGCATGCAATTGACTTCTAAAATCCTAAAACAATATGTCCAAGAAAATCACATCACATCATCACATTCAAGCAACAATTATCACAACAATTCCAAACAAATTCCTTCCCCACACTTAAAGGACACATTGTCCTCAATGTGTGAGTTAGGATACAAAACATAAGTAAAAATTAAAGCTTGAATAAAGAAAGGATGGAACCTGGTGTGTTAAGCCTGGGGTGGGGGTGGTGGTTTGTCACAAAGCCTCTCAATCAGCTTCATGTTTAGGACATTGGTGTGTTTCTGCATCTGGAATTCTTCTCACCAATTCCTGAAAAAGAAAATTCAAGGCACCCATCAGCTCTGCTTTAGAGGAATTACAATCTTATTGAAAAATAAATTAACTAAGAATTGAAAAATAAGATGCATGGGTTGCCCCCCATGTAGCGTCCCTTTATATTGTCTTAGACTCGACATTGTTCTTGTTCAGTCACCAGTAGGTAGGTTGTGGATTGCATCGCTGGTGTTAGCTATCCTCCATTCAACAGCCTCCTTGTACTCCTTCATTACTCTCATGAGTTCTTCTTCCTCCAATTCTGACAGCTTGCTGGAACTAATCAATGGCAGACTCTTTCCCAGGCATGGGAAAGAGTACCTTAAGTGATCTGGCAAAATTTTCAGCTCCAAGTCAGGGGTCTGCAAAACTGAGGGGAGAAGAATGTTGTGAGTTTTTGGCAGTTCAAGTGTTTTAGGAACATCAAGAAAATATTTTAAAACATCTAGCTCAAAAACAGTCTCATTGATTTCTTCACTGATTTCTAATTTTTTCTCCAATACCTCCAATTTTCGACTGATCAATGCTTCTGCTAAGAACAAAGTCCGGAGGGTCAGTAGCATTTAAGTCATGAATATCATTAGCATCAGGATCAATAATATCTAAAAAATTAACACAATGCAAGTCGTTAGGAAATGTCATGGCATCATACATATTAAAAGTTATAATTTCGCCACCAAATTCTAATGACAAGCAACCTCCAAACACATCAATTTTTGCTCTAGCAGTTCTTAAAAAGGGTCGACCTAGCAAAATCTCAGTAGACTTAGTAGAATGATCATTATCCATGTAGACAATATAAAATTCAGCAAGGAACACAAAATCGTTCACTTGTACTAAAACATCTTCAATAACTCCTACGGGGTAAATAATGGACCTATCGACCAATTGAATAACAACTCTCGTTTCCTTGAGTTCTCCGATATTAAGAATTTTAAAAATGGTTAGTGACATGATATTTATCCCTGCACCAAGATCACAAAGCGCCTTTTCTATGGTCTGCTCTCCAATTTTACCAGGAATTACGAAGGTTCCTCCATCCTTGCATTTGTTGGGCAATTTCTTCTGAAAGACAGCAAACACATTTTTATTCAAGTTAACCCTTTCTATACCTGCAACCTTATTTTTATTAGTGCATAGATCTTTAAGAAACTTGGCATATTTAGGTACTTGGGCAATCATATCAAGCAAAGGAACATTTATAGCTACTTTTCGAAATATATCTAAAATAACTTTCTCTTCCTTTACCTTCTTGGACTTTTCAGCCCTTTTTGGAAAAGGAAGAGGGATTACCTGGTTCTCCTTTCTCATCAGTATCTCTGGGATTGGATCACTCTATACTGATTTTCTAGAACCACTTTCATCTCTGGTTCAAAATCTACTGGTGGTGGAACTGCCTCTGGACTCTTCTTTCCCAGGTCTGGGAAAGAGTCTTATCTGTCTCGAATTGTTGCTCCACTCCTCAACGTCATAACTGAGACGTTATGCTTCGGGTTATCAACTGTAGTTGATGGAAGCCTATTGCCATGGTCCTGGTTGTTGAGATTCAACTGTGAAATCTGTCTCTCAACATTCGAAATGGATGCTTGGGTAGATTTCATAAATTACTTAAGTGTTTCACTCAAAGAGTCAATGGTGTTTTATTGGGACTGATGTTGCGATTGTGTATCAAGTCTGGGCTTATAGTTCTGTAGCTTAAAAGGTGGTGCTTGGTTTGACTGTGGTTGTTGATTTGGGTGCACCACCCAATTAGAGTTCGGGTTCTCTCTTCATCCCGGATTGTTGTTGTACTGGTTGGGATTGAATCTTGGTTTATGGGGTGGATATTTCCCATACTATTGCTGGCACTGCATTGTGGCATTGACCTCTTCGGGGTTCCAACAATCAAGATACAATGGTCTGAAGGATGCCCTTGCTGACAGTATATGCCATATGTCATAGTCGGCTGCACTTGTTGTACTTGTACTTGTTGTCCTGCTTGAATGCTATCAACATGGTTAGAAATCTCAATTAATTTTTGTTCAATGAACGATGCATTACCTGTGGGTGTATCTCTGTCTCCTGGGCCATTTTGATAGCAATTCTCGGCAAGTGCCTGAATCAACTGATTTGCTCTTATGACTGTACAATCTTGTAGTGTGCCTCCAGCAGCTCCATCTAGCACCAACTTGTGTCTGTTGCACATCCCATCGTAAAAGTACTGTATAAGGTTTTGGTCCGAGACTCCATGGTTTGGGCATATCTCCTATAAATCCTTATACCGTTGATAATATTCTCCGAAATCCTTATTTGGAAGTTGGTGGGATAGACACAATATTTTTCCTAGCATTCCCTACCTTACTAGAGGACCAATATTTATTGAGAAAAATACTCAACATCTGGGGCCATATGTTTATGGATTTGTGTGGTAAACTAAGGAACCAATTCCTAGCTTTGTCTTCTAGCATCCAAGGGAAGGCTTTGAGTTTGGCTCGGTTGATGTCTACACGAGGTGGTTTGAGGGTATCACACTCCCAATGGAGATTCTAGAGGTGTTTGAAGGGGTTCTCATTTGGTAGACCGTAGAACGTTTTTAGGTTGTGGATTGTGTTTGGTTTAATGTTCTAGTCATATTCTACGGGTAGGTATTGGACACAAAAGTAGGTGTCTGGTGCTGGTCCCTCGTTGTGGTACTGCCTAAGGGTATGTTCTGGTGGAGGTGGAGGTGGCGGAGGTGCATCATTATTAAGATTCTGGTCTTCCATTTCTGGAACTGCAGGGTGATAAATCAATATATGGACTAGAGGGGGGGGGGGGGGGGGGGGGTGAATAGTCCCTTTTAAATCCCTTTTTTTAATCTTCAAACTTTCTGCACACAAGGGAAGGAAGGAAAGCACAACACAAGATGTATAGTGGTTCCAATTCACAACTGAATTGTACTCCACTACCTAAGAGTCCTCCTCTTAGGATTTCTGAATGCAATCCTTGCTATTCACTAGAGCTTTTACGGGTTCAGCTCAACAACCTTACAATTTGGTTTTCCGGGGCTCACCAACAACCTTACAATTAGTTTTCCAAGGCTCACTAACAACCTACCAATAGTTTTTCAAGGCACAACTATAACCTATGGCTTTTCAAGGGCTCAACCACAAACCTAAGTTCTCTTTCAATGGGATGAGAACACTACCCTTAACCCAAAAGTGTTAGGTACACTTTTCAAACCTTAACAATGGAATTGTATCAAAATGCAACAAACAAGTTGGTGTACAAAATATATGAATATATGATTCCAAACCAACACCAATAAATATTCAAAGTTACCTCAAGAAGAACCCAGAAGACAAGCTTGACAAGATGAAGCAAGATGGATAAAATCGTTTTTAGAACACTTGCTTTGTGAAAATCTGATTTGAGTGAGCTTGTAAAATGTAAAAATGTGTTTGAAGGTTTCTTAAGTTTTTCTCTTTTTCTTCCTTTTTTTCTACTCATCTAGGATGAGTATTTATAGTCTTTGATAGAGGAAGAATCAGACAAGAGGGTATGGACACAAATTGAGCCGTTTTAAGTGGACAAAATAGCTGTTGGAACTTGTCTGCTTCTAACCGTGATCACGGTTAGGAACAACCGTGATTCACGGTTAGGACGAGCTCCTTCAGCTTTTGAAAAACTAGCCGTTGCATACTGACGTGATTCACGGTTAGATCTTACCGTGATCACGGTTGCGTAACCGTGATCACGTTAACACCCTTAACGTGATTCACGCTACCTTCGGATGTAAAATGGTGTTTTGACACGAGACAAACGTGATCACGGTTAAGACCAACCGTGATCACGGTTAGAGAAAATCTCTCACCGTGATTCACGTTTAACCCTAAACGTGATTCACGTTTAAACATCTGATCCGAAATACTTAAAACGTTTTTCAAAACTTATTTTGACCCAAAACCTTTTGACACTAAATTCTTGAGGTACTAGAACATAAATCAAGTGTTAGAGTGAAATCATACTTACAAGAATAAGCTCAAAAACACTTGATCTTCACACTTGCGATTTGATGAATTGTTGCTTTCTTAAAGTCTTGATCGCAAACTGAAAATACATTCTCACTTAAAATTGGATTAGTAGACTAATTAATTTGTGTGTTATACATCATCAAAATAGGTTCGAATACCCCTTGGGCTAACAATCTCCCCCTTTTTGATGATGACAACCACAAATTAACCAAAACAAAATAAGCACAAATTTTAAGTAGAGAAGTAAAAGAGGTGAGTTTGAGAAAGAACTCCCCCTAAATCTTTGTCTTGAAGGCTCCCCTTATTGAAATGCATCAAGAGCATTTATGCTCCCCCTACATATAACGTTAGTTGTACACGAAGCATGACAAAGAAAAAAATAAAGCTTGCTCAAAGCTTTGATACCAATGTTGCTACCAATAGCCATAAACTGCACTACCCATAACACATTACTAAACTTCTCCCTTTACCTTATTCTCCCCATAGAGACTTTCCCCCTTTCTATATATACTTCTCCCCCTTTGTCATCAACAAAAAGAGAAAAAAAAACAAACCAGATAGGAGAAATAAAAAGCAAGCACAAACAGATGGCACAAAAGGTATAAGATAGAATTAGAGTGCCAACAAAAGTAAACCACACAACACACTCAATACATACACACTTAAACATCCCACTCTTTCATATCCCACACTTAATACCATGCTCCCCCTAAATTCATTCCCCCTTTGTCAACAAAGGTAAAACAAATTCATAAGAAACAAGTAAGTAAGTACAAGCAATCAAGAGTAGTTCAAATAATAAACAAACAAATAGACATTAAAGATGGAGTGTATAGGAATACCGAATGGAGATCTATTCAAAATGGATAACAAATGCCGATCTCATGTCTTAGCTCCACGAACCGATCTTTTGCTAGAGGTTTAGTAAAAATATCTGCAAGCTGATCATTAGTACCAACAAAGTGTAATGAAATATCCCCTTTTGCTAGATGATCACGGATAAAATGATGTCTCACATCTATATGCTTAGTCCGTGAATGACAAATAGGATTCTTGACCAATTTTAATGCACTTGTACTATCACAATAAATAGGAATGTCACTAAACTTTAGATCAAAATCTTCTAAAGTTTGCTTCATCCATAAAACTTGTGCTACACAAGAACCACATGCAACATATTCAGCTTCCGTCGTGGAAGTAGCAACCGAGTTTTGCTTCTTACTTGACCAAGAAACCAAAGCTTGTCCTAAGAAATGACATGTACCACTAGTGCTTTTCCTATCAATTCTACAACCTGCAAAATCAGAATCGAAATAGCCAACTAGAGCAATGCTACATCCTTTTGGATACCAAAGTCCTAATTTAGATGTGCCTTTCAAATATCTGAAAATTCTTTTCAATGCACCTAAATGAGACTCTTTAGGACAAGATTGATAACGAGCAAATAGACAAACACTAAACATAATATCCGGTCTACTTGCTGTTAAATATAAAAGACTACCAATCATACCTCGATAAAGAGTAATGTCTACATCTTTACCATTTTCATCTTTGTCTAGATTTGTGGTAGGACTTAGGGGAATTGGACTCTCCTTGATGTTGTCATATCCATACTTGGTGAGGAGATCCTTGATGTACTTTGCTTGGTTGATAAAAATTCCTTCTTGAGATTGTCGGATTTGAAGTCCAAGGAAGAATGTCAATTCTCCCATCATGCTCATCTCAAATTCGCTATGCATACATTTTTCAAAATCCTTGCACAAAGAAACATTAGTGGCACCAAAAATAATATCATCGACATAAATTTGCACAATAATCATATGTTTTCCATCATGTTTAGTGAAGAGTGTAGAATCAATAGTTCCCATTTTAAAACCATTTTTCAATAAAAATTGACTTAAACGATCATACCAAGCTCTAGGGGCTTGTTTAAGACCGTATAAAGCCTTTTCCAATTTAAACACATGGTTAGGAAATTTATGATCTTCAAAACCGGGAGGTTGCTTAACATACACTTCTTCCATAATGAAACCATTTAAAAATGCACTTTTAACATCCATTTGAAATAGACTCATATTTTTAAAACATGCAAATGCTAACAACATGCGAATGGCTTCAAGTCTAGCAACCGGGGCAAATGTTTCATCAAAATCAATACCTTCTTGTTGGTTATACCCTTGGGCTACCAATCTAGCTTTATTCCTAATAACATTTCCCGATTCATCAAGTTTGTTTCGAAAAACCCACTTGGTTCCAATGATAGTATGGTTGCTAGGCCTGGGAACTAATTTCCAAACACTATTACGCTCAAATTGATTAAGTTCCTCTTGCATGGCAATCATCCAACAATCATCATGCGAAGCCTCATCAAACTTTTTAGGCTCAAATTGAGACACAAAGGCTTGATGATCACATATATTTCTAAAAGAAGAGCGAGTAGTCATACCTCTACGATTTAGATTACCTATGATTTGCTCTTGTGGATGGGCATTCATCATTTTCCAAGGTCTAGAAGTTGAGGGGCCTTGATCACTTTGAATGACTTCATCATTTGCATTTTCAAGGACCTCTCCTCTAGTTTCTACTTCCTCTTGAGTTTCTGGATTTTCTAGAGATGGAGTGTCATCCTTTGGATCATCAAGAATCGACATAGGAGGATGAACTTGAAGACTTCCAAAATCATCAACAACATCACTAGCAATCTTTTGCACACTTTCAAAAGGATTAGATTCATCAAATGCAATGTGCATGGATTCTTCTACAACTAGAGTTCTTTTATTATAAACTCTATAAGCTTTGCTAGAAGTAGAATAACCTAAAAAGATACCTTCATCCGACTTTGCATCAAACTTTCCCAAATTATCTTTGATGTTTAAGATAAAACATTTGCAACCAAAGACTCTAAGATGTGCAATGGTGGGTTTTCTATCATGCCATAATTCATAACACGTCTTGTTTAAAAGAGGACGAATTAAAACACGATTTAAAATGTAGCATGCGGTACTAACGGCTTCGGCCCAAAAATATTTTGGTAAAGAGTGTTCGTTTAAAAGTGTCCTAGCCGCTTCTTGCAAAGATCTATTTTTCCTCTCAACTACTCCATTTTGTTGAGGAGCGCGAGGACATGAAAAATTATGATCAATACCATTTTCATTGCAAAAAACTTGAAACATGCCATTTTCAAATTCACCACCATGATCACTTCTTATATTGGAAATCTTGAAACCTTTTTCATTTTGAATTTTATAGCAAAGTCTTTTGAAGTTATCACATGCATCATGCTTATGAGTTAAAAACAAAACCCAAGTGAATCTAGAATAATCATCCACAATAACAAAACAATACTTCTTACCACCCAAACTAGCTGTCCTTATTGGTCCAAAAAGATCAAGGTGAAGAAGTTGAAGTGGTCTTGAAGTTGACACGGTCTTTATGGATTTGAATGAGCTCTTGATTTGCTTTCCGTATTGACACGCATCGCACAATCCTTTCATCTCATACTTCAATTTTGGTAATCCTCGAACAAGCTCCTTCCTAGATAGCTTTGCAATATGGTCCATTCCTACATGCACAAGTCTCCTATGCCATATTGAAGAATTATCTACTAAAGCACTTAAACAAGTATGATCATTGGAAATGTCATTCAAATCAATCATGTAAATATTTCCAACTCTATTACCAATGAAAACAAGTGATTGTGTGTGTGTATTTCTAACCTCACAATGTGTAGAAGTAAAAACCACAAATAAATCTCTATCACATAATTGACTTATACTTAAGAGATTAAATTTCAGTTCTTGAACAAATAACACATTTTCAATAGAAGGAGAATGACCAACTTTACCGATGCCCAAAACCTTGCGTTTTTGGTTATCGCCAAACGTCACTCCTCCTTTGTCTTTCTTCTCCAAATGGGTGAATTTTGACTTGTCACCCGTCATATGCCGTGAACACCCGCTATCCAAATACCATTTCGTTTCATTGGGTTTCCGGCATTCCTACAAGACAAATCAGTTAGTCCTTGGAACCCAAAACTTTTTGGGTCCATATTCATTTTCAAATGTACCTTTAGGTACCCAAATATGTCTTGTGTTCACAAGCCCTTTTCTAATGTAGCAAAAATAGGATAAATGTCCAAATTTGTTGCAAAAGCTACATTTATATCTAGGCTTATCATGTGAAGGTTTGTGAACAAAATTTGATGAATTATCATGCCAATTTGAAGAGCTACCATGGCAATAAGAAGAGCTAGCATGATAATTGGAAGACCTAGCTTTAACAAAGGAATTTTTGAAATTCTTTTCACATGAAGAATGTTTAAAGCCAATGCCTCTCATCTCACCTTCTCTCTTGAGATCATTTATGCAATCATGGTGACTTTTCTTACTCTTGACAAACTTATCTAGAGTAATCTCAAGATGCTTGATCTTATCTTTTAACTCTATTACTTCTTTGGTAGATTTTGCACAATCATTACAAGTAGAGTGTTTATCTATGGCCTTTCCTTTAGCATTATCAAGCAATTTATTCTCCATTGTTAAACCTTTGTTTAACTCTTCTAATTCACAATTCTCATCCCTAGTTTTAGCCAAAGCACCTTTCAAATCAGCATTATCATTTGTCAAAAAATTATTCTCATCAATCAAACATTTATTAGACTTTTCTAACTTGCTAATATCATTCTTAATGCTCTCTAGTTCTTTAGCAAGTCTAGCATTCTTCTTATTAGCTTTACTAAAATGTTCAGCAAGTTCATTAAAAGCTTCTTGCAAATCATCATAGTCACGTTCATCACTAGAAGAATTACTAACCTCATCATCGCTTTCCCCATGAGCCATAAGACACATATCTTTGCATTCGCTGGATGAGGTGGAAGTTGGTGAAAAACTCCTTTGATATGCTCCACAATTTCCTTGTCTTTTGAGCTCGGAAGAGTGTTCACATGTACTTCTCCACTGCTTCTGTCTTGAATCTGAATTTACGAACTCACGAACAGAACCGGTGAAGAGAGCAAGAGATGCGTTGTCTTGAACACCAAGAAAGGTTCTCAACCTTCTCTTCCAATGTCGGAAATTGTTGCTGTCAAGATATAGTGAATTGTTGCGCACAACACCCTCTTTTGCCATATCTAATTCTTGCACTTGAGGTTGTTAAACCTTGTTCCAAGTGACCTCGCTCCGCTACCAAATGATAAATCAATATATGGACTAGAGGGGGGGGGGGGGGGGGGTGAATAGTCCCTTTTAAATCCCTGTTTTTAATCTTCAAACTTTCTGCACACAAGGGAAGGAAGGAAAGCACAACACAAGATGTATAGTGGTTCCAATTCACAACTGAATTGTACTCCACTACCTAAGAGTCCTCCTCTTAGGATTTCTGAATGCAATCCTTGCTATTCACTAGAGCTTTTACGGGTTCAGCTCAACAACCTTACAATTTGGTTTTCCGGGGCTCACCAACAACCTTACAATTAGTTTTCCAAGGCTCACTAACAATCTACCAATAGTTTTTCAAGGCACAACTATAACCTATGGCTTTTCAAGGGCTCAACCACAAACCTAAGTTCTCTTTCAATGGGATGAGAACACTACCCTTAACCCAAAAGTGTTAGGTACACTTTTCAAACCTTAACAATGGAATTGTATCAAAATGCAACAAACAAGTTGGTGTACAAAATATATGAATATATGATTCCAAACCAACACCAATAAATATTCAAAGTTACCTCAAGAAGAACCCAGAAGACAAGCTTGACAAGATGAAGCAAGATGGATAAAATCGTTTTTAGAACACTTGCTTTGTGAAAATCTGATTTGAGTGAGCTTGTAAAATGTAAAAATGTGTTTGAAGGTTTCTTAAGTTTTTCTCTTGTTCTTCCTTTTTTTCTACTCATCTAGGATGAGTATTTATAGTCTTTGATAGAGGAAGAATCAGACAAGAGGGTATGGACACAAATTGAGCCGTTTTAAGTGGACAAAATAGCTGTTGGAACTTGTCTGCTTCTAACCGTGATCACGGTTAGGAACAACCGTGATTCACGGTTAGGACGAGCTCCTTCAGCTTTTGAAAAACTAGCCGTTGCATACTGACGTGATTCACGGTTAGATCTTACCGTGATCACGGTTGCGTAACCGTGATCACGTTAACACCCTTAACGTGATTCACGCTACCTTCGGATGTAAAATGGTGTTTTGACACGAGACAAACGTGATCACGGTTAAGACCAACCGTGATCACGGTTAGAGAAAATCTCTCACCGTGATTCACGTTTAACCCTAAACGTGATTCACGTTTAAACATCTGATCCGAAATACTTAAAACGTTTTTCAAAACTTATTTTGACCCAAAACCTTTTGACACTAAATTCTTGAGGTACTAGAACATAAATCAAGTGTTAGAGTGAAATCATACTTACAAGAATAAGCTAAAAAACACTTGATATTCACGCTTGCGATTTGATGAATTGTTGCTTTCTTAAAGTCTTGATCGCAAACTGAAAATACATTCTCACTTAAAATTGGATTAGTATACTAATTAATTTGTGTGTTATACATCATCAAAATAGGTTCGAATACCCCTTGGGCTAACACAGGGATTAAATTTTCCTCCACAAACGAACTCTCTCCCTAGTCTGGGAAAGAGTCAACTGACTGCGATTGTGAAAAACTATCTTCTGCAACAGTTTCTTCGGACTATGTCCTCAGCCTTCCTGCTCTCTATTTTATGTACTGAGCTTTTGTTCTTGTTAACTATGGGTTGTATGGAACTAATGGTGAACCGAAGGACCTGGTCATAAAATAAAGTAATTAAAATTAGTACCGATGAAATCCCTGGCAACGTCGCCAAAATTTGATGGTTGCCGAAATCGTAAAAAATAAAGTATTACAATTCACCATGCAACAATTGATTAAAACTGCAGCAAATGGCAAAAGGATTGATCCACAGGGATTTCAGGATAATTTCAATTCCTAAATATGACCAATTTTGTAACCGTGGTTAATACCAATAATAGGGTTTTGTATTGCCATTAATTAAATAAATAGAGAAAACAAAAACAGTGAACAAAGAATAATTGAATGAACTCAGTTGGTGACTAATTCCCGGTAAAGACTCAATCTAGACCATGATTTATGTAGTTGATCATTGATGCAAAATTATTCAAAACCAATTTCATAGAAAGGCTATAAAAGCTAGCGGCACTCTAGACTTCCTACTCTCCTCCTGCTCAAGATTCCTAAGGCGGTACTCCTAATAGGATCCCTAACCTATCAATAACTTCAAGGCGGTACTCGTAATAAAGTTTAATTGAAAGGTTGATTTAACACGGGGAGAGACCTTTCCCAATCTAGAAGAGAATTTCTTCTACTCCTATAAATCAGATTTTACTCTTTTTCTAATTGACTCGCAAACCAATTAGTTGCCTGCAGATTCCTATCAACGGTGTAGCATCCTACGTTTCTAAGAAAAATTGTACTCGTTCAAATTATAATCTAAGGTGATCAAGCTTAAACTAAACATGAACAATTTGACGTTTAAATAAAAAGAGTAAAAATATAAAAGTGGAGTTTATAAGGCTCAATTTGACCTCAC
The DNA here is from genome assembly GCA_963691705.1 of Viola odorata. Classification (NCBI taxonomy): domain Eukaryota; kingdom Viridiplantae; phylum Streptophyta; class Magnoliopsida; order Malpighiales; family Violaceae; genus Viola; species Viola odorata. The sequence goes on from OY829541.1 coordinate 37,804,275, forward strand.
AATAAATTAAATCATGATCCTAGAGTCTTTACCAAAAATGAATGAATTAGATAGAACACGACATAACTAAATCAAACAAAGAAATATGCATGAATTAATTAAATCAGAAAGGAAGAAGGAAATAAAAAATATGATAGATAGAAACAGTAGTAGAATAGAGACGAAGAGGAAGAAGAGGGACAACCCTCTCTTCCCACGTTAGTTTTTTAATAAAATCCTAATCCAATCGTAACTCCTATAAAATTGGATAAAATCTAATTTAAAAAGTCTTAATATCCTAAATAAGTTCTAATAGGAGTTGGAGTCTGCAAAAATTGGCCTTTTGGAAGCAAGATGCACAAGCGCACGTCTTCTAGTGTGTGGCCTAAGTCTAGGTCCAAGTGACTGGTCTTGGTCTCGTTGACTTTCTGGCTCTCATAAGCAGATCTGGATGACTCTTCCCAAGCCTGGGAAAGAGTCCAGCAATTCTTTTAGGCTTCCACCAATTTCATGCTCTTTATAGGGTTTTTCATTTCCTCTTCAATGATTTGGGCTTGCAACCTACTGTCTGCAAAAAGGAATGGAAAATACCCAAAATCAGCAAAATCATCATCCAAAATGGCAAGAAAAGATGATTAATTCAATATTTTAGCACTTAATCAATGTTGTTTGTTTTTTGTGTTAATTTTTGCGTTCTTCCTTGAGTGTAGTGAGAATGGGCAATCAAAGACAACATTTGTCACATTCAAAGACCCTAAAGCGCTTGAAATTGCATTGTTGTTATCAGTAGTTGTGGCCGCGACGGCGTCGGCAGTGGCAATAATAAAAAGGGGAAATAGCATAAAGCACCCCTGTACTAAGCGCGAAAACCAGAAACCACCCCTGACCTTCAAAACGTCCATTACACCTCCCCTGAGCTACGTTGACCGTGCAAAGTGTGGGCTCAGTCCACTTTGACTAACAAATCCGTCTATGCCACTTACTATAACCGGTTTCCTTCCTCTCTTTTTTTTCTTCCCGGTTGCTCCTTCTTTTCATTTTTTTTCAACCTCTGACAACCATCTTTTTTCTTTCTTTTGTTCTTCAACCTTTGACAACCTCTTCTTTCTTTCGTTTTTCTTTCTTTCATTTGCTTTTTTATTTTCCTTTTCCCTTTTTCCTTCCCTTCATCATCCTCTCTTCTATTCTTTCTATCGTTTTTCTTTCTCTCTTATTTCTTTTCTTATGATCAACCACCTCCATTCAAATTCAGATCTAGATCTAAATATATGGATGTTGATGAAGTCTTGCGGCTGTTGTGGTGGTTTGCTGCGATGAGGAAAGGAGAGGGAGCGGGTGGTCGGTGGCTGGGCTTGGTGGCGGTATGCTGCTGTGGTGGTTTGCTGCGGTGGTTGGGCTTGGTGGCGGTATGCTGCTGTGGTGGTTTGCTGCGGTGGCTGGGCTTGGTGGCGGTATGCTGCTGCTGTGGTGGTTTGCTGCGGTGGCTGGGCTTGGTGGCGGTATGCTGCTGCTGTGGTGGTTTGCTGCGGTGGCTGTGGCTGGGCTTGGTGGCGGTATGGGTTGAGGTGAGATTGGTTTTAGAGAGGGTGGATCGGAGTGAGATTGAGATTGAGATTGAATTGAGATTGAGGAAGAAAGGGGAAATTGGAATTGAGTGCAGAGGAGGAAATTGAAATTGTTCTTGCCCCTGTTCACTCTTTTTCTTTTTCTTTTATTTTTTTCTAATTTCAAGTTTCAATGCTGATGGTACAAGAAAAAGAAATTCATAAATTCTGTAAATTAGGGAAATAAAAATGGTGATGGTACAAATTCTGGAAATGAAAATGAAAAATATTTCTTTAATTTTGAAATTCTGGAAATTATGGAAATGAAAATAAGAAAGAAAGAAATTTTGAAATTAATTAGAGTGTTACCTGCAAAAAAATTGAAGAAAACTGGCTGTAGGGAGTTGTTTTAACAGAACCGTTAGTCAAAGTTGGACGGAGCCCATACTTTGCAAGGTCAACGTAGCTCAGGGGAGGTGTAATGGACGTTTTGAAGGTCAGGGGTGGTTTCTGGTTTTCGCGCTTAGTACAGGGGTGCTTTAAGCTATTTCCCCTAATAAAAAAAGCAATATGGGTCCATTTTTTACCGGGTATGGTCCTGGACCAGGAAGTAGTTGCTAGGCAGGGACTGGGACCAGAAAAGTAGTCCCAATTTTTATCGAGACCGGGTCTGGTCCTAAACTGATGGGGTTTGGTTCTAGCCGGGCCGGGTCGGGTCTGGACCCGTAGACCCGAATTGACACCCCTAATTTAGATACATAATCTACAACTAAAAATATATAAAAGTTACCACATGAATTTAGAAACGGACCCATAAAATCGGTGCCCCAAAGGTCAAAAATATCACCTGACACAATATAATTCATTGGCATAAATGTTAAAACTCTCTTTAAACATCATATAACAATAAATCCAAACTCAAGAGTTTTCAAAGCGGTTTTCTTTGCACCAAAATGCCCTCCACAAGCATAAGAATTGCAGAATCTTAAGATGGGGGGTATTTTAAGCATCTAATTAGTACAAATTTTCCATAAATAAGGCTCATCTCAAACATAATACTTAGAATCATTCTTTATCTTGGCTTTTTCATGAGCAGTGAGATCCCCAAAACTTTTACATGTTGCCAAGTAATTAACTATATATGCATATCATGGTCTTATTATTTCAATAAGAAAGAGGTGTTTGTCTGAGAATTCCTCTCTTATTAGTTCTGATAATGAACTTAATGGGCACCTACTCAAGTGGTCAGCAACGAGAGTCTCCATCCCTTTCTTGTCTTTGATCTCCAAATTGAATTTCTAGAGGAGTATCCACCTAATCAATCGAGGCTTGGACTCCTTCTTAGCCAAGAGGAATTTCAAGGCTAAATGGTCCAAAAATACAAGAACTTTAGTTCCCACTAAATATGACCTGAATTTATCGAAGGCAAATATAATAACAAAAAGTTTATTTTCTGTTGTTGTATAATTATTCTGAGCCTCATCCAACATCTTTGATGCATAATAGATCACATGTGGATCTTTCCTTTTTTTTCTGGCCAAGAACAACTCCAACAGCTGCATTGCTTATATCACACATTAATTCAAAGGGTAATTCCCAATCAGGAGCTTGATTAATTGGTATAGTTGTAAGCTTCTCCTTCAATGCATCAAAGGCCTTCTTGTAGAAATCATCAACATGAAACTCTACATCTTTTTGCAACAGTTTGCACATTGGTTCGCCCACCTTTGAAAAGTCCTTGATGAATCGTCTATAAACCTTGTGTGGCCAAGAAAGCTACGAACCTCACGTAGACATAAGGGGTAAGGCAGATTCTTAATAATATATATTTTAGCTTGATCCACTTCAATCCCTTTCTTGGATGCCATATGGCGGCCAATAACAATGCCTTGGTCAACCATGAAGTGGCACTTTTCAAAGTTTAGCACCAGATTTGTATTAATACATCTCCTCAAAGTGTTTTCAAGATTAAATATACAATGATTAAAATCATCACTATAGACAATGAAATCATCCATGAAAATCTCTATGCTTTTCTCCATATATTCAGAAAGCAAACTCATCATGCATATTTGAAAACTTGCAGGTGCATTACAAAATAAAAAGGCAAGCGCCTGTAAGCAAAGGTTTAAATGGGCAAGTAAAAGTTGTTTTTTTTTATCCTTAGGAGCCATAGGAATCTGATGGAATCTTGAGTAACCATCCAAAAAATAGTAATGGTACTTGCCAGTAAATCTCTCTACCATTTGATCAATAAATGGTAGAGGAAAGTGATCCGTCCTGGTTATATTGTTCAACATTCTATAGTTGATGTAAACCCTCCAACCATTTTGCACTCAAGTGGGTATCTTCTTGCCATCTACTCCTTCAACTACTGTAATTCTTGTCTTATAGGGTATAACCTGCACAGGAGAAACCCAAGCACTATCAGATATAGGATATATAACCCCTACATCTAATAATTTCATAATTTATTTCTTGACAACTTTCATCATTAGAGGGTTTAATCACCTTTTTGGCTGTCTAATGGTTTTCTTATCCTCTTACACATAATTGTTTTAGGTATAGATGGTTGATGAGATGCCCTTGATATCTGCTATGGTCTAGTCTATAGCCTCCTTGTGTGATTTAAACACATTCACTAATTTTCCTTCCTCTTCTACTGTCAATTTGTTAGATATTATCACTGGTAGGGTCAAGTCTTGGCCAAGAAAGGCGTACTTGAGGTGATCTTGAAGGATTTTGAGTTTAAGTTTTTGTGCCTGCACTAAAGGTAAAAGTTTAGGATAATTTTTTTTCAATTCATAGTAGTTGGAAACATCAGTATAAAGCTTATAAGTGTGCAGGTCTGGAACAACTTCTTCAGTAAGAGGGTCTAAGATGTCAATAAAGTTATCACTATGCATTTCAGTGCAACATACATATTAAACTTTATTACTTTACCATCAAATTTCAAAGTAAGACTACCCTCATAGAGACCAATCTTTGCTATCGTTGTTCTTAGGAATGGTCTCCCCAAGAGCACATCAATAAGACTCACTGAAAGATCAGTATCCACCTCAACAATGTAAAAATCTATAGGATAAAGAAAATCTACATGTACCAGTACATCCTCTACAACTCCCTTAGGGTGTACAACAGATTTGTCAGCTAGCTGAATTACTACCCTAGTATCTTTCATTGTTCTAATGTTCAAAGTCTCAAATTCATATAGAGACATCACATTAATTCCTGCTCCCAAATCACACAAAGCTTTCTCGATAGCTTTGTTACCTATTTTGCATGGAATTGCAAAGGTAACTTGATCCTTGCACTTCTCTAGTAATCTTGCCTGTAGAACTGCAGATCATTCTGGGTCAAATTTATTTTTTCTACTCCTACAAGTAGGGGTGTCCACCAAAATATCGTACCTTAATTACATAAGTTCGGTGGTATTTTTTTCTGAATTTTTACTGTACGGTATAGCAAATTACCGTTCGAAATAATCTCGGTATGGTACGGTATTGATTTTTCTAGGTTCGGTATTAACTAACTTACCGTACCGTATCGCATCTCCTCTCTTCTTCCCTTCCTGCCCAGCAACACTTCCCTCATAATTTTACAAAATAATCCATGGCAACCCCACCCCTCAATCATCATTGTTGTCTCAAACCCCCCTCGCCCTCCTTCTTGCATCCACCCACAAAGGCTGTCACCCATCCAAAACATACCCACGAAGACGACTTTCAAGACAACCACCATCAACCGATTAATTCGTGGATCTATTGACCTTATTTTTGTTTTGGTTTTCTTTTCTAGATCTTTACAACATCATGTCTTTTTCTTCTTATTTTTTCATTTTTTTCATTTTTTATTACAACATTATCATCATAATGAAACGATTACAACACCCATTCATATAGAGGAGGCAGATCCCAAGGTGGTGGGAGGTGATTCGGTGGTGGTGAGAGGTGAGTGGAGGAGAAGAAGGCAGCGATGGTGGGTGTTGTCGAACTGATCTAACTGATGATGGTGATGGATCCGACAATGGTCAAATCTGGCAGTGATGACTAGATTTAATGAAGCAAAGATCTAGCGACCAGAGGATGAGGCTTGAGGTGGGAAACTGAGACAGTGATGATGGGGTCATTTTCTCAAGAACGGTATTCAGTATACCGTAATACCGTATCGAACTAATTTCGGTACATGTGGTACCATATTAAATTTAGTTCGGTACGGTACTGTATTAAATTTTGGGCATTTAGTATACCGAATACTGAACTATTTTGGACGGTATACCAAAATACCGTCCGTTGGACAACCCTACCTGCAAGGTTCTTCTTGTTAGTGCATAAATCCTTCAGAACTTTAGCATAACTAGGAACTTTAGCTATCAAATCAAGCATAGGTATGCTAACTGTAATTTTTCAAAAAATGTTCATAAACTTCCCCCCTCTCCTCCTCTTCCTTCTTAGTCTTTACAGACCTTGGTGTAAAAGGTGGAGAGATTTGGTTGTGTGTTTATTTTGATATAAATATCTACATGATTGTGTGCTTTTAGACAGAGATACTATTGATTATAGGCCATTTTCTTCCCTTTTTATAGACATTGATGATCCAAAGGTGATGGAGAAGAAAGGAGCTAAAAGAACAAGAAGTTGTTGAAAAAATCTCTAACCCTTGCTCTAAGAAATCTCTAAGTTGCTAGTGCAGAATCACTAATTCTAGGCCTAGAAAAGGCAACCAAGCAGCAGCACGTCAGACAAAGAACGCCAGAATGTAGAATTGGAAGAGGAGAAGGAAATTGCATTTTTGAAGGACTCTAAGCTACTGGAGAAATGTCATCTTAATTTTGATTTTATCTAGAGAAATTAGATACAATTTTAAATTAGGATTCTTGAAGAAAATTTAGGGAGAAAAATAATATTTATCTCTTCCCTTAATTTCTAAAAACACATCTCAAATTTTGCAATTAGTTTTCTACACCTGCACTTTTCTGGAACCAGCTCCAGTCATCTTTTTTAGGAGATGATGTGTTTATGACCACACCTAACCTAGAAGCCAAAGACATCATGCCCCAAGGGCCAATCACGCGTAGCATGGCTAAGAAGCCGACGCTTTGGATTGAGGCTACAACGACCCAAGAAACCCTTCAAACCAAGAACCAGACCTTGACACTTATCGCACACCATACCGGGATCAAGCAGCAAGGTCTTAGTGATGGTACCACCAGACCTTGACACTTATCGCACACCATACCGGGATCGAGCAACAAGGTCTTCGTGATGGTACCACAAATCTCTCAATTTATTTTGTAAGGCCAACCATGTATAAATAGGCCATCCCTCATATTTTATAGTTAGTTTAGACTTTGAGTGAAATTGTAGAGTGATAATACTCCTCCCCTTTCACCTCTAAACTCACCCTTCCTTCCTTGAGAGAGATAGCTTGAGTTGAGAATACTCCTCCCTATCTCTCTTTTGGAAATCAAACCTTGTAATCATTGATTGCTATTTTGTGTAAGAAATATATGTGTGCATCACCTATCGTTTCCCAACATTGTATTCTTCAAGCCTCGTGTATGTTCTATATTATTCGCCGTATTCAACTTCTTCCATTTTGTCCGTCTTCACTCCAACAGTAACCTACTCCTATCTTTTATATCTTATCTTCCTTCTGTCCACTACGTTTCCAATCCCCATTTTATGTGTCCTTGTACTTGTTACGTGTCAACGTTTAGTGTGACCTCTTGGGATAGATCCTAACCAAGAGCCTCCATACACTACGACTCATTTCACAACGAGCTGGAGCGGAGCTCTTGGCGCCAAAGAGTTCACGTTCTTGTGTCTTAATCTTCCCACCAAAAAGCTTCCATTGTCTTTGTCAAATCCTTCCATGGCATGTCTTAAACATTTTCCTTTTTAGGGTTCTCGTTGTTTTTTTGAATTTTTTATGATTTTGGGCTAACATTGCCAAGAGGTGTAAAACATTTCCATCTTTGAGTGCTTATCTTGTGAACAGTGTTAGTTGAGTTTTCCTCCATCAATTCCTGTGTTTCTTGCATCTAACGTGTTCTCCTTCCATCCTAGTTTCGTTTGATATAAGGTGATGAATTTTATTCCAGCATTAAGTAGTCCAAAAGATCAAAGAAACAAAAAGATGTTCATATGGTGTTCATTCGGGTCATCCGAGAGCTTCAACCTTTGAGTGAGAGTGAGGGAGTTTGATCCAAAAACATTTCAAATTTTCTGAAAGCTTTTGTTTCCCATTAAACAATCCTTTCCCTTCCATCGCCGACCATCACACATCCATCTCTTGCATTGAATGCAAGCCAGCGACGCCCCTCCCTCTCACCTCACCTTTTTTGGATTTTTCTCAACGAACACCTAGTCTACTTCTCTCTTCACCTAGCTAGAAACCTCTTAGTGTGGCAAGGTACTAAGTACATCTAGCATCTAGCCTTTCATTCCTTCTCTCCTGTCCAGCTTAAACCTGAAGAGATTCTACACACATACACACAAAAAATAAATAAATATAAGTACAACACAAAAATCCAAATGTACCCTACCCTAACTTGGCTAGCTAGAAAGTGACAAGAGTGAGTGACCAAACTGTTCCATTCCATGACCACCTGAACAAAACCTTTCACCTTCATCTCTTACCTTCCTTCTTATAAGTTTTCATAAGATTTACTCCAGCTAAATGTTTTTTAGCTCGGGCCCCAAACTCAAACCTCTAATCGAGTCTTGTGTCTTGAGTCTCACCTTCTTTCGAGTCTTTTCTCACTTTTATCCAGTATTGTTCCCGAGTATTTCTATTTTGTGAAGAAGTATATATGTGCATCACCTATCATTTCCCAACATTGTGTTCTTCAAGCCTCGTGTATGTTCTATACTATTCGTCATGTTCACCTTCGTCTATTCCATCTGTCTTCACTCCAATGGTAACCTCCTCCTATCTTTTGTATCTTATCTTCCTTCCGTCCGTTGTATTTCTGAGTCCTCCTTTTGTGTGTCCTTGTACTTGTTACTTGTCAACGTTTAGTGTGACCTCTCAGGCTAGATCCTAACCAAGAGCCTCCATGCACTATGGCTCATTTCACAATGAGTCGGAGCGCATCAGGAGAAGCTTGGATTTCTTTTATGCGATTTCTTAAATTTTAGTTTTCAATCATTATGTGATAAGATTCGAACTTTTGGATGATCGGAGTGAGGATGGTGGCGGCTCGGAATCACTGTAGTTGCCGTCGACTGTACCTGCAAAGCGCCGAAAGGGGGGGCTCCTGTGTAGACACTCCGATGCTTAAGTTAGTATGGCTGTACGAAATGGCAGGGGTTCGAGTAGCGATCTTAGGCTTACCTTTTTTCTTTGAATGGCAGGGTATTTATAGACAAGGCGAAGGCGTTACCTCTAGGGGAGAGGGTGTTATCCAGGACCGATAACACCCCCAGTGACGTCATGATAGGCAACCCCAAGTGAAGTCATGGCTGACCTGGGATGGGATATCGTCGTGCGTGCGAATAGATGACGCGTGAGACCCCCCTGATACTATCCCGAGTACCACAGGCCTGATCACCCGCTCCAGGTCCCGAACTAGTCCTACCCATTCTAGGTCCCGAGCCAGTCCGACCCGCTCAAGGTCCCGAACCAGCCCTAGAGCAGTAGCCGCAAACCTCCCTTTGTCGCCCACGGGCCCGATCACCCGTTCAAGGGCCCGAGCCCTGCAGACGAGACTCAGCAGCCTCATTCACATGGAGCTGAAGGCAGAGACAGCCTCGGAGGGAGCCAGCCTACGCGAGCCCCAACCGCGCCTCGTGACCTTAATCCGCACGCCTACGGATGGGTCAAACATGGCCACCTCGGACCTTTAGGTCCATCAGCACCTTCTCCTATTTTTTACCAGGCCATGATCATTTATAATACAAGAGAGGAGTCCAGGCCAAGAATCAGGAGAAATGCTCCAAGGATTTGGGACAGGCGCAAAGCACAAGCCCGCATTGGACAGCGAAAGCCACTGCCGAGCCTTTTGAAGATTGGAGCATATTTCCTCACACAATATTCATCCCAGCACTTCATCTATGTGTTAGGAAGTTTCACTCAAAATTTCAGTGGGAACGCTCCAGGGAATAAGGAAAACGCCTTATTTCCTTAAAACGTGATTCGGCGGACCCGCAAGCAAAGCCACTTGGGCCTTTTGACCTAAACGGTGGCGCCTACACTTCTATCCTATTTAGTAGACTTTATTTATATTATTTTAGGGTTTAAGAACTTATTTGGAAGGGTGGCTTGTTGCCATTTTCGTTTAAGTCATTATTTAGAAACTAAACTAGTTTCCATTTTTGGAATTAAGGTTTAACGCTTCTTTAAAAAGGAGCCGCCCATGTTATTTTTTGGGAAGACTTGATTATTGATTATTGAAAGCAGATTTCTTTGGATCTTTATCCACTTGTTCTTGATGAACCTTGCAACTAATTGAGTTTCGTGCATTTGATTAGCTTGTCAAGTGAAACTTGAAAGCATCTTTCATTGAGTCATCCGTTCTTTGGATTGCCAAGCATTGCGATTTGGAGATTCCAAGGTTTTATGCAAGATCCTCAAGGGATTCTGCGTGGAGTACCAAGCATTGTGACTTGGAGATTCACGTGTCTTCTTCAAGTTATTTTCTGCATTGAAAGCCTCATCGTCGGACAACGATCTAAGGAAAGCGTTCTAGCCTATAAGGAACGCATCAGTTGGTAGTGGAGCTTAGCTGTCCCGACTTGGTAAATCTATCCCTTTTATTATTACATTTTCTTTGTTAGAATTGGTATCCCTTCATTCTCTTCTACACCAATTCTCTTGCGTGTTGTGTGTTAGTTATTTTGGGTCAATTTGCGTCTTGTGTGTGCGATTAGTGTGCAAATCATCTCAACGATTTGTAGGTCTTTACTTGTGTCAAAAAAAAAAAATCAGTCCCCAAAGTGTCTTAGTTAATTTGTGTTTTGTGTTGTGTTGAAAATTATAAAAAAAAAAAGTGTGAAGAAATTTCATCAAAAAAAAAAACAAATGAAATCAGTACCATTAAAAAAAATGAACTTCAGAATCAAATACTAGAGTGAATTTGTGACTCATAGCAAAAAGAATCATTGGATTTGGAATTGGGAATCAAAAGTTGTGGCAAAAACAAGTTTGAAAACCCTAATCGCATGCCATTAGCGTTTTTGAGTTTATAAACTGACTCAATCCGTTTGTTTTGAGCTTTTCTTGATTCCATTACTACTGTGCCTTTCTACTCTGTAGTATACTTGATTGATTGATTGATCTTTGCAATTGATTCGAGTATATTACCTCAAAAATTTCTTTCTACACTAGTTTTCTTTGTGTGTCTCTTTGGAAGCTTTTTCTTAAAAATTCTTCGAGTCAGGTTCATCTTGGACACATTGGAGACGGATCTGGACAGTTTGCTTTGAGAGATTTTGTGAGACTAATAGAGAGACAAACACGAGAGTAAACACGTGAGGGAGAGATAATTTTAGGCAATTTTACGCTTGGAAATTTTCTTGTGATTTTCAGGATGTCAGGAAATTCAGGAAAGGAACAAATGGCTGATGTGGCCAAGGCCTTGCAAGACATAGCAGCCCAGCTCCAGGACATAAGGGCTTGGAAGCAGCAGTATGAGGCTAGGCGATCACAAAAATCGTATGGCGACGATCGCAAGTGGAGGGACTACAATCGTTGTGATGTGAGCATGGGTAGCATCCGACTGAAAGTTTCACCCTTCAAGGGCAAGAGAGACCCCAACACTGGTTTGATGAGAGGTATTCCTTCTTCAACTCATATGCGAACGCGAGATATTTTATGTCATACATGAACAGGCCGAGGGCACGCTACCATGATCCTTAATGCTTACTTTATTGTTGGGACATTGGATTGAAGTGTGGTCAAGTTAAAGATGCCAAGACTACTCATCCAAAACATGTTCTTAGAACTAATGATGAGACTAAGGGAATTCAGTTGGTTTCCCTTACTAGTAGTGTTGTGAATACACAAGGTGCGATGGTAGCAAGTGATGATGGACATGTGACGGTCGTATCCAAGAATGCTACGGTGCTTGTTGTGCGCAATATGAGTGAACAAGAAACAACTTTTTCTGGAATTGAGAACATTAAAAATATTGAGAGTAAAAAAGGAGAGTTGAGTGAAAAGAAAGAGAGTGAGAAAAATAGCCCCCATGAAAAGAGTGAGCATGGGAAAAGAGATGAAATAAAAAACAACCCCCATGAAAATAGTGAGCATGGGAAAAGAGATGAGAGTATAAAACACTTGCATGAAAATAAAGAGCATGCAGAGAGTGGCATCATTAAAAAAGGAGAGGTGTGTGTTTATGCCAAGAGAGAAAAAGTGAGGGATGCAATACATGTGCAAAAAATCTATTTTGGCGCAAGCCACCAAAAACTGAATTTTTGGCAATTACGCTTAGATTTTCCTAACCCTAATCCGTTTGTTTTCTCTTGTATTATTATCGCTCCTAATGTGCAGAACAAGAGCAGGTTGTTAGCAGAAGAGAAGCCTCTTACCTTGCCACCAAGAAGAGGGAGAGAGCCTTGCGCATCCGTGGTGCCTATTTTAGCAAAACCTAGGCCATTGCGCCTTGATCTTTCTAACCCAAATATGTTTGTTTCCTCTACCTTGGTTGTTTACTCTCATGAGAAGAACAAGATAAGGTTTTTGGAAGAGGAGAAGCCTCTAATCTTACCACCAAGAAGAGGGAAGAAGCCTTGCGAATCCGTGGTGCCTATTTTGGCGAAATCTAACCGAAAGGGTATGATATGGATCTCTTTCCCAAGGAGCGATTTGAGTGAGTATATGAACATCATTAATACTTATGTTTCTGATTATAAAGTTAATTTAATTGATGATGATTATATACAAGAGCCAAAGGCCAAGTTATATACCTTTGAAAACTACTTGCAAAAGCGCAAGCAGTTTGGTGTGTTAACTAGGCCGAGAGGTCTTACTTTCCCTAACACAAAATTATTTGAATCTTCACATATATTTATATTGTTTTAACATTCTGCCGTATGTGAGATTTATGATAAAATTGTGGGTAAGTCGACTGGACTTGAGGGAACTCTATTCAAGCATGATCACTTATTTAGGTCACATGACCTTTTGTGAAATTTTGATGAATATGATGCGTTTGATAGTTGTTTGGTGAGTTACTATAGTATGTTTGAAATTACTAACTTAGTTTTAAGGAGTGTTATGTCTTTACATGATGTTTCTTTAAGTTTTGATAGTAATTTTAATGGAAAACCTTTTTTCGCGAAGTTGCTTGAGTTTTTACATAGATTTAATCCTTATGCTACTAATTCTGATTTTTATAGAACTTATAATGATTATTTAGTTGAAACAAGATCCATGTTTTGTATGCATAAAGGATGTCATAGCAAGCATGAGCGCTTAATTTGGTTGTGTAGTTCATTACACAATTTGATTGTGTATTGGTCATATAATGATGGTGTGATGTTGCGACTTTTGAGAGTGTCGTTTAGTATGGTGTGGACAACCCATGGACAATTCAACGCATTGCCCTATTCAAGGGCATTGTCGCCGAGATGGATCTACAAGGTTGGTATGGCTCCATTCATGATTATTTTAATATTTCTGACTTAAGGTTGTTTGATGCAGGTGATGAGGATGTTGTTGATCTGGATTCGAGGGCGAATCCTTCTCAAGATGGAGAGGATGATACGATCCCGAGTACCACAGGCCCGATCACCCACTCCAGGTCCCAAACCAGTCCTACCCATTCCAGGTCCCGAGCCAGTCCTACCCTCTCAAGGTCCCGAACCAGCCCTAGAATAGTAGCCGCAAACCTCCCTTTGCCGCCCACGGGCCTGATCACCCGTTCAAGGGCCCGAGCCCTGCAGACGAAACTCAGCAGCCTCATTCACATGGAGCTAAAGGTAGATACAGCCTCGGAGGGAGCCAGCCTGCGCGAGCCCCAGCCGCGCCTCGTGACCCTAATCCGCACGCCTACGGATGGGTCAAACATGGCCACCTCGGACCTTTAGGTCCATCAGCGCCTTCTCCCATTTTTGACCAGGCCATGATCATTTATAAAACAAGAGAGGAGTCCAGGCCAAGAATCAGGAGAAACGCTCCAAGGATTTGGGACAGGCCCAAATCACAAGCCCGCATTGGATAGCAAAAGCCACTGTCGAGCCTTTTGAAGATTGGAGCATATTTCCTCGCACAATATTCAGCCCAACACTTCATATATGTGTTAGGAAGTTTCCCTCCAAATTTCAGTGGGAACGCTCTAGGGAATAAGGAAAACTCCTTATTTCCTTAAAACGTGATTCGGCGGACCCGCAAGCAAAGCCACTTGGGCCTTTTGACCTAAACGGTGGCGCCTACACTTCTATCCTATTTAGTAGACTTTATTTATATTATTTTAGGGTTTAAGAACTTATTTGGAAGGGTGGCTTGTTGCCATTTTCGTTTAAGTCATTATTTAGAAACTAAACTAGTTTCCATTTTTGGAATTAGGGTTTAGCGCTTCTTTAAAAAGGAGCCGCCCATGTTATTTTTCGGGAAGACTTGATTTTTGATTATTGAAAGCAGATTGCTTTGGATCTTTATCCACTTGTTCTTGATGAGCCTTGCAACTAATTGAGTTTCTTGCATTCGATTAGCTTGTCAAGTAAAACCTGAAAGCACCTTTCATTGAGTCATCCGTTCTTTGGATTGCCAAGCATTGCGATTTGGAGATTCAAAGGTTTGACGCAAGATCCTCAAGGGATTCTGCGTGGAGTGCCAAGCATTGCGACTTGGAGATTCACGTGTCTTCTTCGAGTTATTTTCCGCATTGAAAGCCACGTTGTCGGACAACGATCTAAGGAAAGCGTTCTAGCCTATAAGGGACGCATCACCCCCCCCCCCCCCCCGCACTGACGTCGACCATCCCAGGGTTCTTCTCTAGATGAGGGGCGACAACCTCCGCGGTAGGCGTCCAACAGGTATCGCCGTGTCCAGCCTTGACGCAGGGGTGATGGCGGAAATGCCCCTAAAATTGTCTTGATTGTTATCACAATCCCAACTGACAATGAGCCCGAGTGTTTACCAAGGGCTGACGCTTCCTTTTGCTCCTATCGTCCTGCGGCGGTTAACAGGATGGCTCGATTTTTGAGGGACACGTGTCCTCATCTGCCCCTCCTCTGGGGCCTATAAATTTGAACCTTCTCTACGCAAATTTCACATCACTTCAGTATTTCTCTTGGCATTTTCATCATGGATGAACTAACAAGAAACTTCTTGCTCTCCAAAGCCCACACCCTGAAGAATCTCACTAAGGCGGACATTGGTTTCCTGGAAACCATGGCGAGGAAGACTTCTGAGGATATCATGGAACTTCAGGGGATGATGACCCCCCTTCTGTCCAAGCAGCTTGGGATTTCCCCGAAGGACTTCAGCCCCCTAGAGAGTGTCACTAAGTTAGGCACCACCATCTCTCGCATCGAGGTGGTGATCTCCATGCTGTGGTACCGGAAAGACCTGTTGGGGTGCTGCCTGAAGGGGATGAGGGTCTGTTCTTCTGACCTAACCACGGTTGCTGATGCCCTGAGGGAGATCCTGGTGGTGCTAGGGGAGGACGACGCAGGGTCCAATGCCTGACTGCTTGTCATCGTCGTCGCGTCCCTTTTGTATATTCCCTTTCGTGTATTCGGATGTGTGCCCTGGGCCATTAGGCCATAAATAAATAAAATGCCTTTCTGTTATTCTGCTTGTGATTTTTCTTTTTTTTCATAATACACTAACCAACGCTTCAGTCGAGGGCCACATTAGCCTAATCTGAAAATGAGTCTGTCATTGGTTGGACTTCTACAGTCATTGGTTAGACGGTTACTCTCGCGAACCGTTGCACATTAATTTCACGCCGTCCCTTCAGTATCAACTGATTGGGCGATTTTTTGGCATCTCTCGATCGATGAAAAATTCCGACAAGCGTGATCACATGATCCGATCGTGCCATTAAGATCGTTTACCTCAAAGCGCATTGATTTCTTTCGAAGGTCGTGCGGGAAGGTAGGAAGACTTCCTTGCTTCGACTATTTAAGGGGATTCTTTCTTCTTTTCACTGCTCATCTCCTTCCTTGTATTTCTTCGTTGAGATTGCCTAAGATTTTATGGCTGATTCATATTTCCTGGATGCCCTTGAGCGTGAGTCTCCACCGACTCCTCCAACCTCGCCAGATTTCGATGATCCTCCTTTGCCGTGTATGAGGAGGCGACCTGCCTGACGTAAGGGTCGTAAGAGGCCTAAGAAAGAGGCTTCTGGGATAGCCAATGTGTCGTTTGATCTCTCTGTCCCCACTGTTCGAAGGGGCGATGAATTATTTCCTCATATCAATCATTTCATGGAAAGGGGCTCTTCCAGCGATATCGGTGTCAAGGTAGCGACTCCTGCCGCTAAGAGGGAGTTAGGTCCTCCAAAGCCCGACCCTGAGAAGAAAGCTGACGAGCCTTTCCCTTTCGCTGACGAGGAGTTTCCATCCTCAGATGGTGATAACTCCTACTGGCCTTCTTACTGGCCTGACGAGGATTAGTCTTTAGATGCCTCTTTCTGTTTTTCTGACGAGGATTGCCTGACGAGTATGCATGTTGTAGATGTCGTATGGCTTTTCATGAATAAGATAACTCTTTCTGTTTTTCTCCCTTCTTAGTCACGTGTTCATGTCAGCTATTCCAACCGTCGGGTGGTTGACGCCGCAAGATTGGTTGTCGCTGGATACAACTATTTCTCTAACTTCCATTTGTCAACTGCCCTCCTTTAAAGATATAAATGCTTAGCCATAAATATCTTTTAGAGGTTTTTCCATGTGTTGTTTCCCACTTTGTACGCGTCTTGTCTTAATAGGCTGCTCGATTCTCGAGTTTAACCCTTAAAAGGAAGCGACTGTTCTCTTTTCATACTTTTACTCGCGTTTCAAATTTTCTCATCATTCTCTCTCTTTGTTTCTTCTTTTGCTCGAAGAAATTTTCCTCAACCATTCGTCGGTTTATTATGCGTATGACTAGAGATCACAGGGGTCTTCAGAGACCTTTAGATCTAGATGTCGAGAAAACACCCAATCTTTTTACTTGCGAAGAGGTTCTGAAGGCTTAGCTAGAGGGGAATGGTATCTCTTTTCCCCCTAATTATTCTGTCAAGGTTCCTGAGGTTGGTCTGCGGCTTCACGACCCCTTGCTGAAGAACTATAGAATGGTTTATTTTAAGATGTTTCTCTACGGTTTTCGTTTCCCCATTCATGTTTATGTAAAAATGTTGTTGTGTGAATATGATATTAACTCGGCTCAGATAACCCCTTCTTCCTGGTGTGGGATTTACCCCTTTATTCTCGCTTGCGAGTTGCAACATATCTTTACTACATCCGTCAATCTATTCCGTAGATTTTTTAGCTGTAGATGCCGCAATTGTTTGGTCGATATCATCCCAAGGTGGAATGATGCATTCATTCAGTCATTCTGGCAGAGGTTTCGGGGCTTTGAGGAGACTGTGGCTGACTGGAAAAATGGCTTCTTCATTGTGGGGCTGCCTTTCATTCCGTGGCCTAGGGGCTTCAATTGAGGACTTATCAGCTCCGCTTGGGAAAACCCAGTAGTGCTGTCTAGGAGGGAGTTAGCTCATGCTAACGCCTTGCTAGAGATAAATTTTTCATTCCGCATTCGAGAGTTTGCCTTGTATAGGGGTATGGAGGAGTGTATTATAGGTGAGTTTTTCTCTCTCTGCGTTATCGCTTTAACTTGTTTGCGGTTCTAATATATCTTATTATATTGGCAGATGACGTTGAAGGTCAACCGCCTAGGGGGATAACGTTCCTTTAAACGTGTTGCCGCTCCAAACGCTACCGGCCTCTCCACCACTTGAGGGTTCCAGCCGTCAAACTATTCCGCCAAAGAGAAGGAGAACTAAGACAGTCGTTGGGGGAGGGCGTGGTATTTCGGCTCAAGCCTCTCGTTTCCTTGACAATTGGTTGCTGGTTTGGGATAAAGGAGTAACTTCGGGTTGGCCCACAACTAGGATAATCGATAGCGATAGCGAGGATATGGATATCGACATCGAGCTTCGCCATGCTTCTTCTGCTCAACGGAAGAAGCTCCGAGTGGGGAAAAACAGTTCCACTGCTGAGGTTCCTTTGAGGAAGGTTGACGAAGCCCCTACCGTGGGGATTGACGTTTCTACTGTGGCGAGTACTTCCCAAGTGGCAAAGGTTACGGAGGCGGCACCTGCCATTCCTCCCATAGTTACTGAAACTCCACCGATAGCAGATTCACTTTCGTCGACTGTGGTTCCTGACTCTCCTATTTCCTCTTGCATTCCTGATGTGATGGCGCCTGCTCCTAATTCAAACGTACTTCCCGATCTACCAATGGGAAGTCCTCCGCCGCTATTCCTTACTTCTATTTCGGGTCTCGATGGCTCCGCCAAGGGTTCTGCTCCCTCTATTATCGCCAATTTTTCTCCTCAGAGTCCTCAAGGAGTTCCTTCTTTTCGTTTGGACTTATCAACTCTCGGTACCAGCGGGTTTCGCGCCTTAAGCGTGTCAGACCCATTATCATGGGATCAACCAATAACCTTTCTGGCGGGTGAGATATTTGGCTTGCTAGAGGATGAAGAAGAGTTGCTGCGACTTCCGATATTCAGCACGCGCATATCCTGAATGACGCCTTGGCCGGCTTCCGCAAGATGCACTATTTTCTCAAAGCTCATGGCGATAAGCTTCGAGGTTCACCTACTTCAAAGGAGCAACTGGATGCCGCTTTAACTAAAGTGAAGGAGTTGACTCGACTATAGAATCGCACCTTGGCGGAGTTGAATGATTATCGTGCTGAACTTGTAAGGGAGAAATCAAAGGGGAGAGCCAAAGTTGAGTTCCTGGAAGCTGAGTTGGCGGCGGCTAAGGCCGAGTTGGTTGCCGCTGACAAGAAAAACTCTCTTCTTCATGAAGAGATATCATCTCGCGATGCAAATCTGGCAAAGGTTCCTTCGAAGATACGCTGGTAGAAGAAAAAGACCATGTGGGCCTTCACCGCCGGGTTCACGGATTACTATCGCAGTGGGTCTTTTGATCCTGACAGAATAGCCGATTATGCCTCTAAGAAGATGAACAAGATAGACGGGAGCCAAGAGGGTTTTCTTTCTTTAGAGGAGGAAGAGGGGGATGGTGGCAATGGGACTCCCCCGTAATCGGATGGTGCCAATGCCGCGGGGACTTTGAAAACTCCACCTGTCCTTTCTTAAAGATCATTTTTCTTCTTTTATTCTGAACATTAATGCCATTTACCTTGTAATGATTATTGTGTAATAACACTTGGGATTCTTCTTTAAATAATGGTCGATTTTCTACTGCGATATCCCTCTCTTTTTGCTTTGTTTTGATGACGCGTCATTTGAGCTAACGCTGAAGCGCGTTATCCTGGCAACCGTGCTATCGCGCCTGTCTTGATTTGAAAATCGATCCTGCTTTTTAGAGCATTAAATGCTCAGGATCCCTTCATTAATGCAGGAGAGAAGTCATGACGATCTTGATACACGTGTCTGTTCAAGGGGGCGCTAGGGGTTGGCGTGCCTTAGGATCCGGTGAGATCGAAGCGTCTTCTCGCTTCCCTAGAATAATACTCATTGCTCGTGTCTTTTCTTCGTGGCGCGTCACACACGCGACGACTGTTGCATCAGTCATTTTATTCAACTGCTAGGGTTATAAAACCCAACATAAGTTTCTTTTTTCCTCTTTTGTCATTCTATTTTCTCCTCTCCTTCTCTTTCTCAAGCCGTTTTGCAATTCTTCTTTCCACCATCTCGGCGTTCTGGGTTTCTCTTCTACAAAGGTATTTCTATCCTCATCCGTCATCTTCTTCACTTTTTCTTTATTTTTGCTATGGCTAGGACCCGTCGTTCTCAAACCAAATCTGTAGATGAGGAAAAAATTGATAATACTGCTACCACCCTTACTTCCCCAGCCATACTTCAAGATCATTTAGCCAGAAACAAAGCTCGTATTCCTGATGATTATAAGGTTTCTGTTGCTTCTGATTCACTCCGTCTTAATAGTGTGATGCCTGGCAACAGTAGGATCCTGTATGCCAAGATGTTTAGCCATGGCTTCCGACTTCCCCTTGACTCTTTCATCGAAGGGCTGTTGTTATCTCTAGATATGAATCCTACCCAGTTAACCCCCAACGCATACTGCTGCGTTTACGCATTTCTGGAACTCTGTAAATACAAGGGGATCGATTCCCCTTCCCTGTTATTACTTAAAGTCCCATTTTCAACTGTATAACCGTAGGGGTATGTTAGCGATATCGCCCCGTTATGGCGATGACTCGCTTAAATCCTTCACTTGGAAGCTTCTACACCTCGAGTCTTCCATTGAAGAATGGAAAGAGGAATTTTTTGTTATCGAATTGCCTAGCCCTCGATGGCGGACCGGTTTTAACCAAGATGTCAGGGATAGTGCCTGGGGTCAGCGGGAGGCTCTTCCTACAGCTGAGCAAGGCTGGCTTGACAAGCTGCTTGAGTTGGATATCTACGTTCATACTCGCAATCTTGCTTGCGGGATTGACATTCGGTCCTGTATTACCCGTGAGTGTTTGCGTCTTTATCTTTATTACTTCGGGCAATACTAACGCTAACGTTGTATCGCATTTACGTAGGGCCTAAAGAAGGTCAGAATCCTGAAAATGTTAGGAGATGGGAGAGAAAGGTTTTACAGCGAGAAGCCGCTATCGCTGCTGCTACTGCCGCTGCTGCTGATGCTGATAACCCGGTCGTTCCGCCTACTGTGACCGTAAATCCCATCCAAATACCTTCTTCTTCGATTGGCGAGGGTGATACCGCCATTCCTGCTTCTATTCCTGCCGTGACAATTGTCGTTGCTCCCACTCAGGCGTCTTCTTCCCGAGCTCCTCCGAAAAAAAGAAAAAAGAGGACTAGACGTGTTGTCACCCTTATTCCTCCTTCACACGCGGGAGCTTCCTCCGAGGTGCCAATTGGCGATATTGCCACTGTACGTGTTTCTTTTGGGGTTACATCTTCTCACTTTTCGTTCCTTAATGCTTCTTAGCATTTTCTTTCTTCTGTTTTTTTATTTTTCTTCGTGTTTTTCATTGTAGACTATCACTGCTACCCCTACTCGATTACCACCGTCAGGCGATATGAACCTGTCCCACGTGTTTCAGTGCCCCAACAAGAGACAACGGCTTGACGGGGAGAACTCAGGTCCGTCAACGGGTCCCGCTATTAATAAGGGAGAAAATGTCGTTGCTTTCGATTCGATGACGCCCCTGGCAATCAATCTTCTGGCCCATTGGGAGCTATGGACCCTTCGCTTAATTTCCTCACTTCGTCACCTCGTGGTTCTTTCTTTGACGGAATGGGCTTTACTGAGGGTTTGACAGGGATGGCCTTTCGGCCTTTCAGTCTTTTGGTTCTTTTGGACTTCCAAGGGAGACATCCTCTAGCCAGCCTCCTTCTCCCCCTTCACTTTATTTCGTGCCTTCCGCTGCCTCGATGTATCGCCCTGATGGGGCTACCGTTCCTCATCTCCAAGCTAATGTGAGTTCGATATCTCGGTCTGACCCCGTTACCCATCACATCGACTTGGGTAACCTGCTGGGGACCGGGTTCGCGGCTGTCAGAGGGGAGAGTTCCGTAGGAGTTGCTTCTTTTTTAGCCGCTCATGCGTTATCGTCCCCTGAAGAGGAAGAGGTGTTTCTTTCTCGGGAATCTGACAAGTAGGTGGCTCTTTTGCGCTCTACCATGTTCTCTACCTTCTCTCATTTTCACTACTAGTCTCGGTATATGATGCGTCAGGTTTCTTCTCTCGCTTCTGCCTCAGATGAGCTTCGCGATGCTCGTCGCCTACTCTCCGAAGAGCTTGCTAAGAAGCGGGACGCTCATCGTCAGCTTGCCGAGGAGCTTGGTAAGGAGCGGGAAGAAAAGAAGCTGTTATTGGAGAATTGCCAAAAGTTGGTGGTGAGCTTGGCAACAGCCAAGAAAGACTCGAGAGATGCCGCGGAGCGAGAGATCACTAGGGTATCTGATCTTAACTGCGTTCTGGCGGCAGAGAGAGCTAGGAGCGTCGCGCTGGAGGGGGAGGCGGCAGCAAAGAAGAAATGGTATATTGAGACAACTACCCGCATCATGTCTCAGTGTTTCGTGGAAATTCACGGGGAGGAAGTGTATCGTGGTGACGCTCTTTCTGCCGCTTTCCTTAAGAATTCAAACATTCTTGTAGAAGACCGTTTTGACTGGGCAGAAATGGAGGGTGGCGAAGGGCAAGGAGATAGCCATGCTGCCGCGTAATAGGCCTTTTGTCACTCTTTTTTATAGATTGAGTGGCGTCCATTTTGTTCTTTCCTCTTAGGGGCTTTGTCTTTTGTAACCCTTCGAGGATTTTTTGAACAATTATCGCACGTATATTCCATCTGCTATTTTCTTTATGTCTGATCTTTCCACCCCATCTCTTTTTTGTCTGAGTTCCTGCGATCGACGGGTCATGTGACATTATCGTCTGCACGGGCGTCAATGTTTTTATTGTCTCCCCCGCGTCCTTGCTCATTCTCAACTGTTGCTATAAACATCTGTAAGATAACAACACATAACAGTAAATGTTAGTTATCGCTTGTCCGCGTCAGGGTGTCGTCCGCGCCGCTTCTATCGCATTCTCAACTAGCCATCTTCACCAGGGATTCCCCATCTGGTTACTCGCTGGGATTTAGTGATTTCTTTCCGCATTTCTAAATTCCCACGATTGGCCTGGGGCGTGCCTCATCTTAGTGAGCCGTCGGATCAGGACTGGCCATCACAAGGATATGACTTTTCACTCCCAAGCGTTGACCTCGCATCCCTAGAATCGTGCCTCGTCTTAGTGAGTCGTCTGTATTAGCCTGGTTATCACAAGGATAAGACTTTTCACTTCCAGGATGGAGTTACTATCTCCCTGGGGCGTGCCTCACCTTAGCGATCCGTCTCCATGAGCACGGTCAGCATAAGGATAGGACTTTTCACTCCCAGGGATGCCGGGACGTGCCTCGTCTTAGTGGGCCGTCTATGTTAGCCCGATTTACCACAAGGATAGGACTTTTCACTCCCGGGGGTGTTGGGACGTGCCTCGTCTTAATGGCCCACCTATGTTAGCGTGGCTACCACAAGGATAGGACTTTTCACTCCCAATCACTAAATTTTAGGTATGCCAGGGCGTGCCTCGTCTTAGTGAGCCGTCTGATTAGGACCGGCCGTCACAAGGATAGGACTTTCCACTCCTGGCATCCTTTATCATCTGCACACAATCAGCCATAAACACACAAGAATATTGTCTATTCGGGTGTTAGAACGGGTTAGGGCTGGCGTTAGCAAACGTGCAGAGATATATTAAATTCTAGCATGGTATAATTTCAAATGAGCTATGTTCTAGGAGTTAGGTAAGGGAGTATCGTCAAGCGTCTCTAGGTGGTACGCCCCCTTTCCGATGACACGGGTAACGCGGTATGGCCCGTCCCAGTTTGGACTGAGTTTTCCCATGCGTTGACCAGCCACTCGTTTGTCTCTAAGTACCATATCGCCTGCTTTCAGCAATCGCTTTTTGACGCGCCTATTGTGATATCGCGCCATTTTTTATTTGTAGTGCAGCGTTTTCAGAAGGGTTTCCTCCTGCAGTTCTGGTAACGCGTCGAGGTTCGCTCGCAACCTTTCCTCGTTCAGTTCCTCCCTGAAGTACGCCACTCGCAGGCTTACGGTGCCGATTTCTACCGGTGTGACGGCCTCTGTGCCGAACGCCAAAGCGAAGGGTGTTTCTCCAGTGCTGGTTTTAACGATCATACAATAAGCCCACATCACATACGGCAGTTCTTCTGCCCATTTCTTTTTGGACCCTTCCAGTTTTTTCTTAATACCGCTAAGAATACTCCGGTTCGTCACTTCCGCTTGACCATTGGTCTGCTGGTGAGCCACGGAGGAGAATCTTTGCTCGATCTGGAATTTCACGCATTGGTCTCTAAAGAATCGGTTCGCGAATTGTGTCCCGTTATCGCTAACAAGCACACGGGGTACACCAAACCGCATGATAACTTGGTGTTTGAAGAAACGCCAAATTTTTTCCGTTGTGATGTTGGCCACCGCTTCCGCTTCTACCTATTTGGTGAAGTAATCCACCGCCACGACCACAAATTTTAGCTGGGACCTTGCTTTTGGAAACGGGCCCAGGATATCTATCCCCCATTTCGCGAAAGGACAAGGAGCCACAATTTCAGAAATTTCCGTGGTGGGTTGCCGGGGAATCTTAGAGAATTCCTAACACTTTTGGCAAGTTCGCACATAATCATTACAATCTCTACGAATGGTGGGCCAGTAAAATCCTGACCTGAATACTTGCGCGGCTAAGGTACGGCCGGATGTGTGCATGCCGCATATTCCTTCGTGGATTTCTCGTAAGGTGTGGAGACCCTCTTGTTTCGTTATACACTTGGCTGGTGGGTGGGAAAAACATCTCCGCATCAGTTCCCCGTCATAATACGTACATCGCGCCGCTTGTTTTTGCACCTTCTTCTTTTCAGCATTGTCCGTGGGTAACTCCTCATGTTTCAAGTATTTTATGACAGGAATTCGCTAGTCGTTTTCAATTTCTTCAACACAAAGTGACACTTGTTCCTCCATGAAGGAAGGCACGAATATCTCACGATAGTACACACCCTTAGGTATAGATGCTTCTAGATTTGCCGCGAGTTTAGCGAGGTTGTCTGCCTCTGCGTTATCCTCTCGAGGGATGTGCTCAGAGCTGACTTGCATGCCACTTTTCTTTATTTCCAACAATTCGCGCTTCACTTTGGCTAGGTACTGCACCATGATGGGCTCTCTAGCTTGAGAGTGTCCCAGGACTTGGTCTATTATCAACTTGGAATCTCCACAGATTTTTAGTCGCAGGTCTCCCATCATCCCCGTATCATGTATGGCTTTATCGGAGAAGCTTTTTCCTATCCTGAGCCCAGCCAATAGTACTTCGTACTCTGCCGCGTTATTAGATAACGACTGTAGGATTCTGATGGCATATCTTATATGTATATCGCGTGGTCCAATCATAAAGATCCCAACTCTGGCTGATTCTTGATTCTTGGCTCCATCCACGTGGATGACCCATAAGTCAGTGTAAGTTTCTGGGAACGGGAGATCTAGGTTATCTTTTTCCTCTTCGGTTAAATCCGTCAGAGGGTCTTCTGTGAAAGTACACTCCGTTATGAAGTCTGCTAAGATTTGGGCTTTCACGGAGGGTCAATTTTTATACCGCAACCCGTATTACTCAAGTTCAATGGCCCAAATCAACATCCTTCCCGAAGATTCAGGTTTCCTGAATATCCTTTTCAATGGTTGGTCAATGAGTACGATAACAGGATGAGCTTGGAAATACCTGCCTATTTTCCTTGTGGCCTGCACCAGCGCAAACGCTATTTTCTCAATGCGAGGGTATCACAGCTCGGTATCTTTCAAAACATGGCTTATGATGTAGACAGGGTGGTGCAGGTGCTTGTTGTCTCGAACGAGGACGACACTAACCACTTCATCGGCAACGCCGAGGTATAAATACAAGGTATCTCCTTGTTCAGGCCTTGTTAACACTAGGTCAGACGATAAATAAGCTTTTAGGGCTATAAACGCCTCTTCGCATTCTACTGTCCACCCGAAAGGTGTTTTTTTGCGTATGACCTTGAAGAAGGGTAGGCATCTCTCGCCTTGCTTAGAGATAAACCGCCCTAGAGCGATAACGCGCCCAGTCAATCTTTGTACCTCTTTGACGGTTCGAGGAGATATCATGTCCTGGATAGCTTTAACCTTCGAAGGGTTGGGCTGGATGCCTTTTCGGCTAACCACATAACCCAAGAATTTTCCCGTCTGAAACGCAAACATGCATTTACGGGGATTCAACTTCATTTTATATTCTCTCATCACGCTAAAGACTTCTTCCAAGTCATTTAAGTGGCCCTGGAAGCTTCGACTCTTGACCAATATATCATCGACATATGCTTCCATATTTTTTCCGATTTGCTTTTCAAAGACTTTATTTGCCATTCGTTGAAAGGTAGCTCCAGCATTCTTTAGCCCAAACGGCATTGCCGTGTAGCAGTAAGTAGCTTTTGGCATAATAAAAGTGGTTTTTTCCTCATCCTCAACGGCCATGGGAATTTGATGATATCCCGAATTGGCATCTAACGAGCTTAGATAGGCGTACCTGGCAGTCTGATCAACCAGCAGATCAATTCGAGGAAGCGGGTAGCAATCTTTGGGATAAGCATCGTTATGGTCAGTAAAGTCGATGCACATACGTCAATCTCCGTTGGGCTTTGGAACAAGAACTGGGTTAGCTAGCTAGGTCGGGTATTGAATTTCTCGGATAAAGCCTGCGTCTAGGAGCTTTGTTACTTCCTTATCAACGGTTAACGCTTTCTCCAGAGAAAACGCTCGTCGTTTCTGTTGAATCGGCTTGACACTAGGGTCAACAGAGTCGATGTTCCGCTACCTCTCGTGAGATACCTGGCATGTCCGCGGGCATCCATGTGAATTCTCCTTTATATTTGTTCAACAACCGAGCTAGTTGAATGTTTTCTACTAGGCTAAGCTTTTCGCTAACCAGGAAGCTTGCTTCGTCGATCCTGTTAATCGGCACGGGTATCATCTTATCTATAGGCTGGGTGCGTTTCTCGTCATTCTGCTCATATGGATCCACCGTTACGCACACGTATCTATCACAACTCTTCTGAGTCATGAGCAGGTAACACTCAGCCGCTAATTTTTGATTGCCCTTGATTGAGACCACTCCATCCTAGGAGGGATATTTCATCCTCAAATGCTTTTGGGAGGCTGCTGCTCCGAAGCGGTTGAGGAAAGGTCGCCCAAGTATAGCATTATAGGGCAGGGTTAAGTCCACGGCCAAGAACAATAGCTCCTCTGATCGCTTGGAGGTATCCTCTCAAAAATATACCGGCAGGGTGGTAACACCAGTCACTGGTATTGGAACTCCGTCTACTCCAATTATCAGCTTCTTGCAAGGCATCAGCTCACTATCAGGGCGTTTCATGAGGTTGTAAGCCTCTAATGAAAATAAGTTCACTGCACTGCCATTATCAACAAGAGTTCTTCTAACTTCGTGATTGCCGATAACGGGCGTGACCATTAACGCGTCATTATGTGGAAAGATAATGCCTTTTTCATCTTCCTCGGAGAAAGATAATACCATAAGATCTAAAACGCTTATCGCTTCACCTTTTATTAACGCGCCTTCTCGATTCCGCTTATCTCCTACCGCGGGCGTTATCTGCAATGGTTCATCAAGATATAGTGCGCCTCCAGCTATGATGTTGATGATAGGGACATCGTCTTCCTTGATCATAGCGTGTCCCTACCTCTCCCGGCAGGATTGGCGTTATTTCCTGGGGCGCGGGGGGGTGCTTGTCTGCTATCTGCTGCTCTATCTGCGGGATTGTTTCTGGCTTCCTCTCTTGCCTTAGTGGCAAATTCTCCGAGGTAACCTTCCTCCACTAGACGCTCTATCGCCAACTTTAATTCTCTGTATACATCTGTAGAGTGTCCCTTAGCTTTGTGAAACTTGCAGAAGGCATTTTCCCTTCTTCCCATGATTACTCCTGGCTTCACGAGGGCTGGGTAACGAATGGGTAAGTTCCTTTGTTCCACAATCGCCAATATTTCTGCTCTTGGTAAAATGAGGGAAGGAAGGTCCGGATCGTAAATTCAGCCTTTGGGAGGATCCCCTTACCGCCGAGTAGGGGAGTTGCCAGATTTTTCCTTCGAGGAATTGCCTCTTCGCCGATTGGAGGTCTTGGGAATGTGATCTTTTTGCTGGGCGTAATCGTCAACGAAGCGGTCATCAGAGGTGGTAGTGATAGGAATATTGGGGACTTGAGGAGCGTCTTGAGGTGTGTTCCGGGTTCTGTCCCTGTTTACTTCTTCTTTCATTCTTGCATAATTATGGGCTTTCAGCCTTAACGGGTCCAAAGTTGCTGGGGGGTCCACCATTAACGTGTCTCTCAGCTTCCCGTAGCAGTAGTTCCGTTTCAAGGCCTCTATAGCGAAATCAATGGTAACACCCGGCGTTAACGATATCTCCATGTCGAAGCGACTAAGGAAATCTTTCAAAGATTCCTGAGGCTTTATGTGAATATCAAATAGAGCTACGGCGGATTTTCTAATGGGGATCGCGGTACTGAATCGGCTTCGAAATTTAGATTCCAGCTGCGAGAAACTGTCAACAGATCCGCCAAGGAGACCTTCAAACCAGAGGCGTGCAACCCCTGACAATGTCATGACAAATATTTGGCACAAAGCTGCATCGCTGTGAGTCTGAAATTGTACAAATTCCTTCAGCTTGTTAAGGTGAGAAATAGGATCTCTTGTACCATCGTAGGACTCTATGGGGAGTTTCACGTGTCGTCTGACCCTGTGACGCCTTATACGATGGCTGAACGGGTGACTTGAGGTGTCATCAAGGATTTCATGCGTATGGCGAAGGGGAGACGCTTCCAAATGACGCCTCCAATTCCGCAGATCCGGAGTGGGATGTCGCCTTGGAGACTGGTTGCGGCTCCTTGGCGAGCGGGTTCTGTGTCTTCTACTACTGGATCTCTCACTACGCTCAGGGGATACATTTCTATCTACTTCCTCTCGTCGACCATCCCAATGGTCTCTATACTCGTCGCGCCGTCGCTCCTCCTAAGAGACAGGAATTTACAGAGCATGTGGCACATAAGGCTCTATTTGTCCATGAGCGAGTTGCACAAGGCTGATTGGTGTATTTGTCGCGGGCCAGGTTAGCGGAATATTTCTGTGTTGCAAGGGCGATAAGGGTCATTCGGTGACAATAGACGATGTAAAAATGGCCTGGAGTGGAACACTCGAACCAGAAGCATCTGGCGTGATCCTTGCAGCTAGCTCGGTCAAATAATCTAGCCGAGCACGAAAGGCAGATATTTCATCCGCGAGGGGGTTGCTTACACTATCCAGCATAGATTTCAATATGAATAACTAAAGTAGGTTTTGAAGGCTTTGGATTAAAAAGCCCGAGGGACAAACAGACAACTAGATCGATCTCAGTCAGAGGCTCTTTGAGACTAAAGTGAATGAGCAATTAGGTCTAAAGGCTATAAGTGAACCTTAGTCTTGGCCTAGAGTTAGTCTTTCCCTGATTTTATGAATTGTTTAGTTAAATCTTATAAGTGTACCTTAAGGTTGCTAGATGATTAAGGTTGCTTGATAAGTGTACCTTTAAGTAACTTAATATAGGAGAAAATGAGGGAACCTAAGTGTACTTTGTTACTATAGTTGCTCGTTGAGTCAGAAACAAACATCTATGAACCAATGATCAACAGTATTTGAATCATAACCTTGCCATTGTCTTTACTAAGAGTCTTTTTCTATGTCATTTCTCAAAAATCAATTCTACACCTGTCCCAAAACATTCAACCTTGTTTTCAATTATTTAATTTAAATTTCGTTGCAAACTCAAAAACAAAAACCAAACCCCATTTTACTTTATTTGTTTTATTGGTCAAAATAAGTTTTCTAAATATTACACATTTTTCTTAAGGATCGAACATTTTATCACTATCTATAATTTATTTTATTTTGGTGCTATGTTGTAACTTTAATTATTATTTGACGGATTCGACATCCATCAGGATTACTTGATCTCCCTGCTAAATTGAGGGTTCTTTGATTTTCTTGGTCAAGACAGGTTTCTTGGCCAAGACAGTCTCTTCTGGAGCAACTTCTGCCTTTGATTCTAGCGACGGTATTTGCACTTCTTGATCAGTCTTTGCACTAGTTCTCTCAGGTAAATCTTTACCACTCCTCAAATTTATGGCATTATACTTTGGTTTGTCTATAGTAGTTGAGAGCAATCTCCTTTGATTTTTCAGTTGATTTTAGGCTGGCTGGTTTATCTATTTTTGCATATCAGCAAGGCTAGATGGTTCGGATGAACTTCTACAAAGTATCTTCAATTGGTATCCTTGTGATTTTTAAAGGTTATGGGGGTGTTATCAATTAAGGTGCAGTAGGTTGGTTTTGTGGAGGTCTAGGCTGGAAATTTTGGAAATTGAATGGTGGTTGCTGAGATTGATTTTGTGGAGCTTGGCTCTGTTAGGGTTGATTTTATTACCAATTGTAATTTGGATGGTTTTTTTCCATCAAGGGTTATAGAAGTTAGAGTAAGGATTGTTGTTAGGAGTTAACTTCTAACCCTAATTGAATCCATATGTTGCATTCAACTAAGCCGCCTCCTCTTGCTTCACCATGTAATAGTTGTATGTGAGGTGATCTTATTGTTGGCATATCTCGCATACACTTGCAATCTGATCTAGGGTACTTGTGGAATGATTTTGCAACATGTTGGATATATCAGAGAGTTATTTTTCTAAATTCACATAATTCAAACCATTAGTAGGAATGGATCTCTCTAAAGAGATGTTATTACGGTAATTGCCAGCCATTGTTTGCAGTAAGGCCTTAGCTCTAGTTGGTGTCAGGTCTTTTAAATCTCCTCCTACTGCAGCATCTACTCTATCTTTATCTTTTTGTCACATTTCATCATAGAAGTATTGGACAAGTGCTTGATCTGATACTCTATGTATGGGACAAATGTCTTATTGGTCTTTAAACCTCTGATGGTACTCTCCATAGCTCTCATTCCTTCTTTGCTGGATTACCACAAGGTTCTTCCTAGTTACTCCAGCCTTGCTAGCGTTCCAATACTTGTTCAAGAAGGTTGTTGACATATTAACCTATGATGTGATGGTATTGTGGGGTAGACTGTAGAACCAGTTCTTTGTTGAGTCCTCTAGTGACCAAGGGAAAGCTCTCAGCTTTTCACTGTCTATCTAGACATTATGTAGTTTTAAGGTGTCACATTCCAAATGAAGATTCCAAAGATGAGTGTAGGGATTTTCATTAGAATGTCCATATAATTTCTTCAAATTGTGGATGATATTTGTTTCGATGGACCAATCATGCTCCACAGGTGGGTATTCGATGCATGAGTTGTTGTTTGCTCTACTCCTCAATTTAACTCCTTAAGAGTCTGTTTAGGTTGTGCAGCTGCCATTTTTGGGTTTGCTTCTTGTTCTCCGTCTAGGTCAAGATCGTCGCCAAGAGAGTGTTCAAATGGGGAATTACAACTTGATTGAGATTCAGAAGATTCTGATGGCTCTCCTTCTGATATCTCATGGGTCTTTCTTTTTACTTACCTCCTAATTACGGTCTCGGTCCTTATGATATCCGAGTTGTAAGGCAATAATTCCAAGATTGAGGACCTGGTCATGAACAAGGAAGACTAAAATCAAAATACTGTTTAGATCCTCGACAACGACACCAAAATTTGATCGACCGTTGACACCGTAAAATTAATAAAGAAATACAACATAAAATAGTCCACAATTGGGTTGTAGAGGTTCATCCCTAAGGAAAAGAAAGGTTGATCTCATAAATCCTTAGTTGACTAGTAAAGTGTACTTTTGAGTAAGAATCATGTGCTTTTGGTTTACTAAAATTACGGATTTCAAAAACAAGTAAAATATGTGTGAAAATTCTAGGCCAAGAAAAGACTAAGCTTCTAGGCCAAGAATACAGATTGGGTTTTATGAAAATAGTTATAAAACGATTCCTAATAAGAGCATTAACGAGTGATGTTTCTTGATTTTTTATCATTGATTCAAAGATATTCATTACTATCTTATAAAGTTGCTATAGAACTCAGGTATACTTCTTAGGATCTCTACTTCCCTCCTATATAAAACTACCTAAAGAAGCACTTTATTAGGCAATCCTAACTAAATAGCATCTTGCTGGTTAAAGGGTTTACTAATTTGATTGATGAAGAAAATGGGAAGAAAATTCTTACTTATTGCTCCTCGGTGTCCAATCAGGTCTGAAATTAAATCACTTATTTTCTCAACCTTCATGAGATTAGTTGAATGCTTTATCTATCAGGATTCAAGATCTATCGTAACCATCAAGAATGACTTCTACAAATCAGATTAGGAGTTGGATTGACCAAATCTAAACCTAACATGAAAAGTGATCTTATTAATGCAGAAAACTTCTGAATGCAAGTGTAGGAACTATAACGACATTTAGATCTCACGAAACAACAAGAACCATAACTCTACTAGTCTTATTAGGAATTGCAAATTTAGCTAGAAATCGACATTATTGAATAGAACATGGAAATCAATAAATAACAATCTGCATTCTTTAATTAAAAACCACAGAGCAAAGTCTGCATAACAAAAACCAGGTCGAGAAAACTAATAGGAGAGAAGTCGTCCTCTCTCCAAAGAATCCTCGCAACCATAGTTATCAGAACCGGACTAGACAGCAAACTGAAAATAAAAATTTACTAGTTCGACCAGATTGACTCATTGAACCGGATTGAACCGAATTAAACCGGTAAATTTTTATACTAACGGATATGGCATTTTCTAATATATCAAAATAAAATATCAAGTAGACCAAAAGTTAAAAATAAAGAAACAATCTAAAATTCAAATTAGTAATTACTATTAAAATCTATAACCATTGCCATTACGACATTACCACTCTTTCACTGTAGTTCCAATCAAATAAACCACTACCCACTTTTTAATTAATCATGTTATTCAACTAGTCAACACAACTACCACAAACTTTCCATTTCCATTATTTTTCCTCTCTTCTATTTTTTATTCTTGCACAAATTAAGCAACAAGACTATCTCCGTTTTCTTCCTTTTCTTGTTCTTTTCTTTTTTTCCTTTCTATTTCTCTTTTTTTTTCCAAATACGCACAAGAATAAGCGAATTAGAGAGGGGAGGCGCGATGGCGATGATTGATGGTGTTGCAATGGTGATGAGGGAAAGTGATGGTGCGGTAGTGGCTGTGATTTGAGAGGAGATGGTGGTGATAGGTGGTGGCTATGAGGCGACGGGTGTGGCGGTGATAGTTGTTATGATGGTGTGGTCAAGAGTGAGAGGGTGAGATGACTGTGATGGCAGCGATGGGTTTTGGCGATGGCAGTGAGGCTGAGAGAGGGTGTGGTGATTGAATGAGGGTTGACAGGTGGTGGAGAGTGAGATTGGGCTTGTGTTGGTGATAATCCAAAACATACCCCCTGGGCATTTTGGTTTCTACACGGGGTACAAAAATCCAAGCTGCTACCGGAGTGTGGTCGACATCAGCGCGGGCGGGGGTGGGTGGGTGGGCACTTGGTATCCGTTGCCACATGGAGCTTATCCCACACCCGGTACACCCTACCATCTAGTATCTACCCATCCGGGGTACCACCCTTGAGATGCCTATAAATAGCCTGAAAAGGCAAGGAGAAGGTCATGCTCATATAAGTCCACACTTACTCTGTAGAGTCACTCACCCTATATTCTCTCACTACTCTCTCCCTCCGTTACTCCCTAAACTCTTGCTTACCCTCATATTTATCCTTATACCGACTTAAGCATCGGACAGCTTGCGCCGGGGACCCCCTCTGGCGTTGTGCAGGTACAGGAGTATTTAGATCATCAAGTGAGTTCCTTGATGTCTAAAGGCTCTCCTCTCCATATATATATATTCATCAATCGTCATGGTGGTTGTTTATTAAGTGAGTTTGATACGATCCTAGTTGCTTAGGATGCGTAGCACACAAATCTGATCGTTGTTCAAAGATGGATTTCGATGCGGAAGTAATGAACTCGACAAGTACGAGCTTAGACCACTTAGCTAACCTGTGCTAAGAGCCCTAATTGATTTCAAGTCAAGGATCTTGAATCGGATTCTTAGGACTAGACTCAACAATGTGAGAATCACACCAAGAGAAACGAGACAATAGGATGCAATTTCGGTTTTACTTATTGACTACTCGAGTATTGCGGACTGGAGAAGGAACAAGGTTCAATCATATGAACAAGGGGCAGAGATTTGAAGAGAGAAGTCTCAATTTTATCAAAATAACAACCACTCAATAATGGAGCTAAACGGCTCCTTATAAAGAGTTTACAAGCAAACCCTAATAGGAATAGAAGTAGGAGTTCTAATTACGGAAATTAACTTAGTTAACTAATTAATCAATTAACCAATTAACCAATTAACTAATTAACTAATTAACTAATTAAAGTAAATATAAATATAATTAAATACATTCCAGTAGCTCATGTCGAGTTCTCCATCATCGGGCCAAGGTTTGGGCCGAAACTTGAAGTTGTATATTGTCTCGCGTACAGACTGCGCACCATAATGTCGACTTCCATAACTTTTAAACCACTGGTCAAAATGGGCTTAAACTTGTCCCAAATGAAAGATAACATCCTGAAGTTTCCAACGAGTATTCAATCACATGATTTGGACTTGTAAAGCATCGGCTACGTTACGACGAAGTTGCCAGTTGTGTCTGCGCCTAGAACTGCTGTGTGCGAGATTGTCATCTCGAATCTCCTTGAGATCTACTTGTCTGAATGCTCTGAAACTTGGACACAATAAACATAACACATAGAGGTTTCTATCAATCCTTTCGGACCTCTTATCGGACGCCATCTGCTCCATCATGTCTTGATGCTTTTGTCCATGTAGTCGCGTGATACATCTTGGGATCGTATCATTCCCTCCCTCTTCGGAAAGATTCGTCGTCGAATCTTGCTCATCATAATCTGCCCACGAAAGCTTCACAATTATATGCTCAAAGAATACTCGCCATCTCCCATGCTTTCTTAGTCGCCATCTCTTACGCTTGAAGGTCAATGCGCTAGTGTTGGTAGGAGGATTCACATCATTCCCTCTCCCGTCGAAAGGATTCGCCCTCGAATATGATTTTAGACCTGCACCACAATACCTTAAGTTAGTAATATCAAAGTAAGCACAAATCGAACCATACCAACCTTGTAAATTCAACTTGGCAGCAATGTCTTTGAACATGTCAAAGCGTCGAGTAAGATGATTGCTCCAAGCGGCTACTCTTGCTTGAACTTGGTTTAGGGACCGTCTCTGGCATAAGCGCTGCCAAACCCAAGCTCTTATCTTGAAGGATCCACTCATCCTTCCATGGTTTCCCAAAGTTGCCATCTTGACACTTAAACGTGCACCATAACGCTTGGCTTGTCCATGGGCTATCCGCATTACTTCGATCTCTTGGCTGCCACTTATACTAAATAATACACTCAAAGGCAGCAATATTAAATCGAATAATGTCATAAGAAGAAAATCACACATGTGTTTCAATAACACACCAAAGATAATAGCGTGTATGAAAAGGTAGTAAGTGTATAAAAGAAACGGAAAATATTCCTTCCATGTAGACTCATACTTACAAACTGTCACATGTCTTACAGCTCCAAGAGCTCTCTCCTCCATCTCTGGTTGTCTCAAGAACTGTGGTGGCAAGGATAAATTTCGCTTCCTTGGCGCACTCAATGTTTGCCACGATTCTTGACCTAAGTCGCTAAAGGACTTCTTCGTTTGATTACTAACAAGACTCCAAGGAAAAATATATGAAATAATAACATCCTTAAGAGTTAAGTTAATAATAAAACAGCAGCTCATCACACAATCCGCAAACATATCATGCTCATCAAAATTTCGCAAAAGATCATGCGACCGATATAAGCGATTACGTCTGAAAAGAGCTCCTCCAAATCCTATCGACTTAAACACAAAATTTTCATGGAATTCACACTTAACATCATAGTTATCTAATGTAAAAACATGTGAGAATCCAATTAAATATGTGTTAGAGACAACACAATCCATTTCTCTCGGTCTAGCCAACATACCAAACTGTTTTCACTTTCGCGAGTAAATTTCAAAGGTATATGACTTGACCTTCGGTTCTTGCATATAACCATCATCAATTAAATTAATTTTATAATCAGAATCATAAGAATTAATGAGGTTCATATACTCACACAAATCGCTCCTTAGGGAAGAGGACCATACCATACCCTTTCGGTTAGGGTTTGCCGAACTAGGCACCATGGTTGCGCAAGGCTCTTTCCCTCCTCTTAGCAGTAAGGTAAGAGGCTCCTCTTCTGCCAATACTCTCTTCTTTCTCTGCACATGAGGTAAAACAACACTAGAAAGGAAAGCAAATGGGTTAGGGTTAGTGAACTCGAAGCGCAATGGCCAAAATTTCAGTTTTTGGTGGCTTGCGCCAAAATAGATTTTGTACACACCGAGTGTGTTCCTCACTCCTCTCCCTATGGAATAATCACTCTCCTCTCCTTTTGTATCAATGCCAACTAACGCATGCTCACTCTTTTCATGCGGGTTATTTTCCTCACTTTCTCTTTTCCCATGCTCACTCTTTTCATGGGGGTTATTTTCCTCGTTATTTCTCTCTTTCTTTTCAGCACTCAACTCTCCTCTTTTTTCTCTCAATATCCCTTATGAATTCAGACTCAGCATAAGCTTTCACAACTCGCTTTTGCTCCTCATCTTTCGCCTTTGACTTAGTAGGCCTGATACTAGGATAAAGAGACCTCTTCTTCCTTTGCTTCTCTATACTGATCGTTGTTTGTAACATATCCTCTAAGTAGAAGAACTCAGTGTAATGCAGTGGATCAGTTATCTCTCGATTGAGGCCTTCGAAGAATCTTGCCATCGTCTCCTTTTTGGTCTCCTTGACTTGTGCCCTCTCCAAAGCGATCTCCATCTCATTAAAGTACTCTTCAACACTCTTATTTCCTTGTGTCAAGGTCTCCAACTTTCGGAGAAGCTCACGGCTGAAGTTAGTGGGAACAAAACGATTCCTCATGACCCTCTTCATCACTTCCCAATTCTGAATTGGGAGGCTCCCCATGGCAGCTCGTTTAAGGTTGATCTGATCCCACCAATTAACTGCATACCCACCAAACGCAGCTGATGCTAACTTTACTTTCTTCCTTTCTGAATAATCATGGCAGCGAAAAATAGATTGTACCTCTCGCTCCCAATCCAAGTAAGCATTCGTATTGTACACTGTTTCAAAAGGTGGAAGTCTTATTTCTTTACTCCCTAGGTTTGCGTGGGCATACTTCTGTGCGTAGCGCTCAAAGAGCTCATCATCTGATGAATCAGCCGACATCCTGAAATTCACAACACAAAAGAAAACAAGCGTAAAATTGTCCTAAAAACTAGCACTCCCTCACGTGTTTACTCTCGTATTTAAACTCTCAATTGAACTCACAAAAATCACTCAAAATCCCTGCAATTGTTCAAGTGTTAGTAAGACTCAAGAGTTCAAGAAAAAAGCCTCCAAGAAGACTCTCAAAGACAACTAGCACTGAAAAGAATGGTGACACTTGATATTTGAGTAATTGCAAGAACAACCAATCAAACAAATAGCAAGTAGAGTAGAAGGCAATTTCAAGGAATCAAAGAAAGCTCAAATTGACTAGAAAGGACTCAAACAAATTCAATTTCAGTTCTGATTTTAATATCCAATCGCACTTCAATTCGCTTCCTTGATAAATCTAACTTTTGTGGCGCAAATACTTCTATATATTTTTGTATTTGCAGAATTGAATCCCTCCTTTCTTTTTTTTTTTGGAAATTTCTCTTTTCTTTTCTTTTTCTCCCTTTTTTTTTTTTTTTTGACTATGAACACAGTTTAGTGTTTTGATCACAACTTTTTACTCTGAACTCTGGATTGACTGATTCTTTTTTATTCGGAAGCCAACAAATATAGCTTTCCAACAGATCCTTTTTCACCAAAATCGGACTTCAATAGCTATATATACGAATTCAATTTCGACTTGACAGAAATTTTGTAGAATTTGACAGAAAATACAATTTAGTAAATCGGGTGCAGCTTTTGACTCCGGCGTCCGAATCACTTGATTCATTTTGATTCGGAAACCTAACAGGTGCAGATTTCCAATGAGACCTTTCTCACTAAATTTGGATTTCAATAGCTATGTATTAAAATTCAATGAACCAAGCACAGCAAAGAAATCGGTTTTGAATGGAGTAGAAGGGAATACCGATTTCAGCAATGAAAACTAAAAACACAATTAAAGATACTTACCAATCTTTGAACGCCTTAAGCTCCGCTACCAACTTATACGATCCTAGTTGCTTAGGATGCGTAACACACAAATCTGATCGTTGTTCAAAGATGGATTTCGATGCGGAAGTAATGAACTCGACAAGTACGAGCTGAGACCACTTAGCTAACCTGTGCTAAGAGCCCTAATCGATTTCAAATCAAGGATCTTGAATCGGATTCTTAGGACTAGACTCAACAATGTGAGAATCACACTAAGAGAAACAAGACAATAGGATGCAATTTCGGTTTTACTTGTTGACTACTCGAGTATTGCGGACTGGAGAAGGAACAAGGTTCAATCACATGAACAAGGGGCAGAGATTTGAAGAGAGAAGTCTCAATTTTATCAAAATAACAACCACTCAATAATGGAGCTAAACGGCTCCTTATAAAGAGTTTACAAGCAAACCCTAATAGGAATAGAAGTAGGAGTTCTAATTAAGGAAATTAACTTAATTAACTAATTAATCAATTAACCAATTAACTAATTAACTAATTAACTAATTAACTAATTAAAGTAAATATAAATATAATTAAATACATTCCAGCAGCTCATGTCGATTTCTCCATCATCGGGCCAAGGTTTGGGCCGAAACTTCAAGTTGTATGTTGTCTCGCGTACAGACTGCGCACCATAATGTTGACTTCCATACCTTTTAAACCACTGGTTAAAATGGGCTGAAACTTGTCCCAATTGAAAGATAACATCCTGAAGTTTCCAACGAGTATTTAATCGCATGATTTGGATTTATACAGCATTGGCTGCGTTACGACGAAGTTGCCAATTGTGTCTGCGCCTAAAACTGCTGTGTGCGAGATTGTCATCTCGAATCTCCTTGAGATTTACTTGTCCGAATGCTCTGAAATTTGGACACAATAAACATAACACATAGAGGTTTCTATCAATCCTTTCGGACCTCTGATCGGACTCCATCTGCTCCATCATGTCTTGATGCTTTTGTTTATGTAGTCGCGTGATACATCTTGGGATCGTATCAGAGTTTCCTTAATCACCAAGGACTCTCTTTTTTCTTGGAGATTTTTACTCTAGATGGTGTTCAATCAAGCTTCCCTACTGGATCAATTTTTTCCATTTCATGACCACATCAAGGAGTTACAAGTTAGAGTCTGATCTACCATAAGGCCAAACAAACCACAAAAATATGAGAGATCTTTAATTTGTTTTGGGTTTGCGGATTTATCTGGGTTCTTGGCTTTTGCTGCTGCTACTCTCACGCACAGTTTAAGTGTACCGCCGAGTTCTTACTTTGATGAGAGGTGGAAATTGTCAAAAAAGGGTTTTCAAGGGGCTGATCTTCAAGCTCGTCTCTCACGAACAATGATTCCTCCTCCCAAAAGAGATGTTCTTTTACAGAAAATACACAAAATTGGCCAAAGAACAGAGAACAAGATCCGGAGTGGGCAAGATCCGGAACAAGATCCGGAATGAGATCTGGATCCTTCTTCTTCCCGGATCCTTCTTCTTCCACTACTAATCCGGATTTTTCTTCTTCCATTACTTGACCTTTTCTTGCGGCCTGGCTCGGAGGAAGGCAATAAAATGCATAATATTTCTTGGGAAATTGTGATCGGACAAAGGTGATAGTGGTCTTAGAATAGGATTGATCTTGGCAAATAATACAACATTTCTGGTCAGATTCATAAAGGGGAAAATAAGGGATGGTAAAGGATTGATTGGTTGATGAATCAACGGTGAGGATTGTGATCATGTGGGAGGCGGTTGTGGCAGTAATAATAAAGGATGGTTCCTTGAAGCAGATTGCTCATAAGCAAAGAATTTGAGTATTTTAATTTGATTATGAGTTATAGAACGAAAAAAAGGAGGAAAAGAGATATGAAGTTTGATCCAGGTTTGTTATAGGTTTGTGATCCGGCTTGATGATTCCGGGTTTGATTCAAGTTTGTTATGGGTTGTGATTCCGGGTTTGATTTTAAGATTTCGGGTTTGATATGATTCTGGGTTTGATTTTAAGAATCCGGGTTTAATATGATTTCGGGTTTGATGTGATTCCGGTTTTAAGATTTGGGTTTGTGGTTTCGGGTTTGTGATTCCGAGTTATGTTTCGGGTTGTGAATCCCGGTTGTGTTCCGGGTTTGTGATCCGGGTTGTGATTCCAGATGCATTGCTGGGCAGTTATATCGAATTTTACGGAAAAAATCATATATTTTTCATATGAGCTTAGAATTTTGTGTATGATAGCTCGATTTGAAGGTAATTTAAAGGGCTACAATTCTTATGAAGATGTCTAAGTGAGACATTGATGTTAACTGAGCGATATTGAGATTCAAAGTTCCAGGTTTGTGATTTTAGTTCCGGGTTGTGAGTTGATTCTGGGTTGAGATTTAATTCCTAGTTGTGATTTGATTCTGGGTTGATGTTCTCCGGCAGCTGTATGGAGTTTCGGTAAAAAACTCATATCTTTTTCATATGAGCTTCAACTTTTGTGTATGATAGCTTGATTTGAAGATAATTGGAAGAGCTACAATTATTATGAATATATCTAAGTGAGATATTGACGTTAACGGAGTGCTATTGAGCTTCAAAGTGACGCTACAGGTTTGAGAAAAGTTAAAAATGTCAGAATTATATTGGGTATGAATATCTACCTCGCATGGACAGTCTTCATAATATCATATGGCCATCCTCTCATCATCACTTATGATGTGTGCTGAATCCTTGCAAAGACAGCAAGTTGCGAATGGGCACTTTAGAACTACTCGATAGGATTGATGGCGGTGCGCCACAGCTAGAGGATAAAAAGAAGTTCCTACATGAAAACCTAGCCGAGAGAGGGATAAGTACAGAGGTTGTGGCACCATGGCGTACAAGTAAGTTAGGGGTTACCGAAGAACATAAGAATGCTATAACACTTCCTACTGAGCGTGACTTGAATGTACAAGGGAAGGCAGATGATGCTGAGCAAGATTCGAGGACGAATCTTCTTGCAGAAGGGGAGAATGGTATGGATCCAAGAATGAAATTTTCTATAATCAAAGTTCAAGCATTCGACTTCTACGAAGACAAGTTCCCTATTCAAGAAGAGAAGTCCAATACATGTCTAGGTGCAGAAGTGAGTGAGCGAGAAAAACAAAAGGGCTTAAAAGAACCCAAAGTCTTAAAGAAGACTAATCAAAACAACCCCCATGAAAAGAGTGAGCATGGGTTAACTAATTCTTCTTCTTCTTCTTATGTATTCTCTTTAGGGCAGCAAAAGCAAGATATTTTGAAGGAGAAGGAGTTGCCTAAGTTGCAACCGTTGGAGTTGGATGCCTTGGGTAATCCCTTTCCTTCATGTGTTTCCTCTGTTGATTCTAATATAATTGTTGTCTTAAAAGAATCACATTCGAGGGCGACTCTTTTCGAAGGGGAAGGGTATGATACGATCCTAGCCTCATGGATAACCCCAGTGAGGTTAATACAACCCCTAGACATGGAGACAAGGAAGAAGACACTGCTTGATCAAGCCTTCAAGCGAAGGATGATATGGAAGGTGGCTTGGAGACACCTAGCGCAAGGTTTGACATCCATCCGAGTCAACCCATGGAAGAACGACTTCAATAAAAGATCCAGTACATATACAAGACCGATTGTAGTCTTAGGAAGGTTGTGTCCAAGTTTCAGTCAGGTCGGACGAGTAAATCTCAAGGTGGCTCATGGTGACATTCTAGCTAACAAGGAGAAGACGCCCAGGCATGACCAGCGACTTCGATCAAACCTAGACGGTGCTTTACATGTCAGAATCGTTCGATCAACCACTCGTTGGAAACTTCGGGATGTTAGCTTTCGTTTTGGACAAGTTTCAGCCCATTTGGCCCAGTCGTTTAAAAGTTATCAAAGTCGACATTATGGTGCGCAGTCTCTGCGCGAGACAACATACAACTTGAAGTTTCTGCCCAAACCTTGGCCCGATGATGGAGAACTCGGCATTAGCTGCTGGAATGTATTTAATTATATTTATATTTACTTTAATTAGTTGATTAGTTAATTAGTTAATTGATTAATTAGTTAATTAAGTTATTTTCCTTAATTAGAACTCCTACTTCTATTCCTATTAGGGTTTGCTTGTAAACTCTTTATAAGGAGCCGTTTAGCTCCATTATTGAGTTGGCTGTTATTTTGATAAAATTGAGACTTCTCTCTTCAAATCTCTGCCCATTGTTCATGTGATTGAACCTTGTTCCTTCTCTAGTCCGCAATACTCGAGTCGTCAAACAAGTAAAACCTGAAATTGCATCCTATTTGTTGTTTGCCTAGGTTGATATCCACAAGGGATATAGGCTTAGTGATTCGACAAGGATCCTCCCTTGTTCGGACTTAGGTTGGCTGGTGCTTAGCGATCAGCAGGCTTACGTTGTCTAAGTGAGTTATCTTCTTCCGCATTGAAATCCATCTTGGAACAATGATCAGGTTGTCTGCTACGCATCCTAAGCAACTAGGATCGTATCAGTTGGTAGCAGAGCTTAAGGCGTTCAAAGATTGGTAACTATCCTATCTATCCTTACTGTTTTTATTTTATTTTATTTGAGTCATTGTAAAAATAATTCGCCAAAGTATAAGCGATTTGTATCAGTCAAAAAAAAAATCAGAAAATCAATAAGTGTCTTTAATTTCCTGTTTTGAGTCTTGGTCGATTTAGAAGTTCTAAATCAAAGTCGAGTCTTAAGTCCTACTTATAAACCGAGTTGGTTTATTAGTTTGAGTATGTTTTGTCTTTTGATTTATTTATTTAAGTCGAAAGAAAGTCATATAAGAGTCACAAAAACAGTCCACCAAAGTGTCAGTGTCGAAATTGTATTTCAATATATACCTATTGAAGTCCGATTTCAGTGAAAAAGGATCCGTTAGAAAGCTGAGTTTGTTGGGAGTCTGAATCAAGAAGAATCAGGTGATTCGGACACCGGAGTCAAAAGCTGTGCTTGAATTACTAAACTGTGTTCACCGAAACCGAATTTTACACTTTCTAGTGTTTAAGTTTGATTAGGTGATTGAGATGGCAAAAGGGAATTCGAGAGAAGAACAAAAGGAGGTGATCGCCTTAATGCAGAAACTCACCATGATGTGTGCTGAATCCTTGCAAAGACAGTAAGCCGTGAATGAGCACATTAGAAGTACTCGATAGGATTGATGGCGGTGCGCCATGGCTAGAGGATAAAAAGAAGTTCCTACATGGAAACCTAGCCGAGAGAGGGATAGGTACAGAGGTTGTAGCACCATG
The DNA here is from genome assembly GCA_963691705.1 of Viola odorata. Lineage (NCBI taxonomy): Eukaryota > Viridiplantae > Streptophyta > Magnoliopsida > Malpighiales > Violaceae > Viola > Viola odorata. The sequence continues at coordinate 37,847,102 of OY829541.1, forward strand.
GCGTACAAGTAAGTTAGGGGTTACCGAAGAACATAAGAATCCTACAACACTTCCTACTGAGCGTGACTTGAATGTACAAGGGAAGGCAGATGATGCTGAGCAAGATTCGGGGACGAATCTTCTTGCAGAAGGGGAGAATGGTATGGATCCAAGAATGAAATTTTCTATAATCAAAGTTCAAGCATTCAACTTCTACAAAGACAAGTTCCCTATTCAAGAAGAGAAGTCCAATACATGTCTAGGTGCAGAAGTGAGTGAGCGAGAAAAACAAAAGGGCTTAAAAGAACCCAGAGTCTTAAAGAAGACTAATCAAAACAGCCCCCATGAACAGAGTGAGCATGGGTTAACTAATTCTTCTTCTTCTTCTTATGTATTCTCTTTAGGGCAGCAAAAGCAAGATATTTTGAAGGAGAAGGAGTTGCCTAAGTTGCAACCGTTGGAGTTGGATGCCTTAGGTAATCCCTTTCCTTCATGTGTTTCCTCTGTTGATTCTAATAGAATTGTTGTCTTAAAAGAATCACATTCGAGGGCGACTCTTTTCGAAGGGGAAGGGTATGATACGATCCTAGCCTCATGGATAACCCCAGTGAGGTTAATACAACCCCTAGACATGGAGACAAGGAAGAAGACACTGCTTGATCAAGCCTTCAAGCGAAGGATGATATGGAAGGTGGCTTGGAGACACCTAGCGCAAGGTTTGACATCCAACCGAGTCAACCCATGGAAGAACGACTTCAATAAAAGATCCAGTACATATACAAGACCGATTGTAGTCTTAGGAAGGTTGTGTCCAAGTTTCAGTCAGGTCGGACGAGTAAATCTCAAGGTGGCTCATGGTGACATTCTAGCTAACAAGGAGAAGACGCCCAGGCATGACCAGCGACTTCGATCAAACCTAGACGGTGCTTTACATGTCAGAATCGTTCGATCAACCACTCGTTGGAAACTTCGGGATGTTAGCTTTCGTTTTGGACAAGTTTCAGCCCATTTGGCCCAGTCGTTTAAAAGTTATCAAAGTCGACATTATGGTGCGCAGTCTCTGCGCGAGACAACATACAACTTGAAGTTTCTGCCCAAACCTTGGCCCGATGATGGAGAACTCGGCATTAGCTGCTGGAATGTATTTAATTATATTTATATTTACTTTAATTAGTTGATTAGTTAATTAGTTAATTGATTAATTAGTTAATTAAGTTATTTTCCTTAATTAGAACTCCTACTTCTATTCCTATTAGGGTTTGCTTGTAAACTCTTTATAAGGAGCCGTTTAGCTCCATTATTGAGTTGGCTGTTATTTTGATAAAATTGAGACTTCTCTCTTCAAATCTCTGCCCATTGTTCATGTGATTGAACCTTGTTCCTTCTCTAGTCCGCAATACTCGAGTCGTCAAACAAGTAAAACCTGAAATTGCATCCTATTTGTTGTTTGCCTAGGTTGATATCCACAAGGGATATAGGCTTAGTGATTCGACAAGGATCCTCCCTTGTTCGGACTTAGGTTGGCTGGTGCTTAGCGATCAGCAGGCTTACGTTGTCTAAGTGAGTTATCTTCTTCCGCATTGAAATCCATCTTGGAACAATGATCAGGTTGTCTGCTACGCATCCTAAGCAACTAGGATCGTATCAGTTGGTAGCAGAGCTTAAGGCGTTCAAAGATTGGTAACTATCCTATCTATCCTTACTGTTTTTATTTTATTTTATTTGAGTCATTGTAAAAATAATTCGCCAAAGTATAAGCGATTTGTATCAGTCAAAAAAAAAATCAGAAAATCAATAAGTGTCTTTAATTTTCTGTTTTGAGTCTTGGTCGATTTAGAAGTTCTAAATCAAAGTCGAGTCTTAAGTCGTACTTATAAACCGAGTTGGTTTATTAGTTTGAGTATGTTTTGTCTTTTGATTTATTTATTTAAGTCGAAAGAAAGTCATATAAGAGTCACAAAAACAGTCCACCAAAGTGTCAGTGTCGAAATTGTATTTCAATATATACCTATTGAAGTCCGATTTCAGTGAAAAAGGATCCGTTAGAAAGCTGAGTTTGTTGGGAGTCTGAATCAAGAAGAATCAGGTGATTCGGACACCGGAGTCAAAAGCTGTGCTTGAATTACTAAACTGTGTTCACCGAAACCGAATTTTACACTTTCTAGTGTTTAAGTTTGATTAGGTGATTGAGATGGCAAAAGGGAATTCGAGAGAAGAACAAAAGGAGGTGATCGCCTTAATGCAGAAACTCACCATGATGTGTGCTGAATCCTTGCAAAGACAGTAAGCCGTGAATGAGCACATTAGAAGTACTCGATAGGATTGATGGCGGTGCGCCACGGCTAGAGGATAAAAAGAAGTTCCTACATGGAAACCTAGCCGAGAGAGGGATAGGTACAGAGGTTGTAGCACCATGGCGTACAAGTAAGTTAGGGGTTACCGAAGAACATAAGAATCCTACAACACTTCCTACTGAGCGTGACTTGAATGTACAAGGGAAGGCAGATGATGCTGAGCAAGATTCGGGGACGAATCTTCTTGCAGAAGGGGAGAATGGTATGGATCCAAGAATGAAATTTTCTATAATCAAAGTTCAAGCATTCAACTTCTACAAAGACAAGTTCCCTATTCAAGAAGAGAAGTCCAATACATGTCTAGGTGCAGAAGTGAGTGAGCGAGAAAAACAAAAGGGCTTAAAAGAACCCAGAGTCTTAAAGAAGACTAATCAAAACAGCCCCCATGAACAGAGTGAGCATGGGTTAACTAATTCTTCTTCTTCTTCTTATGTATTCTCTTTAGGGCAGCAAAAGCAAGATATTTTGAAGGAGAAGGAGTTGCCTAAGTTGCAACCGTTGGAGTTGGATGCCTTAGGTAATCCCTTTCCTTCATGTGTTTCCTCTGTTGATTCTAATAGAATTGTTGTCTTAAAAGAATCACATTCGAGGGCGACTCTTTTCGAAGGGGAAGGGTATGATACGATCCTAGCCTCATGGATAACCCCAGTGAGGTTAATACAACCCCTAGACATGGAGACAAGGAAGAAGACACTGCTTGATCAAGCCTTCAAGCGAAGGATGATATGGAAGGTGGCTTGGAGACACCTAGCGCAAGGTTTGACATCCATCCGAGTCAACCCATGGAAGAACGACTTCAATAAAAGATCCAGTACATATACAAGACCGATTGTAGTCTTAGGAAGGTTGTGTCCAAGTTTCAGTCAGGTCGGACGAGTAAATCTCAAGGTGGCTCATGGTGACATTCTAGCTAACAAGGAGAAGACGCCCAGGCATGACCAGCGACTTCGATCAAACCTAGACGGTGCTTTACATGTCAGAATCGTTCGATCAACCACTCGTTGGAAACTTCGGGATGTTAGCTTTCGTTTTGGACAAGTTTCAGCCCATTTGGCCCAGTCGTTTAAAAGTTATCAAAGTCGACATTATGGTGCGCAGTCTCTGCGCGAGACAACATACAACTTGAAGTTTCTGCCCAAACCTTGGCCCGATGATGGAGAACTCGGCATTAGCTGCTGGAATGTATTTAATTATATTTATATTTACTTTAATTAGTTGATTAGTTAATTAGTTAATTGATTAATTAGTTAATTAAGTTATTTTCCTTAATTAGAACTCCTACTTCTATTCCTATTAGGGTTTGCTTGTAAACTCTTTATAAGGAGCCGTTTAGCTCCATTATTGAGTTGGCTGTTATTTTGATAAAATTGAGACTTCTCTCTTCAAATCTCTGCCCATTGTTCATGTGATTGAACCTTGTTCCTTCTCTAGTCCGCAATACTCGAGTCGTCAAACAAGTAAAACCTGAAATTGCATCCTATTTGTTGTTTGCCTAGGTTGATATCCACAAGGGATATAGGCTTAGTGATTCGACAAGGATCCTCCCTTGTTCGGACTTAGGTTGGCTGGTGCTTAGCGATCAGCAGGCTTACGTTGTCTAAGTGAGTTATCTTCTTCCGCATTGAAATCCATCTTGGAACAATGATCAGGTTGTCTGCTACGCATCCTAAGCAACTAGGATCGTATCAGTTGGTAGCAGAGCTTAAGGCGTTCAAAGATTGGTAACTATCCTATCTATCCTTACTGTTTTTATTTTATTTTATTTGAGTCATTGTAAAAATAATTCGCCAAAGTATAAGCGATTTGTATCAGTCAAAAAAAAAATCAGAAAATCAATAAGTGTCTTTAATTTTCTGTTTTGAGTCTTGGTCGATTTAGAAGTTCTAAATCAAAGTCGAGTCTTAAGTCGTACTTATAAACCGAGTTGGTTTATTAGTTTGAGTATGTTTTGTCTTTTGATTTATTTATTTAAGTCGAAAGAAAGTCATATAAGAGTCACAAAAACAGTCCACCAAAGTGTCAGTGTCGAAATTGTATTTCAATATATACCTATTGAAGTCCGATTTCAGTGAAAAAGGATCCGTTAGAAAGCTGAGTTTGTTGGGAGTCTGAATCAAGAAGAATCAGGTGATTCGGACACCGGAGTCAAAAGCTGTGCTTGAATTACTAAACTGTGTTCACCGAAACCGAATTTTACACTTTCTAGTGTTTAAGTTTGATTAGGTGATTGAGATGGCAAAAGGGAATTCGAGAGAAGAACAAAAGGAGGTGATCGCCTTAATGCAGAAACTCACCATGATGTGTGCTGAATCCTTGCAAAGACAGTAAGCCGTGAATGAGCACATTAGAAGTACTCGATAGGATTGATGGCGGTGCGCCACGGCTAGAGGATAAAAAGAAGTTCCTACATGGAAACCTAGCCGAGAGAGGGATAGGTACAGAGGTTGTAGCACCATGGCGTACAAGTAAGTTAGGGGTTACCGAAGAACATAAGAATCCTACAACACTTCCTACTGAGCGTGACTTGAATGTACAAGGGAAGGCAGATGATGCTGAGCAAGATTCGGGGACGAATCTTCTTGCAGAAGGGGAGAATGGTATGGATCCAAGAATGAAATTTTCTATAATCAAAGTTCAAGCATTCAACTTCTACAAAGACAAGTTCCCTATTCAAGAAGAGAAGTCCAATACATGTCTAGGTGCAGAAGTGAGTGAGCGAGAAAAACAAAAGGGCTTAAAAGAACCCAGAGTCTTAAAGAAGACTAATCAAAACAGCCCCCATGAACAGAGTGAGCATGGGTTAACTAATTCTTCTTCTTCTTCTTATGTATTCTCTTTAGGGCAGCAAAAGCAAGATATTTTGAAGGAGAAGGAGTTGCCTAAGTTGCAACCGTTGGAGTTGGATGCCTTAGGTAATCCCTTTCCTTCATGTGTTTCCTCTGTTGATTCTAATAGAATTGTTGTCTTAAAAGAATCACATTCGAGGGCGACTCTTTTCGAAGGGGAAGGGTATGATACGATCCTAGCCTCATGGATAACCCCAGTGAGGTTAATACAACCCCTAGACATGGAGACAAGGAAGAAGACACTGCTTGATCAAGCCTTCAAGCGAAGGATGATATGGAAGGTGGCTTGGAGACACCTAGCGCAAGGTTTGACATCCATCCGAGTCAACCCATGGAAGAACGACTTCAATAAAAGATCCAGTACATATACAAGACCGATTGTAGTCTTAGGAAGGTTGTGTCCAAGTTTCAGTCAGGTCGGACGAGTAAATCTCAAGGTGGCTCATGGTGACATTCTAGCTAACAAGGAGAAGACGCCCAGGCATGACCAGCGACTTCGATCAAACCTAGACGGTGCTTTACATGTCAGAATCGTTCGATCAACCACTCGTTGGAAACTTCGGGATGTTAGCTTTCGTTTTGGACAAGTTTCAGCCCATTTGGCCCAGTCGTTTAAAAGTTATCAAAGTCGACATTATGGTGCGCAGTCTCTGCGCGAGACAACATACAACTTGAAGTTTCTGCCCAAACCTTGGCCCGATGATGGAGAACTCGGCATTAGCTGCTGGAATGTATTTAATTATATTTATATTTACTTTAATTAGTTGATTAGTTAATTAGTTAATTGATTAATTAGTTAATTAAGTTATTTTCCTTAATTAGAACTCCTACTTCTATTCCTATTAGGGTTTGCTTGTAAACTCTTTATAAGGAGCCGTTTAGCTCCATTATTGAGTTGGCTGTTATTTTGATAAAATTGAGACTTCTCTCTTCAAATCTCTGCCCATTGTTCATGTGATTGAACCTTGTTCCTTCTCTAGTCCGCAATACTCGAGTCGTCAAACAAGTAAAACCTGAAATTGCATCCTATTTGTTGTTTGCCTAGGTTGATATCCACAAGGGATATAGGCTTAGTGATTCGACAAGGATCCTCCCTTGTTCGGACTTAGGTTGGCTGGTGCTTAGCGATCAGCAGGCTTACGTTGTCTAAGTGAGTTATCTTCTTCCGCATTGAAATCCATCTTGGAACAATGATCAGGTTGTCTGCTACGCATCCTAAGCAACTAGGATCGTATCAGTTGGTAGCAGAGCTTAAGGCGTTCAAAGATTGGTAACTATCCTATCTATCCTTACTGTTTTTATTTTATTTTATTTGAGTCATTGTAAAAATAATTCGCCAAAGTATAAGCGATTTGTATCAGTCAAAAAAAAAATCAGAAAATCAATAAGTGTCTTTAATTTTCTGTTTTGAGTCTTGGTCGATTTAGAAGTTCTAAATCAAAGTCGAGTCTTAAGTCGTACTTATAAACCGAGTTGGTTTATTAGTTTGAGTATGTTTTGTCTTTTGATTTATTTATTTAAGTCGAAAGAAAGTCATATAAGAGTCACAAAAACAGTCCACCAAAGTGTCAGTGTCGAAATTGTATTTCAATATATACCTATTGAAGTCCGATTTCAGTGAAAAAGGATCCGTTAGAAAGCTGAGTTTGTTGGGAGTCTGAATCAAGAAGAATCAGGTGATTCGGACACCGGAGTCAAAAGCTGTGCTTGAATTACTAAACTGTGTTCACCGAAACCGAATTTTACACTTTCTAGTGTTTAAGTTTGATTAGGTGATTGAGATGGCAAAAGGGAATTCGAGAGAAGAACAAAAGGAGGTGATCGCCTTAATGCAGAAACTCACCATGATGTGTGCTGAATCCTTGCAAAGACAGTAAGCCGTGAATGAGCACATTAGAAGTACTCGATAGGATTGATGGCGGTGCGCCACGGCTAGAGGATAAAAAGAAGTTCCTACATGGAAACCTAGCCGAGAGAGGGATAGGTACAGAGGTTGTAGCACCATGGCGTACAAGTAAGTTAGGGGTTACCGAAGAACATAAGAATCCTACAACACTTCCTACTGAGCGTGACTTGAATGTACAAGGGAAGGCAGATGATGCTGAGCAAGATTCGGGGACGAATCTTCTTGCAGAAGGGGAGAATGGTATGGATCCAAGAATGAAATTTTCTATAATCAAAGTTCAAGCATTCAACTTCTACAAAGACAAGTTCCCTATTCAAGAAGAGAAGTCCAATACATGTCTAGGTGCAGAAGTGAGTGAGCGAGAAAAACAAAAGGGCTTAAAAGAACCCAGAGTCTTAAAGAAGACTAATCAAAACAGCCCCCATGAACAGAGTGAGCATGGGTTAACTAATTCTTCTTCTTCTTCTTATGTATTCTCTTTAGGGCAGCAAAAGCAAGATATTTTGAAGGAGAAGGAGTTGCCTAAGTTGCAACCGTTGGAGTTGGATGCCTTAGGTAATCCCTTTCCTTCATGTGTTTCCTCTGTTGATTCTAATAGAATTGTTGTCTTAAAAGAATCACATTCGAGGGCGACTCTTTTCGAAGGGGAAGGGTATGATACGATCCTAGCCTCATGGATAACCCCAGTGAGGTTAATACAACCCCTAGACATGGAGACAAGGAAGAAGACACTGCTTGATCAAGCCTTCAAGCGAAGGATGATATGGAAGGTGGCTTGGAGACACCTAGCGCAAGGTTTGACATCCATCCGAGTCAACCCATGGAAGAACGACTTCAATAAAAGATCCAGTACATATACAAGACCGATTGTAGTCTTAGGAAGGTTGTGTCCAAGTTTCAGTCAGGTCGGACGAGTAAATCTCAAGGTGGCTCATGGTGACATTCTAGCTAACAAGGAGAAGACGCCCAGGCATGACCAGCGACTTCGATCAAACCTAGACGGTGCTTTACATGTCAGAATCGTTCGATCAACCACTCGTTGGAAACTTCGGGATGTTAGCTTTCGTTTTGGACAAGTTTCAGCCCATTTGGCCCAGTCGTTTAAAAGTTATCAAAGTCGACATTATGGTGCGCAGTCTCTGCGCGAGACAACATACAACTTGAAGTTTCTGCCCAAACCTTGGCCCGATGATGGAGAACTCGGCATTAGCTGCTGGAATGTATTTAATTATATTTATATTTACTTTAATTAGTTGATTAGTTAATTAGTTAATTGATTAATTAGTTAATTAAGTTATTTTCCTTAATTAGAACTCCTACTTCTATTCCTATTAGGGTTTGCTTGTAAACTCTTTATAAGGAGCCGTTTAGCTCCATTATTGAGTTGGCTGTTATTTTGATAAAATTGAGACTTCTCTCTTCAAATCTCTGCCCATTGTTCATGTGATTGAACCTTGTTCCTTCTCTAGTCCGCAATACTCGAGTCGTCAAACAAGTAAAACCTGAAATTGCATCCTATTTGTTGTTTGCCTAGGTTGATATCCACAAGGGATATAGGCTTAGTGATTCGACAAGGATCCTCCCTTGTTCGGACTTAGGTTGGCTGGTGCTTAGCGATCAGCAGGCTTACGTTGTCTAAGTGAGTTATCTTCTTCCGCATTGAAATCCATCTTGGAACAATGATCAGGTTGTCTGCTACGCATCCTAAGCAACTAGGATCGTATCAGTTGGTAGCAGAGCTTAAGGCGTTCAAAGATTGGTAACTATCCTATCTATCCTTACTGTTTTTATTTTATTTTATTTGAGTCATTGTAAAAATAATTCGCCAAAGTATAAGCGATTTGTATCAGTCAAAAAAAAAATCAGAAAATCAATAAGTGTCTTTAATTTTCTGTTTTGAGTCTTGGTCGATTTAGAAGTTCTAAATCAAAGTCGAGTCTTAAGTCGTACTTATAAACCGAGTTGGTTTATTAGTTTGAGTATGTTTTGTCTTTTGATTTATTTATTTAAGTCGAAAGAAAGTCATATAAGAGTCACAAAAACAGTCCACCAAAGTGTCAGTGTCGAAATTGTATTTCAATATATACCTATTGAAGTCCGATTTCAGTGAAAAAGGATCCGTTAGAAAGCTGAGTTTGTTGGGAGTCTGAATCAAGAAGAATCAGGTGATTCGGACACCGGAGTCAAAAGCTGTGCTTGAATTACTAAACTGTGTTCACCGAAACCGAATTTTACACTTTCTAGTGTTTAAGTTTGATTAGGTGATTGAGATGGCAAAAGGGAATTCGAGAGAAGAACAAAAGGAGGTGATCGCCTTAATGCAGAAACTCACCATGATGTGTGCTGAATCCTTGCAAAGACAGTAAGCCGTGAATGAGCACATTAGAAGTACTCGATAGGATTGATGGCGGTGCGCCACGGCTAGAGGATAAAAAGAAGTTCCTACATGGAAACCTAGCCGAGAGAGGGATAGGTACAGAGGTTGTAGCACCATGGCGTACAAGTAAGTTAGGGGTTACCGAAGAACATAAGAATCCTACAACACTTCCTACTGAGCGTGACTTGAATGTACAAGGGAAGGCAGATGATGCTGAGCAAGATTCGGGGACGAATCTTCTTGCAGAAGGGGAGAATGGTATGGATCCAAGAATGAAATTTTCTATAATCAAAGTTCAAGCATTCAACTTCTACAAAGACAAGTTCCCTATTCAAGAAGAGAAGTCCAATACATGTCTAGGTGCAGAAGTGAGTGAGCGAGAAAAACAAAAGGGCTTAAAAGAACCCAGAGTCTTAAAGAAGACTAATCAAAACAGCCCCCATGAACAGAGTGAGCATGGGTTAACTAATTCTTCTTCTTCTTCTTATGTATTCTCTTTAGGGCAGCAAAAGCAAGATATTTTGAAGGAGAAGGAGTTGCCTAAGTTGCAACCGTTGGAGTTGGATGCCTTAGGTAATCCCTTTCCTTCATGTGTTTCCTCTGTTGATTCTAATAGAATTGTTGTCTTAAAAGAATCACATTCGAGGGCGACTCTTTTCGAAGGGGAAGGGTATGATACGATCCTAGCCTCATGGATAACCCCAGTGAGGTTAATACAACCCCTAGACATGGAGACAAGGAAGAAGACACTGCTTGATCAAGCCTTCAAGCGAAGGATGATATGGAAGGTGGCTTGGAGACACCTAGCGCAAGGTTTGACATCCATCCGAGTCAACCCATGGAAGAACGACTTCAATAAAAGATCCAGTACATATACAAGACCGATTGTAGTCTTAGGAAGGTTGTGTCCAAGTTTCAGTCAGGTCGGACGAGTAAATCTCAAGGTGGCTCATGGTGACATTCTAGCTAACAAGGAGAAGACGCCCAGGCATGACCAGCGACTTCGATCAAACCTAGACGGTGCTTTACATGTCAGAATCGTTCGATCAACCACTCGTTGGAAACTTCGGGATGTTAGCTTTCGTTTTGGACAAGTTTCAGCCCATTTGGCCCAGTCGTTTAAAAGTTATCAAAGTCGACATTATGGTGCGCAGTCTCTGCGCGAGACAACATACAACTTGAAGTTTCTGCCCAAACCTTGGCCCGATGATGGAGAACTCGGCATTAGCTGCTGGAATGTATTTAATTATATTTATATTTACTTTAATTAGTTGATTAGTTAATTAGTTAATTGATTAATTAGTTAATTAAGTTATTTTCCTTAATTAGAACTCCTACTTCTATTCCTATTAGGGTTTGCTTGTAAACTCTTTATAAGGAGCCGTTTAGCTCCATTATTGAGTTGGCTGTTATTTTGATAAAATTGAGACTTCTCTCTTCAAATCTCTGCCCATTGTTCATGTGATTGAACCTTGTTCCTTCTCTAGTCCGCAATACTCGAGTCGTCAAACAAGTAAAACCTGAAATTGCATCCTATTTGTTGTTTGCCTAGGTTGATATCCACAAGGGATATAGGCTTAGTGATTCGACAAGGATCCTCCCTTGTTCGGACTTAGGTTGGCTGGTGCTTAGCGATCAGCAGGCTTACGTTGTCTAAGTGAGTTATCTTCTTCCGCATTGAAATCCATCTTGGAACAATGATCAGGTTGTCTGCTATGCATCCTAAGCAACTAGGATCGTATCAGTTGGTAGCAGAGCTTAAGGCGTTCAAAGATTGGTAACTATCCTATCTATCCTTACTGTTTTTATTTTATTTTATTTGAGTCATTGTAAAAATAATTCGCCAAAGTATAAGCGATTTGTATCAGTCAAAAAAAAAATCAGAAAATCAATAAGTGTCTTTAATTTTCTGTTTTGAGTCTTGGTCGATTTAGAAGTTCTAAATCAAAGTCGAGTCTTAAGTCCTACTTATAAACCGAGTTGGTTTATTAGTTTGAGTATGTTTTGTCTTTTGATTTATTTATTTAAGTCGAAAGAAAGTCATATAAGAGTCACAAAAACAGTCCACCAAAGTGTCAGTGTCGAAATTGTATTTCAATATATACCTATTGAAGTCCGATTTCAGTGAAAAAGGATCCGTTAGAAAGCTGAGTTTGTTGGGAGTCTGAATCAAGAAGAATCAGGTGATTCGGACACCGGAGTCAAAAGCTGTGCTTGAATTACTAAACTGTGTTCACCGAAACCGAATTTTACACTTTCTAGTGTTTAAGTTTGATTAGGTGATTGAGATGGCAAAAGGGAATTCGAGAGAAGAACAAAAGGAGGTGATCGCCTTAATGCAGAAACTCACCATGATGTGTGCTGAATCCTTGCAAAGACAGTAAGCCGTGAATGAGCACATTAGAAGTACTCGATAGGATTGATGGCGGTGCGCCACGGCTAGAGGATAAAAAGAAGTTCCTACATGGAAACCTAGCCGAGAGAGGGATAGGTACAGAGGTTGTAGCACCATGGCGTACAAGTAAGTTAGGGGTTACCGAAGAACATAAGAATCCTACAACACTTCCTACTGAGCGTGACTTGAATGTACAAGGGAAGGCAGATGATGCTGAGCAAGATTCGGGGACGAATCTTCTTGCAGAAGGGGAGAATGGTATGGATCCAAGAATGAAATTTTCTATAATCAAAGTTCAAGCATTCAACTTCTACAAAGACAAGTTCCCTATTCAAGAAGAGAAGTCCAATACATGTCTAGGTGCAGAAGTGAGTGAGCGAGAAAAACAAAAGGGCTTAAAAGAACCCAGAGTCTTAAAGAAGACTAATCAAAACAGCCCCCATGAACAGAGTGAGCATGGGTTAACTAATTCTTCTTCTTCTTCTTATGTATTCTCTTTAGGGCAGCAAAAGCAAGATATTTTGAAGGAGAAGGAGTTGCCTAAGTTGCAACCGTTGGAGTTGGATGCCTTAGGTAATCCCTTTCCTTCATGTGTTTCCTCTGTTGATTCTAATAGAATTGTTGTCTTAAAAGAATCACATTCGAGGGCGACTCTTTTCGAAGGGGAAGGGTATGATACGATCCTAGCCTCATGGATAACCCCAGTGAGGTTAATACAACCCCTAGACATGGAGACAAGGAAGAAGACACTGCTTGATCAAGCCTTCAAGCGAAGGATGATATGGAAGGTGGCTTGGAGACACCTAGCGCAAGGTTTGACATCCATCCGAGTCAACCCATGGAAGAACGACTTCAATAAAAGATCCAGTACATATACAAGACCGATTGTAGTCTTAGGAAGGTTGTGTCCAAGTTTCAGTCAGGTCGGACGAGTAAATCTCAAGGTGGCTCATGGTGACATTCTAGCTAACAAGGAGAAGACGCCCAGGCATGACCAGCGACTTCGATCAAACCTAGACGGTGCTTTACATGTCAGAATCGTTCGATCAACCACTCGTTGGAAACTTCGGGATGTTAGCTTTCGTTTTGGACAAGTTTCAGCCCATTTGGCCCAGTCGTTTAAAAGTTATCAAAGTCGACATTATGGTGCGCAGTCTCTGCGCGAGACAACATACAACTTGAAGTTTCTGCCCAAACCTTGGCCCGATGATGGAGAACTCGGCATTAGCTGCTGGAATGTATTTAATTATATTTATATTTACTTTAATTAGTTGATTAGTTAATTAGTTAATTGATTAATTAGTTAATTAAGTTATTTTCCTTAATTAGAACTCCTACTTCTATTCCTATTAGGGTTTGCTTGTAAACTCTTTATAAGGAGCCGTTTAGCTCCATTATTGAGTTGGCTGTTATTTTGATAAAATTGAGACTTCTCTCTTCAAATCTCTGCCCATTGTTCATGTGATTGAACCTTGTTCCTTCTCTAGTCCGCAATACTCGAGTCGTCAAACAAGTAAAACCTGAAATTGCATCCTATTTGTTGTTTGCCTAGGTTGATATCCACAAGGGATATAGGCTTAGTGATTCGACAAGGATCCTCCCTTGTTCGGACTTAGGTTGGCTGGTGCTTAGCGATCAGCAGGCTTACGTTGTCTAAGTGAGTTATCTTCTTCCGCATTGAAATCCATCTTGGAACAATGATCAGGTTGTCTGCTACGCATCCTAAGCAACTAGGATCGTATCAGTTGGTAGCAGAGCTTAAGGCGTTCAAAGATTGGTAACTATCCTATCTATCCTTACTGTTTTTATTTTATTTTATTTGAGTCATTGTAAAAATAATTCGCCAAAGTATAAGCGATTTGTATCAGTCAAAAAAAAAATCAGAAAATCAATAAGTGTCTTTAATTTTCTGTTTTGAGTCTTGGTCGATTTAGAAGTTCTAAATCAAAGTCGAGTCTTAAGTCGTACTTATAAACCGAGTTGGTTTATTAGTTTGAGTATGTTTTGTCTTTTGATTTATTTATTTAAGTCGAAAGAAAGTCATATAAGAGTCACAAAAACAGTCCACCAAAGTGTCAGTGTCGAAATTGTATTTCAATATATACCTATTGAAGTCCGATTTCAGTGAAAAAGGATCCGTTAGAAAGCTGAGTTTGTTGGGAGTCTGAATCAAGAAGAATCAGGTGATTCGGACACCGGAGTCAAAAGCTGTGCTTGAATTACTAAACTGTGTTCACCGAAACCGAATTTTACACTTTCTAGTGTTTAAGTTTGATTAGGTGATTGAGATGGCAAAAGGGAATTCGAGAGAAGAACAAAAGGAGGTGATCGCCTTAATGCAGAAACTCACCATGATGTGTGCTGAATCCTTGCAAAGACAGTAAGCCGTGAATGAGCACATTAGAAGTACTCGATAGGATTGATGGCGGTGCGCCACGGCTAGAGGATAAAAAGAAGTTCCTACATGGAAACCTAGCCGAGAGAGGGATAGGTACAGAGGTTGTAGCACCATGGCGTACAAGTAAGTTAGGGGTTACCGAAGAACATAAGAATCCTACAACACTTCCTACTGAGCGTGACTTGAATGTACAAGGGAAGGCAGATGATGCTGAGCAAGATTCGGGGACGAATCTTCTTGCAGAAGGGGAGAATGGTATGGATCCAAGAATGAAATTTTCTATAATCAAAGTTCAAGCATTCAACTTCTACAAAGACAAGTTCCCTATTCAAGAAGAGAAGTCCAATACATGTCTAGGTGCAGAAGTGAGTGAGCGAGAAAAACAAAAGGGCTTAAAAGAACCCAGAGTCTTAAAGAAGACTAATCAAAACAGCCCCCATGAACAGAGTGAGCATGGGTTAACTAATTCTTCTTCTTCTTCTTATGTATTCTCTTTAGGGCAGCAAAAGCAAGATATTTTGAAGGAGAAGGAGTTGCCTAAGTTGCAACCGTTGGAGTTGGATGCCTTAGGTAATCCCTTTCCTTCATGTGTTTCCTCTGTTGATTCTAATAGAATTGTTGTCTTAAAAGAATCACATTCGAGGGCGACTCTTTTCGAAGGGGAAGGGTATGATACGATCCTAGCCTCATGGATAACCCCAGTGAGGTTAATACAACCCCTAGACATGGAGACAAGGAAGAAGACACTGCTTGATCAAGCCTTCAAGCGAAGGATGATATGGAAGGTGGCTTGGAGACACCTAGCGCAAGGTTTGACATCCATCCGAGTCAACCCATGGAAGAACGACTTCAATAAAAGATCCAGTACATATACAAGACCGATTGTAGTCTTAGGAAGGTTGTGTCCAAGTTTCAGTCAGGTCGGACGAGTAAATCTCAAGGTGGCTCATGGTGACATTCTAGCTAACAAGGAGAAGACGCCCAGGCATGACCAGCGACTTCGATCAAACCTAGACGGTGCTTTACATGTCAGAATCGTTCGATCAACCACTCGTTGGAAACTTCGGGATGTTAGCTTTCGTTTTGGACAAGTTTCAGCCCATTTGGCCCAGTCGTTTAAAAGTTATCAAAGTCGACATTATGGTGCGCAGTCTCTGCGCGAGACAACATACAACTTGAAGTTTCTGCCCAAACCTTGGCCCGATGATGGAGAACTCGGCATTAGCTGCTGGAATGTATTTAATTATATTTATATTTACTTTAATTAGTTGATTAGTTAATTAGTTAATTGATTAATTAGTTAATTAAGTTATTTTCCTTAATTAGAACTCCTACTTCTATTCCTATTAGGGTTTGCTTGTAAACTCTTTATAAGGAGCCGTTTAGCTCCATTATTGAGTTGGCTGTTATTTTGATAAAATTGAGACTTCTCTCTTCAAATCTCTGCCCATTGTTCATGTGATTGAACCTTGTTCCTTCTCTAGTCCGCAATACTCGAGTCGTCAAACAAGTAAAACCTGAAATTGCATCCTATTTGTTGTTTGCCTAGGTTGATATCCACAAGGGATATAGGCTTAGTGATTCGACAAGGATCCTCCCTTGTTCGGACTTAGGTTGGCTGGTGCTTAGCGATCAGCAGGCTTACGTTGTCTAAGTGAGTTATCTTCTTCCGCATTGAAATCCATCTTGGAACAATGATCAGGTTGTCTGCTACGCATCCTAAGCAACTAGGATCGTATCAGTTGGTAGCAGAGCTTAAGGCGTTCAAAGATTGGTAACTATCCTATCTATCCTTACTGTTTTTATTTTATTTTATTTGAGTCATTGTAAAAATAATTCGCCAAAGTATAAGCGATTTGTATCAGTCAAAAAAAAAATCAGAAAATCAATAAGTGTCTTTAATTTTCTGTTTTGAGTCTTGGTCGATTTAGAAGTTCTAAATCAAAGTCGAGTCTTAAGTCGTACTTATAAACCGAGTTGGTTTATTAGTTTGAGTATGTTTTGTCTTTTGATTTATTTATTTAAGTCGAAAGAAAGTCATATAAGAGTCACAAAAACAGTCCACCAAAGTGTCAGTGTCGAAATTGTATTTCAATATATACCTATTGAAGTCCGATTTCAGTGAAAAAGGATCCGTTAGAAAGCTGAGTTTGTTGGGAGTCTGAATCAAGAAGAATCAGGTGATTCGGACACCGGAGTCAAAAGCTGTGCTTGAATTACTAAACTGTGTTCACCGAAACCGAATTTTACACTTTCTAGTGTTTAAGTTTGATTAGGTGATTGAGATGGCAAAAGGGAATTCGAGAGAAGAACAAAAGGAGGTGATCGCCTTAATGCAGAAACTCACCATGATGTGTGCTGAATCCTTGCAAAGACAGTAAGCCGTGAATGAGCACATTAGAAGTACTCGATAGGATTGATGGCGGTGCGCCACGGCTAGAGGATAAAAAGAAGTTCCTACATGGAAACCTAGCCGAGAGAGGGATAGGTACAGAGGTTGTAGCACCATGGCGTACAAGTAAGTTAGGGGTTACCGAAGAACATAAGAATCCTACAACACTTCCTACTGAGCGTGACTTGAATGTACAAGGGAAGGCAGATGATGCTGAGCAAGATTCGGGGACGAATCTTCTTGCAGAAGGGGAGAATGGTATGGATCCAAGAATGAAATTTTCTATAATCAAAGTTCAAGCATTCAACTTCTACAAAGACAAGTTCCCTATTCAAGAAGAGAAGTCCAATACATGTCTAGGTGCAGAAGTGAGTGAGCGAGAAAAACAAAAGGGCTTAAAAGAACCCAGAGTCTTAAAGAAGACTAATCAAAACAGCCCCCATGAACAGAGTGAGCATGGGTTAACTAATTCTTCTTCTTCTTCTTATGTATTCTCTTTAGGGCAGCAAAAGCAAGATATTTTGAAGGAGAAGGAGTTGCCTAAGTTGCAACCGTTGGAGTTGGATGCCTTAGGTAATCCCTTTCCTTCATGTGTTTCCTCTGTTGATTCTAATAGAATTGTTGTCTTAAAAGAATCACATTCGAGGGCGACTATTTTCGAAGGGGAAGGGTATGATACGATCCTAGCCTCATGGATAACCCCAGTGAGGTTAATACAACCCCTAGACATGGAGACAAGGAAGAAGACACTGCTTGATCAAGCCTTCAAGCGAAGGATGATATGGAAGGTGGCTTGGAGACACCTAGCGCAAGGTTTGACATCCATCCGAGTCAACCCATGGAAGAACGACTTCAATAAAAGATCCAGTACATATACAAGACCGATTGTAGTCTTAGGAAGGTTGTGTCCAAGTTTCAGTCAGGTCGGACGAGTAAATCTCAAGGTGGCTCATGGTGACATTCTAGCTAACAAGGAGAAGACGCCCAGGCATGACCAGCGACTTCGATCAAACCTAGACGGTGCTTTACATGTCAGAATCGTTCGATCAACCACTCGTTGGAAACTTCGGGATGTTAGCTTTCGTTTTGGACAAGTTTCAGCCCATTTGGCCCAGTCGTTTAAAAGTTATCAAAGTCGACATTATGGTGCGCAGTCTCTGCGCGAGACAACATACAACTTGAAGTTTCTGCCCAAACCTTGGCCCGATGATGGAGAACTCGGCATTAGCTGCTGGAATGTATTTAATTATATTTATATTTACTTTAATTAGTTGATTAGTTAATTAGTTAATTGATTAATTAGTTAATTAAGTTATTTTCCTTAATTAGAACTCCTACTTCTATTCCTATTAGGGTTTGCTTGTAAACTCTTTATAAGGAGCCGTTTAGCTCCATTATTGAGTTGGCTGTTATTTTGATAAAATTGAGACTTCTCTCTTCAAATCTCTGCCCATTGTTCATGTGATTGAACCTTGTTCCTTCTCTAGTCCGCAATACTCGAGTCGTCAAACAAGTAAAACCTGAAATTGCATCCTATTTGTTGTTTGCCTAGGTTGATATCCACAAGGGATATAGGCTTAGTGATTCGACAAGGATCCTCCCTTGTTCGGACTTAGGTTGGCTGGTGCTTAGCGATCAGCAGGCTTACGTTGTCTAAGTGAGTTATCTTCTTCCGCATTGAAATCCATCTTGGAACAATGATCAGGTTGTCTGCTACGCATCCTAAGCAACTAGGATCGTATCAGTTGGTAGCAGAGCTTAAGGCGTTCAAAGATTGGTAACTATCCTATCTATCCTTACTGTTTTTATTTTATTTTATTTGAGTCATTGTAAAAATAATTCGCCAAAGTATAAGCGATTTGTATCAGTCAAAAAAAAAATCAAAAAATCAATAAGTGTCTTTAATTTTCTGTTTTGAGTCTTGGTCGATTTAGAAGTTCTAAATCAAAGTCGAGTCTTAAGTCCTACTTATAAACCGAGTTGGTTTATTAGTTTGAGTATGTTTTGTCTTTTGATTTATTTATTTAAGTCGAAAGAAAGTCATATAAGAGTCACAAAAACAGTCCACCAAAGTGTCAGTGTCGAAATTGTATTTCAATATATACCTATTGAAGTCCGATTTCAGTGAAAAAGGATCCGTTAGAAAGCTGAGTTTGTTGGGAGTCTGAATCAAGAAGAATCAGGTGATTCGGACACCGGAGTCAAAAGCTGTGCTTGAATTACTAAACTGTGTTCACCGAAACCGAATTTTACACTTTCTAGTGTTTAAGTTTGATTAGGTGATTGAGATGGCAAAAGGGAATTCGAGAGAAGAACAAAAGGAGGTGATCGCCTTAATGCAGAAACTCACCATGATGTGTGCTGAATCCTTGCAAAGACAGTAAGCCGTGAATGAGCACATTAGAAGTACTCGATAGGATTGATGGCGGTGCGCCACGGCTAGAGGATAAAAAGAAGTTCCTACATGGAAACCTAGCCGAGAGAGGGATAGGTACAGAGGTTGTAGCACCATGGCGTACAAGTAAGTTAGGGGTTACCGAAGAACATAAGAATCCTACAACACTTCCTACTGAGCGTGACTTGAATGTACAAGGGAAGGCAGATGATGCTGAGCAAGATTCGGGGACGAATCTTCTTGCAGAAGGGGAGAATGGTATGGATCCAAGAATGAAATTTTCTATAATCAAAGTTCAAGCATTCAACTTCTATAAAGACAAGTTCCCTATTCAAGAAGAGAAGTCCAATACATGTCTAGGTGCAGAAGTGAGTGAGCGAGAAAAACAAAAGGGCTTAAAAGAACCCAGAGTCTTAAAGAAGACTAATCAAAACAGCCCCCATGAACAGAGTGAGCATGGGTTAACTAATTCTTCTTCTTCTTCTTATGTATTCTCTTTAGGGCAGCAAAAGCAAGATATTTTGAAGGAGAAGGAGTTGCCTAAGTTGCAACCGTTGGAGTTGGATGCCTTAGGTAATCCCTTTCCTTCATGTGTTTCCTCTGTTGATTCTAATAGAATTGTTGTCTTAAAAGAATCACATTCGAGGGCGACTCTTTTCGAAGGGGAAGGGTATGATACGATCCTAGCCTCATGGATAACCCCAGTGAGGTTAATACAACCCCTAGACATGGAGACAAGGAAGAAGACACTGCTTGATCAAGCCTTCAAGCGAAGGATGATATGGAAGGTGGCTTGGAGACACCTAGCGCAAGGTTTGACATCCATCCGAGTCAACCCATGGAAGAACGACTTCAATAAAAGATCCAGTACATATACAAGACCGATTGTAGTCTTAGGAAGGTTGTGTCCAAGTTTCAGTCAGGTCGGACGAGTAAATCTCAAGGTGGCTCATGGTGACATTCTAGCTAACAAGGAGAAGACGCCCAGGCATGACCAGCGACTTCGATCAAACCTAGACGGTGCTTTACATGTCAGAATCGTTCGATCAACCACTCGTTGGAAACTTCGGGATGTTAGCTTTCGTTTTGGACAAGTTTCAGCCCATTTGGCCCAGTCGTTTAAAAGTTATCAAAGTCGACATTATGGTGCGCAGTCTCTGCGCGAGACAACATACAACTTGAAGTTTCTGCCCAAACCTTGGCCCGATGATGGAGAACTCGGCATTAGCTGCTGGAATGTATTTAATTATATTTATATTTACTTTAATTAGTTGATTAGTTAATTAGTTAATTGATTAATTAGTTAATTAAGTTATTTTCCTTAATTAGAACTCCTACTTCTATTCCTATTAGGGTTTGCTTGTAAACTCTTTATAAGGAGCCGTTTAGCTCCATTATTGAGTTGGCTGTTATTTTGATAAAATTGAGACTTCTCTCTTCAAATCTCTGCCCATTGTTCATGTGATTGAACCTTGTTCCTTCTCTAGTCCGCAATACTCGAGTCGTCAAACAAGTAAAACCTGAAATTGCATCCTATTTGTTGTTTGCCTAGGTTGATATCCACAAGGGATATAGGCTTAGTGATTCGACAAGGATCCTCCCTTGTTCGGACTTAGGTTGGCTGGTGCTTAGCGATCAGCAGGCTTACGTTGTCTAAGTGAGTTATCTTCTTCCGCATTGAAATCCATCTTGGAACAATGATCAGGTTGTCTGCTACGCATCCTAAGCAACTAGGATCGTATCAGTTGGTAGCAGAGCTTAAGGCGTTCAAAGATTGGTAACTATCCTATCTATCCTTACTGTTTTTATTTTATTTTATTTGAGTCATTGTAAAAATAATTCGCCAAAGTATAAGCGATTTGTATCAGTCAAAAAAAAAATCAGAAAATCAATAAGTGTCTTTAATTTTCTGTTTTGAGTCTTGGTCGATTTAGAAGTTCTAAATCAAAGTCGAGTCTTAAGTCCTACTTATAAACCGAGTTGGTTTATTAGTTTGAGTATGTTTTGTCTTTTGATTTATTTATTTAAGTCGAAAGAAAGTCATATAAGAGTCACAAAAACAGTCCACCAAAGTGTCAGTGTCGAAATTGTATTTCAATATATACCTATTGAAGTTCGATTTCAGTGAAAAAGGATCCGTTAGAAAGCTGAGTTTGTTGGGAGTCTGAATCAAGAAGAATCAGGTGATTCGGACACCGGAGTCAAAAGTTGTGCTTGAATTACTAAACTGTGTTCACCGAAACCGAATTTTACACTTTCTAGTGTTTAAGTTTGATTAGGTGATTGAGATGGCAAAAGGGAATTCGAGAGAAGAACAAAAGGAGGTGATCGCCTTAATGCAGAAACTCACCATGATGTGTGCTGAATCCTTGCAAAGACAGTAAGCCGTGAATGAGCACATTAGAAGTACTCGATAGGATTGATGGCGGTGCGCCACGGCTAGAGGATAAAAAGAAGTTCCTACATGGAAACCTAGCCGAGAGAGGGATAGGTACAGAGGTTGTAGCACCATGGCGTACAAGTAAGTTAGGGGTTACCGAAGAACATAAGAATCCTACAACACTTCCTACTGAGCGTGACTTGAATGTACAAGGGAAGGCAGATGATGCTGAGCAAGATTCGGGGACGAATCTTCTTGCAGAAGGGGAGAATGGTATGGATCCAAGAATGAAATTTTCTATAATCAAAGTTCAAGCATTCAACTTCTACAAAGACAAGTTCCCTATTCAAGAAGAGAAGTCCAATACATGTCTAGGTGCAGAAGTGAGTGAGCGAGAAAAACAAAAGGGCTTAAAAGAACCCAGAGTCTTAAAGAAGACTAATCAAAACAGCCCCCATGAACAGAGTGAGCATGGGTTAACTAATTCTTCTTCTTCTTCTTATGTATTCTCTTTAGGGCAGCAAAAGCAAGATATTTTGAAGGAGAAGGAGTTGCCTAAGTTGCAACCGTTGGAGTTGGATGCCTTAGGTAATCCCTTTCCTTCATGTGTTTCCTCTGTTGATTCTAATAGAATTGTTGTCTTAAAAGAATCACATTCGAGGGCGACTCTTTTCGAAGGGGAAGGGTATGATACGATCCTAGCCTCATGGATAACCCCAGTGAGGTTAATACAACCCCTAGACATGGAGACAAGGAAGAAGACACTGCTTGATCAAGCCTTCAAGCGAAGGATGATATGGAAGGTGGCTTGGAGACACCTAGCGCAAGGTTTGACATCCATCCGAGTCAACCCATGGAAGAACGACTTCAATAAAAGATCCAGTACATATACAAGACCGATTGTAGTCTTAGGAAGGTTGTGTCCAAGTTTCAGTCAGGTCGGACGAGTAAATCTCAAGGTGGCTCATGGTGACATTCTAGCTAACAAGGAGAAGACGCCCAGGCATGACCAGCGACTTCGATCAAACCTAGACGGTGCTTTACATGTCAGAATCGTTCGATCAACCACTCGTTGGAAACTTCGGGATGTTAGCTTTCGTTTTGGACAAGTTTCAGCCCATTTGGCCCAGTCGTTTAAAAGTTATCAAAGTCGACATTATGGTGCGCAGTCTCTGTGCGAGACAACATACAACTTGAAGTTTCTGCCCAAACCTTGGCCCGATGATGGAGAACTCGGCATTAGCTGCTGGAATGTATTTAATTATATTTATATTTACTTTAATTAGTTGATTAGTTAATTAGTTAATTGATTAATTAGTTAATTAAGTTATTTTCCTTAATTAGAACTCCTACTTCTATTCCTATTAGGGTTTGCTTGTAAACTCTTTATAAGGAGCCGTTTAGCTCCATTATTGAGTTGGCTGTTATTTTGATAAAATTGAGACTTCTCTCTTCAAATCTCTGCCCATTGTTCATGTGATTGAACCTTGTTCCTTCTCTAGTCCGCAATACTCGAGTCGTCAAACAAGTAAAACCTGAAATTGCATCCTATTTGTTGTTTGCCTAGGTTGATATCCACAAGGGATATAGGCTTAGTGATTCGACAAGGATCCTCCCTTGTTCGGACTTAGGTTGGCTGGTGCTTAGCGATCAGCAGGCTTACGTTGTCTAAGTGAGTTATCTTCTTCCGCATTGAAATCCATCTTGGAACAATGATCAGGTTGTCTGCTACGCATCCTAAGCAACTAGGATCGTATCAGTTGGTAGCAGAGCTTAAGGCGTTCAAAGATTGGTAACTATCCTATCTATCCTTACTGTTTTTATTTTATTTTATTTGAGTCATTGTAAAAATAATTCGCCAAAGTATAAGCGATTTGTATCAGTCAAAAAAAAAATCAAAAAATCAATAAGTGTCTTTAATTTTCTGTTTTGAGTCTTGGTCGATTTAGAAGTTCTAAATCAAAGTCGAGTCTTAAGTCCTACTTATAAACCGAGTTGGTTTATTAGTTTGAGTATGTTTTGTCTTTTGATTTATTTATTTAAGTCGAAAGAAAGTCATATAAGAGTCACAAAAACAGTCCACCAAAGTGTCAGTGTCGAAATTGTATTTCAATATATACCTATTGAAGTCCGATTTCAGTGAAAAAGGATCCGTTAGAAAGCTGAGTTTGTTGGGAGTCTGAATCAAGAAGAATCAGGTGATTCGGACACCGGAGTCAAAAGCTGTGCTTGAATTACTAAACTGTGTTCACCGAAACCGAATTTTACACTTTCTAGTGTTTAAGTTTGATTAGGTGATTGAGATGGCAAAAGGGAATTCGAGAGAAGAACAAAAGGAGGTGATCGCCTTAATGCAGAAACTCACCATGATGTGTGCTGAATCCTTGCAAAGACAGTAAGCCGTGAATGAGCACATTAGAAGTACTCGATAGGATTGATGGCGGTGCGCCACGGCTAGAGGATAAAAAGAAGTTCCTACATGGAAACCTAGCCGAGAGAGGGATAGGTACAGAGGTTGTAGCACCATGGCGTACAAGTAAGTTAGGGGTTACCGAAGAACATAAGAATCCTACAACACTTCCTACTGAGCGTGACTTGAATGTACAAGGGAAGGCAGATGATGCTGAGCAAGATTCGGGGACGAATCTTCTTGCAGAAGGGGAGAATGGTATGGATCCAAGAATGAAATTTTCTATAATCAAAGTTCAAGCATTCAACTTCTACAAAGACAAGTTCCCTATTCAAGAAGAGAAGTCCAATACATGTCTAGGTGCAGAAGTGAGTGAGCGAGAAAAACAAAAGGGCTTAAAAGAACCCAGAGTCTTAAAGAAGACTAATCAAAACAGCCCCCATGAACAGAGTGAGCATGGGTTAACTAATTCTTCTTCTTCTTCTTATGTATTCTCTTTAGGGCAGCAAAAGCAAGATATTTTGAAGGAGAAGGAGTTGCCTAAGTTGCAACCGTTGGAGTTGGATGCCTTAGGTAATCCCTTTCCTTCATGTGTTTCCTCTGTTGATTCTAATAGAATTGTTGTCTTAAAAGAATCACATTCGAGGGCGACTCTTTTCGAAGGGGAAGGGTATGATACGATCCTAGCCTCATGGATAACCCCAGTGAGGTTAATACAACCCCTAGACATGGAGACAAGGAAGAAGACACTGCTTGATCAAGCCTTCAAGCGAAGGATGATATGGAAGGTGGCTTGGAGACACCTAGCGCAAGGTTTGACATCCATCCGAGTCAACCCATGGAAGAACGACTTCAATAAAAGATCCAGTACATATACAAGACCGATTGTAGTCTTAGGAAGGTTGTGTCCAAGTTTCAGTCAGGTCGGACGAGTAAATCTCAAGGTGGCTCATGGTGACATTCTAGCTAACAAGGAGAAGACGCCCAGGCATGACCAGCGACTTCGATCAAACCTAGACGGTGCTTTACATGTCAGAATCGTTCGATCAACCACTCGTTGGAAACTTCGGGATGTTAGCTTTCGTTTTGGACAAGTTTCAGCCCATTTGGCCCAGTCGTTTAAAAGTTATCAAAGTCGACATTATGGTGCGCAGTCTCTGCGCGAGACAACATACAACTTGAAGTTTCTGCCCAAACCTTGGCCCGATGATGGAGAACTCGGCATTAGCTGCTGGAATGTATTTAATTATATTTATATTTACTTTAATTAGTTGATTAGTTAATTAGTTAATTGATTAATTAGTTAATTAAGTTATTTTCCTTAATTAGAACTCCTACTTCTATTCCTATTAGGGTTTGCTTGTAAACTCTTTATAAGGAGCCGTTTAGCTCCATTATTGAGTTGGCTGTTATTTTGATAAAATTGAGACTTCTCTCTTCAAATCTCTGCCCATTGTTCATGTGATTGAACCTTGTTCCTTCTCTAGTCCGCAATACTCGAGTCGTCAAACAAGTAAAACCTGAAATTGCATCCTATTTGTTGTTTGCCTAGGTTGATATCCACAAGGGATATAGGCTTAGTGATTCGACAAGGATCCTCCCTTGTTCGGACTTAGGTTGGCTGGTGCTTAGCGATCAGCAGGCTTACGTTGTCTAAGTGAGTTATCTTCTTCCGCATTGAAATCCATCTTGGAACAATGATCAGGTTGTCTGCTACGCATCCTAAGCAACTAGGATCGTATCAGTTGGTAGCAGAGCTTAAGGCGTTCAAAGATTGGTAACTATCCTATCTATCCTTACTGTTTTTATTTTATTTTATTTGAGTCATTGTAAAAATAATTCGCCAAAGTATAAGCGATTTGTATCAGTCAAAAAAAAAATCAAAAAATCAATAAGTGTCTTTAATTTTCTGTTTTGAGTCTTGGTCGATTTAGAAGTTCTAAATCAAAGTCGAGTCTTAAGTCCTACTTATAAACCGAGTTGGTTTATTAGTTTGAGTATGTTTTGTCTTTTGATTTATTTATTTAAGTCGAAAGAAAGTCATATAAGAGTCACAAAAACAGTCCACCAAAGTGTCAGTGTCGAAATTGTATTTCAATATATACCTATTGAAGTCCGATTTCAGTGAAAAAGGATCCGTTAGAAAGCTGAGTTTGTTGGGAGTCTGAATCAAGAAGAATCAGGTGATTCGGACACCGGAGTCAAAAGCTGTGCTTGAATTACTAAACTGTGTTCACCGAAACCGAATTTTACACTTTCTAGTGTTTAAGTTTGATTAGGTGATTGAGATGGCAAAAGGGAATTCGAGAGAAGAACAAAAGGAGGTGATCGCCTTAATGCAGAAACTCACCATGATGTGTGCTGAATCCTTGCAAAGACAGTAAGCCGTGAATGAGCACATTAGAAGTACTCGATAGGATTGATGGCGGTGCGCCACGGCTAGAGGATAAAAAGAAGTTCCTACATGGAAACCTAGCCGAGAGAGGGATAGGTACAGAGGTTGTAGCACCATGGCGTACAAGTAAGTTAGGGGTTACCGAAGAACATAAGAATCCTACAACACTTCCTACTGAGCGTGACTTGAATGTACAAGGGAAGGCAGATGATGCTGAGCAAGATTCGGGGACGAATCTTCTTGCAGAAGGGGAGAATGGTATGGATCCAAGAATGAAATTTTCTATAATCAAAGTTCAAGCATTCAACTTCTACAAAGACAAGTTCCCTATTCAAGAAGAGAAGTCCAATACATGTCTAGGTGCAGAAGTGAGTGAGCGAGAAAAACAAAAGGGCTTAAAAGAACCCAGAGTCTTAAAGAAGACTAATCAAAACAGCCCCCATGAACAGAGTGAGCATGGGTTAACTAATTCTTCTTCTTCTTCTTATGTATTCTCTTTAGGGCAGCAAAAGCAAGATATTTTGAAGGAGAAGGAGTTGCCTAAGTTGCAACCGTTGGAGTTGGATGCCTTAGGTAATCCCTTTCCTTCATGTGTTTCCTCTGTTGATTCTAATAGAATTGTTGTCTTAAAAGAATCACATTCGAGGGCGACTCTTTTCGAAGGGGAAGGGTATGATACGATCCTAGCCTCATGGATAACCCCAGTGAGGTTAATACAACCCCTAGACATGGAGACAAGGAAGAAGACACTGCTTGATCAAGCCTTCAAGCGAAGGATGATATGGAAGGTGGCTTGGAGACACCTAGCGCAAGGTTTGACATCCATCCGAGTCAACCCATGGAAGAACGACTTCAATAAAAGATCCAGTACATATACAAGACCGATTGTAGTCTTAGGAAGGTTGTGTCCAAGTTTCAGTCAGGTCGGACGAGTAAATCTCAAGGTGGCTCATGGTGACATTCTAGCTAACAAGGAGAAGACGCCCAGGCATGACCAGCGACTTCGATCAAACCTAGACGGTGCTTTACATGTCAGAATCGTTCGATCAACCACTCGTTGGAAACTTCGGGATGTTAGCTTTCGTTTTGGACAAGTTTCAGCCCATTTGGCCCAGTCGTTTAAAAGTTATCAAAGTCGACATTATGGTGCGCAGTCTCTGCGCGAGACAACATACAACTTGAAGTTTCTGCCCAAACCTTGGCCCGATGATGGAGAACTCGGCATTAGCTGCTGGAATGTATTTAATTATATTTATATTTACTTTAATTAGTTGATTAGTTAATTAGTTAATTGATTAATTAGTTAATTAAGTTATTTTCCTTAATTAGAACTCCTACTTCTATTCCTATTAGGGTTTGCTTGTAAACTCTTTATAAGGAGCCGTTTAGCTCCATTATTGAGTTGGCTGTTATTTTGATAAAATTGAGACTTCTCTCTTCAAATCTCTGCCCATTGTTCATGTGATTGAACCTTGTTCCTTCTCTAGTCCGCAATACTCGAGTCGTCAAACAAGTAAAACCTGAAATTGCATCCTATTTGTTGTTTGCCTAGGTTGATATCCACAAGGGATATAGGCTTAGTGATTCGACAAGGATCCTCCCTTGTTCGGACTTAGGTTGGCTGGTGCTTAGCGATCAACAGGCTTACGTTGTCTAAGTGAGTTATCTTCTTCCGCATTGAAATCCATCTTGGAACAATGATCAGGTTGTCTGCTACGCATCCTAAGCAACTAGGATCGTATCAGTTGGTAGCAGAGCTTAAGGCGTTCAAAGATTGGTAACTATCCTATCTATCCTTACTGTTTTTATTTATTTTATTTGAGTCATTGTAAAAATAATTCGCCAAAGTATAAGCGATTTGTATCAGTCAAAAAAAAAATCAGAAAATCAATAAGTGTCTTTAATTTTCTGTTTTGAGTCTTGGTCGATTTAGAAGTTCTAAATCAAAGTCGAGTCTTAAGTCCTACTTATAAACCGAGTTGGTTTATTAGTTTGTGTATGTTTTGTCTTTTGATTTATTTATTTAAGTCGAAAGAAAGTCATATAAGAGTCACAAAAACAGTCCACCAAAGTGTCAGTGTCGAAATTGTATTTCAATATATACCTATTGAAGTCCGATTTCAGTGAAAAAGGATCCGTTAGAAAGCTGAGTTTGTTGGGAGTCTGAATCAAGAAGAATCAGGTGATTCGGACACCGGAGTCAAAAGCTGTGCTTGAATTACTAAACTGTGTTCACCGAAACCGAATTTTACACTTTCTAGTGTTTAAGTTTGATTAGGTGATTGAGATGGCAAAAGGGAATTCGAGAGAAGAACAAAAGGAGGTGATCGCCTTAATGCAGAAACTCACCATGATGTGTGCTGAATCCTTGCAAAGACAGTAAGCCGTGAATGAGCACATTAGAAGTACTCGATAGGATTGATGGCGGTGCGCCACGGCTAGAGGATAAAAAGAAGTTCCTACATGGAAACCTAGCCGAGAGAGGGATAGGTACAGAGGTTGTAG
Source organism: Viola odorata (assembly GCA_963691705.1). Classification (NCBI taxonomy): domain Eukaryota; kingdom Viridiplantae; phylum Streptophyta; class Magnoliopsida; order Malpighiales; family Violaceae; genus Viola; species Viola odorata. The sequence continues at coordinate 37,875,834 of OY829541.1, forward strand.
CACCATGGCGTACAAGTAAGTTAGGGGTTACCGAAGAACATAAGAATCCTACAACACTTCCTACTGAGCGTGACTTGAATGTACAAGGGAAGGCAGATGATGCTGAGCAAGATTCGGGGACGAATCTTCTTGCAGAAGGGGAGAATGGTATGGATCCAAGAATGAAATTTTCTATAATCAAAGTTCAAGCATTCAACTTCTACAAAGACAAGTTCCCTATTCAAGAAGAGAAGTCCAATACATGTCTAGGTGCAGAAGTGAGTGAGCGAGAAAAACAAAAGGGCTTAAAAGAACCCAGAGTCTTAAAGAAGACTAATCAAAACAGCCCCCATGAACAGAGTGAGCATGGGTTAACTAATTCTTCTTCTTCTTCTTATGTATTCTCTTTAGGGCAGCAAAAGCAAGATATTTTGAAGGAGAAGGAGTTGCCTAAGTTGCAACCGTTGGAGTTGGATGCCTTAGGTAATCCCTTTCCTTCATGTGTTTCCTTTGTTGATTCTAATAGAATTGTTGTCTTAAAAGAATCACATTCGAGGGCGACTCTTTTCGAAGGGGAAGGGTATGATACGATCCTAGCCTCATGGATAACCCCAGTGAGGTTAATACAACCCCTAGACATGGAGACAAGGAAGAAGACACTGCTTGATCAAGCCTTCAAGCGAAGGATGATATGGAAGGTGGCTTGGAGACACCTAGCGCAAGGTTTGACATCCATCCGAGTCAACCCATGGAAGAACGACTTCAATAAAAGATCCAGTACATATACAAGACCGATTGTAGTCTTAGGAAGGTTGTGTCCAAGTTTCAGTCAGGTCGGACGAGTAAATCTCAAGGTGGCTCATGGTGACATTCTAGCTAACAAGGAGAAGACGCCCAGGCATGACCAGCGACTTCGATCAAACCTAGACGGTGCTTTACATGTCAGAATCGTTCGATCAACCACTCGTTGGAAACTTCGGGATGTTAGCTTTCGTTTTGGACAAGTTTCAGCCCATTTGGCCCAGTCGTTTAAAAGTTATCAAAGTCGACATTATGGTGCGCAGTCTCTGCGCGAGACAACATACAACTTGAAGTTTCTGCCCAAACCTTGGCCCGATGATGGAGAACTCGGCATTAGCTGCTGGAATGTATTTAATTATATTTATATTTACTTTAATTAGTTGATTAGTTAATTAGTTAATTGATTAATTAGTTAATTAAGTTATTTTCCTTAATTAGAACTCCTACTTCTATTCCTATTAGGGTTTGCTTGTAAACTCTTTATAAGGAGCCGTTTAGCTCCATTATTGAGTTGGCTGTTATTTTGATAAAATTGAGACTTCTCTCTTCAAATCTCTGCCCATTGTTCATGTGATTGAACCTTGTTCCTTCTCTAGTCCGCAATACTCGAGTCGTCAAACAAGTAAAACCTGAAATTGCATCCTATTTGTTGTTTGCCTAGGTTGATATCCACAAGGGATATAGGCTTAGTGATTCGACAAGGATCCTCCCTTGTTCGGACTTAGGTTGGCTGGTGCTTAGCGATCAGCAGGCTTACGTTGTCTAAGTGAGTTATCTTCTTCCGCATTGAAATCCATCTTGGAACAATGATCAGGTTGTCTGCTACGCATCCTAAGCAACTAGGATCGTATCAGTTGGTAGCAGAGCTTAAGGCGTTCAAAGATTGGTAACTATCCTATCTATCCTTACTGTTTTTATTTTATTTTATTTGAGTCATTGTAAAAATAATTCGCCAAAGTATAAGCGATTTGTATCAGTCAAAAAAAAAATCAGAAAATCAATAAGTGTCTTTAATTTTCTGTTTTGAGTCTTGGTCGATTTAGAAGTTCTAAATCAAAGTCGAGTCTTAAGTCCTACTTATAAACCGAGTTGGTTTATTAGTTTGAGTATGTTTTGTCTTTTGATTTATTTATTTAAGTCGAAAGAAAGTCATATAAGAGTCACAAAAACAGTCCACCAAAGTGTCAGTGTCGAAATTGTATTTCAATATATACCTATTGAAGTCCGATTTCAGTGAAAAAGGATCCGTTAGAAAGCTAAGTTTGTTGGGAGTCTGAATCAAGAAGAATCAGGTGATTCGGACACCGGAGTCAAAAGCTGTGCTTGAATTACTAAACTGTGTTCACCGAAACCGAATTTTACACTTTCTAGTGTTTAAGTTTGATTAGGTGATTGAGATGGCAAAAGGGAATTCGAGAGAAGAACAAAAGGAGGTGATCGCCTTAATGCAGAAACTCACCATGATGTGTGCTGAATCCTTGCAAAGACAGTAAGCCGTGAATGAGCACATTAGAAGTACTCGATAGGATTGATGGCGGTGCGCCACGGCTAGAGGATAAAAAGAAGTTCCTACATGGAAACCTAGCCGAGAGAGGGATAGGTACAGAGGTTGTAGCACCATGGCGTACAAGTAAGTTAGGGGTTACCGAAGAACATAAGAATCCTACAACACTTCCTACTGAGCGTGACTTGAATGTACAAGGGAAGGCAGATGATGCTGAGCAAGATTCGGGGACGAATCTTCTTGCAGAAGGGGAGAATGGTATGGATCCAAGAATGAAATTTTCTATAATCAAAGTTCAAGCATTCAACTTCTACAAAGACAAGTTCCCTATTCAAGAAGAGAAGTCCAATACATGTCTAGGTGCAGAAGTGAGTGAGCGAGAAAAACAAAAGGGCTTAAAAGAACCCAGAGTCTTAAAGAAGACTAATCAAAACAGCCCCCATGAACAGAGTGAGCATGGGTTAACTAATTCTTCTTCTTCTTCTTATGTATTCTCTTTAGGGCAGCAAAAGCAAGATATTTTGAAGGAGAAGGAGTTGCCTAAGTTGCAACCGTTGGAGTTGGATGCCTTAGGTAATCCCTTTCCTTCATGTGTTTCCTCTGTTGATTCTAATAGAATTGTTGTCTTAAAAGAATCACATTCGAGGGCGACTATTTTCGAAGGGGAAGGGTATGATACGATCCTAGCCTCATGGATAACCCCAGTGAGGTTAATACAACCCCTAGACATGGAGACAAGGAAGAAGACACTGCTTGATCAAGCCTTCAAGCGAAGGATGATATGGAAGGTGGCTTGGAGACACCTAGCGCAAGGTTTGACATCCATCCGAGTCAACCCATGGAAGAACGACTTCAATAAAAGATCCAGTACATATACAAGACCGATTGTAGTCTTAGGAAGGTTGTGTCCAAGTTTCAGTCAGGTCGGACGAGTAAATCTCAAGGTGGCTCATGGTGACATTCTAGCTAACAAGGAGAAGACGCCCAGGCATGACCAGCGACTTCGATCAAACCTAGACGGTGCTTTACATGTCAGAATCGTTCGATCAACCACTCGTTGGAAACTTCGGGATGTTAGCTTTCGTTTTGGACAAGTTTCAGCCCATTTGGCCCAGTCGTTTAAAAGTTATCAAAGTCGACATTATGGTGCGCAGTCTCTGCGCGAGACAACATACAACTTGAAGTTTCTGCCCAAACCTTGGCCCGATGATGGAGAACTCGGCATTAGCTGCTGGAATGTATTTAATTATATTTATATTTACTTTAATTAGTTGATTAGTTAATTAGTTAATTGATTAATTAGTTAATTAAGTTATTTTCCTTAATTAGAACTCCTACTTCTATTCCTATTAGGGTTTGCTTGTAAACTCTTTATAAGGAGCCGTTTAGCTCCATTATTGAGTTGGCTGTTATTTTGATAAAATTGAGACTTCTCTCTTCAAATCTCTGCCCATTGTTCATGTGATTGAACCTTGTTCCTTCTCTAGTCCGCAATACTCGAGTCGTCAAACAAGTAAAACCTGAAATTGCATCCTATTTGTTGTTTGCCTAGGTTGATATCCACAAGGGATATAGGCTTAGTGATTCGACAAGGATCCTCCCTTGTTCGGACTTAGGTTGGCTGGTGCTTAGCGATCAGCAGGCTTACGTTGTCTAAGTGAGTTATCTTCTTCCGCATTGAAATCCATCTTGGAACAATGATCAGGTTGTCTGCTACGCATCCTAAGCAACTAGGATCGTATCAGTTGGTAGCAGAGCTTAAGGCGTTCAAAGATTGGTAACTATCCTATCTATCCTTACTGTTTTTATTTTATTTTATTTGAGTCATTGTAAAAATAATTCGCCAAAGTATAAGCGATTTGTATCAGTCAAAAAAAAAATCAAAAAATCAATAAGTGTCTTTAATTTTCTGTTTTGAGTCTTGGTCGATTTAGAAGTTCTAAATCAAAGTCGAGTCTTAAGTCCTACTTATAAACCGAGTTGGTTTATTAGTTTGAGTATGTTTTGTCTTTTGATTTATTTATTTAAGTCGAAAGAAAGTCATATAAGAGTCACAAAAACAGTCCACCAAAGTGTCAGTGTCGAAATTGTATTTCAATATATACCTATTGAAGTCCGATTTCAGTGAAAAAGGATCCGTTAGAAAGCTGAGTTTGTTGGGAGTCTGAATCAAGAAGAATCAGGTGATTCGGACACCGGAGTCAAAAGCTGTGCTTGAATTACTAAACTGTGTTCACCGAAACCGAATTTTACACTTTCTAGTGTTTAAGTTTGATTAGGTGATTGAGATGGCAAAAGGGAATTCGAGAGAAGAACAAAAGGAGGTGATCGCCTTAATGCAGAAACTCACCATGATGTGTGCTGAATCCTTGCAAAGACAGTAAGCCGTGAATGAGCACATTAGAAGTACTCGATAGGATTGATGGCGGTGCGCCACGGCTAGAGGATAAAAAGAAGTTCCTACATGGAAACCTAGCCGAGAGAGGGATAGGTACAGAGGTTGTAGCACCATGGCGTACAAGTAAGTTAGGGGTTACCGAAGAACATAAGAATCCTACAACACTTCCTACTGAGCGTGACTTGAATGTACAAGGGAAGGCAGATGATGCTGAGCAAGATTCGGGGACGAATCTTCTTGCAGAAGGGGAGAATGGTATGGATCCAAGAATGAAATTTTCTATAATCAAAGTTCAAGCATTCAACTTCTACAAAGACAAGTTCCCTATTCAAGAAGAGAAGTCCAATACATGTCTAGGTGCAGAAGTGAGTGAGCGAGAAAAACAAAAGGGCTTAAAAGAACCCAGAGTCTTAAAGAAGACTAATCAAAACAGCCCCCATGAACAGAGTGAGCATGGGTTAACTAATTCTTCTTCTTCTTCTTATGTATTCTCTTTAGGGCAGCAAAAGCAAGATATTTTGAAGGAGAAGGAGTTGCCTAAGTTGCAACCGTTGGAGTTGGATGCCTTAGGTAATCCCTTTCCTTCATGTGTTTCCTCTGTTGATTCTAATAGAATTGTTGTCTTAAAAGAATCACATTCGAGGGCGACTCTTTTCGAAGGGGAAGGGTATGATACGATCCTAGCCTCATGGATAACCCCAGTGAGGTTAATACAACCCCTAGACATGGAGACAAGGAAGAAGACACTGCTTGATCAAGCCTTCAAGCGAAGGATGATATGGAAGGTGGCTTGGAGACACCTAGCGCAAGGTTTGACATCCATCCGAGTCAACCCATGGAAGAACGACTTCAATAAAAGATCCAGTACATATACAAGACCGATTGTAGTCTTAGGAAGGTTGTGTCCAAGTTTCAGTCAGGTCGGACGAGTAAATCTCAAGGTGGCTCATGGTGACATTCTAGCTAACAAGGAGAAGACGCCCAGGCATGACCAGCGACTTCGATCAAACCTAGACGGTGCTTTACATGTCAGAATCGTTCGATCAACCACTCGTTGGAAACTTCGGGATGTTAGCTTTCGTTTTGGACAAGTTTCAGCCCATTTGGCCCAGTCGTTTAAAAGTTATCAAAGTCGACATTATGGTGCGCAGTCTCTGCGCGAGACAACATACAACTTGAAGTTTCTGCCCAAACCTTGGCCCGATGATGGAGAACTCGGCATTAGCTGCTGGAATGTATTTAATTATATTTATATTTACTTTAATTAGTTGATTAGTTAATTAGTTAATTGATTAATTAGTTAATTAAGTTATTTTCCTTAATTAGAACTCCTACTTCTATTCCTATTAGGGTTTGCTTGTAAACTCTTTATAAGGAGCCGTTTAGCTCCATTATTGAGTTGGCTGTTATTTTGATAAAATTGAGACTTCTCTCTTCAAATCTCTGCCCATTGTTCATGTGATTGAACCTTGTTCCTTCTCTAGTCCGCAATACTCGAGTCGTCAAACAAGTAAAACCTGAAATTGCATCCTATTTGTTGTTTGCCTAGGTTGATATCCACAAGGGATATAGGCTTAGTGATTCGACAAGGATCCTCCCTTGTTCGGACTTAGGTTGGCTGGTGCTTAGCGATCAGCAGGCTTACGTTGTCTAAGTGAGTTATCTTCTTCCGCATTGAAATCCATCTTGGAACAATGATCAGGTTGTCTGCTACGCATCCTAAGCAACTAGGATCGTATCAGTTGGTAGCAGAGCTTAAGGCGTTCAAAGATTGGTAACTATCCTATCTATCCTTACTGTTTTTATTTTATTTTATTTGAGTCATTGTAAAAATAATTCGCCAAAGTATAAGCGATTTGTATCAGTCAAAAAAAAAATCAGAAAATCAATAAGTGTCTTTAATTTTCTGTTTTGAGTCTTGGTCGATTTAGAAGTTCTAAATCAAAGTCGAGTCTTAAGTCCTACTTATAAACCGAGTTGGTTTATTAGTTTGAGTATGTTTTGTCTTTTGATTTATTTATTTAAGTCGAAAGAAAGTCATATAAGAGTCACAAAAACAGTCCACCAAAGTGTCAGTGTCGAAATTGTATTTCAATATATACCTATTGAAGTCCGATTTCAGTGAAAAAGGATCCGTTAGAAAGCTGAGTTTGTTGGGAGTCTGAATCAAGAAGAATCAGGTGATTCGGACACCGGAGTCAAAAGCTGTGCTTGAATTACTAAACTGTGTTCACCGAAACCGAATTTTACACTTTCTAGTGTTTAAGTTTGATTAGGTGATTGAGATGGCAAAAGGGAATTCGAGAGAAGAACAAAAGGAGGTGATCGCCTTAATGCAGAAACTCACCATGATGTGTGCTGAATCCTTGCAAAGACAGTAAGCCGTGAATGAGCACATTAGAAGTACTCGATAGGATTGATGGCGGTGCGCCACGGCTAGAGGATAAAAAGAAGTTCCTACATGGAAACCTAGCCGAGAGAGGGATAGGTACAGAGGTTGTAGCACCATGGCGTACAAGTAAGTTAGGGGTTACCGAAGAACATAAGAATCCTACAACACTTCCTACTGAGCGTGACTTGAATGTACAAGGGAAGGCAGATGATGCTGAGCAAGATTCGGGGACGAATCTTCTTGCAGAAGGGGAGAATGGTATGGATCCAAGAATGAAATTTTCTATAATCAAAGTTCAAGCATTCAACTTCTACAAAGACAAGTTCCCTATTCAAGAAGAGAAGTCCAATACATGTCTAGGTGCAGAAGTGAGTGAGCGAGAAAAACAAAAGGGCTTAAAAGAACCCAGAGTCTTAAAGAAGACTAATCAAAACAGCCCCCATGAACAGAGTGAGCATGGGTTAACTAATTCTTCTTCTTCTTCTTATGTATTCTCTTTAGGGCAGCAAAAGCAAGATATTTTGAAGGAGAAGGAGTTGCCTAAGTTGCAACCGTTGGAGTTGGATGCCTTAGGTAATCCCTTTCCTTCATGTGTTTCCTCTGTTGATTCTAATAGAATTGTTGTCTTAAAAGAATCACATTCGAGGGCGACTCTTTTCGAAGGGGAAGGGTATGATACGATCCTAGCCTCATGGATAACCCCAGTGAGGTTAATACAACCCCTAGACATGGAGACAAGGAAGGAGACACTGCTTGATCAAGCCTTCAAGCGAAGGATGATATGGAAGGTGGCTTGGAGGCACCTAGCGCAAAGTTTGACATCCATCCGAGTCAAACCATGGAAGAACGGCTTCAATAAAAGATCCAGTACATATACAAGACCGATTGGAGTCTTAGGAAGGTTCTGTCCAAGTTTCAGTCAGTTCGGAAGAGTAAATCTCAAGGTGGCTCATGGTGACATTCTAGCTATCGAGGAGAAGACGCCCAGGCACGATCAGCGACTTCGATCGAACCTAGACGGCATTTTACATGTTATAATCATGCGTGATGATAGCTTTCGTTTTGGACAAGTGTCAACCCATTTGGCCCAGTCGTTTAAAAGTTATCAAAGTCGACATTATAGTGCGCAGTCTCTGCGCGAGACAACATACAACTTGAAGTTTCGGCCCAAACCTTGGCCCGATGATGGAGAACTCGACATTAGCTGCTGGAATGTATTTAATTATATTTATATTTACTTTAATTAGTTGATTAGTTAATTAGTTAATTGATTAATTAGTTAATTAAGTTATTTTCCTTAATTAGAACTCCTACTTCTATTCCTATTAGGGTTTGCTTGTAAACTCTTTTTAATGCACTTTCTGTTCATCTCATTATTACCCCATTTAAATTGAAATTCTATCGATTTTCGATCTTAGGCTATTTATTTTAATATTTCGTACCATTTCGTGTCATCATCATACTTGTATTGTTTATTTATTTTGCGCACTTGTATTGTTTATTTATTCGTCGCACTTCTACTGTTTATTTATTTTTCGCATCTGTGTTGTTTATTTATTTTCGCGCTTGTACTGTTTATTTATTTCCGCACTAGTACTGTTTATTTATTTCTGCACTTGCACTATTTATTTTTCGTATGCTTGTATGCTTGTTTATTTTCGCCCGCTATGCATGCTTAGATAATTATTTTGTTTGTCCGAATTAATCATTTTTACACGCATACATGAATCATCAAGTATTTCAAATGTCTATCCTCACCTCGTGCCAATAAAATCGATCAAAAAGGGTAAATCAACCCATATCCTTCACAAGTAAATATTTCTCACCCTTTTATTTATTTCACGCTTTTTTCCGCACATATACATGAATATTTAGAATTGTTAATTCATCTGTTGGGCATGATCACATAAATTAGGATTTATATTTGTTCAAACATGATTTAACACCTCTTTTATCCGGTAACCTTTTCGATGTTACTCGGGTGCCTAACACCTTCCCGAGTCCATAAATCGACCCCGAACCGTTGTTCTCGGGTTCAGACCCATTTTGCCTTAACTTTTATTTTTTTATGCCATGACTTTAGGTTCCCTAAACCTAGAAACAAAAATAGGGTGGCGACTTCATTTGCATTATGTGAGATGAGCCCAGATTTCGTCTCACATCTCCTCCCAAACCCGCTTCGCGCAATAAAAGCCAAAAAGGGTGTGCGACAAGCACCTTGCTGGCTAAAGAATTTACTAATTTGGTTGATGGTTTGATTTGATCCGACACAGTGCAATTGTCATCAATGGCCAGGGGAAGACAACACCTAACTTAAGTTTACCTCCCAATCGAGGCCCTCAGTTGTCAGTCGGGTCTGAGTTATATTATCTATTTTCTCTAGCCTATCTGTACTAGTTGTCTACTTAGCCTATCCAGTTTCTCCCGTACCATTCTAGGTTGACTACAACTATTCAAGTTAGAGTTCAAGAGTGATCAATTCTAAACCTAACATGAAAGCGTTTGATTAAAGCAGAAAATAAATAATTATGAAGATAAAGATTATTAAGAACAATTAGATCTCACGAATCATAAAAAACATAGCTCGATAGCCCTTACTAAGAATGAATGTTTAGCCAGACTTAGACATGGATGAAAGTGAATTTATTAATTGCATAAAGAAATCAAATATGTAAATTCTAGAACTGGAAAATTACAGAGTAGAGAAAATGGTGTTCGGTTTCGAAGAGAGAGAAAAGAGAAGTCCCCTTCTTAAAGGGTTTCTAGCAGTTTTAATACAAAATACTTTCCTAGTCCTACTCTATCTCAATCTTTAAAAATAGAAAGATAACGATAAGTACAAAGAGATATTGTTTGTTGGAAAAATCAAATATTGTTTTAAGAGGGAGATCTAAAGGATTCTTGCTGTAAGTCTTCAAATCTTGCTGCCTCTGCAACTGCTGATTTGCATCCTCACACTTGCTCTAAGTCCCTTACTGAAGTCCATCTCTCTTTCGCGACTATCTTGGCCAAGCCCGCGGCCAAGACTGATTCGAATGTGAAATTTTTGCTTCTATTGATGCTATCCTCTTTTAATTTGCCTCCAAGGAATTCTGCACAAGTGAGGAAAATTCATGGATATTAATAGTTTTACTGCTTAATTTGTAAGTAATTAGGTAGTAAAAACGTGAGAATAAAATACTCAATCAAATTCTCCCACACTTAAACTATGCTTGCCCTCAAGCATACTGACTCAATAACAAAACAAAACACACAAAAATTAAAAATCAGAAAGCACTCATTCTTTTAAACATTAAGCTCATCACATAAAATGCTCGGATGCTTTAGTCCATAACTCTATCTCGTATTACCATGGCCTAACCAATACCCCAAATATCCTACATCTGCATAGCACCATAATCAGGTGCTTAAAGGTAGAATCATACAATTGGAACAAAATATTTGATTACATTTTTGGTTGTCCTCCTATTATTTCCTAGATACACAGACTGCTAACTTCAAGCACAAACTCATACAAGCAGGCATCAACAAAATCTTAAAGCACATAATTCATATTTTTCTTATCAGTCTTTGCCGTTGTTTTTCAGCTTGAGCTTTATTTTGCTCTTTTTACTAGCACTTATTGTTTTTGAATCTTTGATTCAATGCATAGTTTCCTGGATGCTCTCACTTACCAAGGCAAGAACACCCGGACATATTGTTTTCTTTTCTTTATTGCTCTTTGCTCATTTACTTTTCTTTCTTTGTTTTCTTCTTTAGGAGTTCTTTGGATACTCCCGCTTGCCAAGCAAGTGTACCAGAGAAATTTGTATTTTCACATCACAAACAATCACGCAAAGAATTGTAAGACTCAATCATGCGGTGCATAAATGTAAAATTGGTAGTCTATGAATCTAAGGACGTTGATTGATTATTGGCATGTCAAAACAGTTTTGGGCATTCCTCTCGCATAACTCTGGTGTTAAGCACCAATATCATGAATCTATATAAATGAGAGATGTTTAAAAAGTACTAGGTAACGTACTCTTATAGGCATTGGAGATGTTAAACCCATTAGAATGCCTTGGTAGCAAAACATGGAGTTATGTAATCAAGAATCCTCACTTTCTATGTGATGAGGTCAATGTTTAAAAGACAAGATGGTTTCTGTTTTTTGGAAGACAACACAAAGCATGCAGTCTATCTAAAAACACATAAAAAATCAAACCGAAAATCATGCATAAGACTCTCTAATCCTAGAAAAAAGAAAAAGACCCTAGGGTGTCTTGGCTTGTGGCTTGGCCAAGACAAACTACAAAAAATTTCATGCAGGGTTATTGTGGAAAAACACAAAAAAAAACATCACATAAACACAAAGGCATATATACAAATATACATAAAACTCCCCCCCACACTTAGAAGACACATTGTCCTCAATGTGTGTTGGAGGAAGAAAAGAAGAAAAATAAAAGAAACTGTAGTGAAAAATAAAAAAGTCATGAAAAGAAACAATCTGAGGGTAATTAATTTAGAGGAGGGGACTTTGGAGGTATAACTGCATCAATCTTATGGTGGAGACTTGTCATGGACTAGAGAAGGGCGCTGAGACAACCCATAAACTGCCTTAGGAGGGAGCTAGTCTCTTGGTGCTGAGCTTGTTGCTGGGCAATGAGGGCAGTGGCCCATGCTAGTGTAGTGCTGGATGCAGAGGCTGCTACTGGGTCTGGTTCAGGAAAAGTGTCTTGGCCAAGATACTGACCAAGACAAATGTTGAAGCTGAATTTTTCCTCTGATTTTGTATGCTCTCCTCATGCAGCAGGGCATGATAAATGCTGAAGCTGAATTTTTCCTCTGATTTTGTATGCTCTCCTCATGCAGCAACAACCCTGGAAACAAGTGTAAAGGATGTTATATGGACCAACAAAATACCTCTAAACTTATTTACGAAAATCAAAAAAAGAAAAATGGAAGTAAATGAAATAAAAACTTACTCACCAACTGCCAATCCAGGTGCCACAGATTCTTCATTCATTTCTGCCAACTTCCCTTCTTTCTCTGCTGTTAACTTGTTAGATATGATTACTCGCAGAGTTGATTCTTGGCTAGGAAGGTGGTCCGGAAGGATTTTAAGCTCAATTTCTGGTGCCTGCACACTTGAAGGTATAAGATTAGGATAAGCTTTTAGTAATTCATGGTTGTTAGAAATATCAGTATATGGCTAAAAAAACTTAAGATCAGAAATAGTGTCGTGCGATTCTTTATTAACCACAAATTCTTCTACCCTCAACTTTTCACCTAAGATTCCCCTATTAAGAGCGTAATCAAGAGAGTTAGTTGAATTTAATTTATAACCCTTAGCAGCAGCATGTTCTAGGATGTCCATAAAGTTAACACTATGCATTTTATTAGAATTTTCAATGACATCATACATGTTAAACTTTATAGTTGAACCACCAAATTCTAAGGTAAAACTCCTATGATACACATCAATTTTGGCCCTTGCTGTTCTTAGGAAAGGTCTTCCTAATTGATAACTATGGATACCACAGAAGCGGCATCTCCACTACCCCGCCGGGTGACCCGGCCAGCATATTGTACCCGCCTCGGGAGACGAGGCCCTTTTCTTACCGCCCTTAGCCTGGCGACTGACCCTGGGATGGTCGACATCAGCGGGGGGCTCTCATGCGGCATCCGCACGGCGGCATCCCATCCCAGGTCATCTGTGACGTCACTCCGCATGACGTCATCCCGCATGACGTCACTCAAGGCCACCCCAGCGGCATATATCACCCCAGCGACACCTGCCAGGGATTATTCCCACCCCTTGTTGGTACACTCCTTCCTTTCCTTATAAATACCCCCACCTTTTCAGATAAGAGGGCAAGCCTAAGATAGCGTACTGAACCCCTGTCATTTTGATTACCTGCACTGACTTTGCCATCGGAGTGTTTATGCCGGAGACCCCCTTCGGCGCTTTGCAGGTGACGAAGACCCCCGTACAGTGTTCCCGACCAGCCCAGATCAGGCCGATCCTGCTCAGTATCCCCCGGACTCTTATCAAGTGGTGCTTTCATTGAGAGCTTTGGTTAATTAAGTGAGTTTTCCTTAGTGACCAAGCTCTGTTCTTTCTGAGAGTCGAAGGATCATAGCTTCAGATCCAGAATCCACACCCCCTCATACTCGTGGGGTTCACGCGCGTAGGGAACTTTTTTCCACGTCTTCGTCAATTACATATGTCACATCACGTGAAACTTCCTCTGTGCAGTCAGACTTTCTTTTTGGGCTGACAGCTGGCACTCCGTTTTCTCAAATGGGCACCCCGTTTTCGCAAACGGTTACCCCGTTTCCACAAATGGGTTCCCTTATTTGCTCAATGGATGCCCCGTTTACTCACATGGGCGGATCCAGTCATTTCGTCCCTCCGCTTGTAAGCTCTAGGATGGATGGCCCTACTACTCCGTCGGTAAGCTCGATGTTAGCTCTTCGTGCCCACTTGGACTATTTAATTGGGATGGCCGCAGGCTCCACTTCTAGTGCAGCGACATCAGGTGTGTCTCCTCGAGTTATTTTCACTCCGTCTATTGTCGCTGATCGACCAGTATCGCCTCGTCGCTAGGAGAGCGTCCCTCTGACCTCACTTGCGATAAGTATGCCATTCAACTTTGCACAATTGGCAGACGGACTGGAGGAGCACTACATACCACGGATACCGCGGATTCCTGTCTCCCAAGTGGAGCGACCGGTAGATGAATACAGAGAGCGTTGGGACGGAAGGAGAGAGGGAGCCGGTAGGGAGGTATCTATGGAGCGGAGTGAGAGATCAGGTAGTAGGAGGTGACGATCCCGTTCGCCTAGGAGTCGTAGCCGGTCTCCCAGGTAGCATCGTACCCCGGAGCCTCGAGGGCACAGGCGACACTTAGACATGTCTCCTCCTCGTCATGATCGTGAGATCTTGGACGACACCCCTGGTCATCCTTTCACCCACCGTGTAAGGCACCACAGGGTCAGCCGACATGTTAAGCTCCCCACAGAATCATACGATGACACCAAAGACCCCATCTCGCATCTTAATAAGGTGAAGGATTTCGTCCAGTTTCAAACGCACAATGACGCGGCGTTGTGTCAAATATTCGTTATGACGTTGTCAGGAGTAGCTCACCTCTAGTTTGAAGGACTTCCTGCTCGGTCAATTGATAATTTCCTGCAATTGGAGGCCAAGTTTAAGAGTCGCTTTAGCACAGTTATCCCCATTCGAAAGTCCGCAGCAGCCTTGTTTGATATATGTAGAAAACCAGAGGAGTCTTTGAATAGTTATCTTAGTCATTTTGATATGGAAATGTCGTTAACTCCTGGTATTACTATTGATTTCACCATAGAAGCTTTGAAGCAGAATTGTGGATACGGGAAGCTGAGAGAAACGTTGATGGTGGATCCCCCAACGACTTTAGACGCGTTAAGGTTGAAGGCTCACAATTATGCGAGAATGGAAGAAGAGGAATATAGAAACAGGAAATGGGATGGGCCCCAGAACGCCCCTCCTGCTCCCACGGCTCAAGGCAGTATGACCCACGACACCCGTCCGGGTGACGAATACACCCAGCGGAAAGATTACATTCCCAAGGTGTTGAATCGCCAGAAGGGCAATTACTCTAGAGGCAGGGGCTGCAGTATGAATGTTCAGCGACAGGGGGATCCCCCTAAGGGTCGAACATACGATCCCGACCTTCCTCCCCTTACACTCCCTCGAGCGGAAATCTTAGCCATCATTCAGCAGCGGAACCTGCCGATCCGCTATCCAGCCCCTATGAAGCCAGGGGTGGTTATGGGAGGAAGGGAAAATGCTTTTTGTAAATTTCATAAGGTTAAGGGGCATTCTACAGAGGCATGCAGGGAATTGAAGTTAGCAATAAAGCGCCTGTTGGAAGAAGGCTATCTTGGAGAATTCGCCACTCGTATGAGAGAGGAAACCAGGAGCGACCCTCCACACGGGGCGTTAGGTGACCATCAATTGCCTCCCCCCCTTGGTGGAAGCGGAACTTCTAAGGCAAAGGGGAAAGAAGCGCTAATGATGTATGACGAGGACATCCCCATTATTAAGATTATCGCTGGGGGCGCGTCGTTCCTGGATGAGATTACCCCAGCAACACTCGTGGCAGGAGAGAAGCGGAAACAGGAAGGCCAGCCTGTAAAAAAGGGAGTGATTGATGCACTGGACAGGATGGTAATATCTTTTTCGGAAGAAGATGAGAAGGGCGTTGTCTTTCCTCACAATGACGCGCTAGTAGTCACACCGGTTGTTGGGAGCCATGGCGTGCGAAGGACCCTCATTGATAATGGCAGTGCGGTGAACTTATTTTCTTTGGAAGCATATAATCTCATGAAACGCCCTGCCGGCGAACTGGCTCCTTGTAAGAAACCAATTATTGGAGTGGACGGCATCCCTATACCTGTGATTGGAGTCACAACGCTGCCTGTGTATTTTAGAGAAGACGCGTCGAGAAGAGTTGATGTTTTTGGTTGTGGATCTTATCCTACCATATAATGCCATTCTAGGGCGGCTTTGGGGCGGCGCTATCTCAGAAACACCTCAAGATGAAATACCCCTCTTGGGAAGGGGTAGTATCGATCAAGGGCGATCAAAAGCTAGCCGTCGAGTGTTATGCACTCATGATTCAAAAAAGTTGTGATCAATATGTGTGTGTGGCAGCAGATCCCTATGAGCAAAGGGATGAAAGGCAAACCCAGCCAGTGGATGCGATGGTGTCCATCCCCGTCCAAGGCAATGATAGGACGAGCTTCCAGGCCAGTGACAAGTTGACCCTTGAGGAGAGAGCACAATTAGCCCGACTGTTGAACAAGTGCAAAGGAGAGTTCGCGTGGGAACCGGCGGACATGCCTGGCGTGTCTAGGGAAGTGGCTGAGCACAGACTCAACGTTTACCCGCGCGCCACGCCAGTTCAACAGAAGCGGCAAGCATTCTCCACGAAAAAGTCGGTGGTGATTGATAAGGACGTAGTAAAGCTGATGAACGCGGGATTCATCCGAGAAGTCCAATACCCCACTTGGTTGGCCAACCCCGTCTTAGTCCACAAGCCCAACGGAGACTGGCGCATGTGTATTGACTTTACTAATTTGAATGACGCTTGTCCTAAGGACTGTTATCCGCTTCCTCGGATTGATCAGTTGGTCGATCAAGCGACAGGGTACGCATATTTGAGTTCCCTGGACGCCAATTCTGGATATCATCAAATTCCTATGGCCAAGGAAGATGAGGAAAAGACGGCATTTATAACTCCGAAGGCCACCTACTGCTACATGGCAATGTCGTTTGGCTTAAAGAACGCAGGGGCGACCTTCCAGCGTATGGCCAACAAAGTGTTTGAAAAGCAAATCGGGAGAAATGTAGAAGCGTACGTAGATGATGTATTGGTCAAGAGCAGAAGTTTCAGTGACCATCTGGCCGATTTGCAGGAAGTGTTTGATACATTGAGGAAGTACCAGATAAAGTTGAACCCCCGCAAGTGCGCGTTTGCATTCCAAACGGGAAAATTCTTGGGGTATGTGGTAAGGCAAAAGGGCATCCAGCCGAACCCGTCAAAGATTAAGGCTATCCATGATATGGTATCGCCGCGAACCCTTCAGGAGGTTCAGAGGTTAATAGGACGCGTCATTGCTCTGGGGCGGTTCATCTCTAAGCAGGGCGAGAAGTGCTTGCCGTTCTTTAAAGTCATACGTAAAAAAGCTTCTTTCGGATGGACGCAAGAGTGCAAAGAGGCGTTCGTGGGTTTGAAAACATACTTGTCGTCCGACTTGGTACTAACACGACCGGAACCGGGCGACACCCTATTCTTGTACCTCGGTGTCGCGAATGAAGTGGTCAGTGCCGTTTTGGTCCGGGAGGATAATCACGCCCACCGCCCCGTGTTCTTTGTTAGCCATGTGTTAAAAGATACCGAGGTGCGATACACCCACATTGAAAAGGTGGCATTCGCCCTACTACAGTCCACACGAAAGATGGACAGGTACTTCCAGGCTCATCCAGTCATCGTGCTTACGGATCAGCCTTTGAGAAGAATTCTTAGGAAACCAGAATCCTCGGGGAGGATGTTGATTTGGTCAATTGAGCTGGAACAATATGGATTACAGTACAAAGCTCGGCCATCCGTAAAAGCTCAGGTTTTGGCAGATTTTATCGCCGAATGTACATTTACTAGGGATAAGGCGGCGGAGCCGTTCGAAAAGAAAGAAAGTGATGCAATGGTCCCACCCTCAAAAGCCCCGCGGACATATGGGTCATCTATGTAGATGGCGCCAAAAATCAGGAGCTGGCGGGAGCTGGCATATACATGATCGGGCCACATAATGTGCAGGTATGGCACGCCATTAGAATCCTGCAACCATTGTCCAACAACGCAGCAGAGTATGAAGCGTTATTGGCGGGGCTTAGAGTAGGAAGGAGCCTCTTCGCTAAAACTGAAAATGACCTAGTAGTAGGAGCCTCACGGTTGAGAATACGAGGGGACTCCAAATTGATAATTGATCAAGTCTTGGGACATTCCCAAGCTAGAGAACCGATCATGGCGCAATACCTCTCGAAAGTGAAAAGGGAATTGGCAGAAATGGAACAAAGCGGCGTGTGCGTTACTCTCGAACACATTCCGCGAAAGGACAATACAGAGGCAGATAATCTTGCCAAGGCGGCAGCTAATATGGAGGCTCTCATACCAGAAGACGTGTACTATGAGGAAAGGTCATTACCGTCCTTCATGGAGGAACAACTGTCGTTATGTGTGGAGGAGATTGAAAAGGACTGGAGGGTCCATGTGATAAAAATTTTGAAGCACGACGAGTTGCCCAGCGACAGTGCAGAGAAGAAAAAAGTGCTGAAGCAGGCGGCAAGGTGCACTTATTATGATGGGGAGTTAATTCGGAGATGTTTCTCGCACCCGGCCGTAAAATATATAACGGAGCAAGAAGGCCTCCACACCCTGCGCGAAATTCATGAAGACATCTGCGGTATGCATGTGTCGGGTGGTACCATGGCCGCGCAGGTGTTTCGGTCAGGATTCTATTGGCCCACTATTCGCAGGGATTGTAACAACTTTGTGCAATCATGCCATAAGTGTCAAGAATTTGCCAAAATCCCTCGACGACCCGCCACTGAAATATCTCAGATCGTGGCGCCTTGTCCTTTTGCCAAGTGGGGAATCGATATTTTAGGCCCTTTTCCTAAGGCCAGGTCTCAACTGAAATTTGTAATTGTGGCAGTGGACTACTTTACCAAATGGGCAGAAGCAGAAGCGGTAGCCAGTATTACGACGGAGAAGGTATGGCACTTCTTTAAGCACCAAGTGATCATGCGTTTCGGGGTGCCTCGCGTGCTAGTTAGTGACAACGGGGCACAGTTTACCAGCCGCTTCTTCAAAGAGCAATGTGAAGAATTCCAGATCGAGCAGAGGTTTTCCTCTGTGGCGCATCCTCAGACTAATGGCCAGGCGGAGGTAACCAACCGAAGCATACTGAGCGGCATTAAGAAAAATCTTGAGGGGTCGAAAAAGAAGTGGCCAGACGAGCTACCCTATGTAATGTGGGCTTACCGCATGACCGTCAAAACTAGTACGGGGGAAACGCCCTTTGCGATGGCCTTTGGTATCGAAGCGGTAACGCCTGTTGAAATTGGCACCCTAAGCTTAAGGGTGGAATATTTCAAGGAGGAGTTAAACGAGGAGAGGTTACGTGCTAACCTTGATATGCTGCCTGAGGCGCGCGAGGAAGCCCTCTTGAAAATAATGCACTACAAAAGAAGAATGGCGCGGTATCACAACAGACATGTTAAGGAGCGGCTGCTCAAGGCGGGAGACCTCGTGCTTAGGGACAAGCGAGCAGCGGGCCAACGAATGTGGAATCTCAGCTCAAACTGGGAGGGCCCGTACCGCGTCACTCGTGTTATCAGAAAGGGAGCGTATCACCTCGAAACGATTGACGGTACTCCCTTACTTAACTCTTGGAATATTGCTCGATTAAAATTATATCATGCTAGAATGTGACATGCCGTGGGGCATGGTCTTGAAATAGTAATTGTCTTGAAATAGAAATTGAAAAATGACATGCCGTTGGGCATGGTCTAGAAATTTAAAGTGACATGCCGTTGCGCATGGTCTTAAATTAGAAATTGAATTGAAATAGAAATGAAATGTGACATGCCGATGGGCATGGTCTAGAAATTTTAAAGTGACATGTCGTTGGGCATGGTCTTGAAATAGAAATTGAATTGAAATAGAAAATAAAATCGACATGCCGTTGCGCATGGTCTTGAAATAGAAATTGAATTGAAATAGAAAATAAAAGTGACATGTCGTTGGGCGTGGTCTTAAATTAGAAATTGAATTGAAATAGAAATTGAAATGTGACATGCCGGTGGGCATGGTCTAGAAATTAAAAGGGACATGCCGGTGGGCATGGTCTAGAAATTGAAATGTGACATGCCGTGGGCATGGTCTAGAAATTGAAATGTGACATGCCGTGGGCATGGTCTAGAAATTGAAATGTGACATGCCGGTGGGCATGGTCTAGAAATTAAAAGTGACATGCCGTGGGCATGGTCTAGAAATTGAAATGTGACATGCCGGTGGGCATGGTCTAGAAATTAAAAGGGACATGCCGGTAGGCATGGTCTAGAAATTGAAATGTGACATGCCGTGGGCATGGTCTAGAAATTGAAATGTGACATGCCGGTGGGCATGGTCTAGAAATTAAAAGGGACATACCGGTGGGCATGGTCTAGAAATTGAAATGTGACATGCCGTGGGCATGGTCTAGAAATTGAAATGTGACATGCCGTTGGGCATGGTCTAACAATTGTTGTGGAAATATTTCTTGTTCCTTGTTGGTTGTCTGTGTAATGTGCAGATAACAAGGAAAGGAGGATGTCGGGGGTGAAAAGTCCTAGCCTTGGGGCAGAACGGGCTAATGCAGATGGGTCGTCAAGAGGAGGCACGCCCCGACGATCCTGGAAATATATGGTGCTGGAAGTGAAAAATTCTGGCCTTGCGAGGCCAGCCTTGATCAGGCGGCTCGCTAAGACGAGACACGCTCCAGCACTGTTGGGAGTGAAAATCCTATCTTGGGGAAACCCAGAGAGGGCACGCCTCGACTCCCCTGGGGTGTAAAGTCCTATCCTTGTGACAGCCCGTGCTCACATAGGCGGATGATCATTAAGTGAGGCACGACCCTAGGGAAGATAAAAACTCCACCTCGCAAGTGAAAATCCTATCCTTACGAGGGTAGCGCTAACATAGGCCCCTCGTAAAGAAGGGGCACGTTCTGAGGTGCGAGTGCAACGCTGAGGAAGTGAAAAGTCATATCCTCGTGATGGCTGGCCCTGATCAGGCGGTGCACTGAGAGGGGGCACTTCCCGGCCGATTGAAGAAATGTGGGAAGTCACGGTTCCCCAGCTAGTAACCGGAAGGGACAAACCCGGCGAAGTTTGGCTGGAAGAGTACATGACACGAGCGACATCGGGCGGAGTTGCGCCAAGTGAGTTGGGGAAATACGCGCCCACACCCCAAGGTAATTAAGATATTTTAGTAGATGTCGCTACTAATATAAATGATAAGTGAAAATGTGCAGAAAATTCAGCACAAGCGATATCTCGGAAGGATCGCGCTGAGAAAGTGAGGAGCGCCCGCGGCAATGGCCCAAGGTAACTAAGGCTTTTCGGGAATATGTCGCTACTAACAAAAGTTATAAGTAAAATTTGCAGAAAATTTAGTAAAGTGTCAAAGCGATGGAACACTTGGAAAATAATGACGCCGCGGAGAAGCAGAGCGTCTAAAGGGGAGATCCAGTCGGCTCAAGCATAGTACGAGATAATGGCGAGGAGCGGATCTACCCCATTGCGCGGGGAGAAATGCACGACGACATGACGTGTTGTGGGCCCGCAAGGGAAGCTTGAAGGCGCAGGCCACATCAGTTCAGCGGTGGCAAGCCAGTTTTGAAAGAAGGGCTAACGAAAGTGATAAGATTCAATGTCGTGTCTGATCGGAACGGCGGCGATCGGTGTCGGATGTACCTGCAAAGCGCCGGAGAGGGGACTCCGGCGTAGACACTCCGATGCTTAAGTTAGTTCGGGAGTACGAAGTAGCAAGAGGTTCTACTGGGTGATCTTGATCTTACCTTCTGTTCGAAAAAGTAGGGATATTTATAGGCCTCGATGGCGATACCTGACGATAACAGTCTAGGCGATGTCTGGTGATGACGTCACGAGCGATGCCAGTGGGTGACGTCATGAGAGATATCTGACAGGGTTGCCGGGAGCGATAACCTCGCAGTTCCCTAGGATGGGATGGCGCCGTGCGTATAGAGACGCATGAGTCCCCCCTCCGCTGATGTCGACCATCCTAGGAATCCTTCGCTGATCCCTGGGCGATATGAAGATATACTACGGGACTTATAGGAATCCGTTCCGGCAGGAGCCGCAAGTGTAGTAGCACCGTGAGGGTTGTCTTGATTGTTATCATAAGCCCAACTGAAAATGAGCCCGAGTGTTTACCAAGGGCTTTCACTCCCTGTCCATGTCTGGAATCTTAGGTGAGGGTTTGTTCTTTCATAAGGCGATATGCTCCTAGGATCTCCGAACTTCCTTGTCTCCTTTAGCTCGACACAAATTGGTTTAAACGATGGGCTAGGGCTCAGATTTGAAGCTTTCCTCCGAGCAAACAGATCCCGGTCTTCATTTTTGTCTCATGCCTCATCCTCTAGAGGCGTTAAGAAATCCACGGGAGACGCCGCCATCTCGTTCGTAATTATTAGGGGATTGCTTTCGCCTAGCGATATTATTCGGCCTGGTCCCTTTGGCAGGACTTAGAAAGTTGCAACTTCACTCCTGTCGTAGGAGAGCTGCTGACAGGCCACTTGCGATGTCGCCAAGGACTGCGGCCAAGTCATTCCGTAGGCTCGCCTATGTTCCGGTCCATCATCCTTTCAAGTGTACTGCAAACACATAGGGGAGATAGGTACTCATGGAGAAATTAGCAAACTCTGTACTTACAGGGATTTTGAGATCACACAGGTCCTGTCTTTCTTTTCCGCTTAAGGAAGCAATGATATTGACGCGGTTTTACGCCATCAGCTGCCTTCGATTAACTTGGCTTTATACCACTAGATACCTGTGAGGTCGGCGAGGTTTTATGCATCTAGGGCTACCTGCGACATCATCGCGGCTTTACACTGTGGATACCAGTAACCGTATGGCTTTTACGTCATGACTACCCGTAATATCGTGCCTTTTGGCGTTTTTCCATATTCTATCTCGTACCCCTCCGAGCATCTGTATCGCGGATAGTTCACGAAACCGACCTTCGCTTCCATTTCGGGTTCATCGGTCCTCGAGGGTAACGGGACAGCTCGCCTTCTAAGGACCTCCTTTTTCTTTTCCAAGGCCCTTCTCTTGGAGCCTATAAATCGAGGAGCTTTTTCCATCCACGTTCTCATCATCTTTGGCAACTTGCATTATGGATCATTTGACTAAAAAGTTTCTCCTTTCCAAGGGCCACTCTCTCAAGAACCTCAATGATGGTGACGTTGGGTTCCTGGAGAACATGCTGGTCAAGACTTTTGAGGAAATCCTGGAGCTGCAGGGGATGGTGACCCCACTCCATTCCAGGCTGGGAGCCACGTCTCTGGAGGATTTCAGTCCTTTGGAGAGCGTGTCGAGGTTGGCCACCTCCATCGCTCGGATTCAGGTGGTGATCGCCATCCTGCAGCAGCGCAAGGATATGCTGGGTGCTGCTTGAAGGGGATGAGGGTCACCTCTGCTGACCTTACTCTGGTCATGGACTCTCTGAGGGACATTCCCGAAGTACCCGATGACGCTGGCTCTGACGCCTGATAGCGGTGGCTCCCTTTGAGCCCTTTTTACTTTCCCTCTTGTCATGCCACTGTATTTTTCGGCCATTAGGCCATAATAAATAAACTATTTTTATTATGCCACTTTGCAACTGTTCTTCTTCTTTAATGCACCCTTTGTCTTTTTTCCATTGGAGGTATTCTTAGCCCAACTGAAAATGATTCAGCTACTGGGTGGTTTTCTGGTTGGCTATTCTGCATTAAATCTATGCCGCTGTTGTCCTGGCAACTGATTGGGCGATTTTGCGATTTTCCTTGATTCAAGTAAGATTTCAACAGGCGTGACTTCAAATCCTTATTTACACTTCAGGTTGTACACGTGTCCACCCTCAAGGGTCGGGTTGGAAGATCGAAAATCCTTTTTTCTTGATTTTCTGGCTATTTAAGGGGATCCTCTTTCCCTTGTTTTTATTCACCTCCTTGTTCGTCTTTTTCCTTTGATAAGTAATTTGCGATCTCATGGTTGATTCTCATTTTTTAGATACGACCACACGAGATTCTCCACCAACTCCTCCGACTTCTCCAGATTCGGATAATCCTCCTCCGTCGCCTCCTTGGAGGTCGCCTGTTCGCCAACGGTGTCGCAAGAGGCGGAGGAAAGATGCTGCGAAGGCATCTAGATCATTCTTCGATTCTCTTGCTTCTCTCTCTACGAAGGGAGAAGAAACATCTTTCCTTCCTAGCGAGTCACCACAAAGGGCTCCCTCTTCCTGCTCAGCCATTGGAACGGTATCGCCAGCTGTTAAGGAGGAGTCAGATCGATCGTCAGTTCGCGTAGGGGGGAGGATTGAGGAGCCTTTCCCTCTCGCTGGTGAGGATCCCTCGCTTTTAGGTGAGGATAATGATGACGTGGTCTACTGCTATGGCATCTCCTGGTCTGACGGCGAATAGTTGTGCATACCATGCCTCTTTGTAGATGTCGTATGGCTTTCCAAAAATAATAAAATGACGCTTTATTTTCTTTTCGCTCTCCTGCCGCTTTTCTCCCTTTATTTTTTTCAGGTTTCCAGGGTTATCGCGGAAGTGTGCCTTTCGCTGGGTGCAACCGCCTTTCAGTTTTCAATCAGTAACTGTCTTCTCCCAAAAGACACTGATGACTGCCCACGCGTCCTTTTCCACTCTGCACGTGTTTTATTTTTACAGGTTGTTTCTTTTTTAGGTTTAACCTTTATAAGGAATTCGCTCTTCTCTTTTAGTACTTTTGCTAATATTTCGAAATTCTTCGTATTTTCTCTCTTCTGTGCTTCTTTCTTCCCGAGGGGTTTTACTGCAATTGCTCGCCGGTGCGGACGGCCTGTTTACTGGCTCTTTGCTCCAGGTATTTTGTTTCTCTATCGCCATAGCTTTACTTTTCCAGTTCATTATGTCTCGCGCTAGATCCTCTGCAGTTATCGAAAATCCCCTAGATCCCGAAGTTAGGAGAGCTCGTAGTGTTTTTTTATTGTAATGAGGTTTTGAGGGCTGAGTTAGAGGAGAACGGTATCACTTTTCCCACGGGATACCGCCCCTTTGTCCCTTTGAAGGATACTCGGCTCACTGATGCCATATGGGGGACGTTCCGGCTGGTTTATTTCAAGATGTTTACCTACGGATTTCGTTTCCCACTTCATACTTCTCTGATGAAGCTGCTAAACCATTACGATCTCAATCCTGTTCAAATAACTCCACCTTCCTGGTGTAGGCTTTACGCCTTTCTTCGTTCGTGTGAGATGAAGCATATTTTTGCTCCATCGCTCGATCTGTTTCGTACATTTTTCACCTTGAGGTGTCGTAGCTGCTTGGTAGATATTACCCCAAGTTGGAATGATGCTCTTGTTCGATTCTTCTGGCGGAACTTTCAAGGTTTCGAAGAGAACGTGGACAAATGGAAAAATGGCTTCTTCACCCTTCGCTTGCCCTCTCAGTACTGGCGCGGTGGTTTCAACCGAGAGATTACCAGTGCCGCCTGGCAAAAACCAGATGTGTTGTCTAGTATAGATGTGTCAAATGTTACCGCCCTGTTAGAAATAAAAGGGCCCTTCCTCATTCGGGAATTCGCTCGATTCAGGCCTTTGCCAGAGTGTGTCGTTGGTGAGTTTTTCTTTTGTCACCTTATCGCTTCGATTTTCTTGCCATACTAAAATATTTTATTGGCAGGTAACGCTGAGGGTCACTCTTCCGGGGAAAGTGACGCTCCTCTGAACGTGGTGCCGCTTCAGACGTTACCTCCTTCTCCTCCGCCTGAAGGCTCAAGTCGTCCGCCTATTCCGCCACGAGGAAAGAGAAACAAAATTGTCGCGACACGCAGCGCATCCGCTCGACCT
The DNA here is from genome assembly GCA_963691705.1 of Viola odorata. NCBI lineage: Eukaryota > Viridiplantae > Streptophyta > Magnoliopsida > Malpighiales > Violaceae > Viola > Viola odorata. The sequence goes on from OY829541.1 coordinate 37,901,096, forward strand.
TCCCGTTTCCTTGAGAATTGGCTATCGTCTCGCGGTAAGGGAGTGGCTCCGAGTAACCCTGTGATTGAAGAGGTTGGCAGCGATAGTGAAAGCATGGATACCGGTTCCGAGCTGCGTCATGCCACCCTTGCCCAACGGATGAAACTTAGGTCGAGAAAGAGTGAACCCGCAGCGGAGTCAACTGAGGACGATAGCGAAGAAATAGCCGCCGAGACGGAGCGTCTCGTAAAGAGAAATCTGACCCACCAATTCCTCCCGTGGAGGAGGTCAATGCGGTTCCCTCCGAGGGAGTTAACACTTCACACGTTGCGGGTGCCTTACCGGTGACGGAAGTTGTCAAGGTGCCCTCTGTCATTCCTCCCAAAGTTAATGAGGCTTCATCAGTGGTGGGCTCTCCCTTGTCGTCTGGCGGTCCTATCTCTCCGATTCACTCCTTTATTTCGGATGTGAACTTACCGATTTCAAATCCAATCGCTCCTCCTAACCCTTCCCCGCAGAAGCCTCAGCCTTTGTTTCTTTCTTCGATTTCAGGCATTAGTGATTCCGCAAAAAGTTGTTCTCCTCCTTATATCGCCAATCTTTCCCTTCAAAGTCTTCAAGGCCCCTCCACATATCAGCTGGACTTGTCTTCCCTTGGTACCGACGGTCTTCGTGCTTTAGGGATATCGGACCCACTATCGCGAGAAGAGCCGGTGGGCCCAATAGTGGGGCAAATGTTTACTTCTTCGAAGGAAAAAGAAGAGTTCTTACGGCATCCTCCTGAAGCACGACATTCACGCCTTCTGACTGACATGCTGGCCAGTTTCCGCGAGCTAAATTACTTTTTCGAAGATCAGCGTGACAAGGTTCGGCCTTCTCTTGATTTGAAAGGAGAACTAAGCGCTGCCTTAGGGAAGGTAACGGAGCTGTTGCAGCTTCAGGAGCGAACCCTGGCGGAGTTGAACGACTGTCGTGCTAAGCTTGCTCGAGAAAAATCGAAAGGGAAGGCTAAGATAGATCTTCTGAAGGCAGAATTGGTGGTGGCTGACAAAAAGAATATCTTCCTTCGCGAAGAGATAGCGTCTCGTGATGCGGATTTGGCCAAAGTACCTTCAAAGATAGCCTGGTGGAAGAACAAGACCATGGAGGTTTGTATCGCTGAATTTATGAGTCTCCATCGCCAGGGAACTGTCAATTCGTCAGTGCTGGCTGATTACGCTTCCAAGAGAATGAAGGATCTGGGCGAAGGTGAGGGAGATCTTCCTTCTTCTAGAGAAGAGCGGGGGAATGGTGACTGCGATGTCCGCGAGGGCCCATGATTAATCGAGGTCGCTCCATTTAGAGGATTCTTCTGTTTATTTGTTTCTTTGTCTTGTAATAACGCCTTGTTGTGCGACAATATCCGTATTTTACTGCTATTTGATTTTTATTCCGCTTTTTCGCGTTAGCTCGAAAGCTGCCTTTTTAATTAACGCCATCTTGCGTTATCTCCTTTCTTGCGATATCGCTCTTGTTTTCTCCAAGAAATGGTACCTACTTTTCAGAGCATTTAATGCTTGCTATCTTCTCCTTAGAAAAGTCGCGATTGTGCAGGCACACGTGTCCATTTCTTCCGGCGCTGTGGGCTAGCGTGCTCGAGAACTTTACCGAAATCGAAGCGTGTAGTGCTTTTCTAGAATTGCACTCATTGCCTGAGTCTGTTCCTCATGTCGCTTCCACGCAACGACTGTGGCATCCGCCGTTTCATTCGATTACTAGGGTTATAAAAACCAATATTTATTCTTTTCCTTTTCTTTTATCATCCCACCTTCTCATATTTTCTTTTAGCCGTCTTGTTTTCTCCCCACTATTCAAGGCTCTTCGAAGTGCTTTTTCTCTAAAGGTATTTCCTTTCTCCTCCATCGTCTTCTTCATCTTTACTTTTTTAATTCTGCCATGGCTAAGACTCGTCATTCTGAGTCAAAATCTGCCGATGAGAAAAGGATGGATATTACTGCTAGTGTTATCACATCTGAGGCCGCTCTCCGTGAGCATTTGGCCGCCCATAATGCTGTTATCCCTGACGATTATAAGGCCACTGTTGCCCCTGAGTCAATACGTTTGAATAGCATTTTGACGGGCAATCGTAGGGTCTTGTATGCGCAAATATTCCGTTATGGTTTCTAGCTTCCCATCGACTCTTTTGTAAAAGACTTACTTGTTGTCGGAGATCTGAATCCGGCCCAATTATCCCCAAATGCTTATTGTTGTGTTTATGCTTTTCTGGAACTTTGTAAATATAAAGGGATCACTTCCCCTTCCCTTCTGCAGCTCAAATCTCTTTTTAAGCTGATGAAGTACCGGGGAGTGATAACGATATCGCCCCGCTTCGACGATGACTCTCTCAAGTCCTTTACTTGGAAACTCCTCCACATCGAGTCTTCCGTTGATGCTTGGAAAAAGGAGTTCTTTGTTATAGATCTTCCTGAAGATCCTGGTTCCTGGTGGCGATCTAGGTTTAACCAAAACGTCGATGATAACGTCTGGAGTCGACCAGGGACCCTTCCTCAGTGTGAACAAGACTGGTTAAACAAATTGCTCAAACTGGAAATCAGCGTTCACATTCGTCAAGTGGCTTGTAGAATGGACATTCGTTCTTGTGTTAAACGTGAGTGTCGCATTACTCCCATTTTTGTTATCGCTGATACTAATGCTGATGTTATTTTGTGATCTCGCAGCGACGGATCCCAACTATAAGCCCGAAAGCGTAAGGAGACGCCTGAAGAGGGCTCAAGAAAGAGAAGAAAAGGAGAGGGCTACTTCCACGGAAGCTACTGATAATCCCACGGAACTGCCAGCTACTTCCGCGAGTCTTGCTCAAGTATCCTCTTCTTCAGCTGGTGAGGGGAATACTGATATTCCTTCAGGCGTTCCCATCGTGACCGTTGCTGCTCCTCCTGCCCAGCCTTCTTCTTCTTCCCAGGCTGCTAAGGCCATTGCCAAAGGAAAAAAGAAGAGAAAAACAAGAAACGTTGCCGCTCTTACACCTTCTCCGGACGCGGCAGGTTCTTCAGAGGCACCTCTTCCCACCACTGTTACAGTAAGGGTGCCTTTTAGCCACGATATGCTACATTCCAATGTTTGTCATCGTTTGATTTGTTTCTCTTTTCTATATTTCATATTGCGTTCTTGGCAGGACACTACCGCTGTCGCTACCTCCGCTCTTCCCTCAGGCGATATGAATTTGGGCTACATGCTGACTGGTTCTAAGAAGAGACAGCGGCTGGGAGGTGAGGGGGGAAATCCATCTTCCTCTACCACCGGGATGGAGAACAGACCTGAGGACGTTTTCGACTCCACGGCTGTTCCTCAGGGAGGACATTCCTCGGAATTTTTGTCGAACTTGGGCACAAGCGAGACTTTCGGGGTTTCGCCCAATTCTTTCGGAGGTCCCGTTCACGCATATTCCTCCAATCTGGGATATCAAGAGGGCTTGCAGGATTTTTCAGGCTATCAGCCTCATGGTGTTTATCTTGCTCTAGGGGGTTCGTCCACACAGGTTAACCCTCCTATTCCTCTGACGTTTGTTCCTTCGAGCATCCCCCTGTTGCACCGTTATGGCGAAGGAGGTGCCACCTTCAACTTTGCGGCGGATCTTAGTCCGATAAGTGGGGTGGCACTGTGACCCATCAAGTTGGACTGTATGATCTCCGTAACACTGGTTTGGCGGCATTGGGGGTGATGGCTCGAATGAAGTTTCGGCTTTGCTGGCTTCCCAAATATTGGCGTCTGCGGCAGAACGGGAGGCTTTCCTTTCCAAGACCGCGGTTGATAGGGTGAACTCATTACGCTCCAATCTTTTTACTAATATGATGAAGTTCCATTACTGGGCGGAGGAGGTGCAGCGTCAGACTGCCTCTCTTTCCTCCTCCTTGGAGGAATTATCGCGAGAGCGGAATGAGAAGAAGAAGTTGCTGGAGGAGCGTACGCAACTATTACTGGCCCATCAGGAGCTGAAGAAAGAACATTCTGATGCCTTGGCAGCGGAGAGGGCAAAAAATACTGTCTTGGAAAATGAGAAATCATCCTTGGCCAAGGAGAAGGCTGCCTTGGAGGAAGAGTCGGCCGATAGGAGTCTGTGGCATGTCGAGCAGACTGCCGCTATTTTAGTCGATTGCTTTGAGGAAGTCCATGGGGTCGATGCGTACAAACCTGATGAGGTAACGGCGGCTTTCAAGCAAAAATCTGCCCATCTTAATGAGGAGGGTTTTCGCCAAGCTAAAGCGGTAGGCTGGAGACGGAGGAACCCCGAAGGTTGACGTGCCTCGAGGCTTTGCCGCCCTTTCCTTAGCAATCGAGCGTCACTAGATTTTTGTCATTATTTTGACCACTGAAGTTTGTAGCCCCTTAAAGTATTTTGATGTATTCAGACAACTTCTATCGCTATCTTTCCTTTCCTTTAGTTGTCTCCTTACGAACTCTTTTGGCGTTATCTTCGCCCTGTTATCACGATGCGTTTACTTTTTCGAGCAGATCCTTAGCAGTCCCATCAAAATTACTAAAGTCGGTATCGAGTTAGCTTTCTCGGTAAGCCTTACGATATCACTGCTTACGAGATCATCACTCATTCCGCTACCCGAAAAAGTATTCTGCACATTCCTAATTGTAAACCATCAGTAACAAAAACACATTACGAGGGATAGTAATTACCCGTAGGAGCCTTTCCACTGCCATCATAGGGCGTTAGCATGGAACCCGCGTGAATCGCTTTCACTATCAACTCTATACTTCACCAGGGGTTACACATCTGGTTACTAGCTGGGATTTCGCGATTCTCCGCGTTTCCCTCCTTTCGCGATCTGCCCGAAAAGTGCCTCATCTTAGTGAGCTGTCGGATCGGGACGGCTATCACAAGGCTGGGGAATTTTCACTTTTGGGCATTGTCCTCACGTCTAGAACCGTGTCCTTACTTAATGGCCTGGCTGCAGCAGCCCAGCCGTTAAGATAGGATTCTTGTTTCTAGACGGAGTTTCTATTTCTTTGGGGCGTGCCTCGTCTTGATGAACCGTCTCCACGAGAACGGTCAGTACAAGAGAAGGACTTTTCACTCCCAAAGATACCGGGTAGTGCCCTCACTTAATGAGCCATCTGATCAAGATCGGTCATCACAAGGATAGGACTTTTCACCCCCGGGGGCGTCCAGGATCTTTCAATCCGACTCTAATTCAAGGTATGTTGGGTCGTGCCCTCACTTAGGGGCCATCTGATCAAGACCGGCCATCACAAGGATAGGACTTTTCACTTCCCAACATGCCCCCTTTTTTATCTGCACAAAGGCAACCACAAACACCCATGAAAGCTCTCTCATCGAGCGTTAGTCATGGTTAGGGTTGACATAAATCAAAGGTACAGATAAAATTAAATTCTAGGGTAATATAATTTCAAACAAGCGATATTCCAAGAGTTGGATAAGGGTGTACCATCGAGTGTCTCCAAATGATAGGCTCCTTTCCCGACAACGTGGGTGACACGATATGGTCCATCCCAGTTAGGACTGAGTTTTCCCATACATTGTCCTGCCGCTCGCTTGTCTCTGAGCACCAGATCACCGGCTTTCAGCAACCGCTCTTTGACACGCCTGTTATGATAATGGGTCATCTTTTGTTTATAGTGCTGCGTTTTCAGAAGGATTTCTTCTCGGACTTCTGGTAACGTGTCCAGGTTAGCTCGTAACCTTTCCTCATTCAGCTCCTCTCGAAAGTGAGCCACCCGTAGGCTCATGGTTCCAATTTCCACCGGTGTAACAGCTTCGATTCCAAAGGCCAACGCGAAGGGTGTTTCTCCGGTACTAGTCTTAACGGTCATGCGGTACGCCCACATCACGTATGGCAGCTCATCAGCCCACTTCTTTTTAGACCCTTCTAGGTTTTTCTTGATGCCGCTGAGGATGCTCCGATTGGTTACTTCCGCCTGTCCATTAGTTTGCGGATGAGCCACGGAGGAAAATCGTTGCTCGATCCCGAATTCTGAGCACTGGTCTTTGAAGAATTGGCTGGTGAACTGCGTTCCGTTATCGCTGACAAGGACGCGAGGTACGCCAAACCTCATGATTACTTGATATTTGAAGAAACGCCAAGTTTTTTCTGCCGTGATTGCGGCGACCGCTTCAGCTTCCGCCCACTTAGTGAAATAGTCTACCGCCACTATCACAAACTTCAGTTGGGACCTTGCCTTTGGGAATGGTCCTAGGATATCGATCCCCCATTTAGCAAAAGGACAAGGGGCGATAATTTCAGATATTTCAGCAGCAGGTCGCCGAGGAATTTTGGCAAACTCCTGGCACTTAGGGCAAGTTTGCATATAGTTGTGGCAATCTCTCTAGATGGTGGGCCAGTAGAATCCGGATCTGAAGACTTGTGCCGTCAGGGTGCCACCAACGTGCATACCACATACCCCTTCATGGATTTCGCGCAAGGTGTGAAGACCCTCTTGTTCAGTTATACATTTGGTGGCTGGGTGAGAAAAACATCTCCGAATCAAATTCCCATCATAGTACGTACAGCGAGCTACCTGTTTCAGCACCTTCTTCTTTTCAACGGTGTCCTCCGGCAGTTCCTCATGTTTCAAGTATTTGATTACGGGAATTCGCCAGTCGCTCTCATGCTCTTCCACATATAAAGATGCTTGCTCTTCCATGAAGGATGGTACCGATAGCTCACGATAATATATGCCTTTGGGTATGGACGCTTCCGGATTCGCTGCCAATTTGGCTAGATTGTCAGCTTCAGCGTTTTCCTCCCTAGGAACATGCTCGAAGCTGACTTGCATGCCCTCTTTCTTTATCTCCAATAATTCTCGCTTTACTTTGGCGAGATATTGAATCATGATGGGTTCCCGGGCCTGAGAGTGCCCCAAGACCTGGTCAATTATCAACTTGGAATCACCACAGATCTTTAGACGCAGGTCTCCTATTCTTCCGGTATCGTGCCTCCCTTTAGAAGAAAGTCCTTTCCCTATTCTGAACCCGGCTAGCAACGCTTCGTACTCTGCCGCGTTGTTAGATAACGGCTGTAGGATTCGAATGGCGTATCGTATTTTCATGTCGTGCGGCCCATTTATGAAGATTCCAACTCCCGCCAGCTCTTGGTTTTTGGCCCCATCCACATGGATGATCCAAAGGTCCGTATAGGTTTCCAGAAATGGGAGATCCATATCGCCCCATTCCTCTTCAGGTATGTCGGCCAAAGGATCCTCTGTAAAGGTACATTCCGCTATGAAATCAGCTAGGATCTGAGCCTTTATGGACGGTCGATACTGATACCTTAATCCATACTGTTCTAGTTCAAGCGCCCAGATCAACATTCTTCCTGAAGATTCAGGCTTTCGAAATATTCTTTTCAGAGGTTGGTCCGTAAGCACGATAACGGAATAGGACTGGAAATATCGGTCCATTTTGCGGGTAGCTTGGATAAGAGCGAACGCTATTTTTTCAATTCGGGCGTATCGCAACTCCGCATCCTTCAGAACGTGACTCACGAAATAGACCGGGCGATGAGTGTGGTTATCGTCGCGAACGAGGACGGCACTGACCACTTCGTCCGCAGCGCCAAGATACAAATATAAGGTATCACCCGCCTCGGGTCTCGTCAACAGTAGGTCAGACGATAGGTAATCCTTCAGGCCGACAAATGCCTCCTCACATTCCGGGGTCCACCCGAACGAGGCTTTCTTTCGTATGACTTTGAAAAAAGGAAGACACTTCTCTCCTTGCTTGGAAATGAATCGCCCGAGGGTGATAACTCGCCCCGTTAGTCTTTGCACCTCTTTAATGGTTCTTGGCGATATCATGTCTTGTATGGCCTTAACCTTTGAAGGGTTAGGCTGGATACCTTTTTGGCTGACCACGTAGCCCAAGAATTTTCCCGTCTGAAATGCGAACATGCATTTTCGGGGGTTTAACTGCATGCGATACTTTTTCATTACGTCAAAGACTTCCTTTAAGTCCCGCAGGTGATCTTGAAAGTTCGCGCTCTTTACCAATATATCATCAATGTATGCTTCCACATTCCTCCCTATTTGTTCTTCGAATATCTTGTTTGCCATACGTTGGAACGTCGCCCCAGCGTTCTTCAGCCCAAATGGCATCGCCGTATAACAGTGCGTGGCCTTTGGAGTGAGGAACGCAGTCTTTTCTTTATCTTCCAAGGCCATGGGGATCTGATGGTATCCAGAGTTGGCATCCAGTGAACTTAAATAAGCGTACCCGGTGGTTTGATCAACTAACTGATCTATACGAGGGAGCGGGTAGCAATCCTTATGGCAGGCATCATTCAAATCGGTGAAGTCGATGCACATGCGCCAATCCCCATTGGGCTTAGGAACAAGGACAGGGTTCGCTAGCCAGGTGGGATATTGAACTTCGCGGATGAACCCTGCGTCAAGAAGCTTTGTTATCTCTTTGTCCACAGCCGATGCCTTTTTACTAGAGAACGCGCGCCGCTTTTGTTGAACCGGGCGGGCATCCGGGTCCACATTGAGCCGATGCTCGGCTATTTCGCGCGATATACCTGGCATGTCTGCGGGTTTCCACGCAAAATCTCCTTGACATTTGTTCAGTAGTCGGGCCAGTTGAAGGTTTTCCGCTGGGCTGAGTTTTTTGCTGATTAGGAAGCTTGCTTCCTTTATGCCGATTACTGGAACGGGTACCATTTTGTCCAGAGGTTGAGCGCGCTTCTCATCACCCTGCTCGTAGGGGTCCGCTGCTATACACACATACCTATCGCAGCTCCTTTGAGTCATGAGCGAGTAGCATTCCGCCGCCAGCTTTTGGTCGCCCTTTATGGATACTACCCCATCCCAGGAGGGGTATTTCATTTTTAGATGCTTCTGAGATATCACCGGTCCGAAGCGGTTGAGAAAAGGTCGCCTGAGTACGACATTGTAGGGCAAATTTAAATCCACGACAAGGAACAACAAGTTCTCTGATCGTTTATAAGGGGTTCCTCCCGCGATGATGTTAATCATAGGGATGTACTCGTCGTCTACCGTAAGAGTTTCTCTATCTTTTCCTCCGGAGGCATTATCCTTCTGCAGAACGCGAGGAGGAACTGGTCGTTCATCTGCCGTCCTTTTCATGGGATTATTTCTGGCGTCTTCTCTTACTTGGGTGGTGAATTCTCCTAAATATCCTTCTTCCACCAGACGTTCTATCGCCAATTTTAATTCTCTGCACGCTTCTGTGGAATGTCCCCTGGCTTTGTGGAATTTACAATAAGCATTTTCCCTTCTCCCTAGAAGGACTCCTGGTTTTGTAGGCGCAGGGTAGCGGATGGGAAGATTTTGCTGCTCTGCTATCGCTAAAATCTCTGCCCTTGGTACATTAAGGGAAGGAAAATCTGGGTCGTATGTCCGATTTTTATAAGAATCTCCTTGACGTCGAGTGGGGGAACCACCGGTCCTTCCCTTCGAAGGATGACCCTTTTGTCTATTGGAGGCTTTGGGGATATGATCCTTCCGCCTGGCATAATCGTCGATAAAATGATCGTCAGGAAGGGGCTTTACGGGAGTAGCAGTAATTTGAGATGTCCCGTGCGGCGCGTTATACGTCCTATCTCTGTTTTCTTCTTCTTCCATTTTCGCATAATTATGGGCTTTAAGTCTCAATGCGTCTAAAGTCACTGGAGGGTCCACCATGAGCGCGTCTTTCAGTTTTCCGTAGCGGCAGTTCCTTTTCAGGGCTTCTATAGCAAAATCAATAGTAACGCCCGGCGTTAATGACATTTCCAAATCGAAGCGGCTGAGAAATTCCTTTAAGGTTTCTTGAGGCATTCGTTGTATGTCAAATAACGCGGCAGCAGATTTCCTGATTGGAATCGTCGTACTAAATCTGCTCCGGAATTTAGATTCTAACTGTGAGAAATTACTAATGGATCCACCAGGGAGACCCTCAAACCAGAGACGCGCAACACCCGACAATGTCATAACAAATATTTGGCACAACGCCGCATCACTGTGGGTCTGAAACTGAACAAAATCCTTCACTTTATTGATATGCGAGATGGGATCCTTGGTGCCATCATAAGTATCAGTGGGAAGCTTCACGCGTCGACTGACCCTGTGACGCCTTATACGGCGGCTAAATGGGTGGTCCGATGTATCATCAAGAATTTCACGCGCATGACGCGAGGGAGATATTTCAGCCTGACGCCCCCTATTTTGCGGTTCTGGCGTAAGATGTCGCCTAGGAGATCGACTGTGACTCCTGGGTGATCGACATCGATACCTTCGACTACTGGATCTTTCACTGTACTCGGGAGACAAACTCCTGTTGGCTCCTTCCCTCTGTCTGTCCCACCGGTTCCTAACCCCCTCAAGTTGCCTATCTCCCTGCGGGAGAAGACCTTGCGGCATCTGTGGTACGTAAGCCTCTACTCTTCCTTGAGTGAACTGCACAACACTAACCGGAGGATTTCCCGCGGACAAAGGCATCTGGAGGTTTTCTGGAAACAACGATGATAAAGGTCGATCAGCGACAATAGATGGTGTGAACATGATGCGGGGAGGGAGACTAGATCCAGAAGCACTAGGCGTGATTCTTGCGGCCATTTCAGTCAAATATTCCAACCGAGAACGAAGGGCCGTTATTTCCATTGCAAAAGGATGTTCATGATTAAGTATAGATCCCCCCGAAAGAGGAGTGGATAAATCAGATCCCGCTGTCTGAGATGACAAAACGACCGTTTGTGAGGAGACAAGTCCCCCTGCAATTCCGACCAAACGGTCCAGAGATCCCGAAATAATTGGTTGCGACGTCATAGAGAGATCAGCAGTAGCAAAAGGGAATAACTGTCTGTGGATTGAGAAAGGGATATTAGAGGATGATGATCGGATCGGCTCCGATCCTGTGATCATAACCTTTCTAATCTTCTGACTAAACGGAGCTTGGCTATTAAGGACGCTCACTTAATATACCAAAGCTCTCAATGAAAGCACCATTTGATAAGATTCAATGTCGTGTCTGATCGGAACGGCGGCGATCGGCGTCGGATGTACCTGCAAAGCGCCGGAGGGGAGACTCCGGCGTAGACACTCCGATGCTTAAGTTAGTTCGGGAGTACGAAGTAGCAAGAGGTTCTACTGGGTGATCTTGATCTTACCTTCTGTTCGAAAAAGTAGGGATATTTATAGGCCTCGATGGCGATACCTGGCGATAACAGTCTAGGCGATGTCTGGTGATGACGTCACGAGCGATGCTAGCGGGTGACGTCATAAGCGATATCTGACAGGGTTGCCGGGAGCGATAACCTCGCAGTTCCCTAGGATGGGATGGCGCCGTGCGTATAGAGACGCGTGAGTCCCCCCTCCGCTGATGTCGACCATCCTAGGAATCCTTCACTAATCCCTGGGCAATATGAAGATATACTACGGGACTTATAGGAATCCGTCCTGGCAGGAGCCGCAAGTGTAGTAGCACCGTGAGGGTTGTCTTGATTGTTATCCGAAAGTAAAGTGAGAAAGATCATCGATAAAGTAAAATGATGGCAAATTGTCAAACTATTTGTACAAGAGGGCATACTTGTTTAAACAAAAGGCCCCAAAAACACAAAAGGACAAAGAAGTCAGGGCGCCCGATGAACCAAAAGAGAAGTGACAGTTACGGCCTGGGTATGCTACTATCCCCCTCGCTATGTCGTGGGCTCTTCGCTTGATGGTAGCCCTCTTCCGTGAGGAACCCGACTTCTGCTTGAACAGGCGGATAATGGCATCAGCATCGAAGAAATTGCGGCTGTGATGCTCAATGAAACAGTCGGCCATGAGGCCTGCAGTTTGTTCCATAAACCACTTACACTTGTCCGCCATTTCCTCCGTAAGAGCGGCATTCTTACTTTGCTCCGCTTGAAGAGCGGCATCCCTCGCGGCCTGGTGTCCTTTGGCCTCTTCCAACTCTTTCCTCGCAACCCCTAAACTGGCTTCCACACATTGTCGCTCTTCAACATTCTTCCTCAGCTTCTCTTGAGTTTTATGAAGTTCCCTTTGGTACTTGCTGATTTCTTCCAAGAGCTGGTGATTAGTGTTGCGCCTTTCCTGGGAGGAAGATTGGAGAGAGCTCATTCGTCTCGTCACATTCCTAGACCAGTAATGGAAACCCTGAAAGCTAGAGAACAGCTGGGTCCTTATCTGCCGCAGTTGCTCGCCCTCGGCAATAGAGAGGAAGGCCTGCTCCTCCTCCTCAACCGACATCAGATGCCCTGCTAGATAGGCGGATGTCGCTAGGGAGCTGTCGCCCCCCAATGTTGGGAACCCACACTGGCGAATGTTGCTTAAATCAACTTGATGGGTGGCGGCTCCGCTAGAGAGTATAGTGCTTAGGTCAGCCACCATGCGCAGAGTGTCCACCAGGGGAAGAGAGGGAGAGACTGTCTGAATAGCAGTAGGAATGAAGAAGACATCAGGAGGGGACGGAGGGGAACGATTAGATGGTCCAGCGTCAATATTGAAACCGCCGGTTGGTAGGGAAGGAAAGTCCTCCTCTACAAGATCCTCCAAGAAGTCCAAGGGATTACCAGGTGGAGGAGATGACGCGGCAAAAGAAGAGTGAAGCGGCGCAGGGGTAGCCCCGTTCCCTGCCAGACCAGAGCCTTGATGACCCACCAAGGGGCCGGTATTGGTGACGCTGCCTTGCTTTTCTTGACCAGCAGCAAAGTCGTTCGCTGAAGTTGAGTCCTCATTAAGACGCGGTCGCTTGGGGTAAGAATACCCGATAAATCCATGCCATCGTACGAAGGAGTAGCGGAAGAAGCAACAACAACGGTATCCTACGTGCAAAAGAAATAGGAGAATTAAGAAGCGGACACAAAATATATAGACGGAGAAAATCTTGTGAAAAAACCACCTGAACAGGAGGACGGGTAGGAGCGATAACGCGAAGGCGGAGAGTTCTTTTCTTCTTTCTTGCAAGGGGAGGATGAGAAGATGACGCTCGTGTAGGAGCAACGCTAGGGGAGAAAATTGGCTCAGCAGTTGATGTGGCAGTAACCTCCGCCCGAGGAAGAGAAGAGGACTCAGGTGCAGAAGTGGACCCGTGTGTGGTGTCAGTCACAGCGCCAGCCGAGGTGGCAGAAAGAGCCCTTTTTTCTCTCTTCTGCTGAGCTCTTCTCTCTCTTTTCTTGATGCAGTCAGGTTTCCACCCGGCGAGAGGATCTGTAGAAGTAAGAAATGAATGTTAGAGTTAGTATTGGCATGGAACAGTGAACAAGGGACGGTGCTCACTTTGAATGCAACCCTGGATGTCGCCCTGGCACGCGAGTTCGCGAGTGCGAACACCAGGAATCCCCGACAGGTTGAGCAGCTTGTCCAGCCAGCCTTGGTCAACTGGTCCTAACTCTGGCCTGCCACCCCAGGCAGCGTCTCTGACGACTAGATTAAACCCGCTCCGCCACAAAGGCAGGGGCAGATTGATGATGAAGAATTCTTTCTTCCAAGCATCAATAGAGGATTCAAGGAATAACAGCTTCCAGGTAAAGGGGTTTAGAGCTTCAACATCATAGCGAGGTGATATCACTATGATGTCGTTGTTATGGTGGTACAATTGAAAAAGGGAGCGAAGTAACAACAAGGAAGGAGATTCATTCCCTATATATCTACAGAGGGCTATAAAAGCATAAATGCCGCAGTAGGCGTTTGGACTCAACTGGCCAGCACTCAGATCAAATTCAGAGAATAACTCGGCAATTAAGGGATCTAGAGGCAACCGAAAACCATAATGAAACATTTTGGCATAAAGAACCCTACTGTTGCCAGGTAATTCGCTATTAAGGCGAAGGGACTTTGGGGCAACTTCAGTAGAATACCCCTCCAGCTGGTCGAGAGTAGCATTATAGCTCTGCAGGCGCCGTCGAAGGACGGCGGCGGAAGTAATGGTGGAAGCAGTAGTATCAATATCCCCCTCCCCAGCAGAGCGGGGATAGCGGCGATTACGAGCCATGAGCAAGCTTAAAAGAAGAATAGAGAGGAAGGTACCTGTGGTGAGGAGAAGATCGAAGCACCCGGGCGGCGGCGGATCGTAGGAGGAAGAAGAGGGATTATCTTTTCTGTTCTTCCTTTTCGGCTTTGAAAGAGAAAGGTAACAAAAGATAAAGAGAAAGCACGTGGGGGTTTTTATAACCCTAGGGACTAAAGGGAACGACGGGTCAAGTGATTGTAGTGTGTGACGTGTCAAGGCCAAAGAGACGCGGGAAGCGGGTGCAATCCCTGAGGAGCGAAAAGACATGCTCAGCCCGCCAGTCTTTTAGCGTTCCCCTTTGATGACACGTGGGCTCAAAGCATCACGACTGTCTCCCCCGTATCAAATAAAAGGAGTCAGAGCATTAAATGCCCTGAAAAGGGCGCAGTCAAACCTGGCGAAAATGAGCGGCAAGATATAATGCCACAACACGCAAGAGGCAAAGTGCGAAGAAAATGTAGTCAAGCGGCATGTGATAAAGGGCGACATCGTTAAGAAGCACGCATTATTTGGTCAAGATTATAAGATCTGTTAATTATTACAAGCAAGGAGGCGACGTCAAAGTCCAAATGGGAAAAATAATACAACAAGGGAGTAAGTAAAGAAGCGACACCAACAATTAAGCGGCATCAAATGGGCCCTTCCCAGGCACTGACCCACTACTCCTCTTCGGAGGAGAGGAAGCCCTCTTGGCTCTCATCAATCTCTTTCATCCTGGCAGAGGCATACTTGGCGATCTCAGTGGGATCAGTGGATCTGCTGCGGTGCTGATCTGTCACCCCGGTGATAAAGGCTTGTTCAGTTTTCTTCTTCCACCAGGTCACCTTTTTGAAAGCTTTCGATAGGTCCGCATTACGGGAGGATACCTCCTCAAGAAGGAATGAGTTTTTCTTCCTCTCAGCCACCAACTCAGCCTCTAAAGCTTCAACCTGGGCTTTTCCTTTAGATCTTTCCCGAGAAAGGTCAGCGCGGTACTCGCGCAGTTTGGCCTGAGCGCGTTTGTGGAGTCGCGACAGCTCCTCTACCTTTGCTAAGGCACCAGAGTTTTGAGATTGGGCACTGCGAGCCTTGATGAAATAATGAAGCTGTCGAAAGGCAGCAAGGCAGTTGTTCATGACGCGCACATACTGAACTTCAGGAGGAAGTTACAGTAGCCTACTCTCCTCCTCGAAGGCACAAAACATCTCACAAGCCAAGATAGCCGTGGGCTGATCTTGCGATAAGGGGTCTGATATACCCAGGGCGCGGAAACCGTCAGTCCCAAATTTTGATAGATTTAGCCGATGAGAAGGGGCCCCTTGAGGCCCGTCGCGGGAAAGATCAGCAACAAAGCAAGGGGCGGAGATACCGCCTGAGCCCCCGATGTCTCGAATTGAAGTAAGGAACAACGGGCAAGGGGACTTCGGGGGAGAGTGAGAAGAGCCAGGTCCGCTTGGGACTGAGGGACGCACGTCAGGAATACAGGGGCCAATGGGTGAATGTGGACGCTCCATGACAGGGGTGGAATCTACAGCAGATGGCGGCATCGTCACGGCAGAGGAGGTCTTGTTGGGGGCAGCCAGCCCCAGAGTCAAGGAAGCGCCACCCAGTGAAGCGGCACCCTCCATAGTGGTGTCGGGGGAAATGGCAGTCTGGGAAGCGACGGTAGCTGCGACGTCGCTTGGAGGAGACTGAGCAGCCATCTTGGTCACTTAAGCTTCGCTTGCTTCCCTTAGCTTCCTTCGTTGAGCTGAGGAAGCCGGGCGGAGGCTCAGTTCCGTGTCCATGTCCTCCATGTCCTCGACTCCGTAGGAGAAAATCTTTGTCTCAGTCACTGGCAAACCAGACCCGGACCTCTTCTTCCGACTGGGCAACCAGTTCTCCATGAAGCGGGAAGTGCGGAAGGAGGAACCGCTTTCCTTGGAGAGAATCTCGTCTAAAGATCTTTTCTTTATGGGCATACGGTGATCAGCTCGAGCGCCAGCGGAAGTAGAGGGAGCAGTCGTTGAAGGGGCGGCAACCTTGTGAGGAGCGTCACCCTCGGAGAGCGGTCGAGCGATGGTCTCTCCTGCGGAAACTTATGTTAGTAAACAAGGGGTAAGCAAGGCAGCGGCGAAGCTCAAAAGCTCACCTATGGTACACTCAGTTAAAGGCTTGTACAAGGCAAAGTTTCAGATCTGGAAAGAGGACTCCATCTCCAGTAAGGCGTTGGCCTGATCCAACTCTTCCCTAGCCAGAGGCGCTGGCCTCGCCTAATCAACCACCTCCAGGTTGAAATCAGGACGCCACAGGCGAGAGGGTAATTCGACAACGAAGAAACCGCTCTTCTAGTTTTCGACGTTCCCCTCGAATCCTCAAAATTTCTGCCAAAAAGGCCTCACTAGAGCATCATCCCATCTTGGAATAATATTAATGAAGCCGTCGCGAAAAACCAGAGTCAAGAACTTGCGAAATAAAGCGACAGAGGGAGCAAGAATATCTTTTAATTCGCAAGCACGAAGGAAGGCGTAGATGCAACTCCATGAGGAAGGGGTAATCTGCGCAGGGTTAAGCCCATGCTCGTGCAACACATGCTCTAGCGTGTCATGAACTGGGAGGCGGAACCCATATTGAAACATTTTAAAATAAAGTATCATATGAGTTTTCCAGAGCCGGCTATGAAGCCTCATGGTGTCAGAAGGAATAGTGGGGCGATAGCCGCAGGGGAAGGTAATATTATTGCTTTCCAATTCGAGGCGTAAGATAGTGGGACAAGTAAAGATGCTAGGAGTGTTTTCAAGTTCGGGATATCGAGAAATTGGCCTAGGGGTAGCTAAAGAGCTAGATTGAGATCTCGTACGAGGCATGATAGATAAAGAAGCAAAGGAAAATCAAAAACAAGATCGAGCAGAATACCTTGAAAGAGAGAAGACTGAAATTAATAGGCGAGTCGTCTGGATGCGAACGAGAGAATTTCCTCGGAGCGAGCGAAAACGAAGAGAGTTCTGAAGTATAAAAAGGAGCAAAAAGGTACGAAGAAGGAGCATTTTTCCTTTAAAAGAGACGGTGGAAAAGTCAGACAGAAGGGCAACCTATCACAGCAAGACACGTACGGGACAAATGGGACACGTGGAAAGACCCTGACAGAAACTTAAAGTCAAGCATTCGCCTCGAAGGTCGTAAAAGAAAGACTCGTTAATTACAAGAAACCCCACAAAGATGGTCGTATGAAGCGGCAATTAGCCGTCCAGCGGCAGTTATCCTATGGGGCGGCGATTATAACAAAAGCGAAAAGAAAAAGGCAAATGTCATTTCGTTTCATTTCATTATGTTTTATTAAAAGAGAAAGCCAGTGACATCTACAATAAGTGCGACATCATCAGTCTTCGTCCGCCCAGTGTACGTCATAGACGTAATCATAATCTTCCGGAGACGATGGCGACCCGCTGTTATAGAAAGGAAAGGGCTCGCCAATTTCGAAAGGTCTTTTACCAAGCCCAGTCGCGGAACCTGTCATAGGCTCAGTTTCCTCCTTTGAAGCGGCATGGGAGCTTTCCCTGAGGGTCGGGGTAACCAGTCCTGTGGCGGCATCTTGCATAGAAGTCTCGTCCTTGGGAAAAGGACAAGGGACGGATGGTGACGCTTCATCTTTTTACCGCAGTGAAAGGTAGTGAGGTTCAAAGTCGGCAAAGAAGGATTCGAAAGATTATTTCTTTGTTTTCTTCAATCTCTTACGACCCCGGCACTTCACGGAATGTCTGGCAGGCCTCTAGGGGGGTGAGAGTAGAGGATTGTCGGAGTCGGGAGAAGTTGGAGGGGTCGGAGGAGAATCGCGGGTGGCAGTATACAAAATGCGGGAGTCAGCCATGGAAATATCAGTAAGAGTGAGAAGCAAGAAGGAAAAAGATGAACAGAGAAGGAAAGGAAGAGCCCCATTATATAGCCGAGGTGAGGAGGCGTGCCTGCTTTTTCGCGTATTATCGAGGACAGTTAATGCTATCAGAGATAACGTCTGTTGGGGGGAAAAGATCTGACTCCGCAACTGTCAAAGGCTGCACCAGCCAAGAGGCACCGAAACCATTGCCCAATTTGCTAACACTGAAAAACGGCGCAAAATATATTCAGAACGGATGCGATATGGGAAAATCGTCATTATGAGCCAGGTAGGCAGACAAAGTTACGGGATCCCAAGGAACACCAAGCCCACAATGAATGAGAAGAAAAGTTGTTTTCTGAGAAAGACGATATGAGAAAGAAGAAAAACATTGACAGCGCGGCAAGTGAATAAGGGAAAGCATATTTATTTATTTAAAGGGCTCAGCGGCCCGGGATTACAAAAAATCCTAACGGCCCGGAGTTACAAAAGGTGGCCCAAGAGGAGCACAGAAAGACACGCAAAGAGGATCCCCATCGCTGGTCAGGCATTCGACCCAGCGTCATCATCTTCCCATTCCAGGAAAGGAATTTCCCTCAGGGCATCCGCAAGAGCCGTCAGTTCAGAGGAATAGGCCCTCATGCTCTTCAGGCAGTATCCCAGCAAGTCCTTCCTATGTTGTAGCGTCGTCATCAGCAGCTGAATCTGAGAAATAGCCACTGACAGCTTCACCGCTTTCTCTACGAGACTGAAATCCTCCAGGGTAACAGCAGCCTGTCTAGCTTGCAGAGGAGTCAGCATCCCCTGGAGCTCCAGTATATCCTCCGACGTCTTAACGCTCAGCGAACCCAGGAAATCAGTGTCTGCCTGAGTGAGGTTCCTCAGGGCATGGGTTTTGGAGAGCAGGAAGTTTTTGGTGACTTCGTCCATGAAAAGAAGAGAGATAAAGAAATTTGAAGAGAGAGGTGAAAAAGCTGTGAGAGTTATGAGGTAAGTGCAAAATGAAAAGCCTATTTATAGACTTCGGAAAAAAGCATTTTGAAGATGTACCTTTATCAATTGTTGAGCCCTCATTAGGGTAGAAACCCTTGAAGGGGCAGGACCGAAGACGCTGTGATAGTCCTTGGTGAACGCTCGGGCTAGTTTTTGTTTGGGCATATGATAACTATCGATACCATAGAAGCGGCATCTCCACTACCTCGCCGGGTGACCCGGCCAGCATACTATACCCGCCGCGGGAGACGAGGCCCTGTTCTTACCGCCCTTAGCCTGGCGACCGACCCTGGGATGGTCGACATCAGCAGGGGCTCTCATGCGGCATCCGCACGGCGGCATCCCATCCCAGGTCATCTGTGACGTCACTCCGCATGACGTCATCCCGCATGACGTCACTCAAGGCCACCCCAGCGGCATATATCACCCCAGCAACACCTGCCAGGGATTATTCCCACCCCTTGTCGGTACACTCCTTCCTTTCCTTATAAATACCCCCACCTTTTCAGACAAGAGGGCAAGCCTAAGATAGCGTACTGAACCCCTGTCATTTTGATTACCTGCACTGACTTTGCCATCGGAGTGTTTACGCCGTAGATCCCCTTCGGCGCTTTGCAGGTGACGAAGACCCCCGTACAGTGTTCCCGACCAGCTCAGATCAGGCCGATCCTGCTCAGTATCCCCCGGACTCTTATCACTAATAGCACATCAGAAGAGTTCAATGAAACAAAAGTGTTCATCTCAACTATGTTGAAATCCTCAAGATAAATAAAATCATTCACCTACACCAATACATTTTCCACAATTCCCTTAGGGAGTATAATAGATCTGTCAGCAAGATGAATCACTACCCTAGTTTCTTTCATGGTACCAATGTTCAATTTTTTATATTCAGAAAGAGACATCACATTGATACCTCCTCCAAAGTCGCATAAAGCTTTTTTCACTAGTTGGTTACCTATTCTGCATGGAATTGCAAAGGTACCTTGATCCTCGCATTTTTCTAGAAGTTTTGCCTGTAAGACTGCAGATACATTATGATTTAAGTTTATTCTCCCAGCTCCTGGAAGTTTCTTCCTGCTACTGCATAATTTTTTAAGGAATTTAACATAACCAGGAACTTTAGAAATAAGATCAAGCATAGGTATAATAATTGTTATTTTCCTAAAAATACTCATAAATTCCCCCTCCTCCTCTTCCATCTTGGTCTTTGTAGGCTGTGATGGAAACGGTGGAGGAATTTCCTGCTCTTCTTTCTAAACTGGGAGTTCTGTGATTGTATTGGTCTTGGTCGCCGTCTTGGCCAAGATAGTTTCTTCTAGTCCAACTTCTACCTCTAGTTCCACTATTTGCATCTAGACTTTTGATCAGTCTTTGCACCAGCTCTCTCAGGTAAGTCTCTTCCACTCAAACTCATGGCGCTAACATTATATTTGGGATTATCCATTGTGGTTGATGGTAACTTACCTTGGGTATTTTATTGATTCACAACCAACTCACTTATCTACTTTTTGCATCTCGGCCAGGCTCTACTGTGTTGTTTGCATGAACTTCTGCAAGATCTCTTCCATAGGTATGCTGGTAATCTGGAGGGGTTGTGGTGTAGGAGGTAACTGCGGCACGAGAGGTTGGTTCTGTGGAGGCCGAGGTTGGAAATGCTGGAAGTTAATCAACGATTGTTGAGGTTGACTTGACTGATCCTGACTCTGCTGGGGTGGATCCTGTCACTATCTCAAATTTGGGTGGATCCTCCAGAAGTACCGATTGCTTTCATGAGGGAAGTTCTAGTTCTGATTGTACCCATATGCCGTATTCACTTGAGCTGGATCATCCGGCTGCTGCACCATATAACAATTGTGGGTCGGATGATCCTGTTGTTGACATAATCCACACACCATGGCTACCTGCTCAGGAGCTACTGCCGACGTTGATGTATCTACGGAGAGATTTTGTAGCAAGTTAGTAATTTTAGACAGTTTTTGTTCAATATTAATTGAATTTAAACTAGAAGGAATAGAATTTCTCTCGGCGGATGCGTTGTTGTGGAAGTTATCGGCCATTTTCTAGAGCAAGAGTTTGGCTCTGGTAGAAGTGAGGTCTTGTAAAGCTCCGCCTGTTGCAATATCCACTCGGTCCTTATCCTTCTGGTTCATGCCATAATAAAAGTACTGGACAAGAGCTTGAGGGGTCACTCCGTGTGTAGGGCATATATCTTGCAAATCCTTAAACCGTTGGTGATACTCACCAAGGCTCTCATTGCTCCTTTGTTGGATAGCAACAAAAAAAATTATTACAGCCTTTGCCTTGCTGGCACTCTAGTATTTGTTGAGGAAGACCGATGACATTTCAGCCCATGTTGTGATTGTGTTGTGGGGCAAGCTATAGAACCAGATTTTGGCCGAGTCCTCTAGGAACCATGGGAACGCCTTCAGCTTGGCTATTTCGATGGAGACGTTGGGTGGCTTCAGAGTATCGCATTCTAGATAGAGATTCCTTAAGGGTTCTCATTGGAGTTCCCGTGGAACTTCTTGAGGTTGGAGATTATATTGGTCTTTATAGACCTATCATATTGAACAGGAGCAAGCTGGATGCATTAGTAGGTTTCCTATTCAGCCCCTTTGTTTAACTCCCTCAAGGTTTGCTCTTGTGGTTCGGCTGCCATATTCGGGACTTTTTCTTCTTGGTCTCTGGCTTGGCCAAGCTCATTATCATAGTTAGAATTTGATTGCGAACTAGAAGCTTCTGATTCCGTTACTTCTTGTATCTTTCTTTTTGCTTTCTTCTTGATCTGAGTCTCGGTCCTGGTGAGTTCTGGATTATATGGTATTAATTCTGCTTTTGATGACCTGATCATCAACAAGAAAAATAAAAATAAAAACTACAAACACAGTTAGAATCCCCGGCAACAGCGCCAAAATTTGATCACCTGTCGATAGTGTAAAAAATAAGAGTAAATTATAACTTAATACAATCCACAAAGGGCTTGTAGATAGTACTAAAAGGATCGTCCTAAGATATTCTTTAGGTGTGCGGTTTTTGGATGACTTCCTCATCAGTGAAGAGGTTTGTTTGATTTTGGAACTGGTAATTAAAAGAATTGAAATTGGATAAATAAATATGTCTTGGTCAGAGGCTTGGCCAAGACAAAATAACTGGGTAAAAACTCAGGTGATGGGAATTCCAGGTAAGGGAACTTCGTGAGCTACGTTTCTTATACTTCGATCACTGATTCATTAATGTTTATCTTTTTCTTGATAGTGTCGCTATAGAATACAAGGATTCCTATATATTCCTACTTCCCTCCTTTATCAAATTCTCTAGCGGGTGCTCCCTACTAGACAATCCTAAACAAACAACAACTTGCTGGCTAAAGGATTTACTAATTTGGTTGATGGTTTGATTTGATCTGACACAGCATAATACTCATCAATGGCATAGGGGAAGACAACACCTAGCTTAAGTTTACTTCCCAATCGAGGCCCTCTTATACGATCCTAGCTGCTTAGGATGCGTAGCACACAATCTGATCGTTGTTCAAAGATGGATTTCAATGCGGAAGAAGATAACTCACTTAGACAATGTAAGCCTGCTGATCGCTAAGCACCAGCCAACCTAAGTCCGAACAAGGGAGGATCCTTGTCGAATCACTAAGCCTATATCCCTTGTAGATATCAACCTAGGCAAACAACAAATAGGATGCAATTTCAGGTTTTACTTTTTTGACGACTCGAGTATTGCGGACTAGAGAAGGAACAAGGTTCAATCACATGAACAATGGGCAGAGATTTGAAGAGAGAAGTCTCAATTTTATCAAAATAACAGCCAACTCAATAATAGAGCTAAACGGCTCCTTAATAGCCCCCTCTTTACTGTCTTATCAAAAAATGAGGTGTAACCGAGATTTTTTTATGAGCAGTAAAGATGGTTGCTCCCGTGTCAGCGATGATTTTGAAAAAATGAAAATTCAAACTTACCTTGGAGTAGGTGATTAGGAAATTATGATTTGGGCGAGGGTAGTACTCGTAGTCCCTAGGTTGATGTTGGTAAGTAAAGTTACATTCGGGCGAGGGTAGTACTCCCTAGGTTGATGTTGGTAAGTAAAGTTACATTCGGGCGAGGGTAGTACTCGCAATCTTTCACTAGTGCAGGAAAGTAAATAAAGTCGCTCTGGGAGGAGATAAATTGCAGGAAAGTAAATAAAGTCACTATGGGAGGAGAGGAATTGCAGGAAAATAACTAAAGTCGCTCTGGGAGGAGAGGAATTGCAGGAAAGTAAATAAAGTCGCTCTAGGAGGAGAGGAATTGCAGGAAAATAACTAAAGTCGCTCTGGGAGGAGAGGAATTACAGGAAAGTAAATAAAGTCGCTCTGGGAAGAGAGGAATTGCAGGAAAATAACTAAAGTCGCTCTGGGAAGAGATGAATTGCAGGAAAGTAACTAAAGTCGCTCTGGGAAGAGATGAATTGCAGGAAAGTAACTAAAGTCGCTCTAGGAGGAGAGGAATTGCAGGAAACTAACTAAAGTCGCTCTGGGAGGAGAGGAATTGCAGTAACTAAAGTCACTCTGGGAGGAGAGAAATTGCAGGAAAGTAAATAAAGTCACTCTGGGAGGAGAGCAATTGCAGGAAAGTAACTAGAGGAATTGTAGGAAAGTAACTAAAGTCACTTTGGGAGGAGAGGAATTGCAGGAAAGTAACTAAAGTCGCTCTAGGAGGAGAGGAATTGCAGGAAAGTAAATATAGTCACTTTGGGAGGAGAGGAATTGCAGGAAAGTAAATAAAGTCACTCTGGGAGGAGATAAATTGCAGGAAAATAACTAAAGTCGCTCTGGGTGGAGAGGAATTGCAGGAAATGTAAATTAAAGAAACATAAATTTTGATAGATGTGAACTTCACTTGGGCGTTGCTGCCCCCTAAGACATTGATGCGGCAATTGAAATGGAAACTCCACACGGACGCTGCTGCCCATCGGATGTTGCTGTTGAAATCCTTCCGGACGCTGCTGCCCGTCGGATATCGGTGCTTTGCTTTGATATTGGTTGATTGTAATGTACCTTTGGCTCAACTGTGCAAATTTTAATGTTTCGTAAAAAGACGTGTTGTGGGGACGTGACCTTCACAAGGTTTTTTTGTTTTTTTTTTAAGACATGATGTGGGAATGTGACCTTCACAATATTTAAAAAGACAGGATGTGAGGGACGTGACCTTTCACACCTTTTAAAAGACATGTTGTGGGGACGTGACCTTCACAACATTTAAAAAGACAAGATGTGAGGGACGTGACCTTTCACAATAACTTAAAAGACATGTTGTGGGGACGTGACCGCTTATAACATTTAAAAAGACAGGATGTGAGGGACGTGACCTTTCACACCATTTAAAAGACATGATGTGAAGGGCGTGACCTTTCACACCATTTAAAAGACAAGTTGTGAGGACGTGACCTTTCACAACGTTTAAAAAGATACGATGTGAGGGATGTGACCTTTCATACCATTTAAAAGACAAGATGTGAGGGACGTGACCTTTCACACCATTTAAAAGACAAGTAAAAAGACATAGATGGAAAGTGGGTGACCAAGTCACCGCACAACACAACTGGGAGTGGGTGACCACGTCACCGCACGACATGAATGAAAAGCGGACGACCAAGTTCTCGTACCTTCATTCGAATATTGATTGGATGGTGGGGGAGATGGACCACCACATGACATTGGTTGGGGAGTGGCAACGTGCTCTATTCGGATGTCTGATCGGATGGTGGGGGAGCATGATCCGCCGCATGACATTGGTTGGGGAGTGGTAATGTACTCCATTCGAATGTCTGATCGGATGGTAGGGGAGCGTGATCCGCCGCATGACATTGGTTGGGGAGTGACAACGTGCTCTATTCGGATGTCTGATCGGAAGATGGGTGAGCGTGATCAGTCGCATGTCATTGGTTGGGGAGTGACAACGTGCTCCATTCGGATGTCTGATCGGATGGTGGGAGAGAGTAATCTGCCGCATGATATTGGTTAGGGAGTGTTAACGTACTCCATTCGGATGTTGGCTGGATTTGATGGTGGAGATTTCACTGAAGTATATCTATATCCTGCAAATATGGAGGAAACAAACACGAAGAAGCAGTGGGTGGAAAAAAGAGAAAGCAATTGATAAGTGGACAGGTAGGAGATCAAATCATGTATGTTGTGTATGAAAGTATTCCCACACTACCCTAAGGTTTGCCCCCAGTATTTTGTCAAGATGAAAACAACTTCCCTATCAAGAGAAAGTTCAACAAATTTATGCATTCTGGAGAATATGTCATCCACTTTTTGTAATATAAGCATGCTTGATACAAGCCTAGAAAAGCATCTGCATCTTGCCCAGGAGATAACGGCCTCAAGGACAAGACTTTCCCACATCATGTAGACGTAAGCAATCCTCACCGGATACTGGTATTTGAGCTCACGCTCAGAAACAATGCTAAGTGTTTACTCTTATAGAAATGCAACAAACATAGCACAAAAAATCAGATTTACAATGTCAATCCTAATGAAAATGCACATGCATGGGCATTCTAATAATCGAAAAGACTTTGCGAGAGAAAAGAAGTGAAGTTGATCATTATTTTTCTTTTCTCTTTTTTTTTCTTTTTTCCAATTAACAATGCTCGTTGATTGGCTGCGATGAGGGCAAAGTGCACAAGTTCTTCAGTCTTCATTGGAGATGCTCTTCTTCTTGATCATTTCGAGGGCGCAGCGCCTAGATTCTTGAATCTTTGTTGGGGATAATTCTTCTTGATTGTTGGCTAGGTAAAAATATTTAGATAGTAAAATATGAGAAATAAATGGTCAATCAAATTCCCCTACACTTAAATCATACTTGCCCTCAAGTATACTAACTCAAGACATAAAAAAACACACAGAAAAGGCAAAATCAGAGAATACTTGCAAGGAAACCAATTATCCCCATCACACAGAGTGTTTCAAACAATTCAAGTTATAACTCCAAATCCTTACTATTGAGGCCTAACCAATACTCCAAACATCCAGGCTTACAAAACTCAGGTGCTCCATGACAGAATCATGCAAGCTGAAACAGAACAACAACTGTTTACTTTTCATTCTTTTTGATTCATCGACTGCCTTTTTCTTATTTATTTCCGCCCATTTATTATACCAGCATTTTTAACATGTAGTTTCCTGAATATTTTTGCTTATTGAGGCAAAAACATCGAAGACATATGGTGTTAATTTGGCCAGTTTTATTTAGAAATAGTTCTTTCGATATTTTCACTTGCCGAGGCAAAAATACCAAAGCATTGCAAGCACAATTTTTGTTTTTTTTTTGTTTTTTTTTTTTATTTTTTTTTTCTATTTTTTTATTTATTTTTTTAGCAGTTCTCATAAATCAAAGAATTTTTCAAGAAAACAAAGGTGAATGCTCCATTTGCATATTCTAGTGTTAAGCACCGGAACCTTAGGTTTATTAAAAAAATTGGACGTTTAAAGAGAACCAGGATCGTACTCTTGCAAATATTGGTTATGTTAACCCAATTAATTTGCCCCAATAGTATGGTATGGAGGTAAAATTGAAGCATTTTTATATCTTATGTGAGTGAGATGGCAAGGTTTCAAGCAAAGAGTATTCTGATTTTAAGAATAACACACAAAGAAAACTGAACAAAAAATCATGCAAAAGACTCTCTAGACTATCTTAGCAAAGACAGTGGCCAAGACTTCTAAAATGAAAAAAAATTGATGCAACACACAGACACGAAAACAAGAAGTGCCCAAGTCCTTTGGTCTTCTTCCAACACTGGCCATCAACAATCTTCGGGGATTTTAAGAATAACACACAGAGCATGCAATTTTCCTAAAAACGCACAAAGAAAACTAAATAGAAAATCATGCAAAAGACTCTCTAGACAATCTTGGCAAAGATAGTGGCCAAGACTTCTAAAATGAAAAAAAAATTATGCAACACACACATATATATAGACACGAAAACCAGAAGTGCCCAAGTCCTTTGATCTTCTTCCAACACTAGCCATCAACAATCTTCAGGGATTTCTTTTTCTTCCATACTCGTTGTGCACCTTACCTCCTGTTGACTACCTCGGTTAAGCATTGCTCATTGTCTTAATGGGAAAAAAATTTAAAAATGGAAGAAAGAGCAAAGTCCAATGTCATCTTACTGCCATGTCTAATGGTGCATGTACCCTGGATATTATGCAAATCTAACTATGCTTAGTTAGGCATTTACGCTCATGTGGTCGCCCGAAAAGCTCACAGGGATATGTTTGTGACTGCTTACGTCTAAAACATGTTGCAGATATAAGAGTAAGTAGGCGAGATCATGCATGTCATATGATGGATGTACAAGTTATCCATGATGCAGTAAAATGATGAACATGCTCAATTTAGGGCAGGTTTGGAAATTACGGGGATAGTGTGGATTTTATTCAAATAATTTTATTCACGGTTTATAAAGTCAAAAACTCTTAATAATTTTACAAACAAAACGTGAGGGCCTGAATATTTATGAATAATTAAAAAATTGCCCCCAATACGGGAATGAATGCAGAATTGCTAAAATCTAAAAGGTTAAGAGGAGAAGTGGACTTCTCTAGATACGTGTACAACAAGCGGCATCTAAATGATCTAACAGGTTCATCAGCGGGGAATCGGCTGTATGATTCCGATACAACATCATCCGTACTAAAATGGGATGATAGCGTTGCTGCAAACATTTCTAACGGTTCCATCATAGCTTGAGACTGGTTGTTTGCAAATGCAATATCTCCAGCTCATTGTAGCAGATGAAGAACCATCTTAAAATCTTTCCTGGTCCGCTCCTTGACGGGGAGACATCTTCTATGTTGGGGAATAACCAACTTGCCGATGATTTGATTCGTTCAAGAGGTATGGCTTGAACATCATTTTGAGTGATGGAAGAGGATTCTTGGTTAACTGGAGATTCAGGTTGCCATTGGGGAAGCTAACCAATCATTTCTTTATAGGGAGGCTCCAACACTTCAACTTTTGCAGCATGGGATTGCGGATAAAACAAGTGAACGCAATCCCATCAACATTTCTTACTGGCTCACCAGTCAATGGACTGATTTTCATAGTATCGTGTCCGCACATGGTGCTCAAATTCAAAACATGAGAGATTTGACCATGTTTGAATTTTGAATTTGCAGTTGAGGGCCTTGTAAATGTCGTTGTAGTGGATTGGGACCCCTGAAGAACGTATATCTATCATTGTTATGTTTCTTCACCAAGATGAGGAACTGCTTGCAAAGGGCACTTAGTGACAGTAATATTTTGATGGCGAGACTTCCCAAGGAGGATCGCTAAAGAGTTGATAGGAGGAGGGTTCCCCTACACCTGCTACAGCGATGGTCTGAAGGCAAGGGTAGGATGGACGTAATGAGTTCTTTGTGGTGAATTACCGCTCTTGATGCCTTCCACCCCCCCCCCCCCCCCCGGTAAAGAGGTACTCAACCTTTGATACCCCAGGACGCCTTCTTCTAGTCATCATTTTCAACTGCTTGCCCCCCAGTTTACAAGCTTCATTGCTCCTGAAATAAAAGGGGGAATTTTAATAGTAAGTCTGGAGGGAAGGATATCCCAAAATTCTGAATTAAAAATTAATACTGAAAAGAACACGTGGGTTGCCTCCCACGAAGCGCCCTTGTTTATAGTCGTAGGCTCGACTATGGTGAAGCTTCCTTTCACGCCTTAGTCCTGTAAGTAGGAATGAAAAGAAATGAATCAGTAGCATCTAAATCTCAAAAATTAAGATAAGGATTTAATAAATCAGGAGAGTAAAATATGGATAATAATGGCAATAAAAATCGCAAACATGGAAAAATTGTGGAGAAAGTTGCAAACAGGGAAAAGTTGAGGGAAAATTTGATACACGGGCAAGATTGCGAATAAAATTGTACACGTGGAAAATTTACAGGAAAATTTATACACGGAAAATTTGATAAGTGTGCAAGACTGCAGAAAATTTTGCCAACGTGGAAAATTAACGAAGACATTTGCCACGTGGAAAATTTACGATTTTTTTTATAAATGTGGAAGAATTATGGAAAAATTTGTATATTAGAGGAAAAATGTGTAAATGTGGAAACAATTGCGAAAAAATTGTAAACATAGGAAAACAATTATAAATGTTGAGAAATTGCGAAATCAATTGTAAGTGTGGAAAACTTTAAGAAATCATATATAAAAAATGAAACAAAGTCACAATATACGCATTTCAATATGATACATATGCTGGGGTGACATCTACTACTTCTAACTGGCTGGAAGGTTCCCGGACGATACCATAAAAAATGGTCCCTCAGTAAATGGATATGTGATTGCATGTCGAACCATCAAAAGTTCTAGGCGCTCACCCATTTAGGGGTTCGAGTCCGAGTTTGGGGTTCATGAAAACTACCGAAGACACGTGCCTTGATACGAGCCTCCTTGGGGATCCTTGATGATTCGGCCTTGGAAGTGGCCGAGAGGTGGATCTAGCTCACTTTAGAAGATCGGTTCGATATTAAGTGTTCGTTGCTTGTTTAGAGGGAGTATTGATTTGCGGAAGCTATAGAAGAATAATGGAAAAGAAGAAGGAGATGTATTGATTGAAAGAGAAATACAAGTAAAGGAACTTGTAGGTCACGGCTAACCCTCCTAGGGATGATTCATAGACAACCTAGCCACAAGACTAATAAGGATCTCAACTTCAAGAGCGACCCTCCTAAGGGCAATTCTTAGGCAAACCGCTCGGCTTGAAGAAGAAGAGGAAGAAGGTCTGAAGAACTCTATTTAGCTAAACTAGAGCATTTGGTCTAAGATTGGAGATTATCACAAAAATAAAGATAAAACCTAAAATTAGTCTATCTCCTTCTTTAAATACCTAGAGCTATTTACAAGGGAAAGTACCCTCACACCCTTAGACAAAGGGGTTGCACCGTGTCTTGGAGTTGGGCTCTTGGACGGACTAAGGCGAGCGTGCGGATGGGCATAGCACATGGGCGAGCTGGCGCATGGCCGAGGGCGTGGGTGAGCAGGTGCGGGTGTCCTCATGGGATGCTAGGGATAGTCCGGGCGCGCGCCATGGGTTGCTAGGGTTTGTGCAGGCGTTCCTCATGCCTTGGCCGACCAACCCGTGAGGTTCTGTGCTAAGGCTATTCTCATGGTCCACGGCCTTCGAAGGCGTTGCGGTGTGAGCGATGGCATGAAGGCACGCCACCCAGCCTTCATGGGTCTTCAAGTTAACTTCCTCATCCCTTAGGACCTTCAAGTGTTGGAGCACCAAGCCCTTGCTCCTAGTGAAGTAGCGAGGTGGTGTAGTGCTCGTATCATTCCCTCCTCCTTTGAGGGGGATTCGACCTCAAATCAAGGGGGGTGCTATTGGCAAGGTCCGAGTCAGCTTGCGCATCCTCATTATCTATAAAAAAATGGAGATAAATCAGTCACATTGAAGGTAGGATGGACGTTGCCAAATGAAAGAGGGAGGTCAATGCGATAGGCGTTGTTGTTGAACTTCTCGAGGATAAGGAAAGGGTCGTCTCCACGGAGGCTTAGCTTGCCCTTTCGTTGTTGTGGGAACCTATCCTTGCGCAAGTGAAGCCACACCCAATCCCCAACCTCGAAGGATTGTAGATGGCGACCGACGTTCCTTTTTTCCACCAAACGGGTCGTGATCTTTTCCATGCATGCCTTGACCTTCTCATGGATCTTTTGGACCACGACTGCCTTCTTTTCACCATCTAGGCTAGTAAGATCATGTAATGGTAAAGGTAACAAGTCTATAGGGGTAAGAGGGTTGAACCCATAGACAAGTTCAAAAGGAGTGAAACGAGTGGCCAAATGCATTGTTCGATTATAGGCAAACTCAATAAAAGCAATACAATCATCCCATGATTTAGCATACTCATGTACCATAATGCGCAACATTGTGCCAAGAGTTCTATTTACTACTTCGGTTTGGCCATCCGTTTGAAGATGGCAAGAAGTGGAAAATAAGAGTTTAGTTCCGAGTTTTGCCCACAAGACACGCCAAAAGTGGCTAAGAAATTTTGGATCTCTATCACTGACAATACTCCTAGGTATGCCATGTAGTCTAACGATGTCATTGAAGAAAAAATGTGCAATGTGTGAAGCATCGTGTATAGTGTGGCGTGGGATGAAGTGGGCCATCTTAGAGAAATTGTCCACCACTACAAACAAGGAGTCTTTACCTCGCTTGGTTCGCGATAGACCAACAACAAAATCCATGGAAAGGTCAGACCAAGGGTGCGAAGCAATTGGCAAAGGCATGTATTGACCATGACCGAGAGATGTAGATTTAGCACGTTTACAAGGAATGCAAGTGGAGACAAAATGCACAACATCACGTTTCATTTTAGGCCAAAAGAAATGCTCATGGAGAGTTCTAAGAGTTTTATCAATGCCAAAATGGCCCATTAATCCGCCACCATGGGCTTCTCTAACAAGTAACTCCCTAGTATCGCACTTTGGTACACACAATTTACCCTTTCGAAATAAAAATCCATCATGCCTCATATATTTAGGAACCGAACCAAGATCACAAGTATCATACAATTGTTTGAAATCCATGTCATGGGCATACAAAGATGGCAAATGCGAGAAACCAAGAAAATGAGTGAAGGGAGTTAAGTAAGACGTACCTTCGGGAAAGGGCATCGGTCATGATGTTGTCCTTTCCCTTCATGTACTTGATGTGGTAAGTGAAACGTTCGAGAAACTCCATCCAAGTCACGTGGCGCTTGTTCAATTTTCCTTGGCCCTTCAAGTATTTCAAACTTAGGTGGTCTATGTGGACAATGAACTCTCGGGCTAAAAGATAATACTCCCACACGTCCAAGGCCCTTACTAAGGCATAAAACTCAACATCATAGGTGCAATAATTGAGTTGGGCGCCACTCAATTTCTCACTGAAATAGGCAACCGAGCGCTTGTCTTGCAACAACACCGCACCAATACCAATGCCGCTAGCGTCACATTGGACCTCGAAGGTCCTCTCAAAGTTAGGAAGCGCGAGGACGAGGCTAGAGGAGAGCTTGCTCTTCAAGGCAGCGAAGGCCACGTCATGGGCTGGACCCCAAACAAAGGGCACATTGGACTTGGTTAGAGCATAAAGTGGTGCCGCGATTGTGGAAAAATCTTGGACAAAGCAGCGATAGAAGCCCGCGAGGCCAAGGAAAGAGCGGACCTCGGGGACATTGGAGAGGCTCGCCCATTCGGTGATTGCTTTGATCTTTGTCAGGTCAACCTTAAGGCTGAATGCACCTACAATAAAACCAAGGAAATGTACTTCTTCCAAGCAAAAAATCACACTTAGATATTTTGGCATATAGTTGATGAGCACGCAAGGTTAGGAAGACTTGACGCAAATGGTCCATGTGATAATTTCTAGATATATTATAGACCAATATGTCATTAAAGTAAACTACCACACATTTTCCTATTAGGTGTCTAAACACATGATTCATAAGGCACATGAAAGTACTAGGGGCATTAGAAAGACCAAACGGCATGACTAACCACTCATACAATTCAAATTTAGTTTTAAATACCGTTTTCCATTCATCACCCACATGAACCCTAATTTGGTGATAGTCACTCACCAAATCAATTTTAGAAAAAATTATGGCACCACTAAGCTCATCAAGCATGTCATCAAGTCTAGGTATAGGATGAGAATATTTTACCGTGATTTGATTAATCGAACGGTAATCCATGCACATCCTCCACATGTCATCCTTCTTGGGCATCAAAATGACAGGGACGGCACAAGGGGAGAGGCTTTCACGAGCGAAACCCTTGTCAAGGTGGTCCTCCACTTGCGCTTGAAGCTCATGGGTGTCCTTCGGGTGGCATCTATACGCCGGGCGGTTAGGGATTGTAGAACCCGGAAGGAACTCAATGCGATGTTCAATCCCACGGATGGGGGGCAAACCATGGGGGATATCCTCAGGAAAAACATCAACAAATTCCTGCACAAGTGAGGCAACATCACTAGACAAAGGTGGGTTAGAGTAAGAAGAAGATAGACAAAGATCCGTGAACCTAATTAGGATACACGGTTTTCGCATCATTAAAGCCAATCTAATATCTCTTCCTTTTGCCATACGGCTCACCATTGACTTACTTTTCACTCTAGGACCATGTTTTGCCTCACTTACTTGCTTGTATGTGTCAAGTTTTGTTTTTCCCATCTTGGCAAGCTCACTTTTTTCTTGCCAGTTGTTTTCTTCTTGGTCTTTGCTCACATTTTTCTCTCCATTCGAGGTATACTCACTTTTTTAATACCTGGATTTTTCTGCACTCACACTACTCACATTTTTCACTCCACACCACTCTTTTTTTTCCAATTTTGAAGTGATGTCCAAAGTTGCGCATGCATACGATTATAAGTTTTTTGGCATTTTTAAATAACATGTATACGAATAATATTTGCAAAAAGACATTGAATAAATAAAAAGAGACTTAGAGAGCTTACTTGCGTTGCGTGCTCTTGATCTTCCTTGCAAGTTAAGAGTGTTAGCAACGTTTTCGAAAATAATAAATAAGAAAAGCACATGCAAACACTTATTTAATTTACGATAAGTAAACAATTAATTAAATAAAACATGGCATAGCAAATAAACAAATCCTTTAAAACATGCAAGCATTTAATTAAATGGAACGTGGCATAAACAAATTATTTAAATCATGTAAGCATAGAAATAAATAAAGCATGGCGTAAATAAATCAATTAAATCATACAAGCATTTAATTAAATAAAACATGGTATAAACGCATTATTTAAATCATGTAATACAAGCATACAAATTATTCATGGCATATTAGTATGAAAATTGTTCATGGCATATACGAAACAAATTATACATGGCATATACGAAAATTATACATGGCATACGAAACAAATTATACATGGCATATACGAAAATAAATGGGCCCCACAAGGGATTTTTGGACATTAAAAACAAATTTTAATTTTTAAAACATAGATGGGCTCTGTCCAACTCCTTCTTCTTCCTTACCTTTCTTCTCCAACCCGCCAACCACCATGGCCAAAATCAAGTTCCAACGCTTCAATAAAACATACCCGAAATAGCCCCCCTAATTATCATGGCATTACGGTAGATCAAAGCAAGAAAAACAACAAGCAAAATAACCCCAAAACAGTGGCAATTTCATACGGAAAGTTTGAGCTATTTAACATGCATATATAGTCATTAATTAGCTAAAGCATTATGCAATTAAATTAAGGTAAGGAGATCATAACTAACATGATATCAAAGCATTCTAAGCATGTTTAAGCATTTAAATCATGCATTAAAAGGAAAAATGAAATTTAAAGAAAGCTAGAGAGAGAGGGAACTTACTTGTCCAGGAGAGCAATTTATCCAAGAAGGTAGTGCAAGAAATAGAGATTATGAGGAGGATTTGGTGCCCTTGATTTGGTGCTTGAAGCAAGCTATTTATAGAGAAAAATCAAGGTGGAGTCGGTTTGCACATGTGGTTGCAAACCGACGGGGGATATTTTTGGGAGGGTGATGATGAGCTAGGCCGAAATAGTGAGCTAGCTAGGGTTTGTTTGTGGCCAAGAATGATCATAGGGGAGGTTGTAGTGATCTAGATGAGTTGGTGAAGAGGTGGAGGATTTTTATGCATTTATGTGGAATTTATCCCATTTTTTGGCACGAACGGGATATTTTGGTACGAGCGAAATCGTACGAAAGTGAAAATAAATCCGAGCCGAGGGTACAACTATGTGTAGAAAAATAAGGCAAGAAAACTAATATACAGTGAAGAAATGCGAAAGTTGACTTAACGTATGTATTTTCTCTTTCGGAAGTGTCATAACGTTCGCGCGCAAAATAAATGTCCTTGCGATAAAAATTGAACGAAACTGAATGCGGTGGCGTGAAAGAGAAAATTAGCACGTAATTATCAAACAAATAAATAGTGTGTTCGAGCCTCGGCCCGAGAAAACTTACTCGAGACCGATAGAAGTTCGCGAAAAGACAGTTAAAAGTACAAAAAAAGTTGAAAGTGCACGAAACGATGCGGAATTTTAAACAAACTAGCCTAGGGCCAAGAATCGATAGAAATTTGACCTAGACGAGCTATTAAATGTGGTAAACATAAAAATACGTAAATGCGTTGACGAAAACTGAAAAATACGGTTTAGTTGAAAATACGAGAAAAATACGAAAAATTCGAAAGACGTGAAATGACGTGAAATATTAAAACAAATAGTCCATGATCAAAAAATCGATTGAAATTTGACGTAAATGGGTATTAAAGCGACATGCAATAAAATGAAAAAGGTTGTGACGTAAGTCAAAATTCAGGTAGCAACAGTTGCCCCCTCTTTACTGTCTCATCAAAAATCAGTGTAACTGAAATTTTTGATAAGCAGTAAAGACGATTGCCCCAAGTCTTTACCATGTTTTGAATACATCCTAACTAGCCGAAGTGGGGGTTTATGCAAAAAAAGTAGAGTCGCTCAAGGAGGAGTAGATAGACATGAATGTAAGATAGGAAAGTAGTCGCTCAAGGAGGAGTATTTAATTTATGCGGAAAAGTAGTCGCTCAAGGAGGAGTATTTAGATAGACAAGAATGTAAGACAGGAAAGTAGTCGCTCAAGGAGGAGTATTTAGATATAGTATGCGGAAAAGTAGTCGCTCAAGGAGGAGTATTTAGATAGACAGGAATGCAAGACAGGAAAGTAGTCGCTCAAGGAGGAGTATTTAGATATAGTATGCGGAAAAGTAGTTGCTCAAGGAGGAGTATTTAGATAGACAGGAAAGTAAGACAGGAAAGTAGTCGCTCAAGGAGGAGTATTTAGATAGGCAGGAATGTAAGATAAGAAAGTAGTCGCTCAAGGAGGAGTATTTAGATAGACAAGAAAGTAAGACAGGAAAGTAGTCGCTCAAGGAGGAGTATTTAGATATAGTATGCGGAAAAGTAGTCGCTCAAGGAGGAGTATTTAGATAGACAGGAAAGTAAGATAGGAAAGTAGTCGCTCAAGGAGGAGTAGTATTTAGACGTGAATTTAAAGACATGAATTGAAAGATATAGTCGCTGAAGGAGGAGTAGTATTTAGACGTGAATTTAATGACATGATTTGAAAGATATAGTCGCTCAAGGAGGAGTAGTATTTAGACGTGAGTTTAAAGACATGAATTGAAAGATATAGTCGCTCAAGGAGGAGTAATAATTATGCAGTAATGGAGAATTACTTTGGGAACTTCAGAAACAATGCCAATTGCGGGAAAATAAATGCAGACTACTCAGATATTGAGGGAGAATGCAGAAATGCAGAAATGTAAATGACAACCACTCTGATAGTGAGGAAAAACGTAAATTGCAGAATTGT
The DNA here is from genome assembly GCA_963691705.1 of Viola odorata. Classification (NCBI taxonomy): domain Eukaryota; kingdom Viridiplantae; phylum Streptophyta; class Magnoliopsida; order Malpighiales; family Violaceae; genus Viola; species Viola odorata. The sequence continues at coordinate 37,937,285 of OY829541.1, forward strand.
AAATGACAACCACTCTGATAGTGAGGAAAAACGTAAATTGCAGAATTGTAGATGACAACCGCTCTGATAATGAGGAAAAACGTAAATTGCAGAATTGTAAATGAGAATTAGAACGTACCTTTGGTTTGATGTTGGTGGATAGTAACGTACCTTTGAGGGAAATGTTTCTTTGGCGAAATGTTTCTGAGGGAGATGGGGAGGGTTGTCTCGTTTGATGATCTCTGATAATGAAATCGGTTGTCTCTGATATGATCTCGTTGATGATCTCTGATAGTGAAATCGGTTGTCTCTGATAGTGAGGACGTTGATGATCTCTGATATTGAGGTCGGTTGTCTCTGATAATGAGGACGTTGATGATCTCTGATAGTGAAATCGGTTGTCTCTGATAGTGAGTTTGATGATCTCTGATATTGAGGTCGGTTGTCTCTGATAGTGATGACGTTAGTGATCTCTGATATTGAGGTCGTTGATGATCTCTGATAGTGAAATCGGTTGTCTCTGATAGTGAGTTTGATGATGATCTCTCTTCTCTGATAATGAGGAAAGTTGACCTGGTCTTCTCTGATATTGAGGGTGATGATGATCTTCTCTTCTCTGATAATGAGGAAAGTTGATCTGGTCTTCTCTGATATTGAGAAAAGTTGATCTTCTCTGATAATGAGGAGATGGTTTTCTCGGATAATGAGGATGATGGTGATCTTCTCTTCTCTGATAATGAGGAAAGTTGATCTGGTCGGATGTTTGATTGGATTTTGATGAAAATCCATGACAAGGGCATTACAACGATGTTGTGATCGAAGACCCGTGAGGAGTGGTAACGTTCTCCATTCGTTCTTTTCTGATGAAAATTCAAGGCGAGGGCTTTACAATGATTTCTTTATCAAAGACCCAATGGTTGATGTGATTCCGCCAAAGCATATTTGTATCCTGTAAATGGGAAGGAAACAAACACGAAGTAGCAATAGATAGAAAAAGGAAAGAGCAATTGATAATGTGAGAAATATCAAATATTCCTACATTTAACCCATGGCTTGCCCCCAAGTTTTTTGAAGATGATTTCTTTGTTTAAGAAAATGAATTCAAGCATTTATTTTTTGATAAAAATGTTCGTTCAGTTTTCGTTATACAAACATGATTGATTCAAGTCTAGATAACGTCTGCGTCTTATTCAGGAAATAACAACCTTAAGAACAAGACTTTCCCATGACATATAAACATAAGCAATCCTCACCAGATATTAGTGTTTACGCTCACGCTCAGAAAACTAGGCTATGTGTTTACACTCCTAAAAACGCAATAAACATAGCACAAAAATTAAATTTGCAATGTCAATCCGAGTGAAATGACTTCAAATGAAGATGTACATGCATGGGCTTTCTAAGAATCCAGAGGACTTTGCAAGAGATAAGAAGCGAGAGATTTTATGGAAAGGGAAAGTTTGTGGTGTTGTTGGTTTTTTGTTTGAGTTTGCGCTCATTGACTGATTGTGATGAAGGCAAATTATGGTGAAAGATGTTTTGGCAATTTGATGGTGGAGAAGGGCAACCTACACGAGTTCTTCTTCTTTTGTTGGGACATTCTTTCTCATGGTCATTTGATTGATTTTTCTTTGGCCGCCTTTTCGCAAACCGTCATCCTTTGAGGGTTTCCTTGTCGTCCTGCTGATTCGTTGTGGTGAGCCTAATATGTTTGGTTGCCCACCTCAGTCGAGCACTTGCTTATTTGTGAGGAGTTTAGAAGAAGGCTTTGAAGTGTTTAGGTGGAATTGTACATGGTGTACAAAGTATGTATTTAAGGGGGAAAAAGTTTTAAAAAACAATTAAAAATGGGGAAGAAGAGCAAAAATAAAGTCCAATGTCATCTTACTGTTATCCCATGTCTGATTGTTCATGTACCCTGGATATTATGCAAATCTAACTAGCACCTAGTTTAGCATTTACACTCATGAAAGAAACAAGGCGTGAAGGCCCAAAATACTCACAGGGATATATTTCATGACTGCTTACATCTAAACATGCCATGGATATAAGAGTTAACAGACAAGATCTCATATGTTTATACAACTTCTAATGAACACACAAGTTAAACGTGAATTAATAAAAATGATGAATATGCTTGATCTAAGGAATGTTAAAAAACGTAGGATTTTCATCAAGTGAAGTTTTATTTATAATCATAAGGACCAAAAAGTTTTTTAAAGATATCAAAAGTTGCCCCCTAAAAGGACTTACATAAGGATCGTACAATAGTTAAAATAGAAAGCAAAAGAAAGGAAACAAACTTCCGTTGATAGCGTGCAGTAGGGGCTGCCAAAGAGGATTATTCAAAAGTTGGTAGGAGTAGAGTTGGCGGTCGTGCTAGATCCTTTCGCTAGTTCTTCGAAAGCTAACCGTCTGTATTTGATCAATTGTCGAACCTTCCCTTTAAATGCCAAACAGTCTTCTAGAGTGTGTCCCTGAGCCCCAGCATGGTGCTCGCACGTAACACTAGGATTGTACCACTTCGGGTAGGGAGGTTGTGCTGGTGGAGTGGGGATGGGCGTAACTTGCCCAGCCACTAATAGATGCTTGTAAACATCCCTTGCAGGGACGGAAAAGAATGGTTGTGACCCTTGATCCCTGATAAGATTCAATGTCGATCTTGTAAGATTTGGAGTCGTGCCTGATCGGAACGGTGGCGGTCGGTGTCGGATGTACCTGCAAAGCGCCGGAGGGGGGCTCCGGCATAGACACTCCGATGCTTAAGTCAGTTCGGGTTTCAAAAATAATAGAAGTTCATCTGAGTGATCTCGATCTTACCTTCAGATTGGAAAAGTAGGGGTATTTATAGGCCTATTCGGCGATACCTGGCGATAACAATCCAGGCGATGTCTGATCGTGATGTCACAAGCGATACCGACAGATGACGTCATAAGCGATATCATACGGTCTGCCGGGAGCGATAAGCTCGTGGGTCCCTAGGATGGGATGGTGCCGTGCGTGTAGAGTCGCGTGAGTCCCCCCCCCCCCCCCCCCCCCCCCCCCCCCGCTGATGTCGACCATCCTAGGAATCCTTCGCTGATTCTCGGGCGATATGAAGATATCTTACGGGTCTTATGGGAAATTGTCCCGGCGGGAGCCGCAAGTGTGGTAGCACCGTTAGGGCTGTCTTGATTGTTATCATAAGCCCAACTGAAAATGAGCCCGAGTGTTTACCAAGGGTTGTCCATGTCTAAAATCTTGGATGAAAACTTGTTCTTTCGTGGGGCGGTATGTCTGCAGGATCTCCGAGTTTCTCTGACTGATTGACCTTAACCGTGTTAAGTGATGAGCTGGAACTTAGTTCTGAAACTTTTCAGTGAACAAGCGGATTCCATCCTCCATTCTTATCCAGAGACCTGCTTTCCGGAGGCGTTAAGAGGGCCGCGAGAGACGCTACTATTATGCTTGTGATCATGAGGGCATCACTTTCGCCCGGCTATATTAGCCTATTTGACCTCTTGGCAAGGCTTACGGAGTCTCAACTTTATTCATGCCATAGAAAGGGCTGTTGATGGGTCACTTGTGATACCGCCAAGGACTGCAACCCTGTCATGTCGTGGATTTGCATTCGTTCCGGGTCCATCATCCTTTCAAGTGTACTGAAAACACACGGAGGAGATAGGCGTTTATAGAGAAGTTAGTAAACTTTTGTACTTACAGGGGTTTTGAGGTCACGTGGGCCCCGTTCTCCTCTTTCGCTTAAGGAAGCAACGATATCATCGCGGTTTTACGCCATCAGCTGCCTATGATTAGCGCGGCTTTATACCACCAGATGCCTGCGATGTCGACGAGGTTTTACGCATCTAGGGCCACCTGCGACATCAACGCGGCCTTACACTGTGGATACCGGTAACCATATGGCTTTTACGTAATGGCTACCCGTGATATCGTGCCTTTTGGCATTATTCCACATTTTATCTTGCATCCTTTCGAACATTCATGTCACGGATGACATACGAGCATCAACCTTTGACTCCGCTTTAGGCTTATCAGTCCTTAGGGGTGACGAGACGGCTCGCCTTTTGAGGACCTCTTTGTTCTTTCCAAGGCCTCTCTCTTGGGGCCTATAAATTGGGGAACTTTCTCCACCCACGTTCTCCTCATCTCTGGCAATTTACATCATGGATCATTTGACTAAGAATTTTCTCCTTTCCAAGGGCCATTCTCTCAAGAACCTCAATGATGGGGATGTCGGGTTCCTAGAGAACATGTTGGTCAAGACCTCTGAGGACATCCTGGAGCTGCAAGGAATGTTGACCCCTCTTCATTCCAGGCTGGGAGCTACATCTCTGGAGGATTTCAGCCCTCTGGAAAGCGTGTCAAAGCTGGTTGCCTCCATCGCTCGGATTCAAGTGGTGATCGCCATGCTGCAGCAGCGCAATGATATGCTGGGGTGTTGTCTGAAGGGGATGAGAGCCACCTCCCATGATCTGATTCTGGTCATGGATTCTCTGAGGGACCTTCCCGAAGTGCCTGAGGATGCTGGCTCTGACGCCTGAATGCGATGGCTCCCTTTGGGCCTTTTCTCTTTTCTTCCTGGCATGTAAATGTACTTTCCGGCCCCTAGGCCATAATAAATAAACTGGTTTTAGTACGCCGTTTTGCAACTGTTCTTTTTCTTTAATGCCCCCTTTGTCTTTCTTGGAGATATTCTTAGCCTAACTGAAAACGGTTCAGCCACTGGGTAGTTTTCTAATTGGTTGTTCAACATTAAATCTACGCCGCGGTTGTCCTGGCAACTGATTGGGCGATTTTGTGGTTTTCCTCGATCAGGGGAAAATCTCAACAGGCATGACTGTAAATCCATATCTGTACTTCAGGTTGTACACGTGTCTTCTTTCAAGAGTCGGGTTAGAAGATCGAAGATCCTTTCTTCCCAATTTTCTGGCTATTTAAGGGATCTTCTCTCCTTCGTTATTCTTCGTCCCCTTGCTGTTTTTTTCCCTTATTAATATTCTGTGATCTCATGGCTGATTCTCATTTTTTAGATACGTTCGCCTGAGATTCTCCGCCAACTCCTCCGACTTCTCCTGATTCGGATAATCCTCGTCCGTCGCCTCCCTGGAGGCCACCTGTTCGCCGACGGTGCCGCAAGAGGCGGAGGAAAGATGCTGCGAAGGCATCTAAGTCATTCTTCGATTCTCTTGCTTCTTTCTCTTCGAAGGGGAGAGAAACATCTTTCCCTCCTGACGAGTCACCGCCAAGGGCTCCTTCCGCCTGTTCAGCTGTTAAAGCGGTGTCGTCGTCTGTCAAGGAGGAATCGGATCGATCATCCACTCGCGTGGGAGAGAGGGTTGAGGAACCTTTCCCTTTCGCTGGCGAAGATCCATCACTTTTAGGTGTGGACGATGATGACGTGGTCTACTGCTATGGCATCTCCTGGTCTGATGGCGAATAGTTGGGCATACCATGCCTCTTTGTAGATGCCGTATGGCCTTCCCAAATAATAAAACGACGTTTTTATTTCTTTTCGCTCTTCTGCTGCTTTTCTTTCTTTATGTTTCCAGGATTATCGCAGGAATAGGCCTTTCGCTTGAAGCAACCGCCTTTCAGTTTTCAATCAGCAACTGTCTTCTCCCAAAAGACATTGATGACTATCCACGCGTCCTTTCCCTTCTGCACGTGTTTTGTTTTCACAGGCTGTTCCTTTTTTAGGTTTTACCTTTATAAGGAGTTTACTCTTCTCTTTTAGTATTTTCTGCTAATATCTCGAAATTCTTTGTATTTCCTTTCTTCTGTGCTTCTTTCTTCTCGAGGGATTTTACTGCAATTGCTTTGCCGGTGCCGACGGCCGATTCACTGGTTCTCTGCTCCAGGTATTTTGTTTCTTTATTGCCATAGCTTTACTTTCCCTTCCATTATGTCTTGCGCTAGGCCTTCTGCAATTATCGAAAGTCCTCTAGATCCCGAAGTCAGGAGAGCTCGTAGTGTTTTTTATTGTAATGAGGTTTTGAGGGCTGAGTTAGAGGAGAACGGTATCACTTTTGCCACGGGATATCGCCCCTTTGTCCCATTGAAGGATACTCGGCTTACTGATGCCATGTGGGGGACGTTCCGATTGGTTTATTTCAAGATGTTTACCTACGGGTTTCGTCTTCCGCTTCATACTTCTCTGTTGAAATTGCTAGACCACTACGATTTCAATCCTGTTCAAATAACTCCGCCTTCCTGGTGTGGGCTTTACGCCTTTCTTCGCTCGTGTGAGATGAAGCATATTTTCTCTCCATCGCTCGATCTGTTCCGCACATTTTTCACCTTGAGGTGCCATAACTGCTTAGTGGATATTACCCCAAGATGGAATGGTGCTCTTGTTCGGTTTTTCTGGCGGAATTTTCAAGGTTTCGAAGAGAACGTGGACAACTGGAAAAATGGCTTCTTCACCCTTCGCTTGCCCTCTCGGTTTTGGCGCGGTGGTTTCAACCGAAAGATTACTAGTGCCGCTTGGCGAGAACCAGATGTGTTGTCTAGTATGGATGTATCCAATGTTAACGCCTTATTAGAAATAGAAGGGCCTTTCTGCATTCGGGAATTTGGTCGGTTCAGGCCTTTGCCAGAGTATGTCGTAGGTGAGTCTTTTCTTTTATCGCCTTATCGCTTCGACTTACTTGTCATATTAAAATATTTTATTGGCAGGTAACGCTGAGGGTCGATCCTTCGAGGAAAGTGACACTCCTCTAAACGTGGTGCCGCTTCAGACATTACCTCCTTCTCCTCCACCCGGAGGCTCTAGTCGTCCGCCTATTCCGCCGCGAGGAAGGAGAAACAAAACCGTCGCGACACGCAACACATCTGCCCGACCTTCTCGTTTCCTTGAGAATTGGCTACCATCTCGCAGTAAGGGTGTGGCCCCAAGTAATCCCGTGATTGAAGAGGTTGACAGTGATAGCGGAAGCATGGATACTGGTTCCGAGTTGCGTCATGCCACCCTTGCCCAACGAATGAAACTTAGGTCCAGAAAAGGTGATCCTGCAGCAGAGTCAATCGAGGACGATAGCGAAGAGATCGCTACCGAAACGGAGCGTCTTGTAAAGAGAGTTCGCAAAGAGAAATCTGACCCACTAGTTCCTTCCGTGGAGGAAATCAAGGGGGTTCCTTCTGAGGAGGTTGACGCCTCGCACGTTACGGGTCCCTTGCTAGTGACGGAAGTTACCAAGGTGCCCTCTGCCATTCCTCCCAAGGTTAACGAGGCTTCGGCAGCGGTGGGCTCTCCCTTGGTGTCTGGCGGTCCTAGCTCCCCTATTCACTCCTTTATTCCAGATGTGAGCTTACCAACTCCGAATCCCCTCTCTCCTTCCCCACGGAAGCCTCAGCCCTTGTTTCTTTCTTCGATTTCGGGCATTGGTGATTCTGCAAAAAATTGCTCTCCTCCTTATATCGCCAACCTTTCCCCTCAAGGTCTTCAAGGCCCCATTGCTTATCAGCTGGACTTGTCTTCCCTTGGTACCGACGGTCTCCGTGCTTTAGGGGTATCGGACCCGTCATCGTGAGAGGAACCAGTGGGCCCGATAGTGGGGCAAATGTTTACTTCTTCGAAGGACAAAGAAGAGTTCTTGCGGTGTCCTCCCGACGTACGCCATTCACGTCTTCTGACTGACATGCTGGTTTGCTTCCGCGAGTTAAACTAATTTTTTGAGGATCGTCGTGACAAGGTTCAACCTTCTCTTGATTTAAAGGGAGAACTAGATGCTGCTTTAGGGAAGGTAACGGAGTTGTCGCAACTTCAAGAGCGGACCCGGGCGGAGTTGGACGACTGTCGCGCTGAGCTTTCTCGAGAAAGATCAAAAGGGAAGGCCAAGATAGACCTTCTAGAGGCGGAATTGGTGGTAGCTGACAGAAAGAATATCTTCCTTCGCGAAGAGATAGCATCTCGTGATGCGGATTTGGCCAAAGTGTCTTCAAAGATAGTCTGGTGGAAGAACAAGACCATGGATATTTGTATCGCTGAGTTTATGAGTCTCTATCGCCAGGGAACTGTTGACTCGTCAGTGCTGGCCGATTACGCTTCCAAGAGACTAAAGGATTTGGGCAAAGGTGAGAGAGATCTTCCTTATTCTGGAGAAAAGCGGAGGAATGGTGATCGCGATGCTCGCGAGGGCCCATGATTAATCGAGGTTGCTCTATTTAGGAGATTTTCCGCTTATTTGTTTCTTTGTCTTGTAATAACGCCTCGTTGTGCGACAATACTTGTATTTCATTGCTATTTGATTTTCATTTCGCCTTTTCGCGCTAACCCAACGCTATTCTTTTAATCAACGCCATCTTGCGTTATCTCCTTTCTTATGATACCGCTCTTGTTTTCCCCAAGAGATAGTACCTTCTTTTCAGAGCATTTAATGCTTGCTATCCTTTCCTTAGAAAAGTCGTGATTGTGCAGGCACACGTGTCTATTTCTTCCAGCGCCACGGGCTAGCGTGCTTGAGAACTTTGCCTAAATCGAGGCGTTGTAGCGCTTTTCTAGGATTGCACTCATTACCTGAGTCTGTTCCTTATGCCGCTTCCACTCAACGACTGTGGCATTCGTCGTTTCGTTTGATCATTAGGGTTATAAAACCCAATATCTATTCTTTTCACTTTTCTTTTATCATCCCGCTTTCTCATATTTTCTTTTAGCCGTCTTATTTTCTCCCCACTATTCAAGGCTCTTTGAAGTGCTTTTCTCTTAAGGTATTTCCTTTCTCCTCCATCGTCTTCTTCATCTTTTAATTCTTTAAATTCTGCCATGGCTAAGACTCGCCGTACTGAGTCGAAATCTGCCGATGAGAAAAGGATGGATATTACGTCTAGTGTTATCACATCTAAGGCCGCTCTCCGCGAGCATTTGGCCGCCCATAATGCTGATATTCCTGATGATTATAAAACCACCGTTGCCCCTGAGTCACTACGTCTGAACAACGTTTTGACGGGCAATCGTAGGGTCATGTATGCGCAAATGTTCCGTTATGGCTTTCGGCTTCCCATTGACTCTTTTGTCAAAGAATTGCTTGTTGCCGGCGATCTAACTCCTGCCCAACTATCCCCAAATGCATATTGTTGTGTTTATGCTTTTCTGGAACTTTGCAAATACAAAGGGATTACTTCCCCTTCCCTTCTACTGCTTAAGTCTCTTTTTAAGCTGATGAAATGCCGAGGGGTGATAACGATATCGCCCCGTTTTGACGATGACTCTCTGAAGTCTTTTACTTGGAAACTCCTCCATATCGAGTCTTCCGTTGATGGCTGGAAAAAGGAGTTTTTTGTGATAGATCTTCCTGGAGATCTTGGTTCCTGGTGGCGATCTGGTTTTAATCAAAACGTGGATGACAACATCTGGAGCCGACCAGCGACCCTTCCAAAATGTGAGCAAGACTGGTTAAACACATTGCTCAAACTGGAAATCAGCGTTCACATCCGTCAAGTGGCTTGTAGAATGGACATTCGATCTTGTGTTAAACGTGAGTGTCGCGTTACTCCTTTCTTTGTTATCGCTGATACTAATGCTGACGCTATTTTGTGCTTTCGCAGCGACGGATCCCAACTATAAACCTGAGAGCGTAAGGAGACACTTGAAAAGGGCTCAAGAGCGAGAAGAAAAGGAGAGAGCTACTTCCACGGAAGCGACTGACAATCCTACCGATCTTCTGGCTACTTCCGCTACTCTTGTTCAAGTTTCCTCTTCTTCGGTCGGTGTGAGGGATTCTGACATCCCTTCAGGCGTTCCCCTTGTGACCATCGCTGCTCCTCCTGCCCAGCCTTCTTCTTCTTCTAAGGCTCCTAAGGCCATTGCCAAAGGAAAAAAGAAGAGAAAAATGAGAAGCGTTGCCGCTCTTACACCTTCTCCAGACGCGGCAGGCTTTTCAGAAGCACCTCTTCCCCACACTGATACAGTAAGGGCGCCTTTTAGCCATGATATGCTATATTTCGACGTCTGTCGTCGTTTGATTTCTCTTTTCTATCTTTCATATTGCGTTCTTGGTAGGACACTACCGTTGTCGCTACCTCCGTTCCTCCCTCAGGCGATATGAATATAGGATACGTGCTGACTGGTTCCAAGAAGAGACAATGGCCGGAAGATGAGGGCAGAAATCCATCTTCCTCTACCACCGGGATGGGGAACAGCCCTGCGGATGGGTTTGACTCTACGGCTGTTCCCCAAGGAGGGAATCAGTCAGAATTTTTGGAGAACTTGGGCACAGGCGATACCATCGGGGTTTCGCCCAATTCTTTCGGCGGTCCCGCTCACGCATATTCCTCTAATCCGGGGTATCAAGAGGTCTTGCAGGATTTTTCAGGCTATCAGCCTCATGGTACTTATCTTGCTCCAGGGGGTTCGTCCACCCAGGTTCACCCTCCTTCTCCTCTGGCGTTTGCTCCTTCGAGCATTCCTCTGCGGGATCGTTATGGCGAAGGAGGTACCACCTTCAACTTTGTGGCGGATCTTAGTCCGATAGGTGGGGTTAGCTCTGTAACCCATCAAGTTGGACTGTATGATTTCCGTAACACCGGTTTGGCGGCATTGGGGGGTGATGGCTCGGATGAAGTTTCGGCTTTATTGGCTTCCCAGGTATTGGCGTCTGCGGCAGAACGTGACACTTTTCTTTCTAAAGCCGAGTTTGATAGGGAGAACTCATTGCGCACCAACCTTTTCACCAGTTTGATGAAATTCCATTACTGGGCAGAGGAGGTGCGACGTCAGGCTGCCTCTTTTTCCTCTGCTTTGGAAGGATTAGCGCGAGAGCAGAATGAGAAGAAAAAGTTGCTGGAGGAGCGTACAAACTTATTACTGGCTCATCATAAGCAAAAAGAAAAACAGTCTGTCGCCTTGGCAGTGGAGAGGGCCAAAGTTAATGCCTTGGAGAATGAGAAGTCATCCCTGGCCAAGGAGAAAGCTGCCCTGGAGGAAGAGTCGGCTGATAGGAGCCTGTGGCATGTCGAGCAGACTGCCTCTATTTTGGTCGCTTGCTTTGAGGAAGCCCATGGGGTCGACGCATACAAACCCGATGAGGTCACTGCCGCTTTCAAACGAAGATCTGGCCACCTTAATGAGGAGGGCTTTCGCCAAGCTAAGGCGGCAGGCTGGAAACAGAGGCACCCCGAAGATTGATATGCTTCGAGGCTTTATAGCTCTTTCCTTAGTGATCAAGCGTCACTAAATTTTTGTTTATCATTTTGACCACCGAAGTTTGTACTTTGTAGCCCCCTTTAAACATTTCGATATTTTCAAGCCACTTTTATTGCTGACTTTCCTTTATTTAGTTGCCTCCTCACAAACTCCTTTGGCGTTATCTTCGCCATGTTTTCCTAATGCGCTTACTTATCCGAACAGATCCTTAGCGCTCCCACCAAAATTACAGAATTTGGTATTGGGATAACTTTCTCGGTAAGACTAGCGATATATCAGCTTACGAGATCCTCGCTCCTTCCACTGCCCGAAAAGTATTCTGCACATTCTCAACTGTAAATCATCAGTAACAAAAACACGTTACGAGGGATAGTAATTACCCGTAGGAGCTTTTTCGCTGCCATCATAGGGCGTTACCCTAGAACCCGAGGGAATCGCTTTCGCTATCAGCTCTACACTTCACCAGGGATTACTCATCTGGTTACTAGCCGGGATTTCACGATTCTCCGCGTTTCCCTAATTTCACGATCGGCCCTTAAAGTGCCTCGTCTTAGTGAGTTGTCGGATCGGGACGGCTATCACAAGGCTAGGGAATTTTCACTTTTGGGCGTTGCCCTCGCGTCTAGAACCGTGTCCTTACTTAATGGCTTAGCCATAGTAGCCCAGCCGTTAAGATAGGATTCTTGTTTCTAGAACGGAGTTTCTATTTCTTTGGGGCGTGCCTCATCTTGTTGGGTCGTCTCCACGAGAACGGTCAGTACAAGAAAAGGACTTTTCACTCCCAAAGATACCGGGTGGTGCCCTCACTTAATGAGCCATCTGATCAAGATCGGTCATCACAAGGATAGGACTTTTCACCCCCGGGGGCGTCCAGGATCTTTCAATCCGACGCTAATTCAAGGTATGGTGGGTAGTGCCCTCACTTAATGGGCCATCTGATCAAGACCGGCCATCACAAGGATAGGACTTTTCACTTCCCCAAAATACCCCCTTTTTTATCTGCACAAAGACAACCACAAACTTCCACGAAAGCTCTCTCATCGAGCGTTAGTCATGGTTAGGGTTGACATAAATCAAAGGTGCAGATAAAATCAAATTCTAGAGTAATATAACTTCAAGCGAGCGATATTCCAAGAGTTGGATAAGGGTGTACCATCGAGAGTCTCCAGATGATAGGCTCCTTTCCCGACAACGTGGGTGACGCGATATGGTCCATCCCAGTTTGGACTGAGTTTTCCCATGCGTTGCCCTGCCGCTCGCTTGTCTCTGAGCACCAGGTCACCGGGTTTTAGCAACCGTTCTTTGACGCGCCTGTTATGATAACGGGCCATCTTTCGTTTGTAATGCTGCGTTTTTAGAAGGATTTCCTCTCGGACTTCTGGTAACGCGTCTAGGTTAGCTCGTAACCTTTCCTCATTCAGTTCCTCCCGAAAGTGAGCTACCCGCAGGCTCATGGTTCCAATTTCCACCCGTGTAACAGCTTCGGTCCCGAAGGCCAACGCGAAAGGTGTTTCTCCGGTGGTAGTCTTAACGGTCATGCGATATGCCCACATCACGTATGGTAGCTCATCAGCCCATTTCTTTTTAGACCCTTCTAGGTTTTTCTTGATGCCGCTAAGGATGCTCCGATTGGTTACTTCCGCCTGTCCATTAGTTTGCGGATGAGCCACAGAGGAAAAGCGTTGCTCGATTCCAAATTCTGAGCACTGGTCTTTGAAGAACTGGCTGGTGAACTGCGTCCCATTATGGCTGACAAGAATACGAGGTACGCCAAACCTCATGATAACTTGATACTTGAGGAAACGCCAAGTTTTTTCTGCTGTGATTGTGGCAACCGCTTCAGCTTCCGCCCACTTAGTGAAATAGTCTACCGCCACTATCACGAATTTCAGTTGAGACCTTGCCTTTGGGAATGGGCCTAGGATATCGATCCCCCATTTAGCAAAAGGACAAGGGCGATAATTTCAGATATTTCAGTGGCAGGCCGCCGAGGAATCTTGGCAAACTCCTGGCACTTAAGGCAGGTTTGCACATAGTTGTGGCAATCTCTTCGGATGGTGGGCCAGTAGAATCCGGATCGAAAGACCTGTGCTGCCAGGGTACCGCCTGACACGTGCATACCACATACCCCTTCATGGATTTCGCGCAAGGTGTGAAGACCCTCTTGCTCAGTTATGCATTTGGCGGCAGGGTGAGAAAAACACCTTCGGATTAGATCCCCGTCATAGTACGTACAACGAGCTGCCTGTCTCAGCACCTTCTTCTTTTCAGCGGTATCCTCAGGCAGTTCCTCGTGTTTCAAGTATTTGATTACGGGGATTCGCTAATCGCTCTCACACTCCTCCACACATAAAGATGCTTGCTCTTCCATGAAGGATGGTACCGATAGCTCACGATAATATACGCCTTTAGGTATGGATGCTTCCGGATTCGTGGCCATTTTGGCTAGATTGTTAGCTTCAGCGTTTTCCTCCCTGGGGATATGCTCGAAGCTGACCTGCATGCCTTCTTTCTTTATCTCCAACAATTCTCGCTTTACTTTGGTGAGATATTGAATCATAATGGGTTCCCGGGCCTGAGAATGCCCCAAGACCTGGTCAATTATCAACTTGGAATCACCACAGATTTTTAGACGCAGGTCTCCTGTTCTTCCAGTATCGTGCCTCCCTTTAGAGGAAAATCCTTTCCCTATTCTGAGTCCGGCTAGTAATGCCTCATACTCTGCCGCGTTATTAGATAACGGCTGTAGGATTCGAATGGCGTATCGTATTTGCATATTGTGCGGCCCATTTATAAAAATTCCAGCTCCAGCCAGCTCTTGGTTTTTAGCTCCATCCACATGGACAATCTAGAGGTCCGTGTAGGTTTCCGGGAACGGGAGATCCATATCGCCCCATTCCGCTTCAGGTACGCCGTCCAAAGGATCCTCGGTAAAGGTACATTCTGCTATGAAATCAGCCAGGATCTGAGCCTTTACGGACGGTCGAGACTGATACCTCAATCCATATTGTTCTAGTTCAAGCGCCCAAATCAACATTCTTCCGGAAGATTCAGGCTTTTGAAATATTCTTTTTAGAGGCTGGTCTGTGAGTACGATGACAGAATAAGACTGAAAATATCGATCCATTTTGCGGGTGGCTTGTATAAGGGCGAACGCTATTTTTTCAATTCGGGCGTATCGCAACTCCGCATCCTTCAGGACGTGGCTCACAAAATAGACCGGGCGATGAGAGTGGTTATCATCGCGAACAAGGACGGCACTGACCACTTCATCCGCGGCGCCAAGATACAAATACAAAGTATCGCCTACTTCAGGTCTCGTCAATAATAAGTCAGACGATAGGTAATCTTTTAGGCCGATAAACGCTTCCTTACATTCTGGGGTCCACCCGAACGAGGGTTTCTTGCGTATGATTTTGAAAAAAGGGAGACACTTTTCTCCTTGCTTGGAAATGAATCGCCTAAGGGCAATGGCTCGCCCTGTTAGCCTTTGCACCTCTTTGATGGTTCTTGGCGATATCATGTCTTGTATGGCCTTAACCTTTGAGGGGTTAGGCAGGATGCCTTTTTGGCTGACCACGTAGCCCAAGAATTTTCCTGTTTGAAATGCAAACATGCATTTTTGGGGATTTAACTTCATGCGATAGCTTTTCATCACGTCAAAGACTTCCTTTAAGTCTCGTAGGTGATCTTGAAAGCTTGCGCTCTTTACCAAAATATCGTCAACGTACGCTTCCACATTCCTCCCTATTTGCTCTTCGAATATCTTATTGGCCATACTTTGGAACGTAGCCCCGGCGTTCTTCAGCCCGAACGGCATCGCCGTATAATAGTAGGTGGCCTTTGGAGTGAGAAACGCAGTCTTTTCTTCATCTTCCCGGGCCATGGGGATTTGATGGTATCCAGAGTTGGCGTCTAGTGAGCTTAGATAAGCGTATCCAGCGGTCTGATCAACTAACTGATCTATTCGAGGAAGCGGGTAGCAATCCTTAGGGCAGGCATCATTTAAATCTGTGAAGTCGATGCACATGCGCCAATCCCCATTGGGCTTAGGAACAAGGACAGGGTTCGCTAGCCAGGTGGGATATTGAACTTCGCGGATAAACCCTGCGTCAAGGAGCTTTGCTACTTCCTTATCTACAGCTAACGCCTTTTCATTAGAGAACGTGCGTCGCTTTTGCTGTACCGGCCTGGCATCTGGGTCTACATTGAGCCGATGTTCGGCTATTTCTCGCGATATACCTGGCATGTCGGAGGGTTTCCACGCGAAATCTCCTTGGCATTTGTTCAGCAGCCGGGCCAGTTGAAGGTTTTCCGCTGGGCTGAGTTTTTCACTGATCAGGAAACTTGCTTCCTCTATAGCAATTGCCAGAATGGGTATCATTTTGTCTAGAGGTTGAGCACGCTTCTCATCACTCTGCTCATAGGGATCCGTTGTTATACATACGTACCTATCGCAGCTTCTTTGAGTCATGAGCGAGTAGCATTCCGCCGCCAGCTTTTGATCACCTTTTACGGATACTACCCCATCCCAGGAGGGGTATTTCATCTTTAAATGCTTCTGAGATATCACCGCTCCAAAGCGGTTGAGGAAAGGTCGTCCGAGCACGACATTGTAAGGCAAATTCAGATCCACGACAAGGAACAACAGGTTCTCTGATCGCTTGTAGGTGTCTTCTCGGAAATATATGGGCAAAGTAATTACCCCCGTGACAGGGATTGGAACCCCATCAACGCCGACTATAGCCCGTTTGCTAGGTGTTAACTCATTATCAGGTCGTTTCATGAGATTGTAAGCTTTCAGCGAAAAGAGATTCACCGCGCTCCCATTATCAATAAAAGTCCTTCTGATTCCATGACTGGCAATGACGGGCGTAACCACCAAAGCATCATTGTGCGGATAGACGACGCCTTTCTCATCCTCTTCGGAAAAGGATAATACCATTCGATCCAGTATGCCTATCGCATCTCCTTTTTTTGTCATGCCATCACGTGTGCGCTTGCCTCCTTTCGCAACTGTCAGAGGCTCTGATTCGTCTATATAAGGGGTTCCTCCCGCGATAATGTTAATCATAGGGATATATTCGTCATCAATCGCAAGAGTTTCCCTATCTTTACCTCTGGGAGCATCATCCTTTTGCGGAACGCGAGGAGGAACTGGTGGTTCGTCTGTTGTCCTTTTCATGAGATTATTTCGAGCATCTTCTCTTATTTGGGTGGCAAATTCTCCTAAATACCCCTCTTCTACCAAACGTTCTATCGCTGATCTTAACTCCCTGCACGCTTCTGTGGAATGGCCCCTAGCTTTGTGGAATTTACAATAAGCATTTTCCCTTCTCCCTAGAAGCACTCCTAGTTTCGTAGGCGCAGGGTAGCGGATGGGAAGATTTCGCTGTTCCGCTATCGCTAAAATCTCTGCCCTTGGTACGTTAAGAGAAGTAAAATCTGGGTTGTACGTCCGGTTCTTGTAAGAATCCCCGTGACGTCGAGAGGGGGAACCACCAGTTTTTCCCTTCGAAAAATGACCCTTCTGTTTACTGGAGGCCTTGGGGATATGGTCTTTCCTCCTGGCGTAATCGTCGATAAAATGGTCATCAGGTAGTAGCTTCGCGGGAGCAGTAGTAATTTGAGATGTCCCATGTGGCGCGTTATACGTCTTATCTCTATTTTCTTCCTCTTCCATTTTTACGTAATTGTGGGCTTTAAGTCTCAACGCATCTAAAGTCACTGGAGGATCCACCATGAGCGCGTCTTTCAGCTTTCCATAGCTGCAGTTCCTTTTCAGAGCTTCTATAGCAAAATCAATAATAACGCCCGGCGTTAAGGACATTTCCAAATCGAAGCGACTAAGAAATTCCTTTAAGGTTTCTTGAGGCCTTCGTTGTATGTCAAATAACCCGGCGGCAAATTTCCTGATTGGAATTGCCGTGCTAAATCTGCTCCGGAATTTAGATTCTAATTGTGGGAAATTATTAATGGATCCACTAGAGAGACCCTCAAACCAAAGACGCGCCACACCCGATAATGTCATAACAAATATTTGGCATAACGCCGCATCATTGTGGGTCTGAAACTGAACAAAATCCTTCACTTTATTAATGTGCGAGATGGGATCCTTGGTACCATCATAAACATCAGTGGGAAGCTTCACGCGCCGACTGACCCTGTGACGCCTTATACGACGGCTAAATGGGTGGCCCGATGTATCATCAAGAATTTCACGCGCCTGACGCGGAGGAGACATTTCGGCCTGGTGCCCCCTATTTCGTGGTTCTGGCGTAAGATGTCGTCTAGGAGATCGACTGCGGCTCCTGTGCGAACGACTTCGATACCTTCGACTACTGGATCTTTCACTGTACTCGGGAGACAGACTTCTGTTGGCTCCTTCCCTCCGTCCGTCCCACCGGTTCCTAACCCCCTCAAGCTGCCTGTCTCCTTGCAGGGGAGACCTTGTGGTATTTGCGGTACGTAAGCCTCTACTCTTCCTTGAGTAAACTGCTCAACACTAATCGGTGGATTTCTCGCGGATAAAGGCATCTGGAGGTTTTCTGGAAACAACGGTGATAAAGGTCGATCAGCGACAATAGATGGTGTAAACATGACGCGAGGAGGGAGACTAGATCCAGAAGCACCAGGCGTGACTCTTGCAGCCATTTCCGTCAAATATTCCAGCCGAGAACGAAGGGCCGTTATTTCCATTGCAAAAGGATGTTCAATTAAGCACAGATCCCCCCGAAAGAGGAGTAGAGAAATAAGATCCCGCTATCTGAGATGACAAGATGTCTGTATGCGAGGAGGCCAGTCCCCCAGCAATTCCAACCGAGAGGTCCAGAGATCCCGAAATAATTAGTTGTGTAGTCATAGAGAGATCAGCAGTAGCAAAAGGGAATAACTGTCTGCGGATTGAGAAAGGGATATTAGAGGATGATGATCGGATTGGCTCCGATCCCGTGATCATGACCGTTCCAATCTTCCGACTAGACGGAGCTTGGCTATTAAGGACGCTCACTTAATATACCAAAGCTCTCAATGAAAGCACCATTTGATAAGATTCAATGTCGATCTTGTAAGATTTGGAGTCGTGCCTGATCGGAACGGTGGCGGTCGGTGTACGATGTACCTGCAAAGCGCCGGAGGGGGGCTCCGGCGTAGACACTCCGATGCTTAAGTTAGTTCGGGTTTCAAAAATAACAGAGGTTTGTCTCAGTAATCTCGATCTTACCTTCAGATTGGAAAAGTAGGGGCATTTATAGGCCTATTCGGCGATACCTGGCGATAACAATCCAGGCGATGTCTGATGGTGACGTCACAAGCGATACCGACAGATGACGTCATAAGCGATATCATACGGGCTGCCGGGAGCGATAAGCTCGTGGGTCCCTAGGATGGGATGGTGCCGTGCGTGTAGAGTCGCGTAAGTCCCCCCCCCCCCCCCCCCCCCGCTGATGTCGACCATCCTAGGAATCCTTCGCTGATTCTCGGGCGATATGAAGATATCTTACGGGTCTTATGGGAAATCGTCCCGGTGGGAGCCGCAAGTGTGGTAGCACCGTTAGGGCTGTCTTGATTGTTATCAGTCCCCATGGTCACCTCGTTCATTTTGATTGCTTGGGTTATTTGGCGGGTTGCCCGGTGGTGTGAAAGGTTGTTTGTGATCAGGTCGGTGTGAGACCGAGTCGACATCTTCCTTTAAATGAGGTGCTTCCTTAGGTGTTACTTCTGGTGCAGAAACAACGATCCTCCCAGACTTGATTCCTTGTTCTACTCTTTCGGCCACTAGAACCATGTCAGAAAAGTTACTCGATGGATTGGAGATAAGATGAGTATAGTAAGGAGCTTGGAAGGTGTTCACGAAAGTTGATACGAGTTCTTTGTCAACCAAAGGAGGAGAGATCCTGGCAGCTAGTTCTCTCCATCTCTGTGCATAAGCCTTTACCGACTAGTCGGTCCTCTTCTCTAGGTTCTGTAGATCAGAACGGTTCGGGGCTACTTCCAGGTTGAACTTGTATTGTTTAAAGAATGCGTCAGACAAATCTCTCCAAGTCTTTATTCTGTCCCTATCCAGGCTCATGTACCAGGTCAAGGCATGCTTGGCCAAACTCTCTCTAAACAAATGGATCATCAGAGGTTCATTATGTATCACATCGGCCATTTTGTTGCAATAGGCCTTGAGGTGAGTCTTCGGACACTCGACCCCAGTATATTTTTTGAAATCCGAAACCTTATATTTTGGAGGCATTACGATTCCTGGGACCATGCACATGTCGACGGGACCCTTGGGGTCAAAGGGGTCGGTTCCTTCAATGGTTCTGAGCCTTTCTTCTAGCAGGCTCAATCTATCGATGTTTGGTTTCTTCGTAAAGATCTTGTTAGAACCAAGGGGTCCTTGTGCACCTAGTGGTTATGCTGGGTTGGTAAACGGTGGTTGGGTCCCCATAGGATTGGGGTTTATGATCTGAGTGTAGTGACTTTGGGGAGGGCGGAATCCTAGGACTTCTTGACGGATCAAATTTTGCCCGGGCTCCAAAGCGAGGTTACCCAAGGAATGTTGTAAGTTTGAAATGTTCTCTCCCCTAGTGTTAGGGTTGGTGTTGGTATTGGTAGATGCAACGAAGGGATCAACCCACTTCCACTAACCCCCAGGAATAGTAAATGCTTGGGGTCCTGAAGGCCCGGAGATGGCAGACGAGGAAGGTCCCATCGTTTGGCTTGGATCAAAACCGGGTGGGAATTCAGTGGCCTCATCTCGCTCTTTTTCGGCTCGAGCGGCCCTTTCCGTGGCAATTTTGACCTGTTCCTCCAACTCAGCTATCTTAGCAGCCAACCTTTCATCAGTCTTAGCTTGTTCGGCCATCTTTCGTGCTTGCAGTCTAGTTACCGGGAGCCTTGGTGGAGTAGTTTTCTTTCGAGGAGCTATTGTTATCTTGAAAAGAAAACAAGCGAAGAGAAGTAAGTATAAGCGATAATGTGCGTATTATGTGCAACCTCGAGGCCTCCACGCTGCTTTGATCAATCTCCTGGCCACTCTTTCACTTGATACTTTAGAGGGAGGAAGAAACAGGCGCCTCTTGGGTTGGTGCTTTTGGTGGAGACGTGAGGGAAGTCTTCATTTATTCTAGCGATGCCATGTGATCTTGGATGCTACTAATAAAACCCTTGAGGTGACCCAGAATGAGTAGCTAAAATTATCATGCTTGGGAAATCTCTAAATGGCTTTTCGAGGGATCTGTTGCTTAGAAAAATTTGATCTTTGGTACAAGCATACTTTAATCGGATGTCAACATCTTTCGTGTTTTGACCAAGCGGAAATTCTGAGCCCACTGTATCCATATTGGCCCAGGTAAAAGATCGCGCGGCTGAGCCCGAGAAAGCTGTCCTCCTTGTGTCCAAATTATTTGCAAGCGACGTGCTGCTCGGAAAAATCCCATTTTTGGTATGGAAAATATTCAATGTGTTATGAATGTCTTTTGTGTTTTGTCCGAGAGGAAACTCTGATCCAATCATCTCCATTTTGGTCATGACAAAAGATTGCGCGGCTGAGGCCGAGTAGAGAAGTCATCCTCACGCCTAAATTATTTCCGAGAGATCTGTCGCTCAAAATGCTCTGAAATTTGGTGTGGCCACACATCAATCTGTTGTGAACATCTTTCATGTTTTAGCCAAGTAGAAATTCTGAGCCCATTGTATCGATATCAGTCAAAACAAATGAGCATGTGGCTGAACGGATGATTTTGGAGGCCAAAAAATGATTTTGGAGCCGAAGCTAGAGGCATGCCACCAGAGATGGCTTTTCGCGGGCCTTGCTTTTGGCTGAGCTGCACTGCTCCAAAAATTTTGAAACTCGGTAGGGATACACTTCAATGTGTTACGAACATCTTTTGTGTTTTGGCCGAACGGAAATTCAGAGCCGAACGCATTCATATTGGCCGAGACAAAAGATCGCACGGCTAAGACCGAGAAAACTATCCTCCTTATGTCCAAATTATTTGTGAGCGATACGCTACTCAGTAAAATCCCATTTTTGTCATGGAAATTCTTCAAGATGTTATGAACATCTTTCGCGTTTTGGCCAAGTGGAAATTCCTAACCTATTGTGTTAATATTGGCCAAAATAAAAGAATGCGCAGCTGAGACCGAGTAGAGTAGCTATCCTCACGCCTAAATTATTTCCAAGAGATTTGTTGCCCCGAATGCTCTGAAATTTGGTGTGGAAATAATTCAATCTGTTGTGAACATCTTTCGTGTTTTGGTGGAAAAGAAATTCTGAGCCCATTGTATCGATATTGGCCAAAACAAAAGAGCGCGCGGCAGGGCAATATTTGAGAAAAGGAATTTGAAGCCGAAGCTAGCGGTATGCCACCATGGGCCAGACGTCATACCGCCAGAGATGGCTTTTCGTGGGCCTTGCTTTTGGCTGAGTTGCACTGCTCCGAAAATTCTGAAATTTCGTAGGGACACACTTCAATGTGTTACGAACATCTTTCATGTTTTGGCCAAGTGAAAATTCTGAGCTGAACGCATTCATATTGGCCGAGACGAAAGATCGCACGGCTGAGACCGAGAAAACTGTCCTCCTTATGTCAAAATTATTTGTGAGCGATGCGCTGCTCGGAAAAATCCCATTTTTGGCATGGAAACTCTTAAAGGTGTTATGAACATCTTTCGAGTTTTGGACAAGCGGCGGTTCCTAGTCCATCGTATTGATATTAGCCAAAACAAAAGAACGCGCAGCTGGGGCCGAGTAGAGCAGTTGTCCTCGAGTTTAGAATTTTTTTTTCTAGAGATTGGCTGCCCAGAACTTTCTGAAATTTGGCATGGGTGAACTTAAACATGTTGGAAACATCTTTCATGTTTTGGCCGATTGGACATTCCGAGTAAATAACGTTGATATTGGCAAAAACCAAAAGATCGCGCAGCTGAGCGGATGATTTTCGGAGGCCAAAAAAATGATTTTGATGGGATTTGGAGCGAAGCTAGCGGCATGCCGCTAAGGGCCAGGCGGCATGCCGCTAGAGACAGGTTTGGGAGCCGATTGCGGCCTCCTTGGATGGAGCTACGCTATTCCGAAAAGTCTGAAATTTGGTATGGATGAACTTCAACATGTTGGGAACATCTTTTGTTTTTTGGCCAAGTGTAAATTCCAAGTAAATCACGTTGATATTGTCCAAAAAAAAATATCGCGCAGCTGAGACCGAGGAGCATCTGCCCCTGCGTTCTAATTTTTTTTGTAAGAGATTTGCTGTTGTGAAAATTATGAAATTTGGTAAGGGTGGAGTCTTATGTGTTATGAACGTTTTTCGTGTTTTGGTTGAGTGAAAATTTGGAGCCAAACGTATTCATATTGGCCGAGATAAAAGAGTGTGCAGCTGAAGCCAAAATAACTACCTCTTGCGTTCCGAATTTTTTTTGTGAGCGTGTTTTTTATTTCCAAGGTCAGTCCTTCGTGTGTTTTTTTTTGGTGGGCTTTATATATGGTTCATTTTTGGGGGAAGGTTGATTTGATTGTAGGCGATGGCCGTTCGATGTCTTTTGGATGTGTGAGAGAGAAACACATTTCGTAATCATCCGAATAACTACGAATTTTGTCATTGATATTTTTTCGTCCAAAAGGGGCTACAACCATTACAAGTTGATTAACTATCTAGATCTACCCAAAGCTAGTAGACAAAGTCTAGGAACATTGTTACATGGGGTAAAAGAAAAAAAATCTAAGCAACAGATGTTCTAATGACGCAATCTCTCCTTTTTGCATAACCACTTCCTCTATCCCAATCTTGGCCGCAATATCGGAAATGAAAACCGGATTTCAACATATCCCCTCGTGCAACTTGATTCCCGAAACTTCTTCCCCCAAAAAGTATCATGTGCAGGCACTATCATTTGAACAAGCAGGATGGGTCTTGGGGAAAGTAAAATAGAGTTCCAGTATTAGTAATTTGCACAAAATGTGTTACTAGGTTCTTTACATGCATTACTAAAAAGGGTGCGGAAAGGAGAAAAAAACGTAGAAAATGTGGTAAACCAAGCCACGGTAAAACAAGTATGATGCACATGATGGGGGCTTTTGACGTCGACTAAAGTTCTAACGGCCTGAAGGTTCCCGACGATACCATAGAATGGTCCAAAAAGTGTCGTAGAGCGACCACCTATTCCTTCCCACGAACTCAGGTCACTTTCCAATCATTTACATAGGCCAATGATTGAATCATGTCAACCGAGTCCGCTTACCAGAATGGGGCCAACCGTCCGGCTAGCTTTAAGGGTTCGAGCGGGTTGGGTTTCATGAACATTACACAGGACTCGTGTCCCAAGGTGTCATTACTCCCCGTCCTAAACTTATTTGGTATGGCGACCCCTGGGTGTAGGGCCTATGCATGCAATGCGTGTGACAGTTGATCAAAGCAATAACAAATAGTCACGAAAATAGTTTATTAAAGCAAGTAAATAAATTAAAAAAAAACAAACAAACACCTTAAAAAAAACCGACTTCGACCCTACTACTCCCTAGTGAAGTCACCAAACTGTCGCACCCCCTTTTTCATTGAAAACGAGTTTAAGGTTCGGGACGGATGTTAAGCATAAATGGATGCTTCGCATAATACAATGAAGTCGCCACCCTATTTTTCTAAGGTTTAGGGAACCTAAGTGTCATGGCATAAAAATAAAAAACTAAGGCACAATTGGTCTAAACCAAAGAACGAAGGTTCGAGCTCGTATTATGGACTCGGGAAGGTGTTAGGCACCCAAGTCACATCCTTAAAAAGGTTACCGGTAAAAAGGTGTTTGAAAATAGTTTTTGATATACAAAGATTTGTTTAATGATCGAAGCATGTCAACCAATTCTTCCCACGAACTCAAGTCACTTTCCAATCATTTACATAGGCCAACGATTGAATCATGTCAACAGAGTCCGCTTACCGAATTGGGACACTTTCTGATTATTTAAACATTTTTGATGTGATTTGGCCCTCAAAGGTGACGTTACATCTTAGGGACATGTTATTTCCGATCGAGACACGAAGGACGGGGTTACCGTTTGTTCGTTATGCTAGAGCGGACGTTTCCCCCCTTTATATCATTGGGCCATGCATGATTAATTAATTAATTACTATGTGATCCTAACATGGATAAACTATCATTGTACCATTTTCGTGAATGCATATTACAAAGTGGGATTCGAAGCCATCATGCATAGCATATAACAAAGAAAATAATTAATTTCATGGCATTTAAAAGCAAGTGTCATAAACATGTAAACATGTGGGTTTATTTTATCATGCATACGATTATAAATTTTTTGGCATTTTTAAATAACATGTATACGAATAATATTTGCAAAAAGACATTGGATAAATAAAAAGAGACTTAGAGAGCTTACTTGCGTTGCGTGCTCTTGATCTTCCTTGCAAGTTAAGAGTGTTAGCAACGTTTTCGAAAATAATAAATAAGAAAAGCACATGCAAACACTTATTTAATTTACGATAAGTAAACAATTAATTAAATAAAACATGGCATAGCAAATAAACAAATCCTTTAAAACATGCAAGCATTTAATTAAATGGAATGTG
The DNA here is from genome assembly GCA_963691705.1 of Viola odorata. Lineage (NCBI taxonomy): Eukaryota > Viridiplantae > Streptophyta > Magnoliopsida > Malpighiales > Violaceae > Viola > Viola odorata. The sequence continues at coordinate 37,961,972 of OY829541.1, forward strand.
GCATAAACAAATTATTTAAATCATGTAAGCATAGAAATAAATAAAGCATGGCGTAAATAAATCAATTAAATCATACAAGCATTTAATTAAATAAAACATGGTATAAACGCATTATTTAAATCATGTAATACAAGCATACAAATTATTCATGGCATATTAGTATGAAAATTGTTCATGGCATATACGAAACAAATTATACATGGCATACGAAAATTATACATGGCATACGAAAATTATACATAGCATATACGAAAATAAGTGGGCCCCACAAGGGATTTTTGGACATTAAAAAATGGGCTTGGCTCAAATTTTAATTTTTAAAACATAGATGGGCCAAAGCCCATCACCTTTTCTTTCTCTTTTCTTTCCCGCCCAACTCCTTCTTCTTCCTTACCTTTCTTCTCCAACTCGCCAACCACCATGGCTAAAATCAAGTTCCAACACTTCAATAAAACTTACCCGAAATAGCCCCCATAATTATCATGGCATAACGGTAGATCAAAGCAAGAAAAACAGCAAGCAAAATAACCCCAAAACAGTGGCAATTTCATACAGAAAGTTTGAGCTATTTAACATGCATATATAGTCATTAATTAGCTAAAGCATTATGCAATTAAATTGAGGCAAGGAGAGCATAACTAACATGATATCAAAGCATTCTAAACATGTTTAAGCATTTAAATCATGCATTAAAAGGAAAAAAGAAATTTAAAGAAAGCTAGAGAGAGAGGGAACTTACTTGTCCAAGAGAGCAATTTATCCAAGAAGGTAGTGCAAGAAATAGAGATTATGAGGAGGATTTGGTGCCCTTATTTGGTGCTTGAAGCAAGCTATTTATAGAGAAAACTTACCCGAAATAGCCCCCATAATTATCATGGCATAACGGTAGATCAAAGCAAGAAAAACAGCAAGCAAAATAACCCCAAAACAGTGGCATTTTCATACAGAAAGTTTGAGCTATTTAACATGCATATATAGTCATTAATTAGCTAAAGCATTATGCAATTAAATTGAGGCAAGGAGAGCATAACTAACATGATATCAAAGCATTCTAAACATGTTTAAGCATTTAAATCATGCATTAAAAGGAAAAACGAAATTTAAAGAAAGCTAGAGAGAGAGGGAATTTACTTATCCAGGAGAGCAATTTATCCAAGAAGGTAGTGCAAGAAATAGAGATTATGAGGAGGATTTGGTGCCCTTGATTTGGTGCTTGAAGCAAGCTATTTATAGAGAAAAATCAAGGTGGAGTCGATTTGCACATGTGGTTGCAAACCGACGGGGGATATTTTTGGGAGGGTGATGATGAGCTAGGCCGGAATAATGAGCTAGCTAGGGTTTTTTTGTGGCCAAGAATGATCATAGGGGAGGTTGTAGTGATCTAGATGAGTTGGCTAAGAGGTGGAGGATTTACATGCATTTATGTGGTATTTATCCCATTTTTTGGCACGAACGGGATATTTTAGTACGAGCGAAATCGTACGAAAGTGAAAATAAATCCGAGCCGAGGGTACAACTATGTGTAGAAAAATAAGGCAAGAAAACTAATATACAGTGAAGAAATGCGAAAGTTGATTTAACGTATGTATTTTCTCTTTCGGAAGTGTCAAAACGTTCGCGCGCAAAATAAATGTCCTTACGACAAAAATTGAACGAAACTGAACGCGGTGGCGTGAAAGAGAAAATTAGCACGTAATTATCAAACAAAGAAATAGTGCGTTCGAGCCTCGGCCCGAGAAAATTTACTCGAGACCGATAGAAGTTCACGAAAAGACAGTTAAAAGTACAAAAAAATTGAAAGTGCACGAAACGATGCGGAATTTTAAACAAACTAGCCTAGGGCCAAGAATCGAAAGAAATTTGACCTAGACGAGCTATTAAATGTGGTAAACATAAAAATACGTAAATGCGTTGACGAAAACTGAAAAATACGGTTTAGTTGAAAATACGAGAAAAATATGAAAAATTCAAAAGACGTGAAATGACGTGAAATATTAAAACAAATAGTCCATCATCAAAAATTGATTGAAATTTTGACGTAAACGGGCTATTAATGCGATATGCAATAAAACAAAAAAGGTTGTGACGTAAGTCAAAATTCGGGTAGCAACACACACCCAAAAGATTACTGGATAAAAGAGGCGTTAAATCATGTTTGAACAAATATAAATCCTAATTTATGTGATCATGCCCAACAGATGAATTAACAATTCTAAATATTCATGCATATGTGCGGAAAAAACGTGAAATAAATAAAAGGGTGAGAAATGTTTACTTGTGAAGGATATGGGTTGATTTACCCTTTCTGATCGATTTTATTGGCACAAGGTGAGGATAGATGTTTGAAATACTTGATGATTCATGTATGCGTGTAAAAATGATTAATTTGGATGAACAAAATAATTATCTAAGCATGCATAGCGAGCGAAAATAAACAAGCATACAAGCATATGAAAAATAAACCGTGCGAGTGCAGAAATAAATAAACAGTACTAGTGCGGAAATAAATAAACAGTACAAGCGCGAAAATAAATACACAGTACAGGTGCGAAAAATAAATAAACAATACAAGTGTGATGATGGCACGAAATGGTACGAAATATTAAAATAAATAGCCAAAGATCGAAAATCGATAGAATTTCAATTTAAATGGGCTAATAATGAGATGAACAGAAAGTGCGTCAAAAATCGGGTAGCAACAGTACTGTTTGGTCAGGATTGTCTAGTAGGGAGCACCCACCCACTAGAGAATTTGATAAAGGAGGGAAGTAGGAATATATATGAGTCCTTGTATTCTATAGCGACATTATCAAGAAGAAGATAAAGATTAATGAATCAAGGATTGATGTATAAGAAACGTAGCTCATGAAGTGTCCTTACTAGAAATTCCCATCACCTGAGTTTTTACCCCAGTTATTTTATCTTGGCCAAGCCTCTGATCAAGACATATTTATTTGTCCAATTTCAATTGTTTTATTTACCAGTTCCAAAATCAAACAAACCCCTTCAGTGATGAGGAAGTCAAACAAAAATCACACACCTAAAGAATCTCTGAGGACGATCCTCTTACTACTATCTACAAGCCCTTTGTGGATTGTATTGAGTTGTAATTTACTATTATTTTTTATGCTCTGGATAGACGATCAATTATCAACGACAACAAACTCATTGGTATGAGTGTGATGTGATTTTAATGTTGAAAAAAGAAAGTAGAAGAAGACACAAGTTTTAATTACATGGTTGGATAATGAATGCCTACATACACAAACAAGTCAATAGAAGACATTTTACTAGCAAAAGGCTTGCAATATATAGAAAAAAGCCTTCTTATTTCAATTTTTTATCCCTAAATGCCGAATTACAAAACGATCCATATCGTGGGGGCTTGGAGCTTAACATTAAACTCAACAATATCAAAACCTAAGTTGCGCTATAAGATGTTATGTCACACTACAATGTTGAATCACTAAGTTCAAGCCAAATTGTTAAACCCTTACCGGAGGTGCATAAATCAGTACGAATAACAAACATTCATCCTTAATAAGAGGATGGTGAAAAAATTACACATTTAATTCCCATCGCCCACATTCCAGCGCATCGCTAACTCCAGAACCTCTCTACTTCTAGTAAACTAGACCACAACCAAGGTTTCCCACCTTTCTTTACTAACATAAATAAAGGAGTGATTTAGGAAGTAGATTCCCTTTAGCACTCATTCCCAAAAAGCACTAGGATCGTGCAGCATATCTTTACTGGATTTTATGGAAGGACCGAAGCAACTTGTCCTTCAACGCTGAGGTAGGTTATCTAGAGGCGATAGCAGTCAAGGTTGATAAAATGTACATTGAATATTGCGAGGCCAAGGATATAGGAAATGGGGTTGAAGCGAATGTCAATAGTTTATCTTGCAAGAATTGGCTCTTACTCCTAATTCTTTCAAGATTAATTGCGATACAAGCTGGAACAAAGATTTAAAGTGGGTTTGTATTGGAGCGGTGGCTAGGTGGAAATGGAGGATTCAGGGTCTGTTTGGCGTTCTGGTTCTGTGGGAAAAAGTTCTGTGGGAAAACGACTTCTGGGAAACGGAGTGTGCTGTTTGGTAAAAAAATTTAAAAGTGTTGTGAGATAGCTGAGGTGTTTGGTAAAACAGTTTTTCAAAACTATGGTTTGAATGTAAAATGACCATAAAGGGCACAATTCATTTCAAGTGTTATAATTAATTTTTTTAGTATCTTTATATATATTTTTAATCAATTTATTTATAATCTAACATCTACCACCTAATATTTATCTAATATCATAAATAAATTAAACTTATTAATACCATAAAAAAATTAAGTTATTAATACCATAAATTAATATTTATCTAATATAATAAAAAAAATTAAACTATTAGTTTCGAAAATGGAATGAATTACTCTGAAATTGGAATGAATTACTTTGAAATTGTAATAAAATTACATGAAAAAGTTTTAAACTAATTAATGCATTAAAAATTAAACTCCTCATTACATATATAAAAAGTACAATTACATATTAAGCATTAAACTATTAGCTATTGAGTTATGAACTTCATTCATAGGCAAAATTTGACTATTATCTCATTCACTTTGCACACTTCCTTCACCCATATGCATTGCATCTTGTGAAATTCCCTCCGGATCCGGAAATATATCTTCTGGTATAAAATCTGGATTCTCATCCAATCTTTTGAAAGCAGGATCCTCTAAAGATTTTCTTCGTATAAAATTGTGCAAAACCATAGAAGCGATTACAATTTTAGCTTGCGTTGGGATTGGATACGATGACATGTCACGTAATATTTTTCATCTTCTCTTCCATACTCCAAATGTTCGTTCTATACAACATCTTAATGAAGAATGAGCCCGATTAAAGATTTCCTTACGACCCCTGGGTGGTTGGCCTCGTCGAAAATCAGGTAAATGATACCTTGTACTCTTGTAAGGTTTCAGATACCCATTAACGTCAGGATATCCAGCATCTACTACATAATACTTACCTAATAGCATAAATAAGTTAATGTTAGTAATACAGTAATAATTATTATCGTAAATAAATAAATGTTAAAAAAATGTAATTAACCTGCAGGTGGTATAGGGAATTTCCATTGTGGATTGTTGACTACAGAATTAAAAATGCGGGTATCATGGGCAGTGTCTTCCCATCCAGCACAAACATAAATGAATTGCATGTCAAAACTACATGCTGCCATGATATTTTGAGTCAGGATACCCTTTCTACCAATATATCTAATTTGATCTTCTGCGTCGACACAAGCATGTACATGTGTTCCATCTATGGCGCCAATACAATCCTAAAAAAAATTGTAATGAATTTAGCCATCCTGCAAATCCCTACCTTATATATATAGCTATAAAAAATTTATTCTATCATTTTGGACAATTGTATTATTGAAAAAACAAATTACATATTTCAAAATTAAGGTTAAATTCATTTGTATAAAATTAATTATATAAATATAAAATGAAAATGAAAATAATTAGTTGACATACCTTAAAATATGGCATATATCTTGTATCATTCAAAATTTATGGCGGGACACTATTAAAATCTCTGGGACAAATGATGTCCTCTGATAATGAACATACGACATCTAGTACCTGATTAAAAACTCTACTAATTGTTTCACTAGAGTGTTGAAATCGTTCACAAACGTGCCTGTTCGAAACACCTAAGGCGATAGTATATAAAAACATACACACTTTCTCAATAACTGACATTCTTCGTGATGACTCCAAATTGCAAGATGATTGTAATGTTGCCACTAGTTCTAGTATTGTATCTTTATCCATCCTAAACATATTGATAGATCGCAAATCCCTTCCAGACAATATCTCAGTCAACCATGTCATTCCTGTTTGGTATGAGGTCATACATGGTTCTTTATACATGTAAGTACAAAAATACATACTGATAGATGCAATCGTGGCAGTCGTTAACCACCAAAACTCTTCGTCACTTTCTTTGACCAAATAATTTTCTTCATTCATTTCTAGAAGAAATAATTTCAAGGCACAGGATCATTAACTATTTATGGCAAAATCTAAATTTCACTTATAATAGAAAATATATTCCACCAATGTTTATCAACAAGACTCATGACTTCATAATATTTTGTTTCATGGGAAACGAGATTTAAAGGATTTTAACATTAGGAAGGAAGTAAATGGTCCTAACATTCCCATGACAAAAGTGCATGATAAACATTAGATGAGCTTTTTTAAATACTAAGTATTATGATTAGCCAAGCAGTAAAACATGAAAGGAAGCAGCAAAGGAGGTTGTAAGAAGACAAAATAAATACCTCTCTTTTCTTGATCTCTTGAGCTTGGGCGTGCGATTTAGGTACAACCTAACAGACACAAAGTAAATGGTCCTAACATTCCCATGACGATACGATCGTAGCGCAATGACGCTAAGCTATTTCGCTTTGAAAAAGTTTTTGCAGAATGTACCGCCATGACGCTACGACCGTATCGTCATGGCGGTATATTCTGCCCAAATTTTTTCAAAGGAAAATGCCTTATCGCCATGACGCTACGAACGCTACATACTGCCCACAATTTTTCAACATTTTGGCATTGTTAATATCTAAATATTGCTTTAAAATTAATATATTAAGGTGTATGATTTATAAAAAATTACATCTTATTCCTATTTTTGCACTTATTGAGACTTCCTTTTATTTGAAATCATGAAGTTTATCAATTATTTTATTAAAATTAGCAAATTACCCACAGTAAACACAACTGATAATATGGAGAGAAATTAAGATAGAGGCAATTTATGTCAACTACTCAACATTGTTGTAGAAAGAGTTTACATGTTCTCAGCTTGTCATGAAAATATATATTACAATACAACTAATATGAAAGTTCTAACACAACACTCATACATAATAAGTTATACGGGACCTCTGCCACACTACTTATTTCGGCCCCTTATGGATGAAATGATAAGTCAGCCAGTTCAGCTTGTGTTCTGGTGATTTGAGCTCATGATAGTCCTCTCCAGTTTATCTTCAAGAAATTTAGTTGCATACATAAAAATGTCACCATGCATATCCAGCCCTGGTATGGTTTTTAGGTCTGCCACAATAGCTCTCATACTAGGAACTTCAGGTTCAGCAACTGTAGAGGTCACAGTTGAACTCCTAGAGGCCACCGCACTCACCAATGTATCCAGGTGTCGATCTAGCATTGCCCCCCCCCCCCCCCTCTCCTCCCCTCCCCTGATTGCCTCTTCCCTTTCTTCAATTGAATGCTTGACTTGGCAGAACCCCCTTCCTCAACATTTCTCTTCCTATTACTTGCTAACCCCGGCTGAGAATTTCCACCCTCAAACATATCATCCAAGCTGACTTCAAATGGCATCACCACAACCTTCAACATCAGCGTGCTCATCCTGAGGTGTAACACGCACATCACATCCGGGTGATATAGCAAACTCTCCGGTAGCTACGATGGTTGAAAATATCACTTGAAGTTTATCTTCAAGTTGTGGTTCAATTCCAGCTACTCTGAAGTTTACAAAAGTCGGGTTCATTTAAAGAGAAAAAATAATCCATCATGCAAAAAACTAACCAAATACTATGAAAGTAGAGCAAACAAAATACAAAAACATAAAAACAAACCTTGATTTTCTCTTCCCACCAAGCATCATTCGCAACAACAGTATTCTTATTTGCATCCCATCCTAAACCCGTCTCATTACGCATCAAATCTTTCCATAATTTATAATATTTCTTTAAAGCATCCCATTTATTTTTAAGTTACTTTTGCCCATAATTTAATCCAGTTTGAGCCCGGAACTCATTTATAATGAAGTCTCAGCCGTGTTTGTTGAAATGAGTGTGCAGCCTAAACATTAACTCAATAGCTCGAAGGCAAATATCACAGAAAGTATGAACTCTACTCTTGTGCCAAAAAGCCTTGGGTAATTTACTTCCAGTCCCTTGGGTTGTCATCTACAACAAATATAATTCATTTATGGCATGATTCAAGATGAATTAGTGCAAAGTATATGATGTGCACTATCCATGGTTGCTAAAACACGTGATTTCAGTCCATAAACACTACCTATGAATTATAAAAAATATACTCTCAAATCAGTAATTGACAAAAAGGATGGCATTCACCAAGTAACTCAGTAAGTTGAAAACCAAAGCAACCCCAAGTAACCAAGAGTGGCATTCACCTACTGGAATTGAAAGCTAAAGCAACTAAAAACATACCAACAAAGTTCAAGGAACCAACAACATTTCCCACACGAGGCAACCATTGAAGTTCAAGTCAATGTAATACAAAGTCCAAGAAAAGGAAAAGAGGATAACAACCTACTTTAGCAGAATTACCATTAAAAGTACTGGTGAAGGATGGAGACTAATGGGTAGAGAAATTTTGAGAAGAAGAAAAATGACAAAAAAATATAGAAATGAGAGATTGGGAAATAAATAAAGCAAACCCTTCAACCACCCATCAGTTAAAAACAATGTTTTCGCAAACAAAAAAGAGACTCATCAACCATTTTCTTAATCTAATGAATCATCATTCATCACTTCTCCTATTTCTAACCAAATACAAACATAAAAATGATGTCTTGCTATTGAGTTTATCATTTAAAGAAACAACAAACTTTTCAAATTTCAAAGTAAAAAGATCATTATCTATGTAGGTATCCTAATTAATTATGCAGTTAGTATACAACCAAAGAGTAGATTAAGAACTTCTCTCGACGTATACAACTTTGACATGGTAGCCAGACCAAATGATAATTAATACTGTAGGAGATACAAAGAGTGGTTATTCTCCCAGACCTTAGGTGAGGCCACAACCAAAATTATAAAGAGAAAGATCTCTGATAATTTCTTTAATAAATAATTCTACAGAAAACAAAACCAAAACCCAAAAAAAAAAAAAAAAAAAAACATTCCAGTCAAATCTTTATAAGAACACTGCCCTTGCAATCATAAACAATTACCTTCTCCTTACATAAATCAGACAAAATTAACATAAAATAACCAGAACCCACAAAATAATTATCAACTTGACGCAGACATGGCACAACGACGTATGACAAATGATTAACAACTACATAATTCCAAGCAAATTGACAGCAAAGGTAAGAAGGAGTAGATCCAAACGTAAGAGGGAAAAAGAAAGAGAGAAACCTGAATCGAAGGAGTAGATTGTAGTAGATCCGGCGTTCCTTTTCCTTTTTGACTGAAACCCTAATTTTGCAGAAAAATTAACAGATTTGGTAAGAAATGAAGGTTGAATGAAAGAAAAAATAGTGAGATGTTTATTAGTAATTGATGAAAGTGAGAAAAAATTAAAAGAAGAAGGATACCTGAACAATGTTATTTGTTGTTGGGAGGATTTGAGAGAAGATGAATGAGGTGGTGTTTGAGGAAAATGAAGCTTGCGTGAGGAGAATGAGGAGATGAGTGTTTTGTTCCCACCTTTTATACCTAGTAGATGTGTAAATAAATAGAACTTGGGCTGAGATTTTTGTCCAAAAATCTCAAGGACCAGCTTCCCGCAAAATGCAAAATTCTTGATTTTCAGGAAGGCTCATTTTCGGCCAGTGAGAAAAAGAGAGAAAATGGGGGTTTTGGAACTAGGCTTCTCAAGAAGCCCAGCCGTGCTGATGTTTGCCAAACACCAAATGTTGACTTCTTGGTTTAGAAACCAGCTTTCTGGTACAGAACCAGAATGCCAAACACTATCTCAGTGGTGGTGGGGAAAGCTCTTGCGATAAAAGAAGCGCGTGCGTTGGTTTTTTCTAATGGTTGGAAGAACGTCACTTTTGAAAGTGATTCTCGAATAGTCATTTCTCAAATCAATCAAGAAGATTCAAATGAATGGGTCATTGACCTATTCTTCATCAGATCGATGAGGATGAGGAACAACAATTATGATTGGTATTTTCTTTTTATTTCTAGAAAAGCTAATTGTATTGCTTACTTTATTGCAAAGTCCTTTTTTTCTTATCCAACTTCTAATGGTCTAGGAGGTTTCTTTTGGACTCTTGTAACTGACCCGTTCTTTGTTGTTTTGATCGCTAAGGATCGCCCTTCTTGAATCAATTTATGAAGTAGACTCGGGCTTTCTTATGATAAAGAAAAAAAAAGTTAAGCTAAAAATTGAAAATTAAAAGATTCCATACAACACAATTACATCATTGGTGAGCTTTTAAGTTTTGAGACTAGTTTTGAGGTCACGAGACACCTCTAAGTTTTAATGACAAAACTAGAAATGAAGAAACTAATTAATATAATATTTTTCTTTCGATTAGCTGGAATATTATTAAAAAGCGACATAAGAAGTATGATTGAAAAATCCAGAATCAACCTTAAAAGGTAAAAACATAGAGAATTACAATTCAATCCCTTGACTAGCTATGATCAACTTGAAACAGGCAGACTATGGGAGAGAACCTTTTTTCAAGAGAAACTACAAGGATCAAAATTTAGCTAAATCAATGTTCTTAAAGCAATTCTCCACCAATTCCATATCAGACAATGAGTAGGGGAAAAGAGGGAAAGTCATTTAAATACTATTACCTCCGTCCTGAAATAGATGTCGTTTTGTTACTTTTTGTTACTGTACACATTACTTGACTTTTTAGTGTTTGAGCTACTTTTTGTTACTGTTTCAAAGTGACAGTTATTTGAGGACAGAGGTAATATCAAGATGGGGAAATAAGTACTGTCGTGATTCCCCCCTAAAATTACACAAGAGTGCATGGAGATTTATCTTTTTTTGTTTGTCTTTTACATAAATGTTGTGACACATTTGTGGTGACACGTATGTGCATATGTTTCCCCCTCTTGCTTCTTTTATATCCTCCATATCCCCTCTCTCATGCATAAATACCACACTTATTTTGGGTTGTCCTCTTACTCATTTCCATAAGTAATAAACAAACGGCTCTTAGATTTTTTGCAAGGTATAAGTCTAAACTTTTCTCATCTTTCTTTTTTATTCATTTTTTCATGTATCAATGTTAGAAAAATAGTACTAAAAAATTATTAGAAAGTTATGTTAGCATGCCAAACCAAAAAAAAATCACCAATTTGTTTTACTGTAAAATATGCAACAACAATAAATAAAAAAAGAGTTAAATAAAGCGCCAGAAAAAAAAGAACTTTCACACCCCGTAATTAAGTACTCTTCGGTGACATCAAAAAAGAATTCAAAATAACACGAATTAGAAATTACATTTGGTTTTTAGGTCTTGGAAAAATTAAAAAACCTTTTCAGATCATTATTTTGGTTGGACTATATTAAATCTGATTAACATTGGTGAGTTCATGAAGAAATGAGTCTCTCATTTTGGATGATTTATATAAATGTGTCCTAAAACACCAAAAATAGTTTGAAAAGATTACATATATAAATAAAACATGAACAACACTCTTCCAATACATGTTCAAGACATTAGAGGCAAAATTTTATTAATTTTCGATTTTAATTAGAATCCAGCAATACTAAAACATACATAATCCATTATACACCTGCATCGCAAGTGTCTTATGCTAGTTTTTAACCAAGAGAATCATAGAGCTATATAGTGATGTCTCACCCAATTAGAGTTTAAAGACTCTTGCTGGAAACAACAATTAATATAATGCTATTCGTAAAATTTTACTAAAATGCAAAGAAAATTAGAAATCGAAATTTCTTTTAAAACAAGTGTCAATATATATTTATTTATTTTATTTTTTGGGGGGTGTAAAATATATTTTTTCTTCTAGTCCAATGGAATTGACATTTCATGATCATGAATTGAGGGACCATAACAATAAAAGTGGGCATTGAACCTATTACATAAGCACGTAAGACGTTGTGGCCTATTAGACCATCAGCAGCATACCAAATTGGGGAGCAAATTGGTACCAACAAGGGCAGCAGGGGACCAAGTGGAGAGCAAATTCCAGCTCTTCACGTCCGGGACCAAATTTTGGTCCCGGACCAAACTGACACCTTTCATTAAAAAATATATATATATATATATTATTTCTCATCCAATTGCAGCGCGCGCTGCCATTGGATGAGAATTATTGTTTTTTTTTCCCCACTCATTGTTTAAATCGAATTTTTTTTAATAAATACTGAAAATAATTTTATAAAAAATATACCATTATTTTTAATTTTTTGAGATCTATAAATTGAGACTAGGTTTGTATTATTTGGACACTAAAAAAAATTCGAATTTTTTACATTTTTTTCTTTTTTAAATGCTTATTTTCATAATAATTACTCAAAATAATTTTATACCATTATTTTTACACTTATTTTTAATTTTTTGAGAACTATAAATTTGGACACTAAAAAAATCAGAGTTTTTTATACTTTTTTTCATTTTCTTCTTTTGTAAATGATTTTTTTCATAATAATTACTCAAAATATTTTAAAAGTAAAACATATTTGAAAATAAAAACACACAATTTGAAAATAAAACTCACAATTCGAAGGAATCAAATTGAACGACATCAATGTACTAGATAGGTCACCAGTTTTTGACGACATTGAGTCTGGTGAAGCTCCAAGGGTGGACTACACTGTGAATGGCCGACAGTACAATCTTGCATACTATCTTGCCGACGGAATCTACCCTAAATGGCCTGTCTTCGTCCAGTCGATTCAATTGCCCCAAGGAAACAAAGCGCAATTGTTTGCCAAACAACAAGAATCATGTAGGAAGGATGTGGAACGTGCATTCGGGGTACTCCAAGCACGCTTCTCCATTATTCGTCAACCAGCCAGGATGTGGGATATCGATGTCTTAGGTAAAGTAATGAGGGCGTGCATTATTTTACATAACATGATTGTGGAGGATGAACGAGATACATATTCACGAAATTGGGAAAATATCGACTTCGATCAGTCGGATAGTCCCGGGTCTAGCTCTTCGTTCAATGTCCAAACGCAAGTGCTGCCTCAATATGAAGTGCATGTCCAAGGCCGATCCGAATCAAATATTCATACTAGAGCCGAGCTACGTGATAGAGCACTCCATATTCAGTTGAAAAAGGATCTCGTCGAGCACATCTGGAATAAATTTGGAACAACCCTCGCTTAGATTTAAAAAAATTATTTCTCACGTTTACCAGTTTATTTTGTGTATTTCTCAAGTTTATGAGTTTATTTTGTGTGTATTTTCTTGTTCGTGTGCAATAATCTAAGTCGATGTTTGATTTACTGAGTGATAAATAATATCGTGTGTTACTCTTAAAAAATATTATATTATTTATTTTATTAAAAAAGTATAGATTTTTTGAAATCTGAAAAGAAATTATGAAATTTAATTAATTTATATTAAAAAATATTATTTATTATTTATTATATTATAAAAAGTAATTATTATAGTAATTATAAATTTAATAAGAAAAGAAATGAAAAATGTGGTGGGGTATATGATAAATGATGTGGAAGGGAGAGAAAGTTTTTAACACCCTGAATAATCCCCTACTGTGAGCGCGTGGATGTTAAATGCTTTTTGGTTGGGTGCTAAGCTGATGTGGCAGTGAGAGAAAATGAATAACACCCAAAAATTTGATCCCCTGCTGTGGATGGTGTTAGTAGCTTTTACAAAGACCTTCGGTCACAATATATATCTGTTATTGCCAAAATACCCTCATTCGCCCGGGTGCTACACCTGTTGCAATTAGACACATTTTTCATCTTCTTCTTTTTTCTTCAATTAGACGCACATCTTCATACTCCATTCACAATAATTTCCTCTGGAAAATAATTCCTTGCTTTCACAGCCACAAGACACCGTAAATTTTCTATTCCTTTACCATTTAATAGGCAACTATAGTCTACTAAATAACCTATCCAACCCGTTAAACCTGACCGTATACCCGTACAAAACACCGACTCGCAATAGCAAACATAGAATCTTCACCTTTTATATTCGTCAAAAATCGATCTAATCCACATTAACAATTACAAAAATTATACTGTAATTCTTTAGAAAACGTGTCTAATAATAAAATGTAAATATAATAAAATTCTTGAAGGAAATGTTAAACATAAATAACATTAATCATATGTGTTAATTAACATACAAGTGCTTATGTTTTCATGTAGGAAAAATATATTTTTAATTTAAAATTAACTTTAAAATTAATTTTTTTTGTCAAATACTAAAATTGTGAATACAAAAATAAAATTGATCCACTCAATCTTCCCAATCCGTTAAAATAATATTCGGCCTCACTTAACCCAATACTACGATTTTTATAGAGTGTTAATGTAGGGCCAGATATTTAAACTCAAAACTGACTAAATACGGGTTGAAAATAGAATTTAACAAAAAGGAAAGAAAAACGGATTCGACCTCTACGGCAAACACCTGTAGTCTACTATAGCTAGCTTAGATAGGATATGGAGTACAATATATTCTTTTAATTTTCGATCAATCTTGGAACTTGTTATCAGCTTCTTGTACATCTGAAAGGAAGCCATTCTTTTCTTTTCTTTTCAAACAAGCATACCAGAAGCTTTTGCCCAGACAGAATTGGAATAAATGATCATCATTTTTTAAATAAAAAAAAGATTATTAACTAGGTAATACATTATCCATTACGACATAAAAATGCCTAGTAGTCAAATAAATAAAGGTTCAGAAAAAAAACAACAACGTAATTAATCAAATTAGTCTTGGCTTTTGTCTTATAACAGCAGTCAGCAGAAGAAGAAAGAGCACTATTTACTTTTGCTTTATCTTTCCAAAAACAAGTCAGCTCCAAAGCAACGTGTCGTGTTCTCATTGGTAGTGGCGAACAGTGCCAGGTGACGCTGCTGAGTTTTGGTCAGGGTCCGTACAATCGGTTAGGCTGTGGCATCTATTACAGTGTCTTGTCTGTCAGTGAAAAGAGGTGGGGCCACTTAGGCCCGATGGGGACACGTGTTGCGATTTGACAGCGGGAGCACCAACGCTAAGCGGATCTAGCCGGAGTGGCTAACGTCTGTCGGACGCGTGCTTCGGAAAGTTACTGTGCAATAATTGTTCCACGTCACTTCACCACTTCTTAATCTTTTGGCTTTATTTTTAAGTATATATATATATATTTTTTAATGTTTATTCTTACTTGTTTGCCTTTGCCTTTACTCGTGGTTTTTTTGGGTTGTGATTTACTCCCTTCGTCCGGTATTAAGTGTCCAGTTACTGTTTATGCACGTGTTTCGAGGAAATTGAATGACTCACTATTTGACCCCAAAATATTCCGTACTTTTTTTTGAACGTACGTTAATGATTAGTGTACGTTCGAAAAAATGTACGGAATTTTTTGGGGTCAAATAGTGAGTCATTCGGCCTTCTCAAAACGCGTGCATGAACAGTAACGGGACACTTAATACCGGACGGAGGGAGTAACATAAAGTACAATAATAAAAGGTATACGAAAGTGATAACAATAGAAGCAATTCCAGGGGTATTTTCGTCATTACCCCAACGTCAAGGCCGGAATATTGTAGCCTCTATCGGGCGTCCGTCGCCAAGATTGTCGCCCCTTACCCGGCGAGGAACCCTGGGATGGTCGACATCAGCGGGCGCCCGGGCGCGGGGGGTGGGGGGGGGTCTCACGCGTCATCAGCCCACACGCACGACGTTATCCCATCCTAGGTCAGCCATGACGTCACTCGAGGCATTATCTTCCCTAGATAACGTCTACCCCTAGAGGTAACGCCCTCCTCGGCGCTTATAAATACCCCACCATTCGAGATGGGAGGTAAGCCTATGATTGCTAGTCGAACCCCTGCCATTTGGAACTGCCATACTGACTTAAGCATCGGAGTGTCTACGCCGGAGCCCCCCCTCCGGCGCTTTGCAGGTACATCAGACGACGACTACAGTAACTCAGTGCGGCCATAATCCACACCCCCGATTCCCCAGAAGTCCAAATCTTATCAAATTTTATCAAAATGGTGCTTTCATTGAGAGCATTTAGATCATCAAGTGAGTTCCTTGAGATCTAAAGGCTCTCCTCTCCATATATATATTTATTAATCTCCATCGTCGCTGCTAGTTTTTCTAGTTATGGGTTCATCACATGATTTAAATCTTGTTTGGATCTGATGATATGAGTATACATGATAAGCCTATTGTTGTACATCAAAAAGATCAGATCTGGAAAAGAAAGAAAAAGAGATGAAGAGGTCACGATCATCATTACTGTATTTCACTAACCAGGATCATCATCATCATTAATTATTTATTCTCACCACTACACCAAATAGCTAGAGTGTGGATGAATCAAAGAGCAGGAGAATGAAGAAGAAGGGCTCTCTTGGTAAATTTGGGCCTTGAGGCCCATCATTCTTTACAGCCAAGCTTGTTTCCAATCTTGAGCCGCCACTGTCACATGATTAAGGAGCAAGGTCATGTTGTTGTGGCTATCATCATTAATTATTTGTGATCACTGCTACATACGAGGAAGGAAGGAGAAAAATGAGGACGTGCAGAGAGAGATTGAGATTGACAAAAGAATCAAGCAAGTAGAATAAACGAATAAACCTAGATATCCATGGGATATCGGGCGCGTTACTCGTTACCCTCAAGTGCATCGCTGACTGTTCCATCCTTCAAGCATTGGACAAAAATGGAAAGGATTCCCTGAGTTGCGAAGGATTTTTTATCACCCGTTACATGCTCCTATCGATCAGGATCACCTTGTACGATGTTTGTAAAGTTTTCTTATGTGGGGCCTACTTCAGCTGCACTTAACATCGTTGAGGCTTATCAGGGAGTACTTTTAATTCGTGTCATGATCATCACTACGACAAAGGTAGCTATAACTACCATGGTGACACGTTTTCTTGGACAGCTGTACCCTCTTGGTATTCAAGTGGTGTAAACGTTTGTCTGCCGCAATAATGACAAAAGCAGAAAACCGCGATAGCGGTAACATCTGCTCAGAAGCAATTAAAAAAGCAAGAAAAGGAGAGAAGGACAGATAACGGGTCAGACATCATTTTAAGTTAAGGGGAAAGAAAGATGACAAGGAGGATAATGTAGCTATATGCTATCAGAAGCAAACAAAAAAGGAAAGTTAACGGGTTAGGCATACGGCAACCTAACGCTATCACTTTGTTAAAGGTCTCTGCGGCAACAACATGTAGATGACGCCCATAAAGCGTAATGGGTTCACCTAACGTTAACGACAACAGTTACGAGTTTACCTAGCGACATAGCGGCAGTCAATGATCCATCCATCCTTCTAGTAATGGCACATGACAACGTTGAAAGGAAGATAACGGGCAAGGAAAGGTAACGAGAAAACAAGGCAAAGAGGAAAGCAAGCAAATGGGAAAGGAAAAGGTGAACAGTGACTGATGCCAATTAATTATAATGGCAATTTGTATGATATTTAGATGAAAGCGTGAACAGTGGCTTCCGCGTCAACAGTAGCAGCCGCGTGAACAGTGCTTCCGCATCAGCAGTAGCTTCCATGTTAATAGATTACTATTGATGAACAGTACCCAGAATAGTGAAATGAGTAAACAGTAATAGGTTTGGAGAAAAATGTATTTCTGGCCAGATATATCGGGTTTCACGAGGAAAATCATATCTTTTTCGTATGCACTCGGCATTCTACGTATGATAGCTCAATTTGAAGGCAATTCGAAGGGCTACAATTCTTGTCAAGACATCTAAGTGAAATATTAATGTTAACTAGACGTTATTGAGATTCAAAGTTCTGGGTTAGAGATTCATGATTCCAGCTATATTGAGTTTAACGAGAAAAATCGTATCTTCTTCGCACATACTTGGAATTTTCTGCATAATTTCTCGATTTGAAGATAATTTAAAGGGCTACAATCCTTATGAAGACATCTAAGCGAAATATCGACGTTAACTGGGCGTTATTGGGCCTCAAAGTAAAGCCACTGATTTGCGAAAGGTTGAAGAACGTGGTAATTCTGTGAATTTATACTTCTGTATCAGGCCGGATTTCTCAGTCACAATGCGACTTCTTCAACTACAGCCTGATTTTCTAGCTACAGTCAGTCTAATTATCCAGTAGTTATCTGGTTGCAGCCTAGTCCTGCTTTATATCTGCTTATTTGTCCATCATCAGTTTTCTGCTACTATGACGGTTATGAAACAAAAGTTAATTCAGAATATTATCTATCGGGTGAATATCTACCCTGGATGAGTATTTATATGATTTATCGGGTGAATATCTACCTCGTTGGAAAAGCCCTCGTAATATCATGTGGCCATCCTCTCATCATCGCAAAGGTCTCCAATGATAGGTCATTCTCCTTCGTAAATGCAAGGAATTGAACGGGAATTAAACAACGGCCGAGTTCCTTGTTTATTCCCATAAGGTATCACTATTACCTTTAATATTATCATTTTCTCCTTACCTCTATTTTTAATATCTTCACTATCCTCAACATTCTTAGAGGAATCTAGCCGAAGTTAGCAGACTCTGTTAGTGTATTTGTACAGCTAACAATGCAGATACTCAAGTGGAGTACAGATTAAAATTCTAGGGAATGTGAAAGAGTGCAATATTGCAGGTAGCCACGGCGTAAAACCGCACAATTTGTAGGTAGCTACAGCGTAAAACTGTATCAATATTGCAGGTAGCTCTGAGCAGCATAAAACCGCGTCAATATTGCAGGTAGCTTATGGCGTAAAACCGCACAAATTGTAGGTAGCTACGGCATAAAATCGCGTCAATATTGCAGGTTACGTGAACAAGAAGAAGGAACTCGCTTGTTTCTGAAAACTCTTTGTAAGTAAAAAGCCTCCTAATGATTTTCCTAGAATACTTCCTCTTTTCTATTTCTTTGCAGTTTACACAAGGTGCAAAGCAACCCGGAAGCAATCCGGTACGTATATGAGAAGGTAATCCGGCAATCATTCGAGAGTAGTGCTGAATTATGGCACGTTATCGACGTTACATACCGGGACCATTTTCGGTTGGGCTTTGGGCACATTCAGTCTTGAAGATCTATTTATTGCCTGCTATGATATCAATAACGGCCTATCAACGCCAGTAACACTTTAACGGCCCCGACAAGCTTATAATCTTCTAGTCACAGTTAACAGCCCCGACAAGCTAATACCACTTAGCGGGAATGACACTTAACGGCTTCTAACAAGCTAGCGACATCACCAACTCATTTTTTGGCACTTAACGAGAAATGGTCACTTGACGTCGAATGGGTCCCTATATCGGGGATATTTCCAAGAAAACATCCTGTTTCAGAAACATTATCAGTCGAGCAACATCCTGGAATTGTCACCTATGCCCGCACCGTCAAGCTAGTAGCATTCTTCGTGTTCCTAGCAACACATGTAACGGTATATGTCGGCCGCCTCCACCATACTGCATATATCCTGATTTCATTCGCGGACACCAGAATCCACTTATCGGGAAGCAAGCTACTAGCAGAAGTATCACTTATCGTCACTTTATCAATTTGGTCGTCATCTCCTTCAGTTATCACAAGCTATTGGCTCATGTTACCTACTCTGTTATCATGTACCTGATACAACTAGCTCAAAGATACAGCATTTTCGGCAAATATCAGGAATAAGAATTTATGGCGTGAATGTCAAAAGAGTTAGAGGAACTCGAAGATCTTTACAAGCCTGCCGCAACGTGGAGGAGATAGCGCTCATCCAGATACCGAGAATGGAGCCCTTGGTAAACACTCGGGCTCGTTTTCAGTTGGGCTTATGAAAACTATTAATATACCCCCCAGGGCATTTTAGTCTTGACAGGGGGTACCGTCATCTTCAGCTATTGTAGGGCTTGCCTGACCTCCTGCTCGTCCTGCTACCGGGGGGTGGTCGACGTCAGCGGAGGGGGTTCCATCCAACACGGTATGACGCCTATTCCCACACCCGGTAGGCCATAAGCGTTAACATCCCAAGATAACGCCCCACTAAATCTCCTATAAATACCCCCCCCCCCCCCCCCTAGATAGAAAATGGGGGGGGGGGGGGCTCTATCTCTCTACTCTCTCTCTCTCACTCATAAAAACTCCTGTTTATCCTTCCATCTACCACTGATACTGACTTAAGCGTCGGAGTACCTGTGCCAGGGACCCCCTTCGGCGCCTTGCAGGTGTAGCAGCGGCGAGGACCACCCCGTCAGAGGTGAAGATCTCCAAGATTCTCCCTACCCCGGGTACAAATCCTATCAATATTTATCAAAATAATTTGATAAGATTCGGACTTCTGGGGAATTGGGGGTGTGGATTATGGCCGCACTGAGTTACTGTAGTCGTTGTCTGATGTACCTGCAAAGCGCCGGAGGGGGGGCTCCGGCATAGACACTTTGATGCTTAAGTCAGTATGGCAGTTCCAAATGGCAGGGGTTCGACTAGCAATCATAGGCTTACCTCTTATCTCGATTGGTGGGGTATTCATAAGCGTCGAGGAGGGCATTACCTCTAGGGGTAGGCATTTTCTAGGGAAGATAACGCCTCGAGTGACGTCATGGCTAACCTGGGATGGGATAACGCCGTGCGTGTGGGCTGATGACGCGTGAGACCACCCTACTGATGACGCAGGGACTACAGTGTTCCGGCCTTGACGCTAGGGTAAGGACGAAAATACCCCCTAGAATCGCCCTGGAATTGCTTCTATTGTTGTCACAAGCCCAACTGAAAACGAGCCCGAGTGTTTACCAAGGGCTACTGCTTCAGCTTGCCTCCATATCGGGCTTACTAGTCCTCGAGATAACGGGTGTCTCAGTTATCGAGGGGCACGTCTTTTCAATTGCCTTTTCTTCAAGCCTATAAATTTGAACTTCCACCGCGCAAATTTCACATCTTTCTAGCACTTCTTCTTGGCATTTTCATCATAGATAGTCTCACTAAGAACTTCTTGATTTTCAAATCCCACTCTCTGAAAAACCTTAATGATGGTGACGTTGGCTTTCTGGAAAATGTGTTGATCAAGACCTCTGAGGACATCCTGGAGCTTCAAGGGATGATGACCCCTCTTCGGTCCAAGCTTGGTGTGGCTTCTCTGGAGGATTTCAGTCCTCTGGAGAATGTGTCAAAATTGGCTGCTACTGTCTCCCGCATCGAGGTGGTGATCACCATGCTGCAGTAGAGTAAGGATCTGCTGAACTGCTATTTGAAGGGCATGAGGATTTCCTCCTCCGAGCTGACCTCCGTGGCGGACGCCTTGAGGGAGATCCCCACTCTGCCGGAGGATGAGGATGCTGGGTCCCAGGCTTGACCGTCGGTCATCGCCATCCTGTCTTTTTCTTTTCTTTGTATGGATGTATGCTCGGGCCGTTAGGCCATAAATAAATAAAATGTCTTTTCGCTATCTGATTTGCAACTTCTTTTCCTCTCTCAGCGTGCTAAGCAGCGTTTCAGTTGAGTGCCAACTCTACCCAACTGAAAACGAGTTGGTGAGACTTTCGCAACACGTATTTTTCCTTATTCACCAGGTGGCAGAATGTTCTCGCTAATCGTTCCGCATTGATTCCGCGCCGTTTCTTCAGTGCAGACTGATTGGGTGATTTTTCCGGTGTTTCTTGATTAGTACGAATTCTAACGGACGTGATCATAGGATCAGATTTTGTGTTTATGATCATCCTTCTCGAAGTGCATTAATTATTCTCAAAGGTCGTGCGGGAAGGCTGAGAGGCTTCTTCGCCTCGCTTATTTAATGAGATTTCCCTTCTTCGTCCAATGCTTGAGATTCTAACCGACCTGTCTTCTAACTTCTATGTCTCTACTGTGCGGAGAGGTGACGAACTGTTTCCTCATATTGAGCGTTTCCTGGAAAGAAGTTCTGCCAGCGATATTGGTACTGAGATAACGGCTCCTGCTGCTAAGGGAGATTCAAGTTCATCAAAGCTGAGTTAAGAGAAAAGGGTAGAGGAACCTTTCCCTTTTGTTGACGAGGGGTTGCCGTCTTTGGATTGAGATAATTCCTATTGGCCCTCTTATTGGCCTGATGACGACTAACTTTGTACGTCATGTCTATTGTAGATGTCGCATGGCTCTTTATGAATAAAATAACGCCCTTCGCTTTTCTTCTCTTGTTGTTATGTTCTCGCGTTAATTTCACAAGCATTGGATGGTTAACGCTGAGCGGTTGGTTACCGTTCGCTACAACCGCTTTTTTAACTTCCCGTTGTCAATCGCCTTCCTCCGAGGATATAAATGCTTAGCCATAAATATTCTTCTGATGTCTTTCCACGTGTCACTTTCCGTTTTGCTCGTGTCTCATTCCTATAGGTTGCTCAGCCATTGGGTTTGACCTTTAAAAGGAACTCACTACTCTCTTTTTACACTTTTACTCGCGCTTCGAAAATTTCTCCGCCATTCTCTTTCTCTGCTTCTTTAAGGGAAATTTCTTCAACCGTTCGTCGGCGCCGACAGTCTATTCATCGCTTTCTTCTTCAAGGTATTTTGCTCCTCTTTCATTCTAATTTTTATTTTACTGGTTCGCTATGCGCCATACTAGAGCTACCAGGGGTCTTTAAAGACCCTTAGATCCAGAAATCGAAAGAAAACACAGTATTTTTTTGTGCCTGACGGTTCTGAAGGCCAAACTAGAGGGTCACGGTATCTCTTTTCCCCCTGGTTGTTTCCCACTCATTCCTGAGGACGGTTTTCGGCTTCACGATCCATTGTGGGGAAAGTACAGGCTGGTTTACTTTAAGATGTTCCTTTATGGTTTTCGTTTCCCAATTCATGCCTCTGTAGAGAAATTGTTGCGCCGATATGATCTTAATCCCGCTCAGATAACCCCTTCTTCTTGGTGTGGGATTTATGCCTTTATTCGTGCTTGCGAGACAAAGAATATCCTTACTCCCTCTGTCAATTTATTCTGCAAATTCTTCAGTCTAAGTTGTCGCAACTGCTTGGTCGATATCGCTCCGAGGTGGAATGACGCGTTTGTGCAATCGTTCTGGTAGAAGTTTCAGGGCTTTGAGGAGACTGTGGCTGATTGGAAGAGCGGTTTCCTCGTTCTTGAACTGCCTTCCCGTTTGTGGCGCGGGGGCTTCAATCAAGAGATTACTAGTGCTTCCTGGGTAAACCCAGTGGTGTTGTCTAGGGATGAGTTAGCTCATGCTAACGCCTTACTAGAGATAGATACATCTTTCCGTATTCGGGAATTTGCTTTATACAGGTGCCTGGAAGACTGCGTTATAGGTGAGTTTTTCTCTTCTCACGTTATCGCTTTGACTTGCTTGCTGTTCTAATACACTTCATTGGCAGAAAATGGTGAGGGCCGATCACCCGAAATGAATAATGCTCATTTGAACGTGGTGCCGCTCCAAACGCTACCAACCTCTCCACCACCCGAGGGTCCCAGCCGTCAAAGTACTCCACCGAAGGAGAGGACACTTAAGACAGTCGCAGGGAGAGGGCGCGGAATTATTGTTCGAGCCTCTCGTTTTCTTGACAATTGGCTACCAGTTCGGGGTAGAGGAGTAAACTTGAGTCGACCCATTACTAGGATAACTGACAGCGATAGCGAGGATATGGATATCGAGACGGAGCTTCGTCATGCTTCCTCGACTCAACGGAAGAAACTCAGAGTGGAGAAAGACAATCTGGCCACTGGGATTTCTTCAAAAAAGGTTGACGAAGTCCCTATCATGGGGGTTGAGGTGTCTACTGTGGTGAGCACTTCTCAAGCAGCAACAGTTACTGAGGCGTCAACTGCCATTCCTCCTAAAGTTACTGAAGCTCCACTAGCGGCAGATTCGCTTCCGCCGCTTAACGTCCCTAACTCTCCTATTTCTTCTTGTATTCCTGATGTGCCTGGCTCAAGTACACTTCCTGACCCACCGACTGGGGGTCCACAACCGTTATTCTTAACTTCTATTTCCGGCGTCGATGGTTCTGTCAAGGGTTCCACTCCCTCTCTTATCGCCAATCTTTCCCCTCAAGCTACTCAAGGGGTTCCTTCTTACCGGTTGAATTTGTCAACCTTTGGCACTAGCGGGCTTCGTGCCTTAGGGGTGTCGGACCCGTTATCGCGAGATCAGCTATCTGCCTTTCTGGTGGGAGAAATATTTAGCTCGCCTAAGGATAAAGAAGAGTTGCTGCAGCTTCCCCCCGACATTCAGCATGCACACGTTCTGAATGACACGCTGGCCGGTTTCCGCAAAGTGCATTACTTTCTTAACGCTCATGGTGACAAGCTTCGAGGTTCACCCGACTCGAAAGAGCAATCAGATGCCGCTTCGACCAAAGTGAAGGAGTTAACGCGACTTCAGAATTGTACCTTGGCAAAGCTGAATGATTGTCGCGCTGAACTTGCAAGGGAAAGATCTAAGGGGAAAGCCAAAGTTGAGTCTTTAGAGGCAGAGTTGGTGGCAGCTGACAAGAGAAATTCTCTTCTTCGTGAAGAGATATTGGCTTGCAATGCGGACTTAGCAAAGATTCCCTCCAAGATATCCCTGGTGGAAGAAAAAGACAATGTGGGCCTTTACCGCCGGATTCGCGGACTACTATCGCAGTAAGACTTTCAACCCTGCTAAGATAGCCGATTATGCCTCTGAAAAAATGAATGAGATAGACGGGAGCAAAGAAGGTTTTCTTTCTTCAGGAGAGGAAGAGGGAGAGGATGGCGGCAATACCGAGGCGCTCCCTTAATCGGATGGTGTTGATGCCGGAGAGGACGTTAAAGACCTTACTCGTCTTTATCAATTTCTATTTCTTTTTCACTTCAAACACTGATTCAATTTCGTTTGTAATAATTAATAACGCCTGCCTTGTCTAGAATTCTCCTTTTAATAACGACTGACTTCCGTCGCGTTATCCCTTTCCTTTGAGTTATCTCAACAGTTGTCAGTGGAGTTAACGCTGTGCTGCGTTATCTTGGTCTCCGCGTTACCGCGCCTGTCTGAGTTTGAAAATCGATCCTTTTTTTCAGAGCATTTAATGCTCGGGATTCCCTCATTAATACGAGAGAGAAATCATGATGGGCAGGATACACGTGTCTGTTCGCGGAGGCACTAGGGGTTGGCGCGCCCTAGGAATTGGCGAGATCGAAGCATCTTCTCGCTTCTCTAGAATCATACTCATTGCTTGCGTCTTTTCTTTGCGACGCGTCATACACGCTACGACTGTCGTAACAGTTGTTTTGTCTAACTGCTAGGGTTATAAAACCCAACACATGTTTCTTTTTCCTTCTTTTGTCATTCTATTTTCGCTTCATCCTCTCGAGCCGACTTGCGTTTCTTCCTTCCCTTATTTAGGCGTTCTGAGTTTCTCTCCTAGAAAGGTATTTCTACCCTCCTCTGTCATCTTCTTCATCTTTTCTTTATTTTTTGCCATGGCTAGAACTCGTTCCAAATTTGTTGATGAAGAAAAAATTTAAAACACTATCACCACCATCACCTCACCATCCATACTTCAAGACCATTTAACTAAATACAATGCCCATATTCCTAAGGATTGTAAGGTTGCTATTGCCTCTGATTCACTCCGCCTCAATAGTGTGATGCCTGGCAACAATAGGCTTTTATATGCCAAGATGTTTGGCTATGGTTTCAAATTTCCTCTTCATTCTTTTGTCGAAAATTTATTTGTTGCTCTGGATGTGAATCCCGTTCAATTAACTCCCAACGCGTACTGTTGCGTTTACGCATTTCTAGAACTCTGTAAATACAAAGAGATTGACTCTCCTTCCTTTTTATTACTTAAATCGTTTTTCCAATTGTATAGCCGTAGGGGTGTGATAGCGATATTGCCTCGTTGTGATGATGACTCTCTTAAAATCTTCACCTGGAAACTCTTGCACTTTGAGTCTTCCATTGAGGATTGAAAAAATGAATTCTTTGTCATGGAACTGCCTAGCCCCCGGTGGGGGACCGGTTTTAACCATAACATCAGAGATAGTGCCTGGGGTCGACGACCGACTCTTCTTCCACCTGAGCAAGGCTGGTTCAACACACTACTCGAGTTGGACATTACCATTCACACTCGCAATTTGGCGTGCGGGACTGATATTCGAGCCTGTGTTGAGAGTGAGTGTTGTGTCATTTTCTTTGTTATTTCAGGCGATACTAACGCTAATGTTATGTCGTGATTGTGCAGTTTCCAATCCCGGTTGGAAGCCGGAAAGCGTTAGGAGACGAGAGAAGAGGGCTATAAGAAGGAGGGAGAAAGAGGAAGTTGCTGCCGCCGTTGCCGTCGCCGCTGCAGCTGTTAATCCAGTTGCCTCATCTATTGTAACTGCAAATCCAGTGCAAGCATCTCCTTCTGCGGTTGGTGAGGGAACTGCCACCGTTCCTGTTTCTATTCCTGTCGTATCCATTGTCGTTGCTCCTTTTCAGGCGTCTTCTTCCCGAGTACCCCAAAAAGGAAAAAGAAGAAGAGAACAAGGCGCGATGTCGCCCTTACTCCTCCTTCGAACGCGGTAACTTCTTCTGAGGTGCCGGTTAGCGATATCGCCACTGTACGCGTTTCTTTCATGACTGTGTTATCCAGTGCATTGCCTCTTAACGCTCATTAACGTTTTCTTTTGCTTTCTTATCCTTCTCACTGCACTTTCTGCAGGACACCACTACCGCCTCTGTTCACTTGTAGAAATCAGGCGATATGGACTTGTCCCACGTACTTCGCCGCCCTGACGAGAGGCAACGGCTTGGCGGGGAAATGTGAGCTTGCCCACGGGTCCTGTTATCCATGAAGGGGAGACTACTGCCCTTTTTACCTCAATGATGCCTTCTGACGGTCAGTCCTCTGACCTTTTGGGCTCTATGAGCGTTTCTGGGCCCTTTGACACTTCGCCCAACTCCTTCGAATCGCCGCTTCCTCCTACTCTCTCCCAGGTCATGGGTTTCCACGAGGACGTAACGGGGGCTGGCTTGTCAACTTTTCAACCTCACTGTTCCTTTGGGCTTCCTAGAGGTACTTCTTCTAATCGGCCTTCATCCCCAACTACTCTATTCTTCGTTCCTTCCAATGCCTCGATGTACCGACCTTCCGGGGATGGGGTTGCTACCCCTCATCTCATGGCCGATTTGAGCTCAATGGAGTCTGGGCCCGTTACTCATCAACTTGACTTAAGTAACTTGCGCAGTTCTGGATTTGCGGCTATTGGGGGCGATAGCTCCGTCGGGATTTCCTCTTTCTTATCTGCTTATGCCTTAACGTCCCCTGAGGAGCAGGAGGTGTTTCTTACTCGGACTGCTGACGAGCAAATGGGTTTGTTACGCTCCACCTTGTTTTCTTCCTTCTCTCAGTTTCACTATTGGTCGCTGCACATGTCACACAAGGTTAGCTCCCTTACTTCTACCGCGGATAGGCTTTACACCGCCCATTGCCAACTTTCTAAAGAGTTTGCTAAGGAGCGGGAAGAAAAGAAGAGACAGTCGAGGGGATACCATCTTGTCCACGGACTGAGTGCGTTTCTCGTCATTCTGCTCATAGGGATCCACTGTGATACACACGTATCTATCACAACTCTTCTGTGTCATGAGTAGGTAACATTCAGCCGCCAACTTTTGGTCGCCTTTGATCGAAACTACTCCATCCCAAGAGGGATACTTCATCCTTAAGTGCTTTTGAGATATCGCTGCCCCAAAACGGTTGAGGAATGGTCGCCCAAGTATGGCGTTATAGGGCAGGGTTAGGTCTACGACCAAGAATAACAGCTCCTCTGACCGCTTGGACGCGTCTTCCCTAAAGTATACAGGCAGCATCGTCATTCCAGTCACTGGGATTGGGATTCCATCTACTCCAACTATTGGCTTCTTGCAAGGCGTCAGTTCACCGTCAGGGCGCTTCATGAGGTTGTAAGCTTCTAACGAAAATAGATTCACCACGCTTCCATTGTCAACAAGAGTTCTTCTAACTCCATGGTTGCCAATGATAGGCGTGACTACTAACGCATTGTTATGTGGAAAAATGATGCCTTTCTCGTCTTCTTCGGAGAAGGATAACACTATACGATCTAGAGCACTTATCGCTTCACTTTTCATTAACGCACCTTCTCGCTTCCGTTTGTCTCCCGCTGTGGGTGTTAACTGCACAGGCTCGTCAAGGTAGGGTGTGCCTCCCACGATGTTGTTGATGATGGGGACGTCATCTTCGTCAGTCATAAGCGTTTCCCTACCTCTGCCAGTAGGTGCAGCGTCATTTCTTGGAGCACAAGGAGGTGTCTGTCTGTTATCTGTCCTCCTTTTTGTCGGGTTGTTCCTGACTTCTTCTCTTGCCTTAGTGGCAAATTCCCCAAGGTAACCTTCTTTAACTAAACATTCTATCGTCAATTTTAATTCTCTACACACGTCTGTAGAGTGTCCCTTGACTTTACAGGGGCTTGATAACGGATAGGTAGGTTCCGTTGCTCCACAATCGCTAGGATTTCCGCTCTTGGCAATATAAGGGAAGGAAGGTTTGGGTCATAAGTTCGGCCCTTGGGAGGATCTGTCTGCCGCCGAGTAGGGGAGTTGCCAGGTCTTTCCCTTGAAGAGTTGCCTCTCTGTCTATTGGAGGTCTTGGGGATATGGTCTTTTCGTTGGGCGTAATCGTCGATAAAACGATCGTCAGGAGTCGTGTTGGTAGGAACGTTGGGAGCCTGAGGCGCATTTTGTGGCATGTTTTGGATTCTGTCCCTATTTTCTTCCTCTTCTATTCTTGCGTAATTATGGGCTTTCAGTCTTAATGCGTCCAAAGTCGTCGGGGGGTCCACTATTAACGTGTCTCTCAGTTTTCCATAGTGACAGTTCCGCTTCAAGCCCTCTATAGCGAAGTCAACGGTAACACCCGGTGTTAACGACATCTCCGTATCGAAACGAATGAGGAAATAATTCAAAAATTCCTGAGGTTTCCTGCGTATGTCAAATAAAGCTGCGGCAGACTTCTTGATGGGGACAGTGGTGCTAAACCGACTTCGAAACTTAGACTCCAGCTGTGAAAAACCGTCGATGGACCTGGCTGGGAGACCTTCAAACCATAAGCGCGCAACTCCTGATAACGTCATCACGAATATTTGGCACAACGCTGCATCATTATGAGTTTGGATTTGAACGAAGTCTTTCACCTTGTTAAGGTGGGAAATGGGATCCTTGGTACTGTCATAGGACTCCGTAGGGAGTTTCACATGTCGGCTGACCCTGTGACGCCTTATGCGATGGCTGAATGGGTGACCCGAGGTGTCGTCGAGGATTTTGCGGGTATGGCGAGACGGGGAGACTTCCAAATGACATCTCCAATTTTGTGGATCGGAGGGATGGTGTCGCCTTGGGGACCGGCTGCAACTCCTTGGCGTACGGGTTCGGTAACTTCTGCTACTCGATCTCTCGCTACGCTCAGGGGATACATCTCTATCCATTTGCTCTTGTCGACCGTCCCAATGATCTCTATGCTCGTCCTGTCGCCGCTCCCCTTGGGAGACGAGAATTTATCGCGCGTGAGGCGCGTAAGGCTCTATTTGCTGTGTAAGGTTCTCTGCGTTGCGAAGGAGATAATGGTCATTCGGTGACAATAGATGAAGTGAAAATAGTCTGAGAAGGAACACTTTGTCCAGAAACATTGGGCATGAATCTTGCGGCCAACTCGGTTAAATGGTCCAACTGAGCACGAAGAGCAGATCTTGAATTCACAAAAGGATTATTAGCGTTATCCATCATAGATCCCATTGGAAAAGGAGTGGAATAGCTAGATCCTGCCATTTGGGAGAGGGGAATATGCATCTGGGAAAAAGGTGTTCCCATTGTTTGTCCAAAAGAGAAATCTGAAGATCCCAGAGAAATTTCTTGCATTGTGGCAGAAACATGAGCAGTAGCGAAAGGGAAAAGTTCTCTGCGGACCGCAAAAGGAATGCTAGAAGGCTGAGGTGGTGTAGACTCCGAATCAGAAGCCATGATCCTTCGATCTCCGAGAAAACAGAGCTTGGCTATTAAGGACGCTCACTTAATAAAACCAAAGCTCTCAATGAAAGCACCAATTTGATAAATATTGATAGGATTTGTACCCAGGGTAGGGAGAATCTTGGAGATCTTCACCTTTGAGGGGGTGGTCCTCGCCGCTGCTACACCTGCAAGGCGCCGGAGGGGGTCCCCGGCGCAGGTACTCCAACGCTCAAGTCAGTATCAGTGGTAGATGGAAGGATAAACAGGAGTTTTTAGGAGTGAGAGAGAGAGTCCCCCCCCCCCCCCCCCCCCTTTTTCTACCTAAGGGGGGGGGGGGGGGGGGGGGGGGGGGGTATTTATAGGAGATTTAGTGGGGCGTTATCTTGGGATGTTAACGCTTATGGCCTACCGGGTGTGGGAATAGGCGTCATACCGTGTTGGATGGAACCCCCTCCGCTAACGTCGACCACCCCCCGGTAGCAGGACGAGCAGGAGGCCAGGTAGGCCCTACAGTAGCTGAAGATGGCGGTACTCCCTGTCAAGACTAAAATGCCTTGGGGGGTATATTAATAGTTATCATAAAGTTTATTATAATGGAGAATTTAACAAAGAAATCACAAACGTAAAATCATAATACAAAATCGTAAAAGTTTATATAATAATTTAAATCATTATTATTATATAGTCATTTCCTAAATAAATTAATTAGTAATTATAAATTTACAATAATTATTATTTTTTGAATCAAAACGACATACATCGTTTTGACTAAAATAACGCAGTTTTGGGTTTGAAGCAAAACGACGACATTTTGTTTGAATCGAGCAACGCCGTTTGACCAAAACAACGTTGTTTTGTATTTTTTATATTTTTTCTAAAATGCCATATTTTATAAACTAGACAATTTTACCGAGTTGAAGCAAGATTTTACCTCATTTTCATTTGATTTCAAATTTATGTATGAATTGGCTCACTTTGAGGGTGGAATAGTAAAAATGTACGAGTTTACGTTTTAAATTGACAACAGAATGTTGTCCACCGCATCTAGTCAATACATAAATAATTTATTGGTTGTTTTTTAATAACAAAGTACTTGTTGAAATTGAAATTCATATTTAAATTTTAAGCTCGCGTATAAAAATATTATTATTCAACTACTTTTTTTATTAAACACATCAAATCGAATACGTTTAAAACTATATATGGTGCATTTGCTTTAAAATTTGCCAATTCTTGATCAAAACTATATATGGGCCACCAACTGATCTTGTGTGCCCATTAATTTTGGGCTTAATACCGAATAAAAAAATATATGTAGACAAGATTGGCCCTTAAAGAAAAAGTTAGGAGATGATGGGTACGCAAGATTTGTAAGCTTTATTGCAAAAAAAATTGGAATTTGTACCAGAATTATTAATGCATTTATAACATCTCTTGCACTCAATAATCGTCTTAATTTAGTTCTAAACTTAATATGATCATTCGAGTGCAAGGCTTTCATATATCAAAAACTCGCTAAAAAAACTAATTAATTTGGGTACGAATAGTGAGCCCTATTATATGAGTATGCTTAGTATGGTGGATTCATATTTTTTGTCAGTGAGGTAATAAAAAACATTGAGATAAAAACTTTCGAGAAAATAAGAATTATTAGCAATGGAATATCACTCAACTCTAAAGCTAACATTTAACTTCATTAATGTAGGAAAAAATAGATTAAAATAGAAATTATAATAAATATTTGAACAAAAGTATCTTCAATATTCGCCGCTAGACTAGTCCTAATAGTTTATTGTTCATAAGTAAGGGTGAGAATTCGGGTTGGCGGATCAATCCTAACCAACTCAACTCGTTTAACATTTAATTTTAATATATGTATGCACCACTTAAGAAAAAAGGTTGCACCTAAGTAAATTAATTAACTTTTAAGTATGAAAATCTTTAATTCTGGAAAATAATTAGAAGGGTTTAATTGGGAAAATTTATTAAGCCAAAATTATAAATATAATAATAGTAAGAATTAAATAACTATTAGTAATAAAATATTGCAATTACTTACTCACATTAGTTATTAATTTTCTTTTTCTGGTTACTATTTCATAGAATATTTAATTATAATGAATAGTTCAAAAATTATAAATGTGGCAACAAATTACATATTATTAGAACCAAATCATATATCGATTGTCAGAACTGCTGTGTTAATAGTTCAATTGATTAATAAGTAATTTATTTATCATTCGGTATGAAATAACCAATATGTTTTCCTCTAGTCAATAACTTAGAGTCCCACATGTCAATTGTATTTTGCTTTTTCAAAAATTTTGTATGAAAACTCAATGTTTGCATGAATTTTAGTAGGGTTCTTTTTGTATTATTATTATTATGTAAAACCTGACCCGGTCATAAATTTAGTAAAGTGAGAGGGTCAAAGGTTGGATGTTTAACTCGAACTAATATAACCCATAATTTTAAAAAATTAGTAAATAAGAATTATATTTGTGTAGAATATATCGTGAATAATTTACTTTTTATTTATATTATTTATTGTCATTTAATATCACTAGGTGGTGTAGTGGGGAAGCTTCTGGTATCAAAACTGTTGAACAAAGCATTCTAGGAATTTATTTTTAAATTCAACCAACCCGAGTCCAACTAGGATTCAACCCTGGTTCATTAAACCCGCTCTGGGTCGATTGGGTCGCTTGATTTCCGGAGTGATTGGGAAAATGCGATTGTCAAATCCGTTCAGGTGATCAGTTGTCGGGTTTCCCAATTGACCCAACCGGGTTTGACTACCATGATCATAACACACAATCATAACACATAATTAATTGGGGTTGAACCAAATTTAATCTGTATAGTAATATTGTATACTTTTATATATTTAAATTATTTTTTCTAAAAAATATGTAAGTTTTTATTTGATTTAGTAAGAAATTATTAACTTTAAAATTGAGAGCTAAAACATAAAACATTTCATAAATATCATTAAATTTTGTAAGGAATAATTTTGAAGTTGATTGTTAAAACATAAAAATTAATTGATATTTTACAAATATAGTGCCCTCAAAAATAAGAAAAAATTAGACAAATAGTTTTAGTTCGAAATAAACAAGAAAATAAGAGGAAAAAAACTTTAAAATCAATTTTATACTTATTGGAGAAGATTTTACCCGATCGAAAGGATTGACTTTTACTTATTGTTTTCAAGAATTAGTCAATAAAATATCAGTTCAATCCAGCGTTTAGATCAAAGTTTTAAGTAAAAAAAAAAAAGAGGAGAACAAAAGTGAAACTAGACTCGGTTCACACTGTTAGCTAGTTGACCGGCCGAGTCACCAATTCAAGCTGAAAACCAATTTTAATATCAAAACCTGACCGGAAAGCCAACCAGCCTCTGGTTTTCCCAGTCCGGTCCGATAAACCATGCTTGCCACCACCGCCAAATCCTGCCCTGCCTTATGCAGCTGACTCGCGGGCATTTTGGCCTTCCATAACAACGACCTAATTGTATGAACTAAGCTGAAACCATACCATACAAAGGCCTAAACTATCTATTAGAAATAAATGAAACTAAGCTGAAAACGTAAGAACTGCGCCATTTTCGCTTGAGGTAGTCGTTTTTTTTCAAGTCTCCCCGTTGTCCTCTCTATCCCTTATAGGCAGGAGACTATATCACTCGAGCATTGATAACCTCGAGGAAAAATGGCACCTGAATGACCTCAACACCCAGAAAGTCTTTTGATCACAACTAACACTGCATAAGTAATCAAGATTCCAAACAATAGAATAACTATTGTTCGAGTAAACCACAAAACAGTGAACATAATCAAGCTATTTGCAAGTAAGAATTTCTTTAACAACACAGCGATATTCATATTCAGACAGAAGATACTCTAGCTAGAGCAATCAGGACAACAGAAGTGCCCTCTAGCTTGACATTTAGTGCACGCTACGGTTTTCAACTTTGAGTCGCCACCAAGGGACTGGTATAAATCATCCATAACGTTGAAATTTAATGATCCGCCAGCTTTGACTGTTCCAGTTCCTTTACATTTTGAGCATGCTGTCATCTTTAGATCGCCACATCTCTTGCACATCCCCAGAGAGCTGCACACTCAAGTAAGTCGACAGAGATCAGAAATAAATCAGCAGCAAAAAAAATGAGTTGGGTAAGTACTAAAATTCTCAAATAATAAACCAATCCACTTTGTACAAAGCATTTGGTTCAAAGTTGTCACATAGAATCAAGATTCAAACTGCATCATCGGAACAATAATGAAAGTTTTGGGAAGCCTCCTCAAGCTTGAAAATCGGCTAATTTTGGACTAGTTTGGAAACTAATGATGAATCTAGAAAAACAGAATAAGCAGATAGAAACATTGGCCCTCCAGTTTTGTTTTCCATTATGAACAGAATTCTTTCTTGCTTCAGGATCAAGAAGTAAGGAGTATGAATAGCCTGATTAAGTTTCTCTACACAACGTACAGTGTGCATTTTGTTATAAAATTTTACACTCAAACTTTGAGAATAATGCCTAATCAGAAATCATGAAAACCCAAAAAAATTAAACAAGATGCCTAAAATGGTGAAGCTGCTAGAAAACAAACTCTCCCAAGTAAAGTTTTGATGCATAATAATGATAATGTTCAGTTCAATCGTAATAAGAAACCTATGTTAACGGACCACGATGGTGAAAATTATAGGAAGAAACCTAATCAACAACTAAAATTCAACAGGCTTGATAATGCTTGTTTAGGATCTCTCACATTAGAACTCTTTTGCTTCATCAATCAAACTGCAATAGAGTAGTTTTCTACCACGAAAAGCCTCTCCTTAATTGAATAAGCGATGAGAAATACTATCTACAAATCCATTACCACCAACAATTATAACCTTCAAGAATTATGGAACCAACTCATTGATCCTAAAATTTCTAAGACAGTGCATCAAGATGAATAGCAGTACTTCCACACTTTTATCCCCATATAGATAGGCATCATACAACTGCATCACTTAGCTGCATAAAACTCAAAATAAGAAGAGAACCCAACCTAATTTATTCATTTTTGTTTACTCAAACCAACAAAAATAGATGACCCATTCATCAAAAGCACAAATTTTCAGATAGTGATACATATTTGGCAACTAAATAAATATTTAAGAGAAAAAAGAGAGAGACCCAAGTGACAGCAGGCAACAAATGAAAAGCACAAATTTGCACATAGTGATACATATTTGAAGGCTAAAATAAATATTTAGAGAAAAGAAACCCATGTTTATCAATGAATTCAGTTGGCCACCAAGTGACGGCAGGCAACAAATCAAACGAGGGATGAATCAACTCTACTGGGTATATCATAGAATAAGGGAATTAATAATCCAAAAACAGAATCAAATTAAGTACAAAGTAAGTACCTTCTTTGCGAAGCAGAAATGAAGGAGTCAATTTTTGGGGCAGAGATGGTGGCACACAGCAGCAGAGTTCCTACCCCAAGTCCTGCTACCTCACTCGCTGTGATGTGCTCCATTTCCTACAGTAACATCCTACCTCCTCTGCATCTTCTTTCCTTTTTATGAATAAAATTCCTACCGTTTTTTTTTTCGGAGAGGGAAAAACAAATAAAGTGCACACCCTTCGTTTTCTCCCACTAAAGGAAAAGTCTCGTAACCTTATCTGATACCTACGTAATTTCTATTTTATATATATTGTGAAAGGACACTTAAACAAAAATGGCCTATTAGCTCAGTTGGTTAGAGCGTCGTGCTAATAACGCGAAGGTCGCAGGTTCGAAACCTGCATGGGCCAGATTTTTGTTTCATTTTCTTTGCTTGTTTTGGGCCCATTTTATGCTATTCACTTCATTTTTTTGGGCCATTTACAAAGTGCGCCATTCCGTAAGCTATTTTACTTGTTTTTGGGCCATTATAATTTATATTCACCAATGCCAAAAGATGCCTACAATTAGGGGTGTCAAAACAGGTCTGCGGGCCAGACCCGGTCCCGACTAAAAACGGGATCAGAAATTGGTCCCAGTCTCAGCCCGTATAAGAGTCGGGTCCACGGGTCCAGACCCGGGAAAAATGGACCCGGGAAAAAAGTTTCTATTTCTTTTTTTTAAATTTTAAAATTTTGCATACAATAATATGTTCTACACTTTGGTTCCCCACCCCTACTACTTACACATCAATTCCAGAAATAAAAATCACAAAACAGAAAGTCCTAATTAAACTAACATACATAAAATTGTCACTTGTCAGCCCCAACACAAAACAGGACACAGTGAAGAAGAACAAACATAGTGCCGTCATGTTGTTAGAAACAAAGAGAAGTATAGAAAAAAGAGAGCAGAATTTCAATTCAAAGTTCCAGCAAAAACAGAAGCAGAAGTATATCACACAAGTGTGTAGTGTAGCTAAATCAAAACTTTCTTGCACCCAAATACTAACGATAAGCCTTTTCATATAAATGCTTGTAAATAGGCACACATAAACATCTGTGTCAATTGATCCAAATCAAGACAGGAACAATCCGCCTGAAGTGTTCTTCAAAACAAATATGTAAAACCAAGACAAGGAGGATCAATCCGCCTGAAGTAAAAACAGAAAAAATGTTTGGGAAAACATAGATATAGAGATCAATAAAGAAGCCAAACCAAATTACCCACCCGGTTCAAATTTCCTAACTAAATTTGATGCCTTATATTTTTTGGCAATTATCTTTCTACACAGACATCCAAGCATTGTGGATCACAAATATATTCAAGAGATTCTTTGAAGGTGGAGGATGAATGAACTTTCTTGCGAAAGTCAAATTTTGAAGATCTAAAAAAAAAGTCCAAAGAAAATCCATGCAGCCTCAACATTTTGTTAAAATAACTGTAGAAAATAAAGGAATCACCCAAATTAACACTAACATCATATCAATAAGGGTCAAACAGCTTCTCATCCTTCATGAATTAGCAAGAATAGCTTGCAATTTAGGTCTACACAACAAAGTACCCTTATGATCTATGTTATACTGTTTGCTACCTAGTAACCAAAAAGCCAGGCATGGCTTGTTACATAGATTGATGAAGAAGAAGATCACTAGACAAGCTGTTTCAGCAAGTCAAGAATGGAAGACTTCAAGTTCAAACATGGAAGGGTGACGGGAAATAAGTTAAACATTGATACAAAGCATAACAACATATGATTCAAACAAGAATTTAAAAAAAACCAAGTTAAATTGAGATTAGAAGAGCAGAAATAAGGGGTTTCGTTTGTTACCTCGGGGATTACGGCCGCGATACGATGAGAGGCGATGAGTGTGTCCGGCGTGGGTGGAACCGTGGAAGGCTGAGAACGATGAGTGTGTGCGGCGTGGGTGGAAGGCTGAAAACGATGAGTGTGTGCGGTGTGGTGGAACCGTCGAAGGCTGAGAACAATTAGCGGCGTGGCAGTGAGAACGATGAGATGAGAATGAGATGCAATGGCCCAAAGGGCCAAATCCCTTTAGGGTTTTTTTTATTTTTAATTTAGCCAGGTCCAGACCCGAGACCCGTCGGGTCAGACCCGGAAGACCCAAAAATTTTCAGGTCGGGACCAGACTCGGTCCCGACTCAAAACGGGACCAGAAATTGGTCCCGGACCCGGCCCGAATTCCCGGGTCCAGGTCGGGACCACGGGTTTGGTCCCAAATTGACACCCCTACCTACAATGAAAGCATTACAGTTGCCTTTCTTAGTTTCAACTCAAAGACATTATATTTTAAAATATGAACTACTAATATCATTTAACACACGTAGACATGATTAATTATGGAAAAGGCGCATTAAAAAGAAAACTGCTCTCAGCGTTGCTACATATACAAAACATGATGCATCAAACTAGTCGGGATGAGATAAATGCTTTGTATGGGAACTAAAGTGCAGGAAGGAAAAGAGGGAAAATTTAACAAAGGGGAAGGAAAGGAAAGGAGAGGGAGGGAATTTTTAGAGAAATTTCTTTGTATGGCTATATTTTTTAGATACAAGGGAAAAGGAAGGAAATTATAATATTTGTGTATGAAAACATAAATGAGAAGAATTTTTTTATAGTTATTTACCACTTTATCCTTATAGTCATTTTCATACTTTCCAAATCCATTGCTGAATTTCATCGAACACCTTCCGTGCAATGCTAAGCTCACCACACCTTGCATACATAAGTTTGCTCTCTCTCCCTACTCGCACTCCTAGACACAACCTGCATTTCTATGATCCTCTCCCTGAAGTTGAACTTGGCCCTATCTGCAGCAATGTCATATAATCTTTTCAATTTTTTTATTCATTTTGTAGCGGAAAACTTGATTTGACCATATGTAGATCCAATTTCGTGGAAGACCGAGGACCCCAATTTGAGCAATATTTCAGTCGCAATGCCAAATGGTACTGCCTCTGCCATAATTATTCAGTCGCAATGGTCCATTTGGGACTGTTCTTACAGAGCACCATGATTCTTGTTTAAACAGATGAATGGCGGTTTTTAAAACTTGGCTACTTTTTTATTAATGTATCTATAATGGTAAAACACCAAACTATAGCCATTTTCCTGAAAAGAAAGAAAAAGAAAGAGTGGTTTGAGTGAAGAAGCAACAATTTGTTGCTTTTGTTCTCTAGAGGTCCTTGAGGAGAATGATTTTGGATAGAAGGTAGTTTGGTTGGTGTATTGGGTTAATGAGCATTTGGACATGGATTTGCTGAAGGGGAAGCTTCTTGGGTGGACAATTTGGCAAGAGGAATAAGAGATTTTGGGTCAGTGTTGGATTGTGGTATGCAGGGGCGAGATGTTGTTGTGGCTTGAGGGGGTCAGTAATGGAATAATTTTTTTTCCCTTCAATTCTTTCCTTTTCCTCCCACTTATGGGAGTAAATATTTTGTGGGCCCGGAAGGAAATTTTTATAATTTATTTCCTCTGTATTCCCTTACTTTCCCTTTGATTCCCTTACATTTTTTTTCCCATACAAGGGAAATTTTAAAAATTTCCTTCCCCTTCCTTTCCTTTCCCCTTTAATCCTTCTTCCCATACATAGGCAAAGAGAACTTTTGAATATTTGGATGATATCCGAATCGAATTATAAATTTTAGATACTGAAACTAAATAATTCAAAATATCATTTAGATAATTTCGTATATACTTTTTATTAAACCTTAGTTGATTGGTATAAAAAAAATAAAATAAATGGACACCGATGCGATATAGAATTTTTTTTATACCAATCAACTGAAATTTTTGCTTTATATTTGTAAGATTTTTTTATTTTTTTTTAAAGATAAAGAATGCTAACTAAGGTTTGTTAAGTGATTCCAATTACATCTTGAGTGAGCTAATTTAGCCCATCTAGAGGGTATATTTGTAAGACTTATTTAGTTGTATGACTTGTACATTTGTAATCT
Organism: Viola odorata; assembly: GCA_963691705.1. NCBI lineage: Eukaryota > Viridiplantae > Streptophyta > Magnoliopsida > Malpighiales > Violaceae > Viola > Viola odorata. Next base: position 38,001,248 of record OY829541.1, read on the forward strand.
TATATGGATCTTTTTAAAGTATCTATTTAGATTTTTTAGATATTTGGATATCTTAAGAGTTGTAGTGTTAAACACTAACGCAAACACTAAATATGATATGGACACTGATATTTACCATATAGAAAAACTAAACATTAATTATAGGACATTCATATATATTATATATTATAAAACTAAATTTTAAATTATATATAACATAAAATTACTAGAATTATGGAGGGAAAATTAGAAATTTATTGCAACAATTACAAAAGTCATTTTCAACTGTATAAGTGAGCATCAATGCAATTAAAACGTGAAGTTTAAATTAAATCTATTCTTACAAATTATTTTAACAAGTGTAAATTATGCTAAACATTTATTTTACACCATTAATTAATTGCTGAGAAATATGATCAAATAAACACGAAATGGGAAATGATAAGACTGATACGTATCGTGTAATCTGATATATAAATACCTTCCTAAATCAAGAGAGTTTTACTTTGAGTTATCATGATGTTTATAGATGATCATGATCATCTAAAGCATATAGGTTCCACAAGCCACCCCATAGCCAATCATCTTCCATTAGCAATGAAGTGTTTGCCCAAGAATATGCACTCTCTAATTGTGAGTACATCATAGGTTGCAGGCACTGATCCTCTGAGGTATGGCACATGTTATTGAGAACCATATCCTCTTGTTTGCCTTGTGCATCATCATCATCATCATCATCATGCATCATTTCTCCATCGGTGATTATGTCGTTGACCTTTTTCATCACCACCGTATGATCATCTTCTTGATCTCCTTGCACTAGTACTTCTTCAAGTTTTCATTTTTGTTTTGGGATTTTAGATCTTCTTCTATTCTGTTTGGGAGAGGTTTTGATCTCCTTCTTCTTGAAATGAGTCCTCCAGTAATTCTTTATCTCATTCTCAGTTCTTCTAGGCAAGTATCTTGCAATAGTTGACCACCTGATGAGCATTTATTTATTTAGTTAGTCATTATATATTTAAAGAAAATAAAAAAATAATTTAAATAAGAAAATTAAAGAAGAATGGAAATTAAGAAAAAAAAGGGATAAATTTGTAATTACTTGTTACCCCAAAGAGCATGCAATTCAATGATGATGCCTTCCTCTTGAGGTGTTAGTTGACCTCTCTTGAGTCTAGGCCTAAGGTAGCTAACCCACCTAAGCCTGCAGCTCTTCCCTGTCCTGCTTAAACCTGCATTTATATATGCATCTGCAATTAGCAATTAATTTATTATTTCAAAGTCATAGATTCGAGCCAGTAACAAAAAATTACAGAACATAACTGGTGCATCGATCAACAGACCGATGAAGCACAAGCTAATTAAAACGGTAAAGTGCATATGTCTCGAAGCTATAGACGAGGTTTACGGGTGGGTGTGTATATTATATATGTGAGAAAAGAAGAAAGAATAAATTACCTGCAGATTTAGAGACAGAGCGCTCCATCTTCCTTCTCCATGCAACTTAACATATTCACTTAGCAACTTATCTTCTTCTGGAGTCCAAGGACCTTTCCTCCACCCACCAGTACTTGCACCTTCAACTCCCCAACCCTTCATAGCTACCATTTTCTTCAATTAATCCCTTTAATCAATCAATCAATCAATCAATCAATCAATCAATTGATTAATATTGCTAATTTAATTTAATTATATTCTCCAAAATATATAATTAATATTCTATTTTTCTGTCTCCAATTCTCGTGACACAAATGTCTACACAGTACACACGCCTCTCCTTATATACTCTCCCTCAATTAGTCACTTCAATGCTGCTTTCTGGTGATCTCAACTTATGCCAACAGATGGTGCCAAGGCTAGGTCCTATTAATGATGATCCCTCCGTCTCCCTTTATCTGTCGTTTGGGCAAAAAAACGTTGGGCCAAAATTAACTGTCGTCCAGGATAATCGAGCCCGCTAGCATAGTGCCTTGACATTGTTACCCTTGAACGACATGTCGTTTGTCCAAGAAACTACATGTCACACATGGCCTTAGAGGGAAATGAAAATGTATTCCGCGGGATTTTGAATTTTGATTGAAAGGACGCGAACAGAAGTGCAGGGCCTCTCACATCCATGTCGATCTCTCTTCTCTCTCTCTCGCGTTGCATTTTCAAAGCTTTCTTCTTCTAAAAAATTGAGGGGTTGTAGAGATATGGAGGCCCTTCATTCCGCCGATTCTCAACCAGAAGACAGTTCGACGGTGGATTTTGAAGATTCTGACACCGACGAGGGTTTAGCGAGTTATTTCAAGTTTGCCCAGCCAGAAGAGAGCTTCAATGAAGGTCATGAGGACGGTGGTCTGTCACTCAGGGAATGTTGTGAAGACGCCGATGAAAAAAATGATAGTTTGGTGGGTCAAATATGTGGAGAAAATAATGGAGTATCTGACGAAATTGTGGCTAACACATACGAAGATGAAGTGGATGAGAGTTTGAGCGAATTGGTGGTAGGGCAAGAAGAGAGTTCGGCAGTGAGGGTGAAAGACCCTTTTGATCTTAACCAGATTCCAATTGTTGATGTTACCCCCCCTCTTACTCCGGTTGTGAAGGAAGACAGAGGTTTTGATTGGAAGACAGAGACTTTGATCTCAATAATTTGCCAGCTGGTGGTGGGTTGCAGATTGAGGATGGTATTCAGGAAAGGACTTTCATCCTCGTGCTCGTTGTCCGTTTACCCGGTTTAAATTAAGTGTTCATAATAATGCTTTTAGTTGGTGCATATAGTTTTGTTGTGGATTTATTTTTGGCTGGATTTGGCCAATCCCGGATTTATATTGCCTGGATTGGGCCAATCTGATTTTGATTTTCCTTGGAGTAAATTTGGTTAATCCTGGAAATTATCTAAATCCTTTTATATATAAATATTTGCCCTTATTTTTTCAGTGTTCTCTGTTTTAGTTTCATGTAAACTGTTCGGTTTACACAACAAATTTAGAAACTTCGTGTCCTTAGTTGAGTCAAAGTGGCAACGGTTAAGAGGTTATGGGAAGTTGTGTGGAGTAATGGCCGGGAGGAAATGGCATTGATTTAGGGTATCTTTGGTTGGATAATTGGGCAAGAGATTGCATTGATTACCGTATATTTGGGCAAGAGATTGCATAGGTTAATGTAAATCCTTTTGGTTGGCTGTACACAACTCTTAAGTTGCACAACCCCCCTATAAATTCGCCTGTTCTCCTTCACTTTCCACGCTCAAAACCCTAATTTTTCATCTTCTCCTCAATCCACCCCACTATGAATCCTGCAGAGAAGCAATCGATCATCAACTTCATGGCTGATCAAGCTGCCCATCTGGAGGACGATGATGTCCAACTGGAGCACAAACGACTCCAGACTGAGGCTGACCTGGACGCCTTGAAGGCCAGGAAGGGAAGTCTCGAGCTGCTGAAGGTTGGTATCTTCATTGATGATGATCCAGACTTTGCTTGTGAGGCCCTGGACGCCATCGACACATCCCTCAACCACTTGTCTGTCCTCATTGCGCACCAGGAGCACAAGCTGGATGTGCTCAGGCTGAGACTGCGCACTACTAGGACTGCTTTTGCTGAAGCTCGGGGGTTTCTGAATTCTCTGCCTGGGATTCCTACCGTAGATTAGGTTGGAGTTTGTTTTAGGGTTGTGTTTGTTTCGTTTATGCTGCTGTTGTTGTTATCTTCTCCCACTACCAGTAATGAAATAAATCTCCATTTTCTTGTTAATAATTCCGTCCATTGCATGCACTTCATTGTTTCATTGATTGATGTGTGGATAATTAAGAGTGTGCAGAATGGTGTGGGTTTGATGAATAGATGGTGTGGGTGAAATTGTGCATACTTAAGAAAACAGGGGATTTAAAAAAGATGATTTGTAAAATGATTTGTAGATTATGTGGATGTGTTGTGAATAGAGGAGATCTGAAGATGTGAGCAACGGATGAAATCTCATAAACTAAACTTGGCAAAAGCAATTGAAAAAGTACATAAAATAGAGGAATTCCATAAACTTAACTTGTCAATTTGCAAAGCAAAACAGAACACCATCTGTTTCATTCCTTTTCCAGAAAATAACCACTTCAGATATCTTTCCTGAAGTGAATGTGTAATTACAATTACATTTGGTCCCTAAATGTTGCACAAAAATGTGTAATTACAAAGCACATTACACAATGCACTACAAAATCTATACATTGATGGATCTATAGATGGTTGGGGGCATAATCTACGCATATTTGCACCATCTGTTTCATCTCCACCACAAAACAGGACATGATAGTCCACCAGCTGGGATCTGCAAATCTTCAATCAATCAAACACAGCAAGGGATGTTCAATTCTTCAATGATAGCAAGAATTGAAGATCCCAGCTGGAATCTTCAATCACAGCTGGGATCTTCAATTCTACAATTCTTCAATCACAGCAACACAAATAGAACACCATCTCCCTTCTACACTTCTTCAATCACAGCAACACAAACAGAACACCATCTCCCTTCTATACAAACAGAACACCATCTCCCTTTTACACTTCTTCAATCACAGCAACACAAACAGAACAACATAACAGCAACACATACAGAACAGACCATACATCTTCAATTCTTCCATTTTCCAACACAAAAGGCCTACACAATGATCTCAATCCCACAATAGTACCTGCACAGAAAACCAACACTGGCATTACTTACGAAACTAATCAGAAGCAATACACAAGCAATACAGAATCACCTCATATTTGTGATGGAGAAGCATGTGCCAAAGCAGTAGCATAAATCTCAGGGCAGCATTGCAATGCCTCTGGTAAAGCATCCAATCGGTTAAGTGTCCTTTTTTTAATGTGGGGTATCTTGTAAATGTTTGAACCGAGCCTTTTCAATACCTCAACCATGCATGTCTGGAGTGTTAGGAAGATGTAATTGCTTTTCTTCACCGAAAATGACTGGTATGCTTCCTCAACAGTCCTAACCAATTCAACAATAGTCCTTGGACATTCCTTGCTCTGCAGTGATTGAAGTGCTCTGAAAAAGCCTAAATCTAACACGTTCAGATCAGGAGAAATAGGCGGCTGACACACGAGAGACACATTCAATCCACTTCTCTCAACTGCACACAAAAATTCAGCATCATCAATGTGAATATGGGTCTTCGCATTGTCTTGTTGAATGTAAATTGGGTCCATTATACTCTCCCTAGGCCACTTACTAACTATGGTTGGTAATACCTTCAAAATCATAAACTCCCTAATGACATTTCTCGTAATATGTTGGAATGGGTTTAACCACAACTGTACCTCTAGGTCTGTTCTGAGATGATCTAACAACAGCAACATGTTCAACTAAAGGAAATATGCCTATTTTTCCATCAAACGTACAAAGACCATTACCATCATACTTTGGCCTGGCAACTGCAGCTAGGAACATTACTTTTGGAATGAAATGAGAGTTCTGTAAGGTTCTAACTGGATCATCCTCGCCGGCGAGGAGATAATAATTCTGTGTCTTCTGGGTCATGTAGAACCACTTCTCATCGATGTGGATGGTGTTCTCCATGTGCAAGAATTCTGGCTGGAGTGGGATGGATGTTGGGACGAAGCTGGAGATGCAATGATTGATCCTTGAGATGTGATTGTCCGCTGTCAACGCCGGTTTGATTGTGTTCGAGTGGCGCCTGATGTTTCCATCCTTCAATAGCTTGCTCACAAATCTTTTTGACACACCGAGTGCAAACGCGAGACGCCTGATGGTTGTCCTCTAGCTGAAAGGTATCTCGCGAATCCTTTCCAAATCGAGCGTAATTCTCTTCTGGCCACAATTGTGCACCCGATGGTTTAGAGTGGTTGAGTTGCCTGAGTCCCTAGCCCGTTTCCACACCCTCTGGATTGTACGAATGTGAACCCCTAAAATTGTGGCCACCTCTCACGTTGCGGTTCTCCTCAGAATCCCATTTCTGCATCTCTCCAAAAGGAGTTTATATGCATGCATACAATCGTTCGACATTGCTTAGCTCTTTCCTCGACGGCAAGCCTTCAGGTCCCGATTGCGAGACTTGCGGTGCATCGTTCAAGTCTGGAATGCCGATGGGTTGATTAACCTCTTCATCGCGGACTTGCATCTGACTTTCGGTGGCTACATGACCGAGGGAATCCGGCACCAAATCACCAAGGCCAGGCCACTCACTTATAGGGGATTCTAGAGATTCTGGACTCCCAGGTGTCTGATTTAAGTCGACTAGTAAAGAAGACATTCCAAAGAAATGTTTGAGATTTAGAGGAGAAAACCAGATTTCGATTTCAAAGAAGAGGGAGATTGAAATTTGAAAAGCAGACTTCATTTCAATTTAAATTTGGATTTTTTAGGGAGGAGGGAAACGAAAAGAAATTGAAGTTTTATCAAAATTTCGAAAGGAATTGGGCGGGATAGGGTTGATTGAAATGGATTCAATCGATTGAAAGGAATTGGGATGGGCAGAGGATTTTATTCGCGTATGAGGGATGAGTTTGGCACAGGAGAAGACGAGGGTGCAGAGCGAAGACCCAAGCCCAAAATGGGAAAGAGTTGGCCCAAAATTGTTAGCGTTGGAGCTGTGGCCCACAGGCACGAAATGATAGAAAGCTGGGCAGTGTCAGAGACACTGTTCAACCCTTAATTTGCTTGACCCAAGCCCAAACGACAGATAAAAAAATACAGAGGGAGTACTTATTACTTTTTGTGTACTTGCTGAATTGAAAAAAAATAGAAATACTTAGTCATGGCCATTGGACTTCCTCTAATTAAACATATGTGCATTTTTATTTAAGTGATTGATCAGCCAATAGAACTCACTAGACTGTCGGTTAAATCATATTTTTATCCGTAACTCTTTATTTAATTTGATTCTTTCTATTATTTGTAACCGGTTGAAGTTGATGAACATGCTAGTTTTGAGTCACGTGGTGTGCAACTAACATGAATTAATAAGCATAAATTTATTTAATATAGACCCTAAAGTATAACACTTTATTTAATTTGGTCCCTAAATTATGATCAATTTGTTTAATTTGATTATTTGACACGTGACATGTAAGTCCTACATCAACACTTTAAGCCAGTGGAAAACCTTTATGGGACCAAATAAAATAAAATATTATACTTTACGATCTAAATTAAATAACTTGATATTTTAAGAATTATATAAAATAAAGTATTATATTTTTAGATAAAAATGCCATTTAAAACTAGACTGTCCTAGTGTAAGTTAGCACATCAAACAAATCAAGCTATAGGAGAATTGAACAAAAAAAAAATCATACAAAAAATGAAGGGACCATCGGCACTAGGGATGGCAGGGTATCCATACTCGGATACCCGCCCATACCCATAGTTGTTTGACCGGGTAATACCCAAACCATACCCGGTTTGACTGGGTATGGTTTGGGTATTACCCATACCCGTTCGGGTATAACCGGGTATGATACCCGAAAATACCCGAACAGGTATATGTATTTTTTGTTGAATTTTCCGGCTTCCACACCTTCTCGTGCCCCACTTCGCCGTCTCCATCTTCTCCGACCAGTGTGAAACCCCTCACCCTCACCCTTGCCGTCTTCTTCTTCTCCGATCAGAACCCTCGCCGCCTCTCCTTCTTCTCTGACCATATACAAGAGCTCCTCTCTCTCATTGCCTCTCTTTCATCGCCAGCACCAGTAATCGCCGCAAAATACACCTCCAGGTACCTCTCATGCTCTGCTTTTGTCAGTGTTGTAAATGGTGTACTTTCTAATATTAATCATTTTGACATACTATCTTCAATGTAAGCTCCTTATCTCTCAATCTCTTTATTGGGTTTTGTTTTTTTGAGCCAATAATTATCATTTATGCTGTGGAATTTTTTTCCTTGTAAGCGAAAATATTATTTATTTTGGAGTTTGAATTTTCTTTTCTCTATGTGATGGAGATGGATTTGGTTATGAGTTTTTCATTGATGAAATAAGCATATGCAGATTATCAGATTTCGTTTCAATTACTAATTTTTCTTTTTGATAGATTCTTGAATATCAGATTTAGGGGAGTTTTTTTCTTTCCTATTTATACATTGTTTTGACTTTGAAGAAAGGTTGGTTCAACTGGATTGCTAATTTTTATCTCTAGTTGGAATTTGAATAATTTACTGTCCCCTAAAGGAGTATTTGAGGGTGCCCATTTCATGTCACCACCTGATCTTTTTGGAATTGGAATTTCTTTTGTTCAAAGAACTTAGTTTCTGTTTTCTTATCAAGGGGCAAAGAATAAGGTTCCTACCATTGGAACAACATTGTTGAACCTTGCTGAATTTGCTTCTGCTGCAGAACAGAAAGAGGTTCAATTAAGCCTCCCTCATGTTTTCTTATCTAGGGTTAGTGTGTTTTTTATAATCTCTATCACTTTCTAAGTTACCTTTTTCCATTGCTGATCAAACTGTGCCTTTCGAATTCTTTTCTGTTAGTTTCTTTGAAGAATAACTTCTGATTTTATTCATTCATGCATGAAAATGATATATGGTATGTGAATTGGTGGTGGTTGAAATAGTAACATAAAAATCCTAGCAGCTGTCATTTGTCCATTTTATGATGAAAACTGGGTACCAGAAAGAATTTGATTTGTCAAAAATCAATGTATTTAGGAATGGTAGAATGCATAGTTAACATGCAATGATTAGAAATGATTAAAAAATTCTTCAGACACTGTTATAGGAGCATTATTTCTGAATAATAATGTTTGTGGTGCATGCACTCTTTGCTTGAGTTTAGTCATCTGCAAAAAACATTGTTTAATGTTTACTTCACTATAAACTATGACGTGAGGTGGGAATGTCTATAAATTTTGGAGATTTTTGCTTCAAGGATTGTACTACTATTTTTATCTGTGGCAACTTCTTTAAGCATTCACACATCCTGAAATTCATTCAGTTGTGTCACTTTAGAAATTTTGATCTGTTTTAGTTTGATGCCTGCTATGTTATTCAAAGTGACCAGCTTTACGTGAAAGCACCTAATCTCCACTCTAATCTCTAATCTCTATTCTCTAATCTAATCCAGCAAAAGTGAAAGCACCAATTCACACCATATTGGCATATTGTAAAAAAAATAGTAACTTCTAGCTAGCCCTTCTTTCTTAAATTGTCGTTTGTGTGTTTCTAGATTACAATTGCTGAGTTCTTTGTCTGATGGGAATGCATCTGTTCTTATAAGCTGATTATTTTATTCGACTACATTTAATCAGTAAGCTGACTAGACTATTATATTTGTGTTTGGAATTATTTTCAGGTGACTATGGATACTGCTAGTGTCGCAGATCAAGTCAATGTTATTGAAGAAAGTGACGAAGTCTCTATCACTAATATTGCCGCTGGACTTTTTCAATCCTGGCTACGAAGTGTGGTATGGAAACACTTTCAAAGAGTGAAAATTGAGGGGATTTATAAAGCACAGTGCAAATATTGTGGTAGACATTATAGTGGAACTACAACAGCCGGGACGTCTCATTTGCATGCATATCTCAGAACGTGTATTAAGAAGAGAGAGGCAGATACAGAAAGAGCAAGTAGTAATCGAGAGGAAGAAAGTTCAACCTTTTTATTTGATCATGGCATTGCAAGAAGAGAACTAGCAAATATGATAATCATGCATGAGTACCCCCTGTCTATTGTTGAGCATGTTGGGTTTAGGAAATTTATTATTTCACTTCAACCTGAATTTAAATGCCCTTCCAGAAATACTATTAAGAAGGATATATTGAATATTTTTATGGAAGAAAAGGTGAGAGTTATGAAGTTTTTTAACAAGAGTGTAGGTAGATTTGCAATTACTACAAACATGTGGACAACAGATAACCAAAAGAAAGGCTATATGGAAATTACTGCACACTTCATTGACAACAATTGCAAGTTGCAAAGCCGTATTTTGAGGTAACTTTTTAACTTATAAATAACTCCTTACATGTTTTAATTTGGCTTTATACCGATTGTAATTTCAATTTATTATTAATTTAGGTTTGCATATGTGCCTTCTCCTCACACTAAAGAAGTACTTTGTTCGGTGTTATTCAATTGTTTGATGGACTGAAATATAGATAGGAGATTATCTACTGTTACAGTGGATAATTGTTCAACTAATGATGCGATGATTTCTTCACTATAAGAAAGATGCCCAAATAACTTTCTTGACAGCTAAGTTGGCAAGTCACCCAAGATTATTAAATAATCCAAACTCTAACGGAGGCTCTTTTGGTGATGAGAATGCTGAGCAAGAATGACAGAGAAAATACCATAAAGACTTCATCTTGGTGAATAATCTGAATAACAATAACAGTAACACCACAACACCCATCGCAAATCTGACAGTTCAACAACTACAGATGATGATTGCTGACACTATCCGTGCTCAGTATGGAGGAACTTCGCAATCCTCTCTCAGTTACGCGAAGCCGTACTCAAGGCGCATAGACAAACTACTACTGCCTGTGGGGTATCAGCCTCCAAAATTCCAACAATTCAAGGGTAAAGGAAACCCTAAACAACACATCGCTCACTTCATAGAGACCCGCAACAATGCAAGAACTTATGGAGATATGATGGTGAAATAATTTGTTCAGTCACTCAAAGGCGTGGCCCTTGAATGGTACACTGATATCAGGCCTGGGTCTATTGATAGTTGGGACCAATTGGAATGAGACTTCCTAACTCATTTTTACAGCACTCGATAGATTGTCGACCTACCTGAATTGGCTGGAACGAAACAAAGGAAAGATGAACTTGTCACTGAATTCATTGAAAGATGGAGAAACTTGGTGCTTAACTGCAAGGAAAGGATCAGTGAGTCATCTTCAATTGATATGTGTGTCCAAGGCATGCAGTGGGGACTGCTCTATAATTTGCAGACGAACATGTCACACACATTTGAGGAGCTCGCAACTAGAGCTCATGATCTGGAAATTCAGATCCAAAGGCACGAGAGTTACTTGCCAAATGGCTCTCGTGAAAAGGAAGAAGTAAGGAAAGACCTGAAGACCAGCAAAGGAAAAGAAAGCATGGTGGTTACCACGACACCTGTGAAGATATCCTTCAAGGAGACCCAAAGAAAAGAAGAGGCAAAGCAAGTCAAGACCGAGTACAAGCCTTTTAAAGCTCAAAGAAGGACCCTAAAGGAACGATAAGAAAGGGGATATCCCTTCTTAGACTCGGACGTCTCCAACATTCTGGACCAACTTCTTGAACAAGAATTGATCTAGCTTCTGCCATCAAAGCGCCCAGAAGAAGTGAGCTCTATTTTTTCCCGGAGATTGAAGGATTATGGCTTCCGATCCGGAGTCTACACCACCTCAGCCTTCTAGCATTCCTTTTGTGGTCCGTAGAGAACTTTTCCCTTTCGCTACTACTGATGTTTCTGCCACAATGCAAGAAATTTCTCTGGGATCTTCAGATTTCTCTTTTGGACAAACAATGGGAACACCTTTTTCCCAGATGCAGATTCCTCTTTCCTAAATGGCAGGATCTAGCAATTCCACTCCTCCTCCAATGGGATCTATGATGGATAGCGCTAATAACCCCTTTGTGAATTCAATATCCGCTCTTCGTGCTCAGTTAGATCATTTAATCGAGTTAGCCGTAAGATTCACGCCTAGTGTGTCTGGGCACAGTGTCCCTTCTTAGACTATTTTTACTTCATCTATTGTCACTAAACAACCGTTATCGCCTCCACTACACAGAAACATTCCGTTGACCTTATCCGCGACGACTACACCAGTCAACCTTGTACAACTCGCTCAAGGGCGAGTGGAGCCTTACGTACCGCATATGTGACAAATCCCCGTCTCTCAAGAGGAGCGACGGTAGGACGAGTATAGAGATCGTTGGGATGGTCGACAAGAGGAAATGGATAGAGATGTATCTCCCGAGCGTAGTGAGAGATCGAGTAGTAGAAAATATCGAAACCGCTCACCAAGGAGTCATAGCCAGACTCCAAGGCGGCATCACACCCCTTATCCGCGAAATCGAAGGCGTCATCTGCAAGTGTCCCCGTCTTGCCACACTTGCAAAATCCTCGACGACACCTCAGGTCATCCATTTAGCCATCGCATAAGACGTCACAGGGTCAGTCGACATGTGAAACTCCCTACGAAGTCCTATGATGGCACCAAGGATCCTATCTCCCATCTTAACAAGGTGAAAGACTTTGCGCAATTCCAAACTCAGTGACGTGGCTTTATGCCAAATATTTGTTATGACGTTGTCAGCAGTCGCGCGCCTTTGGTTTGAAGGTCTCCCAGCCAGGTCCATTGACAGTTTTTCGCAGATGGAGTCTAAGTTTCGAAACCGGTTTAGTACCGCTGTCCCCATCAAGAAGTCCACCGCAACTTTATTCGATATATGTAGGAAGCCTCAGGAATCTTTGAAAGATTTCCTCAGTCGTTTCGATATGGAGATGTCATTAACGCTAGGCGTTACCATTGATTTCGCTGTGGAAGCCTTGAAGCGGAATTGTCGTTATGAAAAATTAGAGACACGTTAATGGCGGACCCTCCAATGACTTTGGATACGTTGAGACTGAAAGCCCATAATTACGCAAGGATGGAAGAGGAAGAAAATAGAGACAGAACCCGAAACGTGCCACAAAACGCGCCTCAGGTTCCCAACGTTCCTATCAACACGACCTCTGACGATCGTTTTATGGGCTTTCAACCAGATATGCCGGGTCCTGACTTTTTAGTGCTTGCTGTGGGTGGATCTTTTAGCATGGGAGGCTCTGCTAACCAACCTCCTTCTCCTCCTACCTTAACCTTCGTTCCTATGCCTCCACCTCCTGCCGAGAGGGGCAATGCTGCTTCTGCTCTAATGATTGGCATCAGCTCTTACATTCCTCCCAGTCTTGCCACTCATCAGGTTAACTTGAGGGGTTTTAGAGAAGAAACCTTTCAGTTTTCAAAGACCGATGGCGATGATACTGTCTTTGCGTCTACATCTCAGCTGATGGCTCGAATGATATCGCATCACAAGGAGAGAGATGCGTTTTTAGCAAGAAGACATCAGGAACGTATAAATTTCCTTTACTCTCGGATATTTTCTTCCTTCTGCCATCTCCATTACCTAGATGAGGGTGACGCTAGGGTAGAGGCAGATGAGCGGAGGGAGATAGACAGGCTGACGAATGAGTGTCAGGGGTTGCTTGATGCTGTGACTGTTGCCCGACAGGAGGCAGAGAACGCTAAGCGAGAAGCTAAGGTCGCTAAGCAAGAGGCGGAGGTCGCTAGACATGCCCTGGAGAAAGAAAAAGAGAAGGGTGCCGTTTTAACCATACGACTCTTGTAGGAAGAGGCCCAACTGGAGGTGGAGAGGTGTAGGAACGCCGAGCTGTCCGCTGAGGTTGCTCTTTCTGTTGAGAAGTGCCGCTGGTATATGAAGGAGGGGGTCATGATCGTATCGGATGGTTTTATGGAGGTTCATGGGATAGGCACTCTTTGAGTCAAAGAGCTTGGTGCCTATTTTGATAGAAGGTCCTCGCTCGTGACTGATGATGATTTCCATAGGGGTCGGGCTATTAGGCAGGGTGGTGATAATGCGTCAGCTGCTTCATAGGCACTATGCTTTACTTTTTTGTCTTTGACATTAACATGCCTCTATCCATCCTTGTGATGTTTTGTAATATTGACAGTGTCGGTTTTCCCTTAGAATGTTACTTTTTGTCTGGAATTTCTTTGCCAGTTTTGCTTTGCGATGTTACTGCTACAATATAGTTAGCAAACGTCATTATTGAAATCACAATGATGTAATCATCATACCTTATTCGGTTAGCCAATCGCAGCGTTAGAGCGTGCTTTTATTGCGACGCCTCGCCTGTGAATTGTTAAGGCCTTTCTGTCTTTAGGGACGCAGTATTTCTCTGGTGGCCACAATAACTTGGCTTTTGAGATGGTCTCCTCCTCGGTATCTTTCTTTGCGCCTTTCACTGTTGAGAATCGGGAAATTATTTCCACATGTCTCATGGCCAACGCTGCCCTATTATCATTTCTTTGGTGATGTCTCAGAGGATGAATCAATATCATCTCTGTTCGCGTTGTATACAGATTGATGCCGCCCTTTGTTGCTAAGGGGATCACTTAGCCTTACTAGGTCTGGCTTTGCCATGATGTTATTATTGCGATAGAGACATCTCTCCAGCTCAACTTCACCGGGTATCAACCGCTCGGTTACTAGCTGGGATATCTCTCTCTTTATTTCAAACATCAATGGTTGGCTTGGGGCGTGCCTTATCTTAGTGAGTCGTCTGATCAGGACCGGTCATCACAAGGGTAGGATTTTCACTCCCAAGCGTTGAAACCTCGAGTCTCTAGGGCGTGCCTCGTCTTAGCGGTCCGTCTATGTGAGCACGGTTGCCACAAGGATAGGATTTTCACTTCCAGGATGGAGTTACTATCTCCTTGGGGCGTGCCTCGTCTTAATGGTCCGTCTATGTGAGCACGACTACCACAAGGATAGGATTTTCACTCCCAAGGATGCCGGGGCGTGCCTCATCTTAGTGGGCTGCCTTTGTTAGCATGGTTGCCACAAGGATAGGATTTTCACTCCCAGGGGCGTTGGGGCGTGGCTCGTCTTAATGGGCCGTCTGTGTTAGCACGGTTGCCACAAGGATAGGATTTTCACTCCTGACGCTAAATTTATGCCAGGGCGTGCCTCGTCTTAGTGAGCTGTCTGATTAGGACCAGCCATCACAAGGATAGGATTTTCACTCCTGGCATTCTTCATTATCTGTATGTTACCAGTCACGAAATTCACAAGGAATGCTTTGATTCATTCGTTAGAGCAAACGTTAACATTATCAACTGAAAGAGATCAATTTTCTAGCATGATATAGCTTTAAACGAGCTATATTCCAAGAGTTTTGTAAGGGAGTATCGTCGAGTGTTTCCAAATGGTACGCTCCCTTCCCGACAACATGGGTGACGCGATACGGTCTGTCCCAATTTGGGCTGAGCTTCCCCATGCGTTGTCCTGCCACTCGTTTGTCCCTGAGCACAAAATCTCCCATTTTGAGCAGTCGTTCTCTGACTTGCCTGTTATGATATTGTGCCATTTTTCTTTTGTAATGTAGGGTTTTCAAGAGAGTCTCCCCATGCACCTCTGGTAGTGCGTCAAGGTTAGCGCGTAACCTTTCCTCATTCATTTCTTCTCTAAAATAAGCCACTCGGAGGCTTAGAGTGCCAATTTCTACTAGCGTGACAACCTCTGTGCCGAAGGCTAATGCAAAAGGAGTTTCTCCCGTCCTAGCTTTGACGGTCATGCGGTAGGCCCACAATACATATGGCAGTTCATCTGGCCATTTCTTTTTAGAACCTTCAAGGTTTCTTTTCATGCCACTAAGAATGCTGCGATTGGTCACTTCTGCCTGACCGTTAGTTTGGGGGTGCACTACAGAAGAGAATCTCTATTCGATCTGAAATTCTGCGCACTGATTTCTAAAAAATTGGCTCGTGAATTGTGTTCCATTATCACTGACCAATATGCGAGGTAGCCCAAATCGCATAATAACTTGATGCTTAAAGAAACGCCAGATTTTTTTGGTAGTGATGTTAGCTAACGCTTCCACTTTTGCCCATTTCGTGAAATAATCCACCGCTACAACCACAAATTTTAGTTGAGATCTGGCCTTTGGAAACGGACCCAAAATGTCGATTCCCCATTTGGCAAACGAGCATGGAGCGACTATTTCTGAAATTTACGCGGCAGGCTTTCGAGGAATCTTAGCGTATTCCTGACATTTCTGACAGGTCCTCACAAAGTTGTGACAATCTCTTCGAATGGTGGGCCAATAGAACCCTGACCGAAATACTTGTGCTGCCAAGGTGTCGCCCGCTATATGCATACTGCATATTCCTTCATGGATTTCTCGTAAGGTGTGGAGGTTTTCCTGCTCCGTTATGCACTTTGCGGCTGGATGGGAGAAGCATCTCCGAATCAGCTCCCCATTGTAGTATGTGCACTGTGCCGCTTGTTTCAAAACTTTCCTCTTTTCAATTTTATCCGCTAGCAACTCATCGTGTTTCAGGTATTTTATTATGGGAATTCTCCGGTCATTCTCCACTTCATCCACGCAAAGCAATAACTGTTCTTCCATGAAAGAAGGCCCAGGTATCTCCCCATAGTATACATCTTTAGGTATGGAGGCTTCCAGGTTGGCTGCCATTTCAACTCATCGTGGTTCACTTTTGCGAGATATTGGATCATGATAGGTTTTCTGGCTTGGGAGTTTCCCAAGACTTGATCTATTATCAGTTTAGAATCTCCGCGTATCTGCAGTCGTATATCGCGTGCCGTCCCTGTGGCGTGTGCGGCTTCGACAAAAAAACGGTTACCTACCCTGAGTCCTACTGGCAACGCTTCGTACTCAGCCGCGTTATTGGACAGTGGTTGCAGAATTCTGATGGCGTACCGTATCTGCATGTTGGTCCAGTCATGAAAATTCCTGCGCCAGCTAACTCTTAGTGATAACAATTGGAATGCTCCTGACGGCAACATTGGGGCTACGACATCAATCCCGGACAAGTTTCTATACGCTTCCCTGAAATGCCAACCTATCGCCTGGGCCAGCGGAAAATTCCTAGGATGGTCGACTTCAGCGGGGGGGGGGATCTCACGCACCTTTATGCGCACGGCGTCATCCCATCCTAGGGGACCAAGGAGGATATCGCTCCCGATAGACCCTACATGATTATCGCCCCCAATGACGGAACTGATATCGCCCGAAGCGATGGTTACAAACGTTGCCTACCCCTATCGCTGTAAGGTATCGCCATCTTAAGCCTATAAATACCCCCACGAATTCCAAACAGAAGGTAAGATCGAGATCATCTTGGAGAACCTCTACCATTCTGAAAACTCGAACTGACTTAAGCATCGGAGTGTCTACGCCGGAGTCCCCCTCCGGCGCTTTGCAGGTACCTCCGACGCCGATCGCTTCCCATCCGACTAGCTGCAGCAGCCGTTTCCGACCAGAAGAGATCTCGTATCTTATCAAATGGTGCTTTCATTGAGAGCTTTGGTGTATTAAGTGAGCGTCCTTAATAGCCAAGCTCCGTTTAGTTGGGAGATCGGAACGGTTATGACAGCCAGATCGGAGCCAGACCGGTCTACATTTTCCAATATTCCTTTCTCAACTCGCAGGCGGTTATTTCCTTTTGCTACTGCTGATCTCTCTATGACGACGCAATCGACTATCTCGGGACCTCTGGACCTCTCGGTCGGGATCGCCGGAGGATCTATCTCCTCACAGACGGTCATTTCTTCATCACAGACGGTGGGATCTGATCTTTACACTCCTCTTTTAGAAGGATCTGTGCTTAGCAATGAAAATCCCTTTGCTATGGAAATAGCGGCCCTTCGTTCCCGCTTGGAATATTTGACTGAAATGGCCACTAGAGTCACGCCTGGTGCTTCTGGATCTAGCGTTCCTCCTCGCGTCATATTCACACCATCTATTGTTGCTGATCGACCTTTGCCCCCGTTGTTTCCAGAGAACCCCCAAGTGCCTTTATCCGCAGGAAATCCCCCGGTTGGTCATGTACAACTCACTCAAGGAGGAGTGGAGGCTTATGTACCACAAATGCCGCAAAGACTTCTTCTGCAGGAAGACAGGTAGCTTGAGGCGTTGAGGAACCGTTGGGCCGGACGGAGGGAAGGAACAAACAGGAGTTTATCTCCCGTATACAGTGAAAGATCCAGTAGCAGAAGATATCGAAGTCGTTCTCCCAGGAGTCGCAGTCGGTCTCCCAGGCGACATCATATACCTGAACCAAGGGAAGGAGGGTGACAAGGAGACATATCTCCCCCACGTCATGCGCGTGAGATTCTTGATGATACCTCAGGTCACCCTTTCAGTCGTCGTGTAAGACGTCACAGGGTCAGCAGGCGAGTGAAGCTTCCCGCTGATACTTATGATGGTACTAAAGATCCTATTTCGCACATCAACAAAGTGAAGGATTTCGTCCAGTTTCAAACCCACAGTGATGCGGCTTTATGTCAGATATTTGTTATGACCTTATCGGGAGTTGCTCGTCTTTGGTTTGAAGGTCTTCCTGGCGGATCCATTAGTAATTTCGCACAGTTGGAATCTAAATTTCGGAGCAGATTTAGTACGGCAATTCCAATTCGGAAATCTGCCGCAGCGTTATTTGACATACAGCGGAAGCCCCAAGAGACATTGAAAGAATTTCTCAGCCGATTCGATCTGGAAATGTCATTAACGCCGGGCGTTACTATTGATTTCGCCATAGAAGCTCTGAAAAGGAACTGCCACTATGGAAAACTGAAAGATGCATTGATGGTGGATCCTCCAATATCCTTGGACGCACTAAGACTTAAAGCCCATAATTATGCGAAAATGGAAGAAGAAGAAAATAGAAATAGAACATTTAATATGCCGCCTGGGGCACCTCACATCCCTGCCGCTCCCGCAAATCCTCTGGTTGACGATCATTACACTGATGATTACGCTCGACGGAAAGATTACATCCCAAAGACCTACGATAAGCAAAAAGGAAATTCCTCGAAAGGAAAACAAGGTAGTTCCCCTCATCAGCGTCAAGGGAACGCTAACAAAAATCGGGCGTATGATCCGGATTTTCCCTCCTTGAATGTACCAAGAGCGGAGATCTTGGCGATAGCGGAACAGCGAGATCTTCCTATCCGTTATCCTGCACCCACGAAACCTGGAGTGCTTTTAGGCAGAAGAGAAAACGCTTACTGTAAATTCCATAAAGCCAGAGGACATTCCACAGAGGCTTGCAGAGAATTAAAGTGGGCGATAGAACGCTTGGTGGAGGAAGGATATCTGGGAGAATTTGCGACTCAAGTAAGGGAAGATGCCCCAAACAATCCGATAAGAAGAGCGGCAGACGAACGACCAAGGCCCCCTCCAGTCCCACAGCCGGATAACGCTCCCAAAGGAAAGGGTGGGGAAACCTTCGCGATAGATGGCGACGACATCCCCATAATCAATATCATAGCGGGAGGGATCCCCTACGCAGATGAGTCAGAACAGTCGATGGTGGCGAAAGGGGAAAAGCGTACGCGAGACGGCATGACAAAGAAAGGTGGAACGATAGACATACTTGATCGCATGATCTTATCCTTTTCAGAAGAGGATGAAAAAGGCGTTATCTATCCCCATAATGACGCCTTGGTAGTCACACCTGTCATCGCCAGTCATGGTATAAGAAGGACTCTTGTGGACAACGGGAGTGCCGTGAACCTTTTTTCGCTGGAAGCTTACAACCTCATGAAACGCCCCACGATGAGTTAACGCCTAGTAAGAGACCTATAGTCGGAGTGGATGGGACCCCTATCCCTGTTACAGGAGTAATCACCTTACCCGTATACTTCCGGGAAGACACTTACAAACGGTCAGAGAATTTGTTGTTCCTTGTTGTGGATCTGAATCTTCCCTATAACGTCATACTCGGACGGCCTTTCCTCAATCGCTTCGGAGCGGCGATATCACAAAAACATCTAAAGATGAAATACCCCTCCTAGGACGGGGTGGTATCGATAAAAGGTGATCAGAAACTGGCGGCAGAATGCTATTCGCTCATGACTCAAACAAGCTGCGATAGATACGTGTGTATAGCGGCAGACCCCTACGAGCAGGGTGATGAAAAGCGCGCTCAACCCCTTGACAAGATGGTACCCGTATTAGTGATAGGCAAAGAGGGAGCCAGCTTCCTGGTCAGCGATAAGCTCAGCCCAGCGGAAAATCTTCAACTGGCACGGCTGCTGAACAAATGCCAAGGAAATTTCGCATCGAAGCCCGCCGATATGCCAGGTATATCACGAGAAATAGCCGAGCACAGGCTTAACGTTGACCCTGACGCCAAGCCAGTTCAGCAAAAACGACGGGCGTTCTCCACCGAAAAAGCGTCGGCTGTGGAAAAGGAGGTTGTAAAGCTCCTTGACGCGGGTTTCGTTCGCGAAGTACAGTATCCCACTTAGTTAGCCAACCCGGTTCTTGTTCCTAAACCCAATGGAGATTGGCGTATGTGCATTGACTTCACCAATTTGAACGATGCTTGTCCTAAGGATTGCTACCCGCTTCCTCGCATAGATCAGTTGGTTGATCAAACCGCTGGGTACGCATATCTAAGCTCATTGGACGCCAATTCCGGATATCATCAAATCCCTATGGCCCTAGAGGATGAGGAGAAGACCGCCTTCCTTACTCCTAAAGCCACGTATTGTTACACAGCGATGCCATTTGGACTAAAGAACGCGGGGGCCACGTTTCAGCGAATGGCAAATAAGATTTTTGAGGAACAAATAGGGAGAAATGTGGAAGCATATGTTGACGACATACTGGTGAAGAGTGCGAATTTTCATGATCACCTGCAGGATCTAAAGGAAGTTTTTGATGTGATGAAAAGGTATCGCATGAAGCTAAACCCCCGGAAGTGCATGTTTGCATTCCAGACGGGTAAGTTCTTGGGCTACGTAGTTAGCCAGAAAGGTATCCAGCCTAATCCTTCCAAGGTTAAAGCTATACATGTTATGATATCGCCGAGAACCGTTAAGGAAGTGCAAAGGCTAACGGGGCGCGTTATCGCTCTGAGACGATTCGTCTCCAAGCAAGGAGAAAAGTGCCTCCCTTTTTTCAAAGTCATACGACGGAAAGCCACGTTCGGGTGGACCCCAGAATGTGAGCAAGCATTTGTGGACTTAAAGGACTATTTATCATCTGATTTATTATTGACAAGGCCCGAGTCCGGCGATACCCTGTACTTGTACTTGGGCGCGGCGGACGAAGTAGTCAGCGCCGTCCTTGTTCGTGACGATAACCACACTCATCGCCCAGTTTACTTCGTGAGTCATGTCTTAAAGGACGCGGAACTGCGATATGCTCGTATTGAGAAAATAACGTTCGCCCTTATACAAGCCGCCCGCAAGATGGACCGATACTTCCAGTCTTATCCTATCGTTGTACTCACAGACCAACCCTTGAAGAGGATATTTCGAAAGCCTGAATCTTCAGGAAGAATGCTGATCTGGGCCCTAGAACTCGAACAATATGGTTTGAGGTACCAGTCCCGGCCATCCGTAAAGGCTCAGGTCCTTGCTGATTTTATAGCGGAGTGTACTTTCACAGAGGACCCTTTGAGTGGTGTACCTGAAGCGGAATGGAACGATATGGATCTCCCGTTCCCAGAAACATATACGGATCTTTGGATCGTTCATGTGGACGGAGCCAAAAACCAAGAACTGGCGGGGGCCGGAGTCTTCATAAACGGGCCACACGATATGCATATACGGTATGCTATTCGAATCTTGCAGCCTTTGTCCAATAACGCAGCCGAATATGAGGCGTTGCTAGCTGGACTCAGAATAGGAAGAGAGTTTTCTTCAAAGGGAAGGCGCGATACCGGCCAAACAGGAGATCTGCGTCTAAAAATTTGTGGAGACTCCAAACTGATAATTGACCAGGTCTCAGGACACTCTCAGGCTCGAGAACCTATTATGGTGCAATACCTCTCTAAGGTAACGCGAGAACTAGTGGAAATAAAGAAAGAGGGCATGCAAGTCAGCTTCGAGCACGTTCCCCGAGAGGAAAATGCTGAAGCCGATTACCTTGCCAAGCTGGCCGCGAATCCTGAAGCATCTATACCTAAAGATGTGTATTATCGTGAGCTATCGGTGCCGTCCTTCATGGAGGAACAAGCCTCTTTGTGTGTGAATGAGCTCGAGAATGATTGGCGGATTCCGGTAATAAAATACCTGATGCACGAAGAGCTGCCTGACGGTAACGCTGAAAAGATGAAAGTGCTAAGACAGGCTGCTCGTTGCACGTACTATAACGGGGATCTAATTCGAAGATGTTTTTCTCACCCCGCCGCCAAATGTATAACCGAACAAGAGGGCCTTCACACCTTACGTGAAATCCACGAAGGGATATGCGGAATGCACGCGTCAGGCGGCACCATGGCGGCACAAGTTTTCAGATCAGGATTCTACTGGCCCACCATACGAAGGGATTGCCACGATTATGTACAAGCTTGCCCCAAATGTCAGGAATTTGCTAAAATTCCTCGACGTCCAGCCACGGAAATATCGGAAATCATCGCCCCTTGCCTTTTTGCCAAATGGGGGATTGACATCCTGGGTCCATTTCCAAAGGCAAGGTCCCAACTGAAATTTGTGATAGTGGCTGTGGACTATTTTACGAAGTGGGCGGAAGCTGAAGCGGTTGCCACAATCACGGCAGAAAAAACGTGGCGTTTTTTCAAACATCAAGTTATCATGAGATTCGGGGTGCCTCGTATCCTTGTCAGCGATAACGGGACCCAGTTCACCAGCCAATTCTTCAAAGACCAATGCTCAGAATTCGAGATTGAGCAGAGATTCTCTTCCGTGGCTCACCCACAAACCAACGGACAGGCAGAGGTAACTAATAGGAGCATCCTCAGCGGTATTAAGAAAAACCTAAAGGGGTCTAAGAAGAAGTGGGCTGATGAATTGCCATACGTGATGTGGGCATACCGCATGACCGTAAAAGTTAGCACTGAAGAAACGCCTTTCGCTTTGGCTTTTGGAACTGAAGCCGTTACGCCAGTGGAAATTGGGGCCATGAGCCTACGGGTGGCTCACTTTCGTGAGGAACTGAATGAGGAATGGTTACGTGCTAACTTGGACGCGTTACCAGAGGTTCGAGAAGAAGTCCTACTGAAAACGCAACACTACAAAAGAAAAATGGCCCGTTATCATAACAGGCAGGTCAAAGAGCGATTGTTGAAAAACGGTGACCTGGTGCTCCGAGACAGGCGAGCAACCGGACAACGTATGGGAAAGCTTAGTCCTAACTGGGAAGGACCGTATCGTGTAACCCACATTGTCGGAAGAGGGGCCTATCGCCTGGAGACATTTGACGGTACGCCCTTATCCAACTCCTGGAATATCGCTCGTTTGAAGTTATACTATCCTAGAGTTTAATTTTATCTGCACTATTTGGATTATAACGACCCTAACAGTGGCTAACGCTCAATAGGAGAGTTTTCGTGGGTTTGTGGTTGCTTTTGTGCAGGTAAAAAGGGGGTACCCTGGGAGTGAAAAGTCCTATCCTTGTGATGGTCGGTCTTGATCAGATGGCCCACTAAGTGAGGGCACGACCCCAGTGTATCCTTGATTAGCGTCGGATTGAAAGATCCTTGACGCCCCCGGGGGTGAAAAGTCCTATCCTTGTGATGACCGATCTTGATCAGATGGCTCACTAAGTGAGGGCACTGCCCGATATCTTTGGGAGTGAAAAGTTCTTTAATGATGACCGATCTCGTGGAGACGGTACATCAAGACAAGACACGCCCCAAAGAGTTAGAAACTCTGTTTAGAAACAAGAATCCTATCTTAACGGTCGGGCTGGTGCAGCTAAACCATTAAGTAAGGACACGGTTCTAAACGAGAGGACAACGCCTATAAAAGTGAAAATTCTCTAGCCTTGTGATAGCCGTCCCGATCCGAAAGCTCACGAGATGAGGCACTTAGAAAGGCCGAACGAGAGATAAGGGAAACGTGAAGGATCGCGTAATCCCAGCTAGTAACCGGATAAGTAATCCCTGGCGAAGTATAGAGCTGAGGGAAAACACGATTCGAAACGGGTTCCGTGATAAAGCCTAATGATGGCAGCGAACAGGCTCCTACGGGTAATCACTATCTCTCAAATCTCATTTTGTTACTGATAATCTACAATTAGAAATGTGCAGAATACTTCTGAGCAGCGGAAGGAGCGGTGGTCATGATACCGATAGGCTTATCGAAAGGCCAACCCGACATAGATCTTGGTCATCTTGGTATAAATACCAAGGATCTGCTCAAGAAAGTAAACGCACCGTGAGGATAAGGCAACCTCAGTGACGAGAGAAGTCTCGCGATGAGAAAAATAAAAGAGGAATATCGATAAAGGGATTGTCTAGAAATATTAAAGGCATCTCAAGGATTTACAAAGATTCAATGTTCAAAATATTTATGCTGCAAAGACAAAAGACAAAAGCCAAGCGATATTTGATCGCTGGAGGGAACGGCAAAATATCGCGACACATCAGCTCTCGGGGTCTTTTCGTTTCCAGCCCGCTGCCTTGGCTTGGCGATAGCCTGCCTCGTTGATATGGGCAGAACTCTGTAGAAAGGCTTTCGCGACATCTTCGCCCTTGTACGCATCCACCCCATGAATTTCTTCGAAACACTTAACTAGAACACGGGCGGTCTGTTCAGCATGCCACCAGCCCATATCGACTGACTCTTCCGCCAAAGCTGCCTTCTCCTTTTCTAAAGAGGACTTCTCATTCTCCAAAGCAGTCACTTTGGTCTGTTCCTCTGACAAAGCTGTTTCCAGAGCGGAATGCTGTTTCTGTAAATCGTGGTGAGCCAGCAGTATCTTGGAACGATCTGCCAACACCTTTTTCCTTTCATCTTGCTCCTTGGACAGCTCCGCCGAAACAGAACGGAGGGAAACAGTCCGATGCTTCACTTCCTCCGCCCAGTAGTGAAATTTCATCATATTGGAGAAAAGGCTAGCACGGAAGGAGTTCACTTGGTCATCTTCCGCCAAGGAAAGGAAAGTTTCCCGTTCTGCAGATGAGGCCAAAATTTGAGAAGCCAGCAGGGCAGAAACCTTATCTGAACCATCGCCCCCGATGGCTGCCAAACCACGGGTACGGAAGTCGAACAACTCAACCTGATGGGTCACTTCGCCGAGCCCGTTTAATGGACAAAGATCCGCCATAAAATTGAAAGAGGTTCCGGCTTCATTATAGCGTTGCCGCCAAGGAACGCTAGAGGGAACGAAAGCCAGAGGCCTAGGGGCGCGAACCTGTGAAGAAGAACTGCCCGGGGGCAGGAAGGTACCATGAGGCTGATAGCCCGAAAGGTCCTGCAAGACGTCTTGATAGCCTAAAGAAGAGGAATAATGATGCACATGCCCACCAAAGGAACTGGGCGAAGCACCAAAGGGGTCCGCACCGCCTAGGTTCCCCAAAACTTCCGCGGAATGTCCACCTGGAGGAACCACTGCGGAATTATGAACGTTAACGGAACCACCTTCCCCCGCGATGTTAGAGGAGGGTATGTTCTCATCCTCGCCTTCTACCCGGGCCCTCTTCGCGGAACCCCTCAGCACATAAGTGAGATTCATATCGCCTGAAGGAGCGGAAGCAGTAACTACAACGGCCTCCTGCAAGGAGTACAAATTGAGAAAAAAGAAAAATAGATCAAATGACGACAGATATTGAGGCACAATATATCGCACTAAAAAAAAATAAAAATAAAAAAAAATAAAAAATAAAACACGCTTACGGTAGCGGTGTTGAGGGAAGGTGGTGCCTCAGAAGAACCCCCAGCGTCGGGAGAAGGAGTAAGAGTGGCGATACTCCGTGTTCTTTTCTTCCTTTTTCCTCTAGCAATGGCCTTAGGGGCCTGAGAAGACGAGGGAGCAGCAACGGTCACGATGGGAACACCTTCAGGGATGTCAGTATCCCCTTCGCCAACTGAGGAGGAGGATACTTGAGCGAGATTCGCGGAAGTAGCCGGAAGCTCAGAAGGATTATCAGTGGCCTCTGAATCGAGCTTTTCCCTTTCTTCTCTATTATGAGCTCTCCTTAAGCGTCTTCTTACGCTTTCGGGTTTATAATCAGGATCCGTCGCTGCAAAATCACAAAATAACATCAGCGTTAGTATCAGTGATGAAAGGGAAAGGTAGCGCGATACTCACGTGTAACGCACTCCTGAATGGCCATTCTACAGGCCGTGAGTCGAATATGAACGTTGATCTCCAGTTGGAGTAAGGTGTTTAACCATCCTTGTTCACGAGTGGGAAGTGTCCCTGGTCGACTCCAAACGCCATCTTAGACGTCCTGGTTGAACCCAGAACGCCACTCGGGACCAGGAGCGTCAGGAAGATTTATCAGAAAGAACTCCTTTTTCCAAGCCTCAACAGAAGACTCAATATGGAGCAACTTCCAAGTAAAAGACTTGAGAGAATCATCGTCAAAGCGAGGCGATATGGTTATCACACCCCGGCACTTCATCAATTTAAAAAGGGATCTAAGCAACAAAAGAGAAGGGGAAGTGATCCCCTTATATCTACAGAGTTCCAAAAAAGCATAAACACAGCAATATGCATTTGGGGCTAACTAGGCAGGATTGAAATTGCCAGCAATAAGCAAACCCTTGACGAAAGAATCGATAGGGAGCCGGAAACCGTAGCGAAACATCTGGGCATATAACACCCTTTGATTGCCGGTCAGAACGCTGTTTAAACGAACTGACCTAGGGGCAACAACAGCTTGGCAACCGTCAGGAATAACGGCACCGTGAGTAGCCAAATGCTCCTGGAGAATGGCCTCCGTGGTAATAACACTGACCGTGGTATCCATTTTCTTCTCATCGATGGATCTTGACTCAGAACGGCGAGTCTTTGCCATGGCAGGACTAAGGAAATAGAAATGAAGAAGATGAGGGAAAAGAAGGGAAATACCTTTGAAAGGAAAGAACTTCGAAAGCCTTGAATGGAGGTGAGAAGGGCAAGACGGCCGAGAGATAATATGAAAAAGGGGAGTGAAAAAGAAAAGGGAAGAAATAAAGAGGGTTTATAACCCTAGTAATTAAAAGGAAACGACGGATGCTGCAGTCGTTGCGTCGAAGCGGCATGAGGGATAAGACTCAAGCAATGAGTACGACTCTTGAAGAAGCGCGACAAACGCTTCGATCTTGTTAAAATTTCTAAACACGCTAAGATAAAGCGGCAGAAGAAACGAACACGTGTGTCTGCACCATCATGACTTTTCCCGCGCACCGACGGAAGGGTCGCGAGCATTAAATGCTCTGAAAGTAGATGTGACTTTTTGATAAAAAGCAAAAGCGATATCACAAGAAAGGAAATGATGCAAATCGGCGTTGAATAAAAGAACAGTTCTCAAGACAGTACAAGAGAGCGAAATAAAATAAGACATCGCCCGAAGAGCAAGGTACCGATATCGCCGCGAGATAGGACGTTATTACAAGACATGGAAACAAATAGCAATGTTCTTCAATGGATCAATTAAGAGTCATCGCATGCCTCGCCGTCATCATTCCCTTGCTTTTCCCCAGAAGAAGGAAAACCCCTTTCGCCTTCACTAAGATCTTTAATTTTTTGGGAAGCGTAATCGGCCAGCATGGATGAATCGACGGCGCCTCGGATATGGAGATCCATAAATCCTGCGATACAAACCTCGATGGTCTTATTCTTCCACCAGGCTATCCTCAAAGGAACTTTGGCCAAATCGGCATCACGAGATGACAACTCTTCACGGAGGAAGACGTTCTTTTTATCAGCTACCACCAGTTCCGCCTCCATTAGCTCTGCTCTCGCTTTCCCCTTCGACTTCTCCCGAGAAAGTTCAGCGCGACAATCCTCCAACTCCGCCCGAGTTCGTTCTTGCAACTGCGATAGCTCCTTCGCCTTCGCCAGGCCGCGTCTAATTGTTCCTGCAAATCCGAAGAGGGTCGAGTTTTGTTACGCTGGTCTTCAAGAAAATAATGAAATTTCCGAAAGCTAGCCAGCATGTCGTTCATGAGGTGTGACTGTCGTGTCTCGGGAGCATGCTGTAAAAACTCTTCCCTGTCCTTGGAAGAAGTAAACATCTGTCCCACTATGGGACCCACGGGCTCTTCTCGCGATAATGGATCCGATATTCCTAAGGCACGAAGCCCGTCAGTGCCGAAAGAGGACAAATCCAGCTGATATCCAGTGGGGTCCTGGGACCTCTGAGGAGAAAGGTTGGCGATATAAGGAGGGGAACAACTTTTTGCGCAATCACCAACGCCCGAAATTGAAGACAGAAACAAAAGATGAGGCTTTCGTGGGAGAAATTCAGGAGGAACGCTTAAATTCCAAACCGGTAGGGTTGCCTCTGGGATAAAAGAACCTATCGGGGAAGCAGGATGGCCCGACGACAAAGGACAGGTCGCGGCTGCCGAGGTCTCATTGTTTTCGATAGAAACGGCGGAAGGCACCCTGATAGCTTTGATATTTTTCACCACTTGCGAAGTACTCGCGGCATGAGAAGCGTTAATATTCTCGGGGGGGACCGCGTTAACTCCCTTCAAAGGGGGAACGGGGGGGTTAGTTTTCTCTGTGCGAACCTTCTTTACGAGACGCTCCGTCTCTTCTGCAATTTCTTCGCTATCGTCCTCAGCCGATTCCGCCGTGTCATCATTCCTCCTCGACCTAAGTTTCATCCTTTGGGCAATAGTAGCATGACGTAATTCAGGACCAGTGTCCATGCTCTCGCTATCGCTGTCGATTTTCTCAAACACAGGATCGCCTTGAGCTACCCTCTTGCCGCGGGACGGAAGCCAATTTTCAAGGAAACAAGAAGGTCGAGTAGAGGCTCTGCGAGTTGTGATGGTTTTAGTCCCTTCCCTTCCAGGCGGAATGGGTAGGCGGCGGGAATTTTCAGGCGAATGAGAAGGAGGCAGCGACTGGAGAGGTGTTACGTTCAAAGGGGCGTCACTTTCCCCAGAAGAACTACTCTCAGCGTTACCTGCCAACAAAACATATTAGCAAATTAAGAAGATTGAAGCGATAAAGAAGAAAAAAGGGAACTCACCCACAACGCACTCTGACAAGGGCCTGAACCGAGCAAACTCCTGGATACGGAAAGACCCTTCTATTTCTAACAAGGCGCTAACGTTGGAAACATCCTGGCTTGACAGCGCGTCCGGTCTTTTCCAAACGCCACTATTGATTTTTCGATTGAAACCCCCGCGCCAGAGTCGTGACGGCAAACGGAGAGTGAAAAAGCCAGACTTCCAGTCACCTACGTGTTCCTCAAAACCTTGAAAGTTCCGCCAGAACAGTTGCACAATGACATCATCCCATCTGGGGGTAATATCTACCAGGCAGTTGCGACAACTCAAGACAAAGAACGTGTGGAATAGATCGAGCGATGGAGCAAATATACGCTTCATCTCGCACGAACGAAGGAAAGCGTAAATACCACACCAAGAGGGTGGAGTAATCTGGACGGGATTAAGGTCATAATGATCTAGCAGTTTCAACAGAGAAGTATGGAGTGGGAAACGGAATCCGTAAGTAAACATCTTGAAATAAACTAACCGGAATGTTCCCCACATGGCGTCAGGCAGCCGAGTGTCCTTCAAAGAGACAAAAGGGCGATAGCCCGTGGGAAAAGTAATACCACTCTCCTCTAATTCAACCCTCAAAACCTCATTACAATTGAATATGCTGCGAGTTCTCCTAGCTTCGGGATCTATGGGGTTTTCAACAGTTGAAGACATAAGGGACAGGGAAAGTAAATCTACGGTGGTAGAAGGAGTAAATACCTGGAGCAAAAAGCCAGTGAGCCGGTCGCCGGCACCAGTGAGCGGTCGCGGTAAAACCTCTCGAAGAAAAGAAGTGCAGAAGAGAGAGAAAATGTGCAAAAACTCAAAATATTAGCAAAAGCAGTAAAAGAGAGAGATGATTTCCTTATAAAGGAAAGCCTAAAGAAGAGACAGCCTGTAAAAATGAAACACGTACAGAACAGAAAAAGACACGTGGATAGTCATTTGTGCCTTCTGAAAGAAGACAGTTACCGATTAGAAGTTGAAGGCAGTTACCCGTAGCGAAAGGGACGCTTCCGCGATAACCCGGAACGCTCAGAAAGAAACAATAAGTAAGCGATGAGAAGCGAAAAGGAAGTAAAACCATCATTCATTATTATGAGGAAGGCCATACGGCATCTACAAAAAGAAGGGTTAGGCCCTACTCTTCACCGTCGGACCAAGTAATGCCGTAGCAATAGACTACGTCCTCTTCGTCATCGCCACCCCAGAATGGTGAATCCACAACAGCAGGGGGAGAAGACTCACCGACCCTCTTTCTAGTGGCAGTAGTCGACCCGGTTGTTTTCTCCTTAACGCTTGGCGATACTGCATCAACGGCTGAACCAGCAGAAGGAACCCACGGAGGCGAATCACTCAAAGGAGGAAACGAGTTTTTCTCCTCCCTAGCCAGAGAAGCCAGAGAGTCGAAAAATGACTTAGAGGCCTTGGCAGCCTCCTTCCTTCGTTGTTCGATTTCCTTCCTCCGCCTCTTGCGACCTCGCCGGCGGACAACCGGCCTCCAAGGAGGCGATGGGGGAGGATTATTTGTGTCAGGGGTAGTCGGAGGAGTTGGCGGTGAATTCCCCGAAGCCGTACCTAGCAAATAAGAATCAGCCATGAGACTCGCAGAGGATCTATAACGAAGAAAAATGAAGGAGAAAGAAATGGATAAGAATGAAGGAGGAAAAGCCTCATTAAATAGCCGGGAAAAGAAGAAAAGAGACTCTTCGATCCTCCAACCCGACTCTTGAAGATTGGCACGTGTACAGTCTGAAGTGCAAATGTAGATTTGCAATCATGCCTGTTGAAATCTCGCGCAAAGCAAGAATAATGCCAATATCTGCCGATCAGTCGTTATAATGAGGACGGCGCGGAGTTAAGGCAGAACGATCAACAGAAAAACCGCCCAATGGCAAGACTGTTTTCAGTTGGGCTAAGAATATTCCTTGGAAAATGACAAAGAGCGCAGTAAAGAAGAAGAACAGTTACAAGGCGGAATGATTGAAACGATTTATTTATTATGGCCTACCGGCCGAAAGATACATTTACAAGGCAAGAGGAAAAGAAAAAGGCCCAAAGGGAGCCACCGTTATCAGGCGTCAGAACCAGCATCCTCGGGCACCTCAGGAAGGTCCCTCAAGGAATCCATGACCAGGACAAGATCATGGGAAGTGGCCCTTATCCCCTTCAGGCAGCACCCCAACATGTCCTTACGCTGCTGCAGCATAGCGATCACCACTTGAATCCGAGAGACGGAGGCAGACAACTTTGAAACACTCTCCAAAGGACTGAAGTCCTCCAGAGAGATGGCTCCCAGCCGGGAATAGAGCGGAGTCAGCATCCCCTGCAGCTCCAGAATATCCTCAGAAGTCTTGACCAGCATGTTCTCCAGGAAACCGACGTCACCGTCGTTGAGGTTCCTGAGTGAATGACCCTTGGAGAGAAGAAAATTCTTGGTCAAATGATCCATGATGCTGACTGATAGAGATGAGGAGAACGTGGATGGAGAAAGTTCTCCGATTTATAGGCTCCACTGAAGGGAGGCCTTGGAAAAAGAAATTGAGGTCCTCAAAAGACGAGCCGTCCCGATATCCTCAAGGACTGATAAGCCTAGAACGGAAGAAAGGGGTAACGGTCGCGATATAGATACTGGAAGGAGTACGAGGCAGAGTCTGAAAAAACGCCGAAAGACACGATGTCACTGGTAGACCTGACGCTAAAACCATAAGGTTACCGGTATCCACAGTATAAGGCCGCGTTGATGTCACCGGTGGCCCTAGATGCGTAAAACCGCATTGGCATCACAGGCGTCTGGTGGTATGAAGCCGCGATAACCATAAGGTAGCTGATGGCGTAAAGTCGGGATGATACCGCTACTCTCTCGGGCGTAAAGAATAAATCGGGGCTCGTGTGACCTCAGACCTCTGTAAGTATAAGGTTTGCTAACCTCTGTATAAGTATCTATCTCCTCTGTGTCTTTGCAGTACACTCGAAAGGACGATAGCCCCGAATATATGCCAGCCTAGGGCACGGCTTGGTTGAATATCCGTAATGACGCCGCACGTAACCCAACAACGATCCTTCTATGACTTGAACGAAGTGGAGACTTCATAAGCCCTATCGAGAGGCCAAGAAGATTAATATCGCCTCATGACCGAGCAAATCCCTATTCTAAGATATCAGACGTGGATAGCCCTTGGTGAACACTCGGGCTAGTTTTCAGTTGGGCTTATGATAACAATTGGAATGCTCCTGACGGCAACATTGGGGCTACGGCATCAATCCCGGACAAGTTTCTATACGCTTCCCTGAAATGCCAACCTATCGCCTGGGCCAGCGGAAAATTCCTAGGATGGTCGACTTCAGCGGGGGGGTGGATCTCACGCACCTTTATGCGCACGGCGTCATCCCATCCTAGGGGACCAAGGAGGATATCGCTCCCGATAGACCCTACATGATTATCGCCCCTAATGACGGAACTGATATCGCCCGAAGCGATGGTTACAAACGTTGCCTACCCCTATCGCTGTAAGGTATCGCCATCTTAAGCCTATAAATACCCCCACGAATTCCAAACAGAAGGTAAGATCGAGATCATCTTGGAGAACCTCTACCATTCTGAAAACTCGAACTGACTTAAGCATCGGAGTGTCTACGCCGGAGTCCCCCTCCGGCGCTTTGCAGGTACCTCCGACGCCGATCGCTTCACATCCGACTAGCTGCAGCAGCCGTTTCCGACCAGAAGAGATCTCGTATCTTATCACTTAGTTTTTGGCTCCGTCTACATGGATAATCCACGGGTCAGTGTATGTGTCTGGAGACAGGAGGTCTGAGTCTTCTACCTCCCATTCCGATGGGTCCATCGGTGTTTCTTGTGTAAATGTGCATTCTGCTATGAAGTCTGCTAACGTTTGGGCTTTAATGGACGGTCTGGCCTTGTATTGCAACCCATATTGTTCGAGTTCCATTGCCCAAATCAACATTCTTCCTGAAGACTCGGGTTTCCTAAAAATTTTCCTTAATGGTTGATTAGTGAGTACTACAACAGGGTGAGCTTGGAAGTACCGATCCATCTTCCGTGTTGCCTGCACTAGGGCAAACGCCACTTTCTCAATGCGGGCGTACCGTAACTCGGCGTCTTTCAGCATGTAGCTAACAAAGAATACTGGATGGTGAATATGCCTATCACTTCGTACGAGGACAGCACTGACCACCTCATCAGCAACACCTAGATACAGGTATAGAGCGTCACCCGGTTCGGGTCTCGTTAGCACTAGGTCAGATGAGAGATAGGCTTTTAGGTCGGCAAACGCTTTTTCACATTCTTCTGTCCATCGAAAGGGGCTTTGTTACGAATGACCTTGAAAAAAGGTAAACATCTCTCGCCTTGTTTGGAAATAAACCGTCCTAATGCAATGATGCGTCCTGTGAGCTTCTGTACCTCTTGTCTGGATGCCTTTCTGACTGACCACATAGCCTAAGAATTTGCCCGTTTGGAAAGCAAACATGCATTTACGTGGATTCAATTTCATTTTGTGTTCTCGCATTACGCCAAAAACTTCCTCTAAGTCGGCTAAGTGGTCCTTAAAGCTTCGACTTTTGACCAATATGTCGTCCACGTAAGCTTCCACATTTTTCCCAATTTGCTCCTCAAAAACTTTGTTTGCCATGCACTGGAATGTTGCCCCAACATTTTTCAATCCAAACGGCATCGCCGTATAGCAATAAGTGGCCTTTGGGGTGATGAAGGCGGTCTTTTCTTTATCTTCCATGGCCATGGGAATTTGGTGATATCTGGAGTTGGCATCTAACGAGCTTAGGTAGGCGTACCCAGCAGTCTAATCGACCAACTGATCGATTCGAGGAAAAGGATAGCAATCTTTGGGGCAGGCGTCATTCAAGTCAGTGAAATCGATGCACATACGCCAATCTCCATTGGGTTTTGGGACTAAGACAGGGTTAGCTAGCCATGTGGGATACTGGACTTCTCGAATGAACCCAGCGTCTATGAGCTTCGATATTTCTTTCTCGATGGCTACTATCTTTTCTAGGGAGAAAGCGGGCTGCTTTTGCTGAACAGGCTTAGCGTTAGGGTTAACATTTAGCCGGTGTTCCGCGACTTCTCGCGAGACTCCAGGCATATCCGTAGGTTTCCACGCGAATTCCTCTTTGTATTTTCTTAGTAGTCGAGCTAACTGCACGTTCTCTTCCGGGCTTAGCTTTTCACTAACCAAGAGGTTTGCTTCTTCGTCCCCCCCGATAGGAACTGACACCATTTTGTCTACCGGTTGAGTGAGCTTTTCCTCTTTATCTTCAAAGGGGTCATCCGCTACGAACACGTAACAGTAGCAACTCTTCTGAGTCATGAGCAAGTAACATTCGGCAGCTAGCTTCTGGTCTCCTTTGACGGAGACTACTCCGTCCCATGAAGGATATTTCATCCTTAGATGTTTTTGTGATATTGCAGCCCCAAAGCGGTTGAGGAATGGTCGCCCAAGTATGGCGTTGTAGGGCAAAGTCAGGTCTACAACCAAGAATAATAATTCCTCTGGCCGTTTGGATGCATCCTCCCTAAAATACACTGGTAGCGATGTAACTCCGGTTACTAGAATTGGGACCCCATCTATCCCAATTATAGGCTTTTTACAAAGCGTTAGCTCATCATCAGGACGTTTCATTAGATTGTATGCCTCTAGCGAGAATAAGTTTACTGCACTCCCGTTATCGACAAGGGTTCTCCTGACTCTGTGGCTGCCGATAACGGGTGTGACTACCAATGCATCGTTGTGCGGGTAAATGACGTCTTTCTCATCCTCTTCTGAGAACGATAGCACCATTCGGTCCAACGCGCTTATCGCTTCATTTCTCAATAATGCGCTTTCTCTTTTACGTTTCTCACCTGTCGCGGGTTCGTCTAAATACGGAGTGCCTCCAGCTATGATGTGGATTATAGGAACATCGTCCTCGCCAACTGCAAGTGTTTCCCTACCCCCTCCGATAGGGATGACGTTAGCTCCTGTGGCGTGAGAAGGTGCTTGCCTGCTGTCAGTTGTTCTACTCCCCGGATTGTTCCTGGCTTCTTCTCTTGTCTTGGTGGCGAACTCACCAAGATAACCTTCATCTACGAGGCACTCTATCGCCAGTTTTAACTCTCTACATACGTCTGTCGAATGTCCCTTGGTTTTGTGAAACTTGCAGAATGCGTTTTTCCTTCCTCCCATAATTACTCCTGGTTTCACAGGAGCCAGATAACGGATGGGTAGGTTCCGCTGCTGGACAATTGATAAAATTTTTGGTGAGTTCGCTTGTCTTCTGGTAGGGGAATTTCCAGATCTCCCTTTCGAGAAATTACCTCTTTACCGATTCGAGGTTCTAGGGATGTGATCTTTCCGTTGGCTGTAGTCATCACTTGGGCGCGTATCAGGAGTTGCGTTAGCTTGGGCGTTAGGAGCCGGATGCGGATCTTGGGGCATGCTCCGAATTTGTTCTCTATTTTCCTCTTCTTCCATCCTTGCGTAATTGTGTGCTTTCAGCCTCAACGCATCTAACGTCAGCGGTGGATCCACCATCAATGTATCTCGCAAATTCCCATAACAGCAGTTGCGCTTTAGGGCTTCCACAGCAAAATCAATGGTGACTCCTGGCGTTAGCGATATCTCAAGATCAAAGCGACTCAAGAAGTCTCTCAAGGGCTCCTGTGGTTTTCGGTGGATGTCGAATAATGCTGCAGTGGACTTTCTGATGGGGACAGTTGTGCTAAACCGGCTCTGAAACAGGGCTTCCAGCTGAGAGAAGCTATCGATAGACCCCGCCGGAAGCTCTTCAAACAAGAGGCGCGCTACACCCGATAGCGTCATGACAAAAATCTGACATAACGCGGCATCACTGTGGGTTTGAAATTGTATAAAATCTTTCACCTTTTTGAGGTGTGAGATTGGGTCCTTTGTGCCATCATACGATTCTATGGGAAGCTTCACGTGTTGGTTGACTCTATGATGTCTTATGCGATAACTAAACGGGTGACCGACATTATCGTCAGGGATTCCACGAGGTCGGTGAGGAGGAGGAACTTCGTCAGGGTACCTCTGGGCTCGAAAGTCATACTCATGATGTCGCCTAGGAGATCGGCTGTGACTCCTAGGAGTACTTGTTCGTTGCCTCCTGCTACTCGACCTTTCACTGTGCCTGGGAGATGGGTCCCTGAACGCCTAGTCTCGCCTGTCGTTCCAACGATCTCTATATTCGTCATGCCAACGCTCCCCTTCAGAAACAGGAATCTCCCTCACATACTGCGCGGAAGGTTCAGCGTACCTATACGCAAGCTGCATGGGGCTGACAGGGACTGATGCTGAAGGTAAAGTTAACAAGATACCCCTAGAGTGCCGAGGCGACAGTGTGGCCGATCGGTGATGATCGGCCGAGTAAAAACTACTTGAGAAGGCACGCTCGGTCATGACACGTGAGGCGTGAATCCGGCGGTTAACTCTGTTAGCTGGTCTAGCTGAGCTTGAAGAGATGATATTAAATTCATAAAGGGATTACTCGCACTGTCTGCCGCGAGTCCCCTTGAATGGGGAGTAGAATGACTGAGTCCCGCTATCTGGGATAAAGGAGTATACGCCTGGGACACAAATGTTCCCGTTGTTTGTTCAAAGGAGAGATCCGACATTCCTGGGGGAATTTCTTGTACCGTGGTAGAAGCATTAGAAGTGGCGAAAGGGAAAAGTCGCCTGCGAGTAGAAAATGGAAGGCTAGAAGATTGGGATAGCACGGGATTTGAGTCAGAAGCCATAATCCTTCTATCTTCGGAAATAATGGAGCTTTGTTATTAAGGATGCTCATGTAATAGAACCAAAGCTCTCAATGAAAGCACCAATTTGATAAGATTCTGACTGTTGGCGAAGGGTAGAAGGGGAGAATGGCTCCTTGGATTCCATACCCGCGGTTGTCCGGTGTACCTGTAGGGCGCCGGGAGGGGGTCCCGACGTAAACACTCCGATGCTTAAGTTAGTATGAGTGGTCAAAGTAACAGAGCTTTTGCCAGCGATCTTAGACTTACCTTCTTCCTTGATTATGGGGGTATTTATAGGCGAAAAACGGGGTATTTTCTGGGGGGCTTGGCCATAAAGGGTGCTAACGGGCCTGTCAGGGGGTTGACATTCCCCGTCGACGGTGTGCTATCGTTGCGTTAGTGATACGATCACGCCTCCCTTAGAAATCGAAGAGCAAGACATGGTGCCACGAGGATTGGTCATAATGAATAACATGACCTTGGAGATGATCACATACCTTTTAGGTCATACCCGCACAAGCACGTTTGATGATCCCACATCCATCCACCTTGAGGAAATGGTCACACGCCCTTGGAGCACGTTTCCATTCAAGTCGGGCCCCAAAACAAGCATTTCCACCATCTTTGAAACCATCAAAAATTCAAAATATATATGAAGTCACTATTCACGGAGCACTGTAGCAGGCGGAGGTACTGTAGCAGAGCGAAGTCACTGTGACGGATGGAGGTACTATAACAACGAAGCTACTGTAGCAACGAAGTTACTGTAGCAACCGCTCACTTATGTAATTTTTCTATAAATAGCTAGCTCATTTCATTCCAAAGAGAGACTTTGATAAATTGAAAAACATGAGCTCTTGAAGCCTTTACTTTCTTTGTATTGCAATTTACATTTCTATGTTAAGTTAATTCAAGCATTTCAATCTTCCAATCTCCAAGTCTATCTTCCAATCCCCATTTCAATCTTCCAATCTCCAAGTCTACCTTCCAATCTCCATTTCAATCTTCCAATCTCCAAGTCTATCTTCCAATCTCCAATTCAAACTCTAATCTCCAATCTCGAATCTAAATTTCAGTCATTTCAATTCAAGTTATTTACATTTCCGCAATCTAAATTTCTGTCATTTACTTTCAAGCACATGGATGGCATAGCCACCTTCGCTTTACATTCCAGCACTTTAATTATGTACTTCAATTCCAGTATTTACATTCCGCACTTTAATTCCAAGCACATGGTTGGCTGAGCCACCTTCATTTTCAAGTTCATGGTTGGCCGAGCCACCTTTCTTTTAATGTTCCTTTCCGCTGCCTAACTCCTTCCTTATATCCATCTATCTTGTTCGTTTCTTGTCTTTTTCTTGTGTTTGCAGCTCTGAGCTAGATCCTACAACAAGTTCCGAGCTCGGTTTCTTCCATTTGGAAGCCGGAGCTTATCAAGTGGTAGCGGAGCTCTAGCCGCTCTTGAGTTGCCCTTCGATTTCTAGCCACCTTTCTTTTAATGCTCAGCCACCTTTCTTTTAATGTTCCTTTCCGCTGCCTAACTCCTTCCTTATATCCATCTATCTTGTTCGTTTCTTGTCTTTTTCTTGTGTTTGCAGCTCTGAGCTAGATCCTCCCAGAAGTTTCAAGCTCGATTTCTTCCATTTGGAAGCCGGAGCTTATCAAGTGGTAGCGGGGCTCTAGCCGCTCTTGAGTTGCTCTTCATTCCAGTCCAGTCTAAGTTCATCTTCGTGTCTGTCCAATTTACATATGTTACCCCACCCATAAAATTCTGAAATTTTGTAGGCGTAAACTTCCATCTGTTTTGAACAATTTTTGTTCTTTAACCTTCTTTCAATTCGGAGTAAATCATGGTCGTTTAATCCAGAACATAAACGTGTGCAGATTTCACCCGAGAAAAATAGTCTTTGTGTTCTTCGTTAGTTTTCATCCTCTTCCCTTCAAAATTATATTTTATTCCCTTCTTGAAAGTTGTAGTTACATGTCTTATGCACATCCCTGTCAAATATCATGTTATAATTCTGTCGTTTACTATTTTTAAAGTGTCACAAACGCCAATACCATCACAGCTGTCCAGAAAAAAAAACAGTTTTGTGTTCATTGAGTCTTTGAGTCATTCTTGCTCTCACCAGTTGAGAATACGAATTAAGGTCACATTTTAATCTTCTTCCATTCATAATTGAGTCTTCCAAGGT
Organism: Viola odorata; assembly: GCA_963691705.1. Lineage (NCBI taxonomy): Eukaryota > Viridiplantae > Streptophyta > Magnoliopsida > Malpighiales > Violaceae > Viola > Viola odorata. The sequence goes on from OY829541.1 coordinate 38,039,856, forward strand.
GTTGTATCAGAAGTCCTCTTGGGGTACACAAGTCAAGAGTCTATGAAGTCACAAAGTCTTACCATATCTTCTTTTCTCCTAAAATCTAGGAGTATCAACCTATATATCTTCAAAGTCTAAGTCTTCCTTCATTTACTCCAATCAATATCCCCAACTATCTTCTCTGAAGACTTAAAAACAAAAACGAACAAAAAAAAAAAAAAAAAAAAAAAAATATTCTCAAAGTCAAAAAAAAAAAAGAGAAAAAAAGAAAAAGAAAAAGAGAGAGAAAGAAGACCAAACATCTTCTTCTTTCTTCCTTCCTTTCTATCCCACCCATCTTTGTGTGAAGCATTGTGAGTTTGTAAGGCTGCACTTGAGAGTGATAAACACGAGAGATTAAACACGTGAGGGAGTGTTTAAATTTTTCTAACGTTTAATTGAGTGTGCAGGTACAAATTACATCATTTCGGATGCGAGTATCGCAGAACAAAGGCATGCTGAAATAATGGCCACGAAACAGTTTATCAGAGACTGTTCCACCTCACTCTCTACCTCACTCCAAACGATGTTCCAGGATTTGATAATGGCCATCGGTAAACCAGCCGAATCCCTCATAGCTCCGACTTCTCCTTGCACCATAGTTCCAACCTCCATAATTCCTACCACTCCTAGCGCTATGACCCTTCCAATCCAAATCCAACCAAAACCCATCCAGCCACCTCTTCGATCAAACCATCCTTGTACACAACGAAGTGCTTCTATTTTAGGCCCTCCACCTAAGAAAACACCAATCCAAACCAATTCTATCTTAGGCCCTCCACCTAGCAAATATTTCAGTCACCTTGAGCTAAAGGAGAGAGAGAAAGAAAAGAAAGAAGATGATTTCAAACCATCAACCTTAGGAGGCGTAGGAAGCAAAATTTCTCAACAATGGTGTGCTCAAACGTATGCACCAATTTCCTCACCAAATGATGAAAGATTTAAAGCTATGGATTCGAGGATGAATCCTTTCGAAGGGAAAGGTGATGATACGATCACGCCTCCCTTAGAAATCGAAGAGCAAGACATGGTGCCACGAGGATTGGTCATAATGAATAACATGACCTTGGAGATGATCACATACCTTTTAGGTCATACCCGCACAAGCACGTTTGATGATCCCACATCCATCCACCTTGAGGAAATGGTCACACGCCCTTGGAGCACGTTTCCATTCAAGTCGGGCCCCAAAACAAGCATTTCCACCATCTTTGAAACCATCAAAAATTCAAAATATATATGAAGTCACTATTCACGGAGCACTGTAGCAGGCGGAGGTACTGTAGCAGAGCGAAGTCACTGTGACGGATGGAGGTACTATAACAACGAAGCTACTGTAGCAACGAAGTTACTGTAGCAACCGCTCACTTATGTAATTTTTCTATAAATAGCTAGCTCATTTCATTCCAAAGAGAGACTTTGATAAATTGAAAAACATGAGCTCTTGAAGCCTTTACTTTCTTTGTATTGCAATTTACATTTCTATGTTAAGTTAATTCAAGCATTTCAATCTTCCAATCTCCAAGTCTATCTTCCAATCCCCATTTCAATCTTCCAATCTCCAAGTCTACCTTCCAATCTCCATTTCAATCTTCCAATCTCCAAGTCTATCTTCCAATCTCCAATTCAAACTCTAATCTCCAATCTCGAATCTAAATTTCAGTCATTTCAATTCAAGTTATTTACATTTCCGCAATCTAAATTTCTGTCATTTACTTTCAAGCACATGGATGGCATAGCCACCTTCGCTTTACATTCCAGCACTTTAATTATGTACTTCAATTCCAGTATTTACATTCCGCACTTTAATTCCAAGCACATGGTTGGCTGAGCCACCTTCATTTTCAAGTTCATGGTTGGCCGAGCCACCTTTCTTTTAATGTTCCTTTCCGCTGCCTAACTCCTTCCTTATATCCATCTATCTTGTTCGTTTCTTGTCTTTTTCTTGTGTTTGCAGCTCTGAGCTAGATCCTACAACAAGTTCCGAGCTCGGTTTCTTCCATTTGGAAGCCGGAGCTTATCAGTTAGATATATATATGGGTGTAGGCGTTACCTAGGCAAGGTAACGCCTACCTTCCTCAAGGAGCGGTGCGCTCAGCCTGGGACGGGATAACGCCTGGTCATGACAAAGTGACCTCGTGGGACCCCCCGTTGATGTCGACCATCCCAGCGCTGATCGCTTGATGAAGGGCGATAGCCTCGAGGTTGGCCGTCCGGTAGGTATAACCGCGTTCTGTCCCTAACGCAGGGTGTAAAGACAAAAATTCCCTAGTCGTTAGGTCTATTGTTATCACAAAGTCTCGTCATCAGCAAGATGAACTTTGCCAAAATTTCCAGACCTGAAATTTAGCATTGAATCCTTACTTGGAATGATGTACCAGAATCCATGACCCTATTCAATAAAACACTCAACACAACAAATCAGCGCATCATCACTAACTTCTTCCATTGTGTTAACTGAGTTACCATCATTCTTCTTTGGTTTAGGAACTGCAGGAGTCGTACACTGATTCCTGAAGTGACCAGTCTTTTGACAGTTCCAACACACAATATCCTTGCGATTCTTGGACTGCCCTCTCTTCCTGGACTTCGATCTGTTACGCCCTTGATTCTGCCCCTTCCCAACTTGTCTGCCTTTACCATCCATACTCAACAAAGAGCTCGATGATTCCCCAGAATTCCTCCTACGAATGTCTTCTCCAAGAATTTAGTCGCGAATTCCTGTGAACGTTAGCTTAGTAGTCTTAGACGAACTGCTAACTGCTGTGACAAATCCTGACCAGCTGTCAGGTAATGAGGACAACAACAACAAGGCATGTACTTCATCATCGAATTTAATCTCAACGGAAACTAATCTAGACAGTATAGAATTAAATTCGTTCACATGATCAGCAACAGAACCACCTTCTTTCATCCTCGTATTGACTAATAGAAGAATCAAATATACCTTATTAGCTGCAGTGGGCCTCTCGTACAAATTTGATAACGCATTTATTAGTCCGTGTGTAGTCTTCTCACCAACGATGTTGTAAGCAACGTTCTTCACTAGTGTCAACCGTATCACACCCAGAGCCTGCGTATCCAATAAGTCCCAATCTTGCTATTTCATCACCTCTGGCTTTTTCTCCTCTAACGGGTTGTGCAACTTCTTTTGATACAGCAAATCCTCGACTTGCATCTTCCAAAATCCAAAGTCTGTCCCATCAAACTTGTCGATCTTTATCTTCCCATTGTCTGTCATCGCTCCTACTTGCTAACCTTGCTCCGCTACCAGTTGTTAGGAATTACCTGAGTAGGAGACTGAAAGATAACCTAGATTGAGAAAGATAAACGACAATAAACAAGACAAGGGATTAACGTGGTATCGGTCTAACCGCACTCCACAAACCGCACAAATATTATTAATCTTAATATTCGTTAGTTTTACAATTACAAGAGAGTCTATTTATAGGGAAAGGGCTGACCTCCATTCCCTATGCTAGCGATGTGGTATATCAGACTCCACATACCCAACACCACCTCCATCATGGATGGATTCAGCCTTCGCTGGGCTGGCAGATAGTCTTACTAGCATCTTCCAAGTGGATACGATGGGTGCATAGAGCTGGCGACAAGCCCTTGATGTTCGCAATGGTCCAGCCTATGGCTTGTCGAAATTCCTTAAGCAAGGAAATTAGCTCAGATTCTTCAAGATTGTTGAGTTTGTTGGAGATAATGACCGGCAGAGAGTTATCGGGGCCTAGATAAGCATACTTCAGATGAGAAGGCAGTGGCTTAAGATGGAAACAACGTAACATGATCTGAATGGTTAGGAGACACCATTGGAGGCTCATACTGGACTACATCGCACTCTTCTAGGGCAGTGACGATAGAATGGAGCTCAGGAGGTGTGGAAAGTGTCGAGGCCACGACATCTAGAAGTGCTGGCGTTAGACTCCTGTCAAGGGAAATTTTTAAAGGATTAGTAGAGTGAAGCTTAGCAAGTTCATCAACAGAAGTATCAATAACATCAATATAATTAACACTGGAGAATTCAGAGGGGTATCGCATGGCTTCTAGCATATTGAATCTGATAATCTCTTCGTCGAACTCTAGAGAGATTGTCGCATCATTAACATCTATCTTTGCTCAGGCAATGGCCAGAAATGGACGGCCTAGAAGAACATCAGTAGATTTGGTACAGTTTTCATTCTCCATTGCTATGATATAGAAATCGGCTGGGAACAAGAATTCGCCAACTTAGACTAAAACATCTTTGATTATCCCTTCAGGATAGATGATAGAACGATCAGCAAGTTGAATGGCGAGGTCTGTAGGCGTGAGAGGCTCGAGGCCTAGACAGTTATAGATGATCAAGGGCATGACGTTGATTCCTGCCCCTAGATCACACATGGCTTTCTCGATGTCGACTGTGCCAATCTGGCAGGGGATGATGAACATTCCTTGGTCCTTGCACTTTGGAGGGATCCTCCGCTGAATATGGGCACAAGCGTTAGCTCCTACACTAATCTTGTTAACTTCGGTGAACTTGCTCTTGTTCGTGCATAGTTTTTTCAGGAATTTGGCGTAGTGAGGAACATTCTTCACTGCTTGGAGAAGAGGAATGTTGACAACCACTTTACTAAATATTTCAAAGATATCTCGGTCTTCCTTCTCCTTTTTGGACTTAACAAGCCTTTGGGAAAATGGGGGCTCAAGAATCTTATGAATGTATTCCTGTGTGAACTCGGGTGGATTGGGGTCATTCCTTGGTGAACCTCTGGGAGAACGAATTCTATCTTCCGTGACCTCAACAAGCCTGGGTACTTTCAGAAGTTTTGCTCTAGGCTTTGGCTTGAGTTCCGACTCTAGAGAATTCGCAATATCGTGGGCAGGATGTGTAGGGGGTGTCAAGGTCGTCCCACTTCGCAGGGTTACGGCACAGACATTGTGCTTTGGATTTGTTTCGGTTTGAGGTGGAAATCTCCCTTGATTTGTTAACTCTTTTACTTGGCCCATCATGGTGCTCATTTGTTTCTTAAGTTCCTCGATTTCTTTCTACTACTCGGGATTCTTGGGTATCTCGGCATTCGGGGGCACGACAAAAGTCTGATCCTGGGGAGGTTGACGTTGATACTGATTTTGATGGTACGTAGGTCGAGGTCTGTAATTCTGCATATTGGGAGGTGGAGGGTGATTTCCATACGGATTCTGCTGGTGCTAGGTCCCGAAGGTTGAGGGTTTGGAACCCATCCTGGATTTTGCTGTTTCCAGCCCTGATTGTAGTTTTGACCATCAGGAGTCGGGACATACTGACTAGCAGCATTAACTTGGATTTCGTCCAAAATGTGGGGGCATGCATTAGTGGGGTGGTCTATAAAATTGCAGATTTGGCAGGCCTTGACAGGCGCAGATTGCCCTATCATAAAATTTTGAAACATCCCTGTGAGGGAGGATAGCTGATTTTGCAAGGCAGCTACTTGGACATCTTGGCCTTGATTGTTGGCAGGGTCAGACGAAGCATTCTTGGGCATGAGCTCTATTGTTGCCTTAGCAGCTGCTGGGGTGAGAGCAGTCAGAGATCCGTCGGCAGCAGCGTTGACTAAAGCCTTATCGTGGGCCTTGAGGCCTTCCCAAAAATACTGAACAAGGGCATGCTCCGTAAGGTTGTGGGAGGGACAACTAGATTGCATCTTCTGGAACCTCTCGTAATACTGGGCTAGATTCTCCTCCTTCTTCTGGACTATGGAGACGAGTTGTTTACGCGTGGTGTTAGAAATAGAAGTCGGATAATACTTCTCGGTGATTATCTTAGACATGTTCGCCCAAGAATGAATAGATCTTGGTGGGAGGTCATAATACCAGTCGAGGGCATCATCTTTGAGAGACCACTGGAAGGCGCGCAGTTTGGCTTGTTCGATGCTGACGTTGGCAGGTTTCATGGCCTTACAGATAGAGTGGATCTGTTGAAGATGGCGGAGTGCATTTTCCTTGGCAACCCCTCAAAAGGTTGGAAGGTGATGCATAACGGCTAACTTTAAGGTCCAGTCATGAAGGACGGCGGGCCAGACAATGCAGCTACTTGACATGTCGGCGGTTGCATGGAAGTTATCGATGGTTTGTTGTGCTGGAAGAGGTGGTGGTGGTGGATCCTCATGACGTACATGGTTGTCGTGGTCTTCCATTGCTGGAAAATTGAAATGGGCTGCTACTGGGTTGTCGAGATTACGATGAAGATAGGCTAGATCTAGGAAAAATTGTCGGTCCTGACCGGCCAGATTGGAAGGAGATCCGTCGAGGGCAGGATGCGGGATCACTCTACGCTGGGTAGATGTTCCTCTGGCTTGCCTTCGAAGTTCTCTTTCCGTTATGGTTAACTCGAGGTCTAGAGGGAGTAGATCTGGAGCAGATCTCCTGGTCATACAAAAGTAAAAATAGAATTAGTACCGTTCAATCCCCGGCAACTGCGCCAAAATTTAATCGTCACTCAAATGTATTAATATTTTCTTGATGCCTAAATGCACAAATAAATGTGTACAGGGCAAGACAGGACCGAACCACAGAGATTGAAGGAATAAAATGTTAATAAAGATGCAACAGAATACGGTCAAAAAATACTAGGGGAAGTTTTTGTCGATTAGCGAATTAATCGACGCAGATATGGGAGCTAACAAGACAGATAAGTAAATATATAAATCGCAATCATAAAAGTAACAAGCATTCGAGGGCACGAAAGTAAAACACAATCAAGGGCAAGATAACAAAAGATACTCGAGGGCAAGAAAAACAAAATAAGAGAGATATAAATCAGAAGGGGGGAAATCTTAGCAAAAGGTGTTCTCGGGTTGCATTCTAGGTCAGTTAATCACGGGCACGAAAATATTCCAAACTCAAGCACAGACCTGCTATAGGAGCCATGTTTCCACGTAGGCTCCCTACTCACCTTCGTAGATAGAAGCCACCCCCCGTTTCCAGATATGAGATGACCTTGACGTTTCGCCGTCCTCCCAAGCACAAATACGGGGAGGCACTACTCAAAACGCCCATGAAGTGGAGGCAAGACAGATCTAGGGCATGACATCTCAGTTTGTCAAGCTCGCATCACATAACCTAAACAATCAAATACCCCTAGACGAAAGACCTCTCGCGATGTCTACACTAGGTGTCTACTTTATCTCAAGGATTCGCGTCAGTTATAACCAAGAAAATGACAATACTCATGCAGAAATATTGACAGTTGATCAAGCCCTCAACAGTTCTAAATGAGCAAGGATTAAAATGATAAATGATTGAATATGACAAGAGAATATATTAAGCATACTTTAGGTCTCTTAACTAAACCTTGCAACCCTTGAAGCACCCTTTACTAAGAAGGTGGTATTTAGCTACTCATAACAAGATATGAACAGTAGATAATAATAAGCATGCAATAAAGGATGAAGAAAAGGATTAGAAGAAACCGGTATTCGATTTAATAAATCAAAGGAGAAAAGCTTCTCCCTTTACAAAACTGGCGGCTGCTCCCAATATCAAGAGAATAAAATCCCTAGAAATTAGGGTAAAAGAAAGAGTGATGTTTTTAGTGTCTTAGGTCAGCCCCCCTTTACCAAAAACCCTAAAGCTAAGCTTATATAGGCTAAAACTAGCTAGGGGACAAAAATACAGCTAAGGGAGAGAGGGTGTCAGCGCTTGGGAGGACACCAGCATATAGGGGGACCGCATCCTTGGCAGAGAATATTCTGGAATCTTCTGGAAGCGTCTGACACCTTCTAGAAGCGCTTGGGATTCCTTCCTTTGGCTCTTGATCTCTGATCTGACGCAGGGAAGTCAAGGGCATGAGACTACTCACTGGTCTGGTTAGCGTCGTGGGCTCGATGACTTCTGCTCTTCTCGACCTCGATCTTCAAAACTCCAGAAATCCTTCCAAAAATGCTCGTTTTTGCTCTTTTCTCCCTTTAGGCACTGATCTGCAAAAATATGGGAAAAAGGGCAGATCAAAAGTATTTTTCCCTCGAAAAGACCGAAAAACCTACAATAAAGACATATTATCACACACACTTATGGTACCAAGAGTGCGATGAATGCTCAAGCACCTTCAAAGGTTCAAAACAACAACCCTCACAATGCCCCGGCAAATAAAATACATACCAAGGACATTGTTTGCTTCAAGTGTGCCCGAAAGGGCCATAGGTAAGTCGAATGCCCTAATAAGCGAGTCTTGCTCATCCGAGATGATGGAGACCTATAATCGGATGACGACCAAGAGATTGAGGAGTTTGGTTGTGAGGAGGAGGAAAGAGAAGAGAGTGGTTCGGATGAGGAGGAGATAAGTTCCAAGCAAACACTTAACCTTGTGGTTAGGTGCAACCTTAGTGTCCAAGCCAAGTCCGAAGTGTGTGAGGAGGAACAATGAGAAAATCTATTCCATACACGTTGTGAGATCCACAAGAAGATTTGTTCCTTGATCATTGACAATGGAAGTTGCACAAATTGTGCGAGTACATTGTTAGTGTACAAATTGGAATTACCAATCGTGAAGCATTCGAAGCCTTACTTATTGCAATGGATGAACGACGATGGTGAATTGAAAGTAACGTAGCAAGCATTGATCGCGTTTTCCATTGGCAAATATCAAGATGAGATCCTTTGTGATGTTGTTCCTATGCAATCAAGACATGTTTTACTAGGACGACCATGGCAATTTGATAGAGAAGCCATTCACGAATGGAGGACTAATCGATACAAATTGGTGAAAGATGGGAAGAAATTCACCCTTGCGCCCTTAACACCGATTGAAGTTTTTAAAGATCAATAGTGGCTAGTAAAGTCCTATGCGGAGTATGAGATTACTAGGATAATTGAGAGAGAGAAAGGAGGACTAAGTGTTGAAAAGAAAGAGCCACATAGTGAGAAAAATAAATCCCATGAAAAGAGCGAGCATGGGAAGAAAAAGATCGAGCAAAACACGCATGAAAAGAGTAAGCATGCTAAGAATGGCGTTAAATCAAAAGGAGAGGGTTCTGAAAAGAAATTGAGTATATACGCCAAAGGGAGAGAAGTGAGGCAAGCATTATTGATGCAAAAATTAGGGTTTGGCGAAACTCGTCCTTTGATTTTAATTCGCTTTAGGTCTTCGTACCTAAACGCTTCTAACCCTAATCCTTTGAATTCTGTTCCTAGTATTACTTCTTCTCTTTTGCAGGAATTCAAGGATGTTTTGCCCAATGAGATGCCTCCGGGTTTGGCACTATCGCACCCCCTTTTTGGATTTATGGCGCGACGTAGGTTTGGGATGAGATGTGAGACGAAATTGGACTCATCTCACATAATGCAATGAAGTCGCCACCCTATTTTTGTTTCTAGGTTTAGAGAGCCTAATGTCATGGCATAAAAAATAAAAAGCTAAGGCAAAATGGGTCTGAACCCGAGAACAAAGGTTCGGGGTCGTATTATGGACTCGAGAAGGTGTTAGGCACCCGAGTGACATCCTAAAAAGCTTACCGAAGAAAGGACGTGTTTTATATCATGCTTGAAAAAATAAAAAGTCCTACTTTAGTGGTCATGCCCAATTAATTAAATTCTAACAACTCTATATATTCATGCGTGTGAAAATGATTAATCTAAACAAGCTCGAATAAAATAATTATCTAAGCATGCAAAGTGTACAAGCATACAAAAAATAAACAGTACAAGTGCAAAAAAATAATAAACAGTACAAGTGCGCGAAAAAATAAACAGTACATTTATACGATTACATGGCACGAAAAATGACGGGCCGAAAAAAATAGGCTCGGCCCACTGGGCCAAGCCAGGCCCAGCTTCCCCTTCATGCACGCTGGGCTAGAGGCCCAACCCCTCCTAAGCGCGGCCCAGGCATCATTTGAAAGTGAGAGTCGTTGCTCTCACTATTCACCATCTCTAACCTCTCATCGTCAGGGCTCCCGCCGGCGACGAGGTTCCGACCAACGGCGACGAAACTCGAACTTCTTTGTATCAAAATGATCAGCACCTTGACAACAATTTAAAAACGTAATTACAGAAATATAATTCATTCAAAAGAGTGTCCAATTAAATTAAAAATGAATTAAATTTAATTAAATAAAAAGCTTGAAATTGGCACGAAATGGCCATTGATTGAGGGAATTAAAGCATTGTAATTATTTTAAAGATAAAATAGAGTTTATTTGAAATCAAAATGGCCACTGTTTTTGATACGATCCTAAGATCCTAAGTCACGCATGCGCAAACCCTAAGGCGCAAGGTGCGTGCAAGGAAGTTGCTAGCAAGTGAGGAAGCTAGCCAACAGAGTTGCAAGTGCTCAAGTGAGGCTTTTACCATGCACCAAACAGATGATGAGAGTCATCGGGCAGAGGAGACACTCATTGGAGCAAGAATGTGCAAGCTGTTGCGGATAAGATCAAGGGAGCTGCGCCAGAATTGACAGAGGATAAAGGTGATCAAACCACTCCGATTTGAGTGATTCCAATTGCATAATGAAGCCTGGAGTCTTGGCTATCTCGTGTTCAAATTTCAGGTTATTTGGACTAGGGAATCTGGAGTTACATCAAGTCGAAGTGCTGTTGCGCAGACTATGAGCGAGAATGGACAATGCTGGATTGTCAACTAGCCTCAGGGAAAAATACTTGAGATTTTTGTGAGATTCCAACTGGATATTAAATTTCAGTCCAATACGAAGCTTTGGGTTCAAGTTTCGTCCCATTTGGACTTGTGGATCAACAGAAACGCTAGTTGGACATTTTGCCACGCATGGTGCACGCGAGAAGATATTTGTCTTGGAGTTTCAAGTCGAATAGAAGTCTTGAGCGTCTACAATGCGTGTGGAAGCTTTCCAGTAGTTATTTAATAGTTAGATTAAACTTGTAATATTTGTTTATTTATCTGCGCAAATTAGACAGATAAGTATTACAATAGGATAAGATAAGTTTTGAAGTAGGTTACTTTTATTAGGATTGTAATCCTTGAGCCTATTTAAAGGCCAAGCGTTTGATGGAATAAAACAGTTGAATATGAATTTTTGAAAACAAAAGACTTTGTCTTTGAGAGGTTTAAGTCCTCATAAACCGTTCCTATGGAACCTTGTTCTATTCCTAGTTTAGCAAGCTGAGAGTAGTTACAAGTAAAGAACGAAATTGCTATCATCCATTCCTTAGTTTCGTCTGGGTTGTCTAGGTATTACACCTAGGAGGGTCAGAGTTCTATTGAAGATCCTTGAAGGATTTCGTCCAGGTTGCCTAAGTATTGCACTTAGGAGGGTTGGAGTTTCCGACGAGTTAGTTTTCTGCATTCAAATCCTTGTCGCTGAGCAACGATCCAACAATTGGAAGGTTTCCAAATTAGGAACCATATCAGCTGGTAGCGGAGCAAAGGCTGCTTACTGAATTGGTAACTATCTTTACTGCTTTTGAGTCATATAGTGTCGATCTATAATCTGTCCGGGTTAAGATCACCAAAACAGTCTCGAAAAGTGTCTTTCGTTTTCTAGTCAAATGGAGTCGAAAAATAACAAAAGTGTTATCGTTGGAAACCTCAAGGTGTTAGCTATCCGTATCAATAAAAATCGTGTCATTTGGAGTTCGGTAAATTATTTAAATATCAAAAGTAAAATTGTTGCGCAGTCTGTAGGCGCAAAGAGATACCTAGAGCTACCAATCCGATTTTTACACCTTTCTGACCCGTTTTTGTTATTTGTCAAAACAAATCTGTGATTTGTTTGTGTCTTGTTGAGCCAAAAAGCGTCATAAAAAAGAGTCCCCCAAAGTGTCCTTTTTTCGTTTGGAGTCGATTAGAAATCTGAGGTTGATTTCTAACCAAATCAAAGTCTAATTTGGTCGGTTTGCACCCTAGAGTCGGTCTTGTGTCTGTATAGATAAATCGATTGTGATTTATTTATCTATAGTAAAAATAAAAAATAAAAAAAAGAGTCATTTATTTTAGAGTCTAAGTTGAGTCGACCGAAAGAGGGAGCAAGAGTAAGGCCGAATCGGCAAGATGGAGAGTCGAGAGGGATGCTTCGATGTTTAGATCAGAGTAATGAACTGTATCTAAACCCGACATCTCTTGAGATTGGAGGAGAGTTGCGATACAAGCCCGAAAGTCAACGCTAAGATTCGAGGACGAATCTCCCAGAAGGGCGAGGGGATGATACGACCCTCATATCGCAAGCCACGCATGCGCGAACCCTTAAGACGCATGGCGTGCGAGAGGAAGGTTGTATTTAGGGTTGCTGCTTGGAGAGGATGTTCTTACACCGAGCACCGGTTGCCACACTAAGTTAGCAAGACAGCCGTATGGAGGAGTAATGGTTAGGCCAAACCATTACCAAGAGAATAGACACATCAGGAACCACATCAGTTTTCATCAAAACACAAACAAACCATTTTTGAAGAAAAACTCGTTTAAAAACGCTTTAGAGAACGAAAAAAAAAAATTAAACTAGAGTAACTTAAACTCGAAGGTTGAAGTAAGAAATCGCTCGTGATAGAAAGCAAATTCTAGAGAGGGAGAGATTGTTCGTGAATTGGCGAAGAGAAACATTCATGCGAGCTTGCTATTTATAGGGATCTAGGTCGGTGATGAGCAAGGAAAAGGATTGACGAGCAAGGAAGGAACAGTGACGTTCTTGGGGAGCAAGTTTGGTACAGTGGAGAAGATGGGGATGGTTGCATTGGAGTGACGATCGAGGAAGAAATTGCTTGGCTGAGAATCGAGCTCGCGTTTGCCTCTGGAGCATGAAGTCGAACCGAAGTCGCTAAAACGTAGAATAAAATGGAAGAAAGCAATTTGTACATAGTGACAAAAAGTTCGTCATATAGTTCAATAAAAATTCGCTTGTAAGCGATAAAAGTTCGAACGTAAAAATGCTAAAATAAAAAATTGAAATAAACGCAAAGAGATAGCACGAGTTAGAAAATTAATAAAAAATAAGTAGCTAACCGATACGTGTTCGAATGGGAAAAATGAAAAAAATGTGAAAAAGGTACGGAATAAAATTTAAATGACATAAGGCGTAAAAATAATCATCAGTTGGAGGAAAATAACGGAAGTACGATTTTTAAAAAATTGTAAAAACGTTTGGACGAAAAATTTAAAATCAAAAACCGGGTAGCAACAGTTGCCCCCTCTTTACTGTCTTATGAAAAAATGAGATGTAATCGAGATTTTTGATGAGCAGTAAATATGGTTGCTCCCATGTCAGAGATGGTTTTGAAAATGTGAATTGTAAATGCAGACTTACCTGGGAGTGAGCTGTGAATTCTAGTATGGGCGAGGTTATCGCCTTACTGGATGCTGATGCAGAAGATGTAATAGTGTGTCTGTGCGAGGCTATCTCTCTTCGAATGTTGACGCTGAAAATGTGATGATACGACCGTGCAAGGCTATCGCTCTCTGGGCGTTGATGTAGAAAAGTAATGACGATGCGACCGTGCGACGCTATCGCTCTCCGGGCGCTGATGCAGAAAAGTAATGATGATGCAATCGTGCGAGGCTATCGCTCTAGGGGCGCTGATGCAGAAAAAAATGATGATACGACCGTGAGAGGCTATCGCTCTCCGGGCGCTGATGCAGAAGAGTAATGATGATACGACCGTGCGAGGCTAGCGTTCTCCGGGCGCTGGTGTAGAAAAGTGATGATGATGCGACCATGTGAGGCTATCGCTCTCCGGCCCCTGATGTAGAAAATATGATGATATCCGAGCGGGGACAATGTAAACTTTGGATGTCGATGCAGAAAATGTAACCTTGAAATCCGAACGGGAACACCGCAATTGTCGGACTTTGATGCAGAGGAGATGATTTGATATCCGAACGGGGACACCACAATTGCCGGACATCGATGCAGAAAATGTAAACTTCAGCTCCGACGAGGGTAGTACTCGTAGTCTGTTATTGATGCAGAAAAGTAAATTCAGCTCCGACGAGGGTAGCACTCGTCGTCCATTGCTGTTGCTGCAGAAAATAAACTTGACATCCGAACGGGGACACCGCAATTATCGGAGGTCGATGCAGATATGTAAACTTGACATCAAATCGGGGACACCGCAATTGTCGAAAGTCGATGTAGAAATGTAAACTCAGCATCCGACGATGGTAGTACTCGTAGTCTGTTGCTGTTGCAGAAAAGAAAACTTCAGCTCCGGCGAAGGTAGCACTCGTAGTCCGTTGTTGTTGATGTAGAAAGTAAATTCAGATCCAGGCGAGGGTAGCACTCGTAGTCCATCACTGTTTGATGCAGAAAAGTATGATGGTGATGTAGCTTTGCTCGGGCGTTGTTGCCCCCTAAGACATTGATGTGAAAATTGTAATGAAAACTCCACTCAGACGCTGCTGCCCATTGGAGGTTGGTACTGAAATCCTTTCGGACGCTGCTGCTCGTCGGATATCTATGCTGAAATCCTTTCGGGCGTTGCTACCCATCGGATGTCGATTGCTGAAATCCTTACAGACGCTGCTGCCCGTTGGATGTTGATTGCTGAAATCCTTTCGGACGCTGTTGCCCTTCGGATGTTGATTGCTGAAATCCTTTCGGACGTTGCTGACCGTCGGATGTTGATTGATAGTAATATATCTTTGCTCTGATGTTGGGCATATTTGAAGATATATTGTAGGGACATGACCAATCACAATATTTTTTGAAGACAGGATGTGAGGGATATGACCTTTCACACCATCTAAAAATAGAATGTGAGGGATATGACCTTTCACATCATCTAAAAATAGGATGTGAGGGACATGACCTTTCCCATCATTTAAAAACAGGATGTGGGGGACATGACCTCTCACATCATTTAAAAAACAGGATGTGAGGGACATGACCTTTCACATCATTTAAAAATAGGATGTGAGGGACATGACCTTTCACATCATTTAAAAAATAGGATGTGAGGGACATGACCTTTCACATCATTTAAAAACAGGATGTGAGAGACATGACCTTTCACATCATTTAAAAACAGGATGTGAGGGACATGACCTTTCACATCATTTAAGAAATAGGACAAGTGGGTGACCAAGTTACCGCACGACATATGTGGATGACCAAGTCGTAACACCAACACGAGTGACCAAGTCACCACAACACGACTGAAGAGTGGACGACCAAGTCGTCACACCAACATGGGTGACCAAGTCACCGCGACACAAAATAAGTTGGAAGTGAAGTGGTAACGTACCTTTATTCGGGTGTTTTGATTGGTGAATGGGGGTGTGAACCATCGCACGAAATAGATTGGAAGTGGTAACGTACTTCATTCAGATACTTGGTGGATGGTGGGGGAGCGTGGTCCGCCGCACCAAGTTGATTAAGGAGTGGTAACGTACTCCATTCGGCTATTTGCTGGACTTGTTGGCAGAGATTCATGACGAGGGCAAGATAGCAATCCTCTCATCAAAACCCTTCTAACGATGTGAGATTCCATCGAAGCATATCTGTATCCTGCAAATAGGGAGGAAACAAACACGAAGCAGCAGTGGATGGAAAAAAAAATAGAGAGCAAATGATATATGGGAAACAAAAGAGATTAGATCATATATGTCGTATATGAAAGTATTCCCACACTACCCTATGGCTTGCCCCCAACATTTTGTCAAGATAAAAATAACTTCCTTATCAAGAGAAGGTTCAACAAATTTAAGCATTTCTAGAGAACATATCATTCGGCTATCAAACGACGAAAAAGATCGAGCAAAACACGCATGAAAAGAGTAAGCATGCTAAGAATGGCGTTAAATCAAAAGGAGAGGGTTCTGAAAAGAAATTGAGTATATACGCCAATGGGAGAGAAGTGAGGCAAGCATTATTGATGCAAAAATTAAGGTTTGGCGAAAGTCGTCCTTTGATTTTAATTCGCTTTAGGTCTTCGTACCTAAACGCTTCTAACCCTAATCCTTTGAATTTTGTTCCTAGTATTATTTCTTCTCTTTTGCAGGAATTCAAGGATGTTTTGCCCGATGAGATGCCTCCGGGTTTGGCACTATCGCACCCCATTTTTTGATTTATTGTGCGACGCGGGTTTGGGATGAGATGTGAGACAAAATTGGTCTCATCTCACATAATGGAATGAAGTCGCCACCCTATTTTTATTTCTAGGTTTAGGGAACCTAATGTCATGGCATAAAAAATAAAAAGCTAAGGCAAAATGGGTGAACCCGAGAACAACGGTTCGGGGTCGTATTATGGACTCGAGAAGGTGTTAGGCACCCGAGTGACATCCTAAAAAGGTTACCGAAGAAAGGAGGTGTTTTATATCATGCTTGAAAAAATAAAAAGTCCTACTTTAGTGATCATGCCCAATTAATTAAATTCTAACAGCTTTATATATTCATGCGTGTGAAAATGATTAATCTAAACAAGCTCGAATAAAATAATTATCTAAGTATGCAAAGTGTACAAGCATACAAAAAATAAGCAGTACAAGTGCAAAAAATAAATAAACAGTACAAGTGCGCGAAAAAATAAACAGTACATTTATACGATTACATGGCACGAAAAATGACAGGCCGAAAAAAATAGGCTCGGCCCACTGGGCCCACAGCTGGGCCAAGCCAGGCCCAGCTTCCCCTTCATGCACGCTGGGCCAGAGGCCTAGCCCCTCCTAAGCGCGGCCCAGGTATCGTTTGAAAGTGAGAGTCGTTGCTTTCACTATTCACCATCTCTAACCTCTCCTCGTCGGGGCTCCCGCTGGCAACGAGGTTCCATTCTCGTATAGTGGAGAAGATGAGGATGGTCGCATTGGAGTGATGATCGAGGAAGAAATTGCTTCGCTGAGAATCGAGCTCGCATTTTCCTCTAGTGCATAAGGTCGAACCGAAGTCGCTAAAATGTAGAATAAAATGGAAGAAACCAATTTGTACACCGTAAGTGACAAAAAGTTCGTCATATAGTTCAATAAAAATTCGCTTGTAAGCGATAAAAGTTCAAACGTAAAAATGCTAAAATAAAAAATTGAAATAAACTCAACGAGATAGCGTGAGTTAGAAAAATAATAAAAAATAAGTAGCTAATGATAGAAATTGTTCGACCCTTGGTTTCGAGAATTTTACTCAGAACCGATAAGTGTTCGAATGGGGAAAATGATAAAAATGCGAAAAAGGTACGAAATAAAATTTAAATGACATAAGGCATAAAAATAAACATCAGTTGGAGGAAAATAATGGAAGTACAATTTTTGAAAAATTGATGATAAAAATTGTAAAAATGTTTGGACGAAAAATTTAAAATCAAAAATCGGGTAGCAACAGTTGCCCCCTCTTTACTGTCTTATGAAAAATGAGGTGTAATCGAGATTTTTGATGAGCAGTAAAGATGGTTGCTCCCGTGTCAGAGATGGTTTTAAAAATGTGAATCGTAAATGCAGACTTACCTGGGAGTGAGCTGTGAATTCTAGTATGGGCGAGGTTATCGCCTTACTAGATGCTGATGCAGAAGATGTAATAGTGTGTCTATGCGAGGCTATCTCTCTCCGAACGTTGACGCTGAAAATGTGATGATACGACCGTGCAAGGCTATCGCTCTTTGGGCGTTGATGCAGAAAAGTAATGACGATGCGACCGTGCGACACTATCGCTCTCCGGGCGCTGATGCAGAAAAGTAATGATGATGCGATCGTGTGAGGCTATCGCTCTAGGGGAGCTGATGCAGAAAAGAATGATGATACGACCGTGAGAGGTTATCTCTCTCCGGGCGCTCATGTAGAAAAGTAATGATAATACGATCGTGCAAGGCTATCGCTCTCCGGACGCTGAAATCCTTTCGGACGTTGCTACCCATCGGATGTCGATTGCTGAAATCCTTCCGGACGCTACTGCCCGTCGGATGTTGATTGCTGAAATCCTTTCGGACGTTGCTGCCCTTCGGATGTTGATTGCTGAAATCCTTTCGGACGCTGCTCCCCGTTGGATGTTGATTGATAGTAACATATCTTTGCTCTGATGTTGGGGATGTTTGAAGATATATTGTGGGGACATGACCAATCACAATATTTTTTGAGGATAGGATGTGAGGGATATGACCTTTCACACCATCTAAAAATAGAATGTGAGGGACATGACCTTTCACATCATTTAAAAAACAGGATGTGAGGGACATGACCTTTCACATCATTTAAAAATAGGATGTGAGGGACATGACCTTTCACATCATTTAAAAAATAGGATGTGAGGGACATGACCTTTCACATCATTTAAATACAGGATGTGAGAGACATGACCTTTCACATCATTTAAAAACAGGATGTGAGGGATATGACCTTTCATATCATTTAAAAAATAGGACAAGTGGGTGACCAAGTCATCGCAGGACATAACTGGATGTGGACGACCAAGTCGTCACACCAACACGGGTGACCAAGTCACCACAACACCACTGAAGAGTGGATGACCAAGTCGTCACACCAACATGGGTGACCAAGTCACCGTGACACAAAATAAGTTGGAAGTGAAGTGGTAACGTACCTTTATTCGGGTGTTTTGATTGGTGAATGGCGGTGTGAACCATCGCACGAAATAGATTGGAAGTGGTAAGGTACTTCATTCAGATACTTGGTGGATGGTGGGGGAGCGTGGTCCGCCGCACGAAGTTGATTAGGGAGTGGTAACGTACTCCATTCGACTATTTATTGGACTTGTTGGCAGAGATTCATGACGAGGGCAAGACAACAATCCTCTCATCAAAACCCTTCTAACGATGTGAGATTCCATCGAAGAATATCTGTATCTTGCAAATAGGGAGGAAACAAACACGAAGCAGTAGTGGATGGAAAAAAAATAGAGAGCAAATGATATATGGGAAACAAAAGAGATTAGATCATATATGTCGTATATGAAAGTATTCCCACACTACCCTAAGGCTTGCCCTCAGTATTTTGTCAAGATAAAAACAACTTCCCTATCAAGAGAAGGTTCAACAAATTTAAGCATTTCTAGAGAACATGTCATCCAATTTCTATCATATAAGCATGCTTGACACAAGCCTAGAAAAGCATCTGCATCTTGCCCAGGAGATAACGACCTCAAGGACAAGACTTTCCCACATCATGTAGACGTAAGCAATCCTCACCGGATATTGGTGTTTGCGCTCACACTCAGAAATAAGGCTACATGTTTACACTCATAAAAATGCAACAAACATAACACAAAATCAGATTTGCAATGTCAATCCGAGTGAATAAACTTCAAATGAAGATGCACATGCATGGGCCTTCTAATAATCGAGAGGACTTTGCAAGAGAAAAGAAATGAAATGGATAGACAGAAAGGAAAGAAAAAGTCTATTTAGAAAGGAGAATGCTTTTTAACAGAAGGATAAAGGGTTTTAATGAGCAATGCTCAACTAAGGTTGCTGCGAAGGCAAAGCGCACATCTTCTTCGAGCTTTGCTGGAGATGATCTCTTTTCCCTTTTGAGATCATTTTTGTTGTCGGTGAAGCGCATCCGTCCTTGAATCTTCACGGGAATGCTCCTTCTTGATCATCTTGGGGGTATTGTGCCTAAGTTTTGCAATTTTCATTGAACATGATCTCTTTTCCTTTTTGAGACCATTTTGTTGACTTTTTGACCATTTTTGTACTTGCTTCTGCTTTTTATTGATTGTGTTCTTTGAACACTTTTTAATTTTTTGATTTTTTTTAAAGCAAGTACAGTTTTTTGTCTGGTCTGTCATCATTTCCGTCTTTGGCAGAGGCCTTCAAGTCTTGATTTTTGATTCTTTTGGCATCCTTCCGGCGTTGACCATCAGCAATCCTTGGAAATTTCGAAATCCCTCTTGCGCAAACTAAGTTCGATGTGCACCTTACTTTCGGTTAACAACCTCAGTTGGGTACTACTCATTATTTAGTGAGTTCAAGTGGAAGCAAGAGATTTTACAAGGGGCTTAGAAAAGAAATGAATGGAATAAAGAGCAAAGATATGTGTTTGAAGAAAAAAGAATGAGAAGACCAACGAAATTTGGAAGCAAAGAGCAAAGTCCCCTGTCATTTTACTGCTATCCCATGTCTAATGGTGCATGTACCCTAGATATTATGCAAATCTAGCTAGCACCTAGTCTGGCATTTGCACTCATGAAAGAAGTAAGGCGTGAAGGCCCAAAATGCTCACAGGGATGTGTTTGTGATTGCTTACCTCTAAAACATGCTGCAGATATAAGAGCTAGCATGTGAGATCATGCATGTCATATAATTTCAAATGGATGCCCAAGTTATCGATGATGCAATAACATATTGAACATGCTCAATCTATAGAAGGTTTGAAAATTTTGAGGGTAGCGTGGATTTTATTCAAAGAATTTTTGTTTACAATTACAACAAATCTTAACAGTTTTAGCAATTTTATAGACAAAATGTGAGGGCATGACAGCTCAAGAAAATTTATGAATAACTAAAAAGAATTGCCCCAAATACGGGAATGAATGTAGAATAATTGTACAAAAATTTAAACAGGCGGAGAAGAAAGTGGACTTCTCTGGAGACGTGCAACAGGCGGCAGCTAACGATCCGACATGTTCACCAGTAGGGAATCAACTTCCTAATCTTGATCTAGCGTCGTCTGTACTCAAACTGGATAATGGTATTGTTGCAGATATTTCTAGCGAGTCCATCATAGTCAATCACAACATTTTGAAGGATGGTCATTAAGTTCTCAAATAGTGTTCTGGGCTTAGACTGCCTTCTAGATGACCGGACAATAGCTCATTGCTGGGAAGTGGATATGCGATCTCTTCATGTGATGGATCCAACCTTAGAATCAACTAAATTGGTCTTGGACTTAGTCGGATCACCAAGGAAAGATGAGCTCAGAATAAACCTCGAGACTGGTTGTTTGCAAATACAAGATGTTCTATAAAGAAACCAGCTCATTATGGCTACTGAAGAATTATTCTAAAACTTTTCCTGATTCGTTCCTTGACTGCCCTTGGCGAGGAGACTTCTTCCCTACCGGGGATGGCCAATAGTATGACCTGAACATCATCTTGAGGGATGGAGGAGAATCCTTGATCTGCTAGAGGCTCAAGGTACCATTGGGGGATCTAGCTAGTTGTTTCTTTGCAGGGAGGCTCCAACGCTTCAGCTTTTGCAGCACAGGATTGCGGATAAAATAAGTGAATGCAATCCCATAAATATCCATGCTTACTGGCTCACCAATTGGAGGATTGATCTTTACCGTGTGATCATTGTGTCTGTATGGAGAGATCTTATCTGTGATGATCAAATTCAAAACATGAAAGATTTGATCATGGTTGAGTTTTGAATTTGCGGCCAGGAGCTGTGTAAGGTGTGCATATTGTCATATCGCCGAACAAGACCGCATTAAGTATGTTGATTTGACTCCAGTGGAAGGAGAACCTTCCTATCTTGTCGGGGCGATAAACTGAAGCAAATGTAGGAATGACGCACAGAGCTCATGGTTACGAATTATCGCTCTCTATGCCTTGCCCCCCGGTAAAATGAGCTCCACCATTGATGTTCCCTGTTGCCTTCTTCTGGTTGTCATTCACCTGCTTGCCCCCCAAGTTTACAAGTCTCATTACACCTGAAATAAAGGGGGAATTAAATAGTAAGTCTGGAGGGAAGGATATCCCAAAATTCAGAATTAAAAATTAAAATTGACAAAAATTGAAATATTTGAAAAGAACACGTGGGTTGCCTCCCACGGAGCGCCCTTGTTTATAGTCGTAGGTTTGACTAATGTACAAAAATATTGGGGATATTCCCACTAAATGAATAAGCTGAATGGGTCCACCATGGGCCTGGAGAGCGTTCATTCAAGAGCTGGTGGTCTGGTAGAGTCCTTCGGCTAACCCTTCTAAAGAGATCCATCTGCTCTTGAGCAAGTGATTGACCTTTCCTTTAAAGGCAAAACAGTTTTCTATTGTGTGGCCCTGAGCTTCAGCATGGTACTCGCATCTTGCATTAAGATTGTACCATTTTGGATAAGGAGGTCGCATAGGTTGGAGTGGGCACGATTTGCTCTGCCGCCAAGAGATGCTCGTAAATTTCCCTTGCGGGGAGGGGGAAAGGAGGCATTAGTTCCCAGTTCTCGTGATTATTTTGGTTTCTTGGTTGACTTGGTGAGCAATGTGGTCTACTTCGTGCGGGCTGCGACATTTGCAGTGGAGGAGGTCGTTTGCAGCTAAGCCAACGGGAGACCAGGCCAACGTTTTCTTTACCAGAGAATGCATTCTGAGGTGTTGTTTTTGTTGTTGAACCAACAATCACTCCCAACTCAGTTCTCGGTTTGATCATCATGTCAAAAGGGTTACCATAAGAGAGATGCGGCTGAATCTGATGCCCCTAGGTGGCTGGAATTTTGGCGGTTTAGGCCTTATGAGTTGAATGGAATGGCCCCGAGATGGGTAAAAATATTGAGATTCTGAGCGGATGATTAAACGGCCTTGAGGCAAGAGGAAATACTGAGCTTCTTGGCGGGTCTCCTTCTTGCCGAGATCGAGCGTGGGCCTAGTCAGAGAAGGCCCAATGGGTGTATCATCTTATCTGGTGATGCCAACTTCAAAGGTCGGGACAGCCGACGTGAGGAACTGAAAGGGACTTGGATTAAGGAAAAAGGGTTGTCATGAACCGGGAGATAATGGGGGCATGGAAGTAACAGCGACCGCAGATGAAGCAGATGGCTCCCCCATTTGAGCAACTTCTTTTTCAGCTTGTTCAGCCCTTGTCATAGCAACACGAACTTGTTCTTCCAATTCAGTTATCTTTGCTTTCAATGCCTCCTTCGTTCTACCATGCTCTGCCATCTTGCACGTTTGCAGTTTAGTCGTGTGAATCTTGCGAGGAATAGTTTGCTTTTTTTTGGGAGCAATGTTTTCTTGAAAAATAAACAAGTGAAATAATTATAAGTTTAAGCAGTGATTTAATTATGTATGCAAAATGTCATCCCGAGGTCTCCACGCTGCGAGAGAAAGAGAGGGGTAAGTACGATAACAGCAATAATACAGGCACCACATATAAAAAATCTCAAACATGGAGAATTACGAAAATAATTGAGACAAAATTATAAACATGGAAAAATCGCGAAAGAATTTGCATGTGAAAAATTATGGGAATTTTTTTCCGCATACATGGAAAAATTGCAGAATAATTTACACACGGAAAAATTTATCAATGTGAAAAGTTACGGGAAAAAGTTACACCCGTGGAGCAATTTGCGGAGAAATTGCACACGTGGAAAATTTGTGGAAAAATTTGACACGTGGAAAAATTGCGGAAAAATTTGGCACACGTGGAAAAAATTTTGGACAAATTTTGGATATGGAAAAGTTGTGGAAAAATTTGCAAATATGGAAAATTTTGTGGAAATTTTGTAACCATAGAAAAATTGTAACCATGGCAAAATTGAGGAAAAGATTTTGCACATGTGGAAGAATTGTGGAAAAAGATGGGAAGCGTGGAAGATTGAAGAAAAAATTGTACACGTAAAAGATTGCGAAAAAATGTGTAGATATTAAGAAATTGTGGAAAAATTTGCAAACATGGAGACATTGCACAAAAACTTGCAAATATGGAGAAATTGTGAAAAATTTACAAATGTGACGAATTTATGGAAAAATTTGCCAATGT
Organism: Viola odorata; assembly: GCA_963691705.1. Lineage (NCBI taxonomy): Eukaryota > Viridiplantae > Streptophyta > Magnoliopsida > Malpighiales > Violaceae > Viola > Viola odorata. The sequence continues at coordinate 38,063,443 of OY829541.1, forward strand.
GGAAATTTTGCGAAAAAATTGCCAACGTGGAAAGTTTGCGGAAAAAATTTGTAAACCGAGAACATTTGCGGAAATAATTATAAATGTGGAAATAATTGCGAAATCAGCTGTAAAATGTCGAAAAAATTAAGAAATCATTTGTAAAATGGGAAAATTTTGAGAAATTAGTTGTGGAAAATTTGAGAAATTAGTTGTGAATGTGGAAAATTTTGAGAAATCAATTGTGAAAAAAGTGAAACACAGTCACAATATACGAATATCAATATGATGTATATGCTGGGGTGACACCAACTATTTCTAAACTGGCTGGAAGGCTCCCGGATGATACCATAGAAGTGGTCCCTCAGTAAACAGATACGAGAGCGTTTACCAAATCATAAAAGGATCCGGGGCGCTCTATCCATTTTGGAGTTCGAGTCCGAGTGAGGGTTCGTGAAAGCTTACCAGGGTGTGACCCCCAAGACTTCACTACTACCGACCTAATCCTATTTGGAGATGCCCGACGATAGGGATTATGCGTGGATATACGTATGCAATGACAATTTATCAAAGCGAGTAACTCATAACAACAAATCATGTATAAACAATTTATCATAAAAAACAATAATCATGTATATACAACAATCATACGATAATACAATATCTATTATATCAAGTAAATACATGAACAATTAATCATGAAAAAATCATACGAGAATCGACAAATTATTTAATAAAACAATTGTCATGCAAAAAAAGCATACAAAGAATTTATTGAAGCACTAAAAACACCTCTAAAAAATTCCGGCTTTGACCCTATTAGTCCCTAATGAAGTCGCCAAACTGCCGCACCCCATTTTTGGATTTATTGCACGACGCGGCTTTGGGAAGAGATGTGAGATGAAATTGGACTCATCTCACATAATGCAATGAAGTCGCCACCCTATTTTTGTTTCTAGGTTTAGGGAACCTAATGTAATGGCATAAAAAATAAAAAGCTAAGGTAAAATGGGTCTGAACTCGAGAACAACGGTTCGGGGGCGTATTATGGACTCGGGAAGGTGTTAGGCACCCGATTCACATCCTAAAAAGGTTACCGGAGAAAGGAGGTGTTTTATATCATGCTTGGAAAAATAAAAAGTCCTACTTTAGTGATCATGCCCAATTAATTAAATTCTAACAACTCTATATATTCATGCGTGCGAAAATGATTAATCTAAACAAGCTCGAATAAAATAATTATCTAAGCATGCAAAGTGTATAAGCATACGAAAAATAAACAGTACAAGTGCAAAAAATAAATAAATAGTACAAGTGCGAAAAATGAATAAACAGTACAAGTGCACGAAAAAATAAACAGTACATTTATACGATTACATGGCACGAAAAATGACGGGCCGAAAAAATAGGCTCGGCCCACTGCTGGGCCAAGCCAGGCCCAGCTTCCCCTTCATGCACGCCAGGCCAGAGGGCCAGCCCCTCCTACGCGCGCGCCTAGCGCATTCTTTTGCTTGGGCCAAGTGCGGCCCAGGGAACGTTTGAAAAGGAGAGTCGTTGCTCTCACTATTCACCATCTCTAACCTCTCATCATCGAGGCTCCTACCGGCGACGAGGTTCCGGCCAACGGTGACAAAACTCGAACTTCTTTGTATCAAAATGATCAGCACCTCGACAACAATTTAAACACGTAACTACAGAAATTTAATTCATTCAAAAGAGTGTCCAATTAAATTAAAAATGAATTAAATAAAATAAAATAAAAAGCTTGAAATTGGCCCGAAATGGCCATTGATTGAGGGAATTAAAGCATTGTAATTATTTTAAAGATCAAATAGAGTTTATTTGAAATCAAAACGGCCACTGTTTTCATCAAAACACAAACAAACCATTTTTGAAAAAAAAACTCGTTTAAAAACGCTTAAGAGAACGAATTTTTTTTTAAACTATAGTAACTTCAACCCGAAGGTTGAAGTAAGCAATCGCTTATGATAGAGAGCAGATACTAGAGAGGGAGAGATTGTTCGTGAATTGGCAAAGAGAAACGTTCGCGCGAGCTTGCTATTTATAGGGAGTTAGGTCGGTGATGAGCAAGGAAAAGGATTGAAGAGCAAGGAAGGAACAGTGACATTCTTGGGGAGCAAGTTTGGTACAATGGAGAAGATAAGGATGGTCGAATTGGAGTGACGATCGAGGAAGAAATTGCTTGGCTGAGAATCAAGCTCGCATTTGCCTCTGGTGTATGAACCGAAGGTGGTAGAATGTCTTGCTTGAGTGTTAATTACCTCCACCCTTGATCTTGTTTGACTTTCAAAGTCAACTAGATCAATGGTGGAGATGAAGGGCTTGATTTATTATTTAATTACTCAGTTCAAGTCGACAGTACGAGCAATTTTGCTTGAAAATGAATATAAACTCGAACCAAAGTCGCTAAAACGTAGAATAAAATGGAAGAAAGCAATTAGTACACAGTAAGTGATGAAAAGTTCGTCATATAGTTCAATAAAAATTCGCTTGTAAGCGATAAAAGTTCGAACGTAAAAATGCTAAAATAAAAAATTGAGAGAAACGCAACGAGATAGCGCGAGTTAGAAAAATAATAAAAAATAGGTAGCTAATGATATAAATTGTTCGACACTTGGTTTCGAGAATTTTACTCGGAACCGATACGAGTTCGAATGGGAAAAGCGATAAAAATGCGAAAAACTTACGGAATAAAATTTAAATGACATAAGGCGTAAAAATTAACATTAGTTGGAGGAAAATAAACAGAAGTACGATTTTTGAAAAATTGATGATAAAAAATGTAAAAATGTTTGGACGAAAAATTTAAATCAAAAATCGGGTAGCAACAGCCACCAATCCGAGGGACTGAACACCAAATAGACTTTGTGCCCGATTCTACAATTCCTAACCGGGCGGCCTATTGGAGCAACCCCGAGGAAACTAAGTAATTACAAAGGCAAGTAGACAAGTTACTTAGCTGAGGATATGTGAGGGAAATTTTATCCCCATGCGTAGTTCCCGTAATCTTAGTTCCGAAGAAGGATGGAACTTGGTGCATGTGTGTTGATTGTCGAGCGGTCAACAAAATCATTGTAAATTATCGACACCCTATACCTCGTTTAGATGGTATGCTTGATTAATTGAGTGGTAGTAAAATATTTTCTAAGATTGACTTAATGAGTGGCAATCACCAAATTTGCATGAAAGAGGGTGATGAATGAAAAATGGCTTTTAAGACTAAGTATGGATTACACGAATGGATGGTTATGCCGTTTGGGTTAACTAACGCACCTAGTACTTTTATGAGGCTAATGAATCATGTTCTTAGTTTTTTTATTGGTAGATTTATTGTGGATGGTTATGTCGTTTGGGTTAACTAACGCACCTAGTACTTTTATGAGGCTAATGAATCATGTTCTTAGTTTTTTTAATGGTAGATTTATTGTGGTTTATTTTGATGACATTAATTTATAGCAAATCCATTGATGAGCATGTTTCGCACCTTAGGGAAGCTTTTCTTACATTGCGCGAGCAACAATTATATGCCAAGCTAAGCAAGTTTGTTTTCTTGGTTTTATTGTCAATGTAGAAGGTGTAAAGGTTGACAAGGAGAAGATCAGAGCGATCAAGGAGTGGCGGACTCCAAAGAGCGCGAGCGACGTGCGTTCATTCCATGGCCTAGCGACCTTTTATAGGCGCTTTGTCAAGGATTTTAGCACCATTGCGGCACCATTGAACGAACTCACTAAGATAAATATTTCTTTTGAGTGGGGAAAGCCGCAAGAGGAAGCGTTCAACACGCTTAAGGAGCGTTTGTGTTCGGCGCCCGTCTTAGCCCTACCGGACTTTGATAAGGCGTTTGAGGTAGAATGTGAGAGTGGGCTTAGGATCGGTGTTGTGCTTATGCAAGAGAAGTGACCCATTGCTTACTTTAGCAAGAAGTTGAAGGACGCTCAACTTAGGTATCCGACGTATGATAAGGAGCTCTATGCACTTGTGCGCGCGACAGAGGTCTAGCAATATTATTTGATGTCGCGCGAGTTTATAGTGTATACGGGTCACTTGAGCTTGAAGTATCTAAAGGGACAAGGTAAATTGAACAAGCGCCATGCGACTTGGATGGAGTTTATAGAGTCTTTTCCCTATCACATTCAATACAAACAAGGTAAGGACAATGTAGTGGTTGATGCACTATCTCGAAGGTACGCGCTTATTACTTCTCTTAGTGCTAAGTTACATGGGTTTTCACACATTATTTCTCTTTACCCTACTGATTCTGATTTTGGTGATATTTATAGTAATTGCATGACTATTGCCGAATCTAAGTTTTATAGACATGATGGGTATTTTTTTAAGCGAAAACGTTTATGTGTGCCTAATTGTTCTTTAAGAGAATTGCTAGTGAGCGAGTCTCATAGTGGAGGTTTGATGGGTCACTTTGGCATGACTAAGACATTGAATGTACTCAAGGAGCATTTTTATTGGCCCCATATGAAATGAGATGTAGTATCCATCATCGTTAGGTGTTTAGTTTGTCGTAAGGAAAAATCTAAGGTTTCTAATCATGGTGAGTATATGCCTTTACCTGTGCCTTCCCATCCTTGGACCGATTTGTCTATGGACTTTGTTATAGGATTTCCTAAATCGAGGCGAGGGAAGGATAGTATCTTTATTGTAGTCGATCATTTTTCAAAGATGGAATATTTTATCCCTTGTATACTCATGATGCGACTCATATTGCTAACTTGTTTTTCAAAGAAATGGTGCGCTGATTGACGCTTTATTTCATGTGTTCTTACCACTTCAAAACTCCTTGTTCGTGGCAGAAATAATCCTTTTTACGTCAATTTGGCTTCTTTTGGAGGAATCTTGGGCAAGACTGGTTCTAGAAGAATCTGGTGCTGGAGCGAAGGATTGGCAGTCTTAGTCGCATGTCTTAGCTAAGACTGTAGGATAGAAGCGTGCTGAACATGGACTCGTGGGAAGCGGAATCAGATCAGAGAACCAGCTGGTTGTTCCATCCATTTGAAGAAATCTTGGATGTAATCCTATTTGAACAAAAACAATTAGTCATTATCTTGTTATTTATTTTGCGTTTTGAATTTAAACAATTGGGATTTTTATCCCTATCTTTTAGTTAATTTGAAGTGAGGAGTTTGGAAAGGAACGTTATTGGTGGGGACTCTAACCATGTTAAAAGGTTAGGGAAGGCTGTCAATTACGGGATCTTCCATCTTCCTTTCTTCCGGTTTTGTAAACAATTGTTGTGATAATTCCTTTGGAATATCGCATTTAATTCTATTTCATGTTCTTCAATTATTCTTTTACTTCCTTGATTAATATGTTTAGTAGCTTAAACACCTAGTTCTTGGTAAGGGTTGAGTGAGCATATTTGTGATTCGTGAGACTGAATCGTTCTTAATCATCCTCTCGTTTGTATTCAATTCAAGTTCTGTTTTAACAAACCGGTTCCTGTCTAGGCTAAGACTTGATCGATCTTAGGCAAGACGACGAATTTGCAGCCAGTCACTAAGGGGACGAGCGAAACCGAAGTGATGAAGTAGGTAGCTAACCTCGCGGGGGTTAGTGAACTTGAATTGATATAGGCCTAACCAGATTGACAACCTAGGGCTCCGAGTTGGGAGTAGCTTGGCCTAGACTCTGTCTTTCCCTATGCCATTGAGAAAACGCATGTGCCTCAAGCTAGCAGCCAATTGGATAAACCCTTTAGCCAGCAAGGTGTCCACTGGCCAGGATCCCTCGACACGCAATCAAATTTTGGCGCCGTTGCCGGGGATCTTTTGACGGTGTTTCTTGTAGTTTTGTTTTTATTTTTATCTTTTGCAGTTGATGACCAGGTCCTCAAAGGAAGATTTACTACCTTTGAATCCAGAACTTACAAAAGCTGAAGCACAAAACAGAAAGAAAGCCAAGAGAAAGACTAACGGTGAATTTTCAGGGACGCAAACAGAATCTGGTCCCAGCAGCAATCTAGGCCAAGATTCTAGCCCAGCTGAAAACCCAATACCAACCATGGAGGAAAACCAACAAGAACAAACAATGAGGGAACAAAACAGGGGGGCAGAGCAAGTGACCTACTCCTGTATTAATCTACCCCCGATGGCTAATGATTGGTCTATCAAGACAAACATCATTGCCAACTTAACTAAGTTTCATGGCCACTCAAACGAGAATCCATATAACCATTTGAGGAACCTTCACCTCCAATGTGATACCCTCAAACCAGTAGGCATAACAATCGAGAGAGCCAAACTGAAGTCATTTCCTTGGTCTCTCGAAGACTCAGCTAAGAATTGGTTCTATAGCTTGCCCCATAACACCATTACAACATGGGGAGACATGTCTGCCGCCTTCCTAAATAAATATTGGAATGCGACTAAGGCAGGGGCAGCAAGAAAAAGTTTAGTTTCCGTTCAGCAGAGGGGAGGAGAGAGTTTGAGCGAGTATCATCAAAGGTTTAGAGACCTTCAAGACATCTGCCCTACCCATGGAGTGGCAGATCATCTCCTAATCCAATACTTCTATGATGGAATGTGTGTAAAGGATAGGGAAAGGCTAGATTCAGCCGCTGGAGGAGCACTTCAAGATCTTACACCAACAAGAGCAAAACTACTTCTCCAAACAATGGTTGACAACAGCCAAAACAACGCCTCATCTGAGAGAAATTCTACACCTTCTTCTTTGAATGCTATAAATGTGGAAAACAAGCTTGATAAGATTACTGACATTTTGATGAATCTTTCTACAGGTACCACATCTCAGGTACAAACTACAGTAGCAGCAGCCAATCCTATGCCCTCCATTTGCGGGATTTGCCAACAGCTAGATCACCCAACCCATAGTTGTTACATGGTAGAACAACCGGGCGATCCAGCCCCAATCCCAGTAAATGTAGCGTACGGCTACAATCAAGGACAATCTAACGGACAACCTAAATTCCCACATGAGAGTAACCAATATCCGTGGAGACAACATCCAAATCTAAGGTGGAGACAAGATACACCTCAGCCTAGCCAACCAAATCAACAACAATACCAACAACAGCCACAACAATCTCCCATAAATTTCCAACACTTCGTACCCAGACCACCTGGAGCAAATCAATCAAATGCCCTAGTGTTACCTCCTGCACCTCAACCGCTTAAGATTATCGGAGTTCCTATAGAAGACACATTTCAAAAATTCATGCAGGCAACTCAATCTAGCATTGCTGAAATGCAAAAAGCTACTCAGTCCAGTATTGTTGAGAAACAGGAACAAATAGGCCAGCTCACCCAACAAATCCAGCAGCTAGGGACAAGTGGAAAATTACCTTCCACGATCGAGGATAACCCTAGGCACAACGTAAGTGCTATTCATCTTAGGAGTGGAAGTGTTCTGCCTGAACGAAAGGGTGCGAAATCAGACCAGTAGGTACGTAATCATTCATTTGGGGATGAGGATGTCGATGTGGATGAAGAAATTCAAGCAGAAGCTCAGCCAGAACCAATCTTGGCTAAGACTGAGACTAAGACCGATGTTCCAGTCCAATCACAATAGTCGATCTTAGCTAAGCCAGTGGGTAAGACTGATGAGCAGAGTTTAAAACCTCTGGAAACAGTAGATATTCCACCTCCTTATCCTCCCAAGTCTTCTAAACAGAAGAAATTAGACGAAGGTAAAGAATTCATGAGCATTTTTGGCAAAGTGCCAGTGAATATTCCTATGCTAGATTTAATTTCTAAAGCACCTTCTTACGCAAGATTTTGGAAAGAACTTTGCACTAACAAAAGGAAACTTGCAGGTGTTGAGAGAGTGAATCTTTTGCAGAATGTTTCTTCAGTACTTCAAAGCAAACTACTGGAGAAATGTCGAGATCAAGGAACCTTCACCATCCCTTGTAAAATTGGGAACAAAATGGTGGAAAAGGCCCTTTGCGATGTAGGGGCTGGGATCAACGTGATGTCCTTAAAGGAATACGAAGTATTGCAAATGGGACCCATGAAGGAGACATAGGTGGTGATTCAACTAGCTGACCGAACCGTGATCCATCCTAAGGGTTTGGTAGAGGACGTTCTCGTCCAAGTCAATAACTTTATATACCCTGTGGATTTTTATATTATTGAAATGGATGCTGATTTACCTTCCTGCACAACTGATGTGCTCTTCGGTAGACCTTTCCTTAGGTCTGCTAGAGCAAAGATAGACGTTTATGAAGGTAGTATTATTTTGGAATTCTTTGGGAGCACGATTAAGTTCTACATGAAGGAGGGATTAAATTATCATAATGAGACACATAGTGTTAATTTTATTGATATCTTATACCCTATTGAAGAAGAGACTGCAGACTTAAATGCTACTGACCCACTTGATTTTGTCTTAAGCAGAAGTATCTCAGCTAAGACACTAGAAGAAATGGAAGACCGAGTAGGGAACCGAGAGGATCTTAGGGAGATCTTAACGGATCTTCATGAGACTGAACCAGTGAAGGAAACCATGCCTTGCCCATTGTTTAGCATGTCTAACTCTAAGATCTTACCATCTATTGTGCAGGCGCCCGAGCTTGATCTTAAGGAGTTACCAGAACACCTTAAGTATGCCTATCTAGGCCAAGACAAAACTCTCCCAGTAATAATCTCAACTAAGCTTTCTAGCGAAGAAGAGACAAGATTGACAAGCATTTTGAAGGAACATAAAGAGGCTATTGGATTGACCTTAGCAGACATCAAGGGCATATCCTCAACCATTTGCACCCACAAAATTCATGTGGAAGAGGATAAGAAAACTATTAGACAACCCCAAAGGAGGCTAAACCCTCCGATGATGGAAGTTGTCAAGAAAGAAATCATTAAATTACTTGATGCTGGAATTATATACCCAATCTCTGATAGTTCATGGGTTTCCCCTGTGCAGGTTGTGCCTAAAAAGACAGGTATTACCATGACTGAAGGTGAAGATGGAGTAAAGAGAACCACAAGAATTCAGAATGGGTGGAGAGTCTGCATAGACTACCGCAGACTTAACCAAGTCACGAGGAAAGATCACTTTCCATTACCATTCATTGACCAAATGGTGGAAAGATTGACTGGGAAGTCCCATTACTATTTCTTGGACGGTTATTCAGGATTTCATCAAATCCCAGTGGCATTAGAAGACCAAGAGAAGACGACATTTACATGTCCCTTCGGAACCTTTGCGTATAGGAGGATGCCATTTGGATTGTGCAATGCGTCGGCCACCTTTCAAAGGTGTATGGTTAGTATCTTTTCAGACTATGTAGAAAAAGGTATAGAAGTGTTTATAGATGACTTCACCGTCTATGGTGATAATTTTGATAAATGCTTAACGACACTAAAACATGTTTTGAAAAGATGTGTGACCACTAATCTTGTTCTTAACTATGAAAAATGTCATTTCATGGTCGAACAAGGTATTGTCCTAGGTCATGTAGTTTCTACGAAATATATAGAAGTTGACTAGGCTAAGTTTTCTAGGCCATGCAGGCTTCTACCGCAGGTTTATTAAAGACTTCTCAAAGATTATGGAGTCGATGTGCAAACTATTACAAAAAGAAGTGGACTTCAATTTTGACGAATCTTGCCAAGAAGCGTTTGACAAGATCAAAGAGAAACTCACATCAGCCCCAATCATCCAAGCACTAGATTGGAACCTTCCATTTGAGTTGATGTGTGATGCTAGTAACTCAGCTGTTGGTGCGGTTCTAGGGCAGAGTAATGGTAGAGATCCACACGTGATCTACTACGCCTCTAAGATGCTTGATGATGCGCAAAAGAACTATACCACAACGGAGAAGGAATTGTTCACAATAATCTTCGCTTTGGACAAATTCAGATCGTATTTGTTGGGAACAAAAGTCATAGTCTTTTCTGACCATGCGGCCTTAAGGTACCTCTTGACAAAAGCCGAATCTAAGCCTAGACTGATCCGCTGGGTTTTACTTTTGCAGGAACATAATTTGGAGATTAAGGACAAAGCAGGAAAGAAGAACTTAGTTGCAGACCACCTAAGTAGATGCTTTGTAAAGGACGATTCAGAACCAATCGGAGATGATTTTCCAGACGAACATCTATATGTTATCCAAGCGATAAGACCTTGGTTCGCTGATCTTGTCAATTTCTTAGCTATGGGTAAGCATCATGGAGACTTAACGGCTCAAGAAAAGGTAAAGATTAAGCATGACAGTAAGTATTTCGTTTGGGATGACCCCTATCTTTGGAAAATAGGATCTGATCAATTGATTAGGAGGTGTATTCCTGAAAGTGAAATTCCCTCGGTTTTAAGATTTAGCCACTCTTATGCATGTGGGGGACATTTTGGAGCTAAGAGGAAAGCCCTAAAAGTCCTAGAGTCAGGATTTTATTGGCCCACTCTATTTCATGATAGTTATATATTTTGTAAGACATGTCCTGAATGCCAAAAGATAGGAAACATAAGCGCTAGAAATCAAATGCCCATGAATGTTATATTGAATTGTGAGATTTTTGATCTATGGGGCATCGATTTCATGGGACCATTTCCTATGTCGGATGGAAAATAATATATATTGCTTGTTGTGGATTACGTGTCTAAATGGATAGAAGCTAAAGCAACTAGGACCAATGACGCTAGAACTGTTGTTTCGTTTTTGAAAACTAACATTTTGAACAGGTTTGGCGTGCCTAGGGGGATCATTAGCGACCGAGGCACACATTTTTGCAACAGTATTATTGTTTCTCTTTTCAGGAAGTATGGTGTAACCCACAAAGTCTCCACTGCATACCACCCTCAGTCAAATGGCCAAGCAGAGGTATCAAACAGAGAAGTCAAATCGATCTTAGCTAAGACCGTTGGCTTAGATCGACGAGATTGGAGTCAAAGGTTGGATGATGCGCTTTGGGCGTATAGGACTGCTTACAAATCCCCCGTAGGAATGACTCCTTACAAATTGGTGTATGGGAAAACATGTCACCTGCCAGTAGGTATGCAACATAGAGCTTATTGGGCAATTCGAAAATGCAATCTAAGGTACGACCAAGCAGGTGAGGAAAGGAAACTCCAAATCCACGAAATAGAAGAATTGAGGAATCAAGCATACGATAACCAACTCTTAGCTAAGATCAGGATGAAGACATACCATGACAACAAGATTGTTGAGAAGAATCTCCAACTTGGGGGAAAAGTCCTTCTGTACAATTCACGATTTAAGCTCTTCCCAGGTAAGCTTAAAACCAAATGGTAGGGTCCATATGTTATGACTAATATCTACCCTCATGGTGCAGTGGATATTAAGAATGAAAAGACAGGGATTGTGTTCAAGGTCAATGGACAGCGACTCAAACCATTCCTAGAAGGATTTCCAACGTTTCAAGAAAATCAGGCGATTGAAGCCCCACCTGAGATGCATTAACAGAACAGCAAATTCATGCCTAGGACTATAACTAGGGCGCTACATGGGAGGCAACCCATGCATTTTATTTTTAGTTCTCTTGAATAAATTTATTGTTCAAATTTTGCTAGTACCGCTAATTGATTTTCTCTTGCTGAAATTTTCAGGGAGTTTGTGGAAATTTTCAAGAGTGATTTTGAGGATTTAAGTGTGGTGAGGAGTATATTTGATCTTAGCCACATTTTTTCAGCCTTGGGCTGATTGACATGCGGAGAAAAAGGAAGAAAAGAGATGGTGGCGTGTTTAGTAGAGGAGAAAAAGAAGGGATAACGGTCATATTTTTGAAATTAGTAATTATGATTTGGAAATTAATTATTTCCAAATTTTAATTAATAGTTATCTTTGAAGAATCAATCTCCTTACCTCCCACAAACACAAAATTTGATTGCGTGTTGAGGGCATCAAATTTAGTTGTAAAAAGATATAGAAAATGGGGTAGGAATACAACTTATCACTCATCCACATGGGACTCGTAGATTGCGATAAGAGGTTCATCCACAGAGATCTTGGTGGTGTATTGTAGTCTTGACTCGACTTCCTCGTCACTAGAGTTGAGGGTATTTCTGTTCCTGCTATTAAGATAAACAAAGCGTAAAAGAGGACAAGCAAAAATAAATTAAAGGAAACAATCTTAGGCAGGAGTGAGTCTTAGCTCAGATTGCTGGCTGAGATTGGTTGGAACTTTCGTGAGGTAAATTCCTGGCTAGGGCGAATTCGTGAGCACTTTACTTGTTTAATCGATCATTGACTTTAGATTTTATCCTTCCCCTTTTGTAACTCTGCTATAGATTGGGAGGAACCCCTTTCCAATCCTACTTTCCTCCTATTCAAATCACTTGGAGGGTACCCCCTTTCGTAGTGATCCTGGCCAGTGGACACCTTACTGGCTAAAGGGTTTATCCAATTGGCTGCTGGCTTGAGGCACATGCGTTTTCTCAATAGCATAGGGAAAGACAGAGTCTAGGCCAAGGTTTTCAATCTGGTTAGGCCTATATCGATTCAAGTTCACTAACCCCCGCGAGGTTAGCTACCTACTTCGTCACTTCGGTTTCGCTCGTCCTCTTAGTGACTGGCTGTAAATCCGTCGTCTTGCCTAAGATCGATCAAGTCTTAGCCTAGACGAGAACCGGTTTGTTAAATGCTGATTGACACGCGGAGAAAAAGGAAGAAAAGAGATGGTGGCGTGTTTAGTAGAGGAGAAAAAGAAGGGATAACGGTCATATTTTTGAAATTAGTAATTATGATTTGGAAATTAATTATTTCCAAATTTTAATTAATAGTTATCTTTGAAGAATCAATCTCCTTACCTCCCACAAACACAAAATCCCTAAAATCTCGCCCTCTCCCTCTTATCTCTCAAATCATCTCAGCTAAAACCACTCCACTCTCCTACTTCCAGCCCACAATTCAATCAGCATTTAACATGGGAAAATCAAAGAGATCATCTACAAAGAAAGTCAAATCCACCCCGATTAGGCAAGAATCTCCTACTCCCTCGCAATCTCCCTCTCTACTAAATCCAGTGGAGGATTTGCCGCAAAACCTCAACGAGGCACTCGATATTGCAAGGACAATCATGTCCATAGACGCAGCTGCCTCTGATTCTCCGAAGCAAATTCTCTCCACTCCTACTACAGTCGCTTCCTCTGAATCCCTCCAAGTCTCCTTGCCAACCAAAAAGAAGATCGACCTCAACAACGAGCCCAAAACCCAATCTAGGGTTAGCAAGCCGGCTGAATCCGAGGTGCAAGAGATCTCGGATTCCGAGCCTAGGTGTGAAGAAGGTTCAGCCAAATCAAAGAAGTCGGGGAAGAGGAAGGCAGATGTGAGTGTTGAATCTGCCCCAGCCAGAGGGCACGATCTGCAGCTGCCAAGGGCAAGAAGAAAGTAGATGAGGCCGATCTTGGCACAGACTCTGATGCTGATGCGGTTGTAGTCTTGGCCAAGCTTGCAGCCAAGACTACCAAGGTAACCACCCTTCCGCCCTTAAACTCCTTGAAAGGTTGTTTGAGGCCTGATACTCCTGATTTTAGGGCTAAATTGACTGAAAAGCATGCCTGTGAGATCACTCCTTTCGTTATCCTTGATTTTTCATTTCTTGATGAATTGGGGGTGGGTAACAGAGTTAGGCAGTTTATTTCCAATCTTGGGTGGGATTGCTTTTTCTATCTTGACATGCCCGCTTATGCTGAACTGTGTTTAGAGTTTCATTCCTCTTTTTGGTTAGATCAGGAGAGATTGTATACTAATGGTAGAGCTTTTCCTGATCTGAGTGCTACTGATGTTGTGCACTTTCGTTTACTTGATAAATGGTGTCACTTTTTGATTGATGATTTTAACCTTTTGCTTGGTTTTGTGACTGAGGATGGCCTCAAGTCTGATGAGTATGTGAATGCCCTGACTGATTATCCCCCAGATTGGGATAAGGCAGCGGCCTACGGAGAATTGATTGGTGACTATGCTGCTAAGTTAAATAAAAATTCAAAGGCTCACCATATCCGAGATCCTACTTTGAGGATTCTCCAAAGGATCCTTTCAATCAATCTCTCGGCCAAGACCACAGTCTCGGGTAATATTTCAAAACTTGAGACATTTTTGCTTTGGTGCATGCTGCATGAGAAAAGAGTCAATCTTGGCTATTGGATTACTAGGCAAATAAAAGCATGTGATTCTCTCCCTAGAATGATTTTAGGACCTCTGATTTCCCATTTGACTACTACTGCTAGGGGTATAGATTTATCTACTTTAAATTTATATAAATCCTGTGCCACTAAGATCATGGATCTTAAGGCTTTTGACCAAATGGGCCATTTCCACAAGGAAAAAGGCTATCTCTATTTTAATACAGGATTTACCCCAGTAGCAGATCACCTCTATGGGAAGAGGATCAACAGAAACTTCAAGGTTAAGCCAATTCAGATTGACGGTACAGTAGAGGAGCCCAATCTTGGGCAAGATGACCAGAGACCTGAGCAGACCAATAGTCTCGGCATTGATCCTGACCACCCTGGACTTCCAGAATGGGCCAATAGATTCCTGGAGCTTGTGCAGATCCAGCTCCAAGCTTTCACGACAAATCAGAAGTTGTTTCATGACTTTCAAGACTCCTCTCAAAAATAGATGCAACAGATTGTGGATCAGCAGCAATCTCTGTTTGCGAGCATTAAATTGGCACAGAAGGAATGGCTGGACAAGTTCATGGAGCAGTAGGATGCTAGATTCAAGCATATCCAGGCTCACTTGGAAGGATCTTTCACTTACATCAAGGTCATAGACAGAGTTGTTGCGCACATTCGCAACAAAGTGAATGACCACTTCAGCACCACGAGTGACTCCAGTGATGCCTCAGATGAAGAAGATGAACCAGCACCTTCTGTGCAAGACCCGAAGCCTCCACCTTCCACATCTCAATGAATACCCCCAGGTAGTGTCTTTCTTTCTTTCTTTTTTAATATTTTTGTGTCTTTTTTTTCTCTCATTTACACATTGAGGACAATGTGTTCTCTAAGTGTGGTGAGGGGTGTTTTTAGGATATTGGTCTGTATATACATGTTTTGATGTGTTTTTGGTGTGATTTCTTTGATCGCATGAAAATTTTTATGAATCTAGGCTAAGTTAATTGGCCTAGATCGTCTGAAACAGAGTCCGATGCATGTTTTTTCTTTGTCAATATGTGTGTTTTTAGGAATGTGTGTGCTCTCTGTTTTGTTTGTGTGTCAACGAAATATCAGGACTATGCCTAAGGCCTGTTTTCTTGAGTATCTTAGCCTTGACCTTTAGCATCCTTCACCTTGTGACCCCATAGCTTATGAACACAGCATGCTCAGCACCTAGAGACATCCTTATTGTACATAATCATAAGGTCTAGCATTGTGTAGCTGACTTGACACATAGGCAAACTTCCACCAAAAATACCTAATACCCTCTTAAGGAAAATTGCTAGTGGACAATGGAGTTTAACGCCTTGTAAATATGTTGAATTGCTCTAATATAGAACTACTGCTATGCTTAGTAAATTGCAGCTCTAGAAAAAAAATATGAATAAAAATGTCTTGATGTTTCTACCTCACCAAGTGGAAATATTCAAGAAACTTTTAAAAGAGCAACGAAAAAAAAATATATATATAAATCCACGCACAACATCACGTCTCATCTTAGGCCAAAAGAAGTGTGATTTCAGCATGTCATAGGTTTTATTAATGCCAAAGTGGCCCATCAATCCACCACTATGTGATTCATGCACAAGTAATTCACGCAAAGAACACTTAGGAATGCAAAGGCGCTTGCGCCAAAACAGATAGTTATCATGCGTATAAAATTTCACATCAACCATGGAATCACAAGTCTTATAGATCTCACCAAAATCCAAATCAATAGGGTAGAGTGGAATTATTTGAGAAAACCCTAAAAATTTGACACTTAACGAAGAGATCAAGGCATACCTCCTAGACAATGCGTTGGCGACAACATTGTCTTTTCCTTCCTTGTACTTGATGTGATAACGGAAAGCTTCCAAGAACTCCAGCCACACGGCATGTCTCCTATTCAACTTCCCTTGTCCCTTTAGGTATTTAAGGCTCAAGTGGTCGGTGTGCACCACAAATTCCCTCGGCATCAAGTAGTGTTGCCAAACCTCGAAGGCCCTAACTAACGCATAAAGCTCTTTGTCATATGTCGGATAACGTAGCTGGGCATCCTTGAGCTTCTCACTAAAGAAGGCTATTGGCTTCTTCTCTTGCATCAAAACAACACCTATACCGATTCCACTCGCGTCGCACTCCAACTCAAACGACTTGTCAAAGTCGGGTAGGGCTAACACGGGTGCGTTGGACAGCTTGTCCTTCAACTCTTGGAATGCGGCCTCTTGAGGTTCCTCCCACCTGAAATCAAAATGTTTCTTAGTTAGGTCATTAAGTGGGGCAGCAAGAGTACTAAAATCATGAATGAAATGACGATAAAAGGAAGCTAAGCCATGAAAGGAGCGGATATCGCTTGCTGTTTTTGGCGTAGGCCACTCCTTGATCGCTTGCACCTTCGCTTCATCCACCTTCACACCATCCTTGCCCACAAGAAATCCTAAAAACTCAACCTGTTCTAAAGCAAAAGAGCACTTGGAGAGTTTAGCATAAAGCTTCTCTTCACGCAAGGTTAGAAAAATCTCCTTAAGGTGTAAAACATGATCATGCAAAGACTTGTTGTAAACTAGGATGTCATCAAAGTAGACAACAACAATTTTTCCTATGAAACGCCTAAGAACATGGTTCATAAGTCACATGAAAGTACTTGGGGCATTAGTTAATCCAAACGGCATCACTAACCATTCATACAATCCATACTTTGTTTTAAATGCCGTTTTCCATTCATCACCCTCTTTCATTCTAATTTGATGATAGCCGCTCATGAGATCAATTTTAGAAAAGATTACACTACCACTAAGCTCATCTAACATATCATCTAAGCGAGGTATGGGGTGACGATACTTTACCATAATTTTGTTGACAGCTCGGCAGTCAACACACATTCACCAAGTTCCATCTTTCTTTGGCACTAGAAGCACTGGAACGGCGTATGGAGACAAGCTCTCTCGGACATATCCCTTGCTAAGGAGCTCATCAACCTGCCTCTGAAGTTCCTTAGTCTCCTTGGGGTTTCTCCTATAGGTTGGTTTGTTTGGGATAGTCGAACCCGGCACAAAATCGATTTGGTGCTCTATGCCGCGGATTGGAGGCAAACCGGGCGGCATCTCTTCGGGTGTTACATCTTTGAACTCCTGCAAAACAGCCAAGATAGAAGAAGGCATAGAAGCTAAAGGATCAAGGTTAGTAGTGCTCAAACAAAAGGATTTAAAGCAAAGTAAAATCAAAGGGCGATTCTCGCCACAAAACTGTTTTTGTAAAACAAGCGCTCGGCGCAAATCTTTTGCTTTCACATACAAGTTCACTTTCTTTTCTTTTTCTTGCCTTTTCTTTTATTTTTCAGGCTCTTTCTTTTCTGTTTTTAACCCGTGCTCACTTTTTTCATGGGGGCTGTTTTCATCAATTCTTTTGTCTAGAAACCGTGAGGCCTCAAATTCAGCATAGGACTTCTCCAACCAGAGCTAGTCCTCAAGCACTTGCTTAGGTGTAAGGGGTTCAAGTGTGAACTTCACTTCTTCCTTCACAAGCTTGTACCGATTGCTCCTCCCTTCGTGAATGGCGTTGCGGTCGAATTGCCAAGGTCGGTCGAGCAGCACATGTGACGCTTGCATTGGGACTACATCACACCATACTTCATCTTTAAATTTCCCAATACACAAACTCACCAGCACTTGTTTGGTCACCTTAAGGCCGAGCTCATCATTCATCCATTGCAAGGTATACGGTTTTGGATGCTTGACCGTGGGTAGCTCTAATTTGCGCACAAGAAGAGTACTAGCACAATTAGTACAAGAACCATTGTTAATAATAAGAGAGCATACCTTAGTACCAATGTGGCACCTAGCATGGAATAGGTTCTCTCTTTGTTCCTCCTCATAAGTTTCGGCCCTTAGCTGCACACTCAAGTTCCTCCGAACTACTAGGGTAACCGGATCACAAACCCTAGATTCATGACCCGCTGCCTCTTCTTCCTCACTTTCCTCTTCTGAATCCTCCACCACCTAATAATCATCTTCCGAGTCCATCTCTCCATTGTCCCTAATGATCAGAACTTTTTTGTTGAGACATTCGGCCTGCTTATGGCCACGGCCACTACACTTAAAGCACACAATGTCTCTTGTAGGCACACGGTTAGTACTATTAATGGGAACTTTAGAAAGAGTAGGGTTTGCCGAATTACCTTTGGTACCATATGAAGGTTTAAATACCTTGGGTGTTTCCTTGTTGTCCTTATTCCCCTTGGACCATGTAGACTTGTTCCAAGTGGAAGTCTGTGACACAAAAGTAGACGGCTTAGAGTAGGCTGCCTTAGCCTTGTGTTGCCTCTCAATCTTCATGGCCATGTGAAGCATCTCCTCCAAAGTCCTATATTGGCACAACTCTAAGGCGTTAGCTATCTCTGGATTCAGCCCACTCATGAACCTAGACATCTTCGAATCCTCATCCTCTATCACATTAACCCTATCCAAAAGAACTTCCAACTCGTTGTGATAGTCATTCACGGTTTTGGACCCTTGGGTAAGCTTTTGTAAACGCTGAAGTTGGTCCTTATTATAGTACGGTGGAACAAACCTCCTCTTCATTACATATTTCATATTCTCCCAATTAGTTACGGGTCCTCTCACATCCTCATTTACTTGCTCCCATAAATGGGCAGCATATCCAAAAAACTCCACGGAAGCTAACCTTATTTTCTTTTCATCCGTGTAGTGGTGACACCTAAAAACCGCTTCCATCTTTCGTTCCCAAGTCAAGTATGCCTCAGGGTCATCTTTTTCCTTCAAAAGGTGGAACCTTGAGCTTGACACTCCCAAGGTGATTGTCAACTCACTCGCGCTCCTCACGAGGTGGCTGTTCAAAGTTACGGTCTCGCCTACCAAAGGTGTGTCTGTCGTGCCCATGCGCACCTCCTCGGCGCATTTGGAACCCCCTCGGTCCCGCCATGTGAGGATCCTCCTCATACTCATATTCAGAACCATCTAACTCAGGCTCACTGCGCTAGTCGTCGCTCGGTGCAGGTGCATAAGCCTCTCGATTCACTCTAGGGTTTAGGTGTTGCACAAAGTGTGCTCCGGGTGCTTGTGGAACAACATCCTCATGTTCCCTAGCCTCAACCTGCTGCCTCCAAGCTTTCATATCCTGGAGCTGGGCTGCTATGTCTTGCAGTGCCTTGGCTACATCGTTCACAACCGTAGCCTCCTTTTACGGATTTCCTGACATCCTAAAATTCAAAACAGAAAATTTTCCAAGTGTAAAATTGCCTAAAACTAACACCCCCTCACGTGTTTACTCTCATGTTTGTCTCTCTAATAATCTCACAATCAGATTTCCTCATATCCTCCTCCAGTCGTCCAAGATGAACCTGACTCGAAGAAATTTCAAGAAAAGCTTCCAAAGAGACACACAAAGAAAACTAGTGTAGAAAGAAATTTTGAGGTAATATACTCGAATCAATTGCAAAGATCAATCAACCAATCCAGTATACCACAGAGTATAAAGGCACAGCAGCAATGGAATCAAGGAAAAGTTCAAAATAAATGGATTGAGTCAGTTTACAAACTCAAAACGCGAGTGGTATGCGATTTGGGTTTAAAACTTGTTTTGTCCACAACTTTTGATTCCGAATTCCAAATCCAATGATTCTTTTTGCTATGAGTCACAAATTCACTCTAGTATTTGATTTTGAAGTTCCTTCTTCTTCTTTTTTTTGAATGGTACTGATTTCGTTTCTGGTTCTATTTTTGACGAAATTTCTTCACACCTCTTTCTCTTTTTTTTGAATTTTCAACACAAAACAAAACACAAATTAACTAAGACACTTTGGGGACTGAATTTGTTTTGACACAAGTAAAGACCTACAAATCGTTGAGATGATTTGCACACTAATCGCACACACAAGACGCAAATTGACACAAAACAACTAACACACAGCACGCAAGAGAATTGGTGTAGAAGAGAATGAAGGAATACCAATTCTAACAAGGAAAAATGATAATTTAAAGGGATAGATTTACCAAGTCGGGACAGCTGAGCTCCGCTACCAACTGATGCGTTCCTTGTACGCTAGAACACTCTCCTTAGATCATTGTCCGACGACGTGGATTTCAATGCGGAATTTAACTCGAAGAAAACCATGAAACTCCAAGACTGGGTGCTCTTGGCACTTCACACTGAATCCCTTGAGGTTCTTGGGTCAAACCGATGAATCTCCAAGACTGGGTGCTCTTGGCAATTCAAAGACGAAAGACTCAATAGATAGTGCTTTCAGGTTTTACTTAACAAACTAATCGAATGCACAAAACTCAATTAGATGCAAGGTTCATCAAGAACAAGTGGATAAAGATCCAAAGCAATCTTATTTCAATTATCAAAATAGTCTACCAAAAAATAACATGGGCGGCTCCTTTTTAAAGAAGCACTAAACCCTAATTCCAAAAATGGAAACTAGTTTAGTTTCTAAATAATGACTTAAACGAAAATGGCAACAAGCCACCCTTCCAAATAAGTTCTGAAACCCTAAAATAATATAAATAAAGTATGATAATAAGGATAGAGGTGCAGGCGCCGCCGTTTAGGTCAAAAGGCCCAAGTGGCTTTGCTTGCGGGTCCGCCGAATCACGTTTTAAGGAAACAAGTCATTTTCCTTATTCCCTTGAGCGTTCCCACTTAAATTTGGAGGGAAACTTCCTAACACATGGATGAAGTTCTGGGCTGAATATTGTGCGAGGAAATATGCTCCAATCTTCAAACGGCTCGGCAGTGGCTTTCACTGTCCAATAAGGGCTTGTGATTTAGGCCTGTCCCAAATCCTTCGGGCGTTTCTCCTGATTTTTGGTCTGGAATCCTCTCTTGTATTATAAATGATCATGGCCTGGTCAAAAATGGGAGAAGGGTGGTGGTGGACCTAAAGGTCCGAGGTGGCCATGTGTAGCCCATCCGTAGGCGCGGACGCGGTGCGGATTAGGGTTACAAGGCGCGGCTGGGGCGCGCGCAGGTTGGCTTCCTATGAGGTTGTCTCTACCTTCAGTTCCATGTGGATTAGGCTACTGAGCCTCACTTGTAGGGCTCGGGCCCTGGCACGAGTGATCGGGCCCGTGGGCGGCAATGGGAGGCTCGCAGCTGCATCCTCCAAGGCTCGGGCCTTGGTGCGGGTGGTTGCGCCTGTGGGTGCGTCACTAGGGTTGGCTCCGGCTGGGATCGTATCAACACTTATGCAGGGAATGGTTTCCATCCCAATGTCGAGGAAAGATATCCGCAAGAGGCAACGACCCGTTTCAAATTATTGAGAAGATCGCATGTGAGTATGGTTCCGTTAGTGCTACATTTAACGTGACTAACTTAACTTTGTTTGATGTAGGTGATGAGGATGATGGTGTTGATTCGAGGATGAATCCTTTCAAAGGGGGAGGGAATGATACGAATCCTCACACCAACCCTAACACATCGCATGCGCACGTCGTGCCATTGCCGCCCGTTGGACCAATGACGCATGCGAGAGGCAAGGAGATCCAAGCGAGGTTATCACAGCTCATCCACAAGGAGTTAAAGTGTGAAGCACTCATCGAAGAGGCTATGTTGCGCGAGAAAGCCCACGGCTTGTGACGCTGCTCGTTGCCACGCAAAGCGCACCCGACAGCGCCTATGACTTTGACGCCCGAGCCATCTTGGACATGAGTGATATTCCAAGAGTCCTAAATAAAATACAAGACCCTTTGGGATGTTAGGGAGTTTTTGGTCAAGTTTCAGCTCGATTACACTAGGCATTTAGGAGATAGCAAGAGTCAACTTTTCCATCTGCAAGAGTGTGCGCCTAACTGTTCGACTTGGGCGATCAGACCAATTTTCATTCCAGCCGTGTGAATCCTAGTTTGATTAGTTCTAGGACTTCTAGATACATTGTGTAATTAATTTAATTAATTATTTAAGTTAGAGTTTGAGTAGACATAGGATTATACTTGTAATTCTATTCCTAGTAGGAGTAGTGTGCGCATATCTATATATGCGCAAAAACTCATTGTATTTTTTATGTAACCTTTTTGATAAATAAAATCTATAGAATATTTCTCTAAATTGTTCGTACGTGAGCCTTGTTCCTCTTTGAGTTAGAACACTTGATTAGGTTAAGCAAGTAAAACCCGAAAGTTCGCCCATTTTGATTCATAGCCTTAGGTTGATATTCACAGGTTGAATATAGGTTTAGGGATCATGTCAAGAACCTCACTTGAAATCGATTAGGTTGCTTAATATAGGTTGTTAAGAGGTCTAAGTTCATACTTGTTGAGTACTATCCATTCCGCACGTGAAACCCAATCCTTGAACTTGATCACAAATTTGAAGAATACGCACCCTAGGCAACTAAGATTGTATCAGCCTTGACATGAATGTCGCTGATGTAGTTAACTTTAGGCTATATGATCGGTGGTCCCATCTGCCTTTGAGTGAATTTAATATTTTGCTTAGTTATGTGCATACTGATGATCTTCACTCACCAAACTACATGAGTGCTCTGTCGGATTATCCCAAAGATTGGGATAAGACAACAACATTTCAAGAACTCATAGGTGACACCACACTTAACTTTGACAAACACTCAAAAACACATAGAATTAGAGATCCTGCCTTAAGGATGCTCCATAGTGATGCGATCCTAGCATCACCGAAACCCTAGTGAGGTTAACGCGCACCTACATCGAGCCACAAGCAACCATTGGGTGAAAGCATGTGAGGGAGCAAGCTAAGAAGGCTACGCGAAGTCAAGTGAGGTTAATCCATGTCCATAGAGCGAAGATGAAGACCATCGCATAGAGAGAACGTGCGCTAGGTCAAGCAAAGCGCTTGGCGCATAGTGTCTATCAAGACCACAAGAGTCAATCTATCCGAGACCTATTCTGACCCAGGTTCTAAAGTAAATACAAGATCGTGTCCAAGTTTAAGGGAAGACGGACGAGGGAATTTCAAGATGCCACAAGTAACCATTCATGTGCGCACAAGGTCAATGAGCAACTGACTTAGAGCTAAAGGATAAATTGCAAGGGATTTGTTTGTGACTGGTCTATGGACTTAAAGATAAGTCTATTGGTGAGTTTTGGATCAAGTTTGAGCCAAAACGCACGAGCCAACTCAAGTTGGCTCGAGGGGAGATTATCGCCGCCAAAGAGCCTACAAGTCAAAATTGACTTGACCATGAGTTCGATTTCAAGCTTAGTCAAGATTCGGTCAAGGAGGAGACTTTGTACAAGTTAGATAGAGTAAATAATTAGGTTTTATTTATTTAATTTAATTAATTAAGTTAGAATTAAGTTACTAGTAGGATTTCTATTTCTAGTCGAATTAGAAGGTGTACTTAGCATAGTATTGCAATTCTTGTACTTGTTGTACCAATTTAAAGGCTATGTTTATTCAATGAAATAAAGATCCGAAAAGATCTAATTCAAAGCATATTGAGCATGTGTGTGTGAGGCGTTGCTTTGTAAGGAGCTTTTAGCTCGTGACCATTCGTGGACTCGAATAGGTTGGTTCGTGGCTTCGAACGAGAGGGAGAAGTCGTGGACTCGACTTCAACCTAAGGAGATCATGGATTCGATTTCAACCCGAGAGAGGATCGTGGACTCGATTCTAGAGAGGGGATTGTGGACTCAATCTCGACAAATTGTGGATTCAATTCGAAGGTGGCGACTTAGGGAGTGGACTCTTCCAAGTCTTATCATTGTGTGTGAACCTCGCTTAGGTGATCGGCGGGCAAAGGTGGATTCCGGCATCCTTACTTCATCAAGGTGGTTCGTGGCCTTTCTAGGTGATTGGCGTGTCTAGGTTGGTGGACTCCTTCCTAGGTTCTTCGGAGAAGAACGAGACAAGTGGACTCTTGTCGAAACCCTACTCTATTCATTCAACTAGGAGTTGATTTGGTCGGTGGATTCCTTCCTAAAGCATTATAAGGTGGGATCTTATGTTATTATTCTGCGCACCAAACCTAACAAAGAACTAGATCGTCATTGTACGCACCCTAGGCAAGTAGGATCGTATCATGTGGTAGCGAAGCTCAAGGAGTTCAAGGTTTGGTTTATATCCCAATTTATCCTTTATTGCTTTATTTTATTTATTTGAGTCAATCTAAGTGTTTTGGATCATCGTTGTGTCTTGTGTTCAAATAGTTTTACGATTTGTTGTGTCGTTAAAAATTCAAAATACCAAAGTGTCTTGTTGTTTTTCTTTTTTACAAAAGAGTAACAAAATCTATCCCCAAAGTGTCATTAAATTAGTTGTTTGTGTTTTATATTTGCATCTTGTAGAAAAAAACCAAGTACAATTTGTTTGTGTCTTTGTTTGAGTCGTTAGTAAAAAACAACAACAAAAGATGTCAGAGAAGTCATTAGATGCAAATCATCAAGAGTTGATTACTCTTATGAAGAACCTTAATACAAGGTTTGATGACATGGAGAGATGGCAAAAGATGGCTGAAGATCGTTTCAAGAGCATAAAGGGGTGGTCGAGAGAAGAAGCGCTACCGAGACATTACATGCAACGAACCAAAGGAACTTCGAGTTCGTATGTGCATGGAGCTTGTGATCCAGAGTATGTTTTAAGAGATCAACCTATCAATATGGTCGTTGGCGAAGAAGAGGATCGAGAGGTTGATACACAAAGACAAGAGCGCGAGCCATGGGTTCCTAGAGAAAACCCTAGGCGTGAGCAGCGCATACCGCGAGGGCATTGGGATGAAGATGAAGAGTCTAATGGTAAGCCTTATGCGAGATTTGAAAGATGTGAACCAAGGAGACAGTCGAGGCTTGAGGAGCATATTGATTCGAACTTTGGTAGCATTAAGATAAAAAATTCATCTTTTGAAGGAATAGATAATTCGGATACATACTTAGAATGGGAGAGAAAAGTCCAATCAATTTTTCTATGCCATAATTATTCGGAGGAAAGAAGGTGAAGATAGCATCGGTTGAGTTTAATGGATATGCCTCACATTGGTGGGATCAATTAAACGCAACTCGAGAGAGAGTAAGCGCGGGTCTAGTTAGCACTTGGGAAGATATGAAGATGCTAATGAGGAGGAGATTTATTCCCGCACACTTTCAGAGAGACTTTCACCAAAGGTTACAAACCCTAACACAAGGAACGAAGAGTGTAGGAGAGTTCTACAACAAGATGGAGATTGCGTTAGCTAGAGCGCAAATAGTGGAAGATGTGGAAGCAGCAATGGCTAGGTTGCTAAGCGACCTAAACCATGAGATAGCCAACAAGTTGGAATTGACAAGCTATAATTCCTTAGAGGAGATGTTGCACTTAGCCACTAAGATCAAAAGGCAAAGGAAGCTGAGGATTACTAGTTCTAATCCTATTTCGACTAAGACAATGAATTGGAAGAAGGCGAATTGGACTAAGGATGAGAGAGTGTAAGTTCCGAGCCAAAGGAGTACTAATCCTTCAAGTACTTTACAAGGACGAACGAGCAAGGAAGGAACTTCTAATCCTACTCCACCTAAAACCGCAACAAAGGATATTGTGTGCTTTAAGTATGTCGGTCGAAGGCATATGGTGGTTGCGTGTCCTAACAAATAAGCGCTAATCACCAAGGAAGATGGAGCGATGAGTGAGGAGGATTGTGAGAAGAGCGATTCGGATGTAGATGAGGAGATCGAAACCGAGAGTGCATTGAACTTAATGGTGAGACGAAGCTTGAATGTGCATCCGAAGGAGATAGCAAGTGACGACAATCAGAGGGAAAATTTATTTCACACTCGATGTCAAGTTGGAGGAAGGGTATGTTCGGTTATCATAGATAATGGTAGCTTTACAAATTGTGCGAGTGATTTGCTTGTACACAAGCTAGGGTTGCCATTAATTGCGAAGATGAAGCTCTATCAATTGCAATGGATGACGGATAGTAGATAATTGGAGGTAACTCATGAAGTCATTATTTCGATCAGCATTGGGAGCTTTAGAGATGAGATTTGTTGTGATGTTGTGCCTATGACTTCGAGTCATATCCTGCTAACCCGACTGTGGCAATATGATAGACGAGCGGTCCATCGAGGGAAGAGTGTCCGCTATACGATTGTCAAGGATGGGCGTAGGTTTACCCTTGCACCATTGACACTGCAAGAAGTGTTTGAGGACCAAAAGTGGCTTACCAGGTCTTATGCGGACTTTAAAGAAGGGAAAGCTAAAAATAGCCCGCAAGAAAAGAGTGAGCTTGGGTTTAGCAAAAGGAAGAAGAACGTATTATGTGTGCATAGAGCGCATGTTTCAATAAGAATCCACTTGTCTCGATAAGAATCCACTTGTCTCATTCTTCTCCGAAGAACCTAGGAAGGAGTCCACCAACCTAGACACGCCAATCACCTAGAAAGGCCACGAACCACCTTAATGAAGTAAGGACGCCGATCACCTAAGCGAGGTTCACACAGAAGGATAAGACTTGCAAGAGTCCACTCGCCACCTTCGAATTGAATCCACAATTCGTCAAAATTGAGTCCATATTCCCCTCTCTAGAATCGAGTCCACAATCCTCTCTCTGGTTGAAATCGAATCCACGATCTCCTTAGGTTGAAGTTGAGTCCACGGCTTCTCCCTCTCGTTCGAATCCACGAACCAACATATTCGAGTCCACGAATGGTCACGAGCAAAAAACTCCTCACAAAGCAACGTCTCACACACATACGCTCAATATGCTTCGAATTAGATCTATTCAGATCTTTCTTTCATTGAATAAACGCAACCTTTAAATAGGTGCAAAAAGTACAAGAATTACGATACTATGCTAAGTACACTTTCTAATTTGACTAGGAATAGAAATCCTACTTGTAACTTAACTCTAACTTAATTAATTAAATAAAATAAATAAAAGCTAATTATTTACTCTATATAACTTGTACAAAGTCTCCTCCTTGACCGAATCTTCACTAAGCTTGAAATCGAACTCATGGTCAAGTCGGTTTTGACTTGTAGTCTCTTTGGCGGTGATAATCTCCCCTCGAGCCAACTTGAGTTTGGCTCGTGGGTTTTGGCTCAAACTTGATCCAACACTCTCCAATAGACTCATCTTCAAGTCCCTAGACTAGTTGCAAACAAATCCCTTGCGATTTATCCTTTGGCTCCAAGTCAGTCGCTCATTGACCTTGTGCAAATGGACTCTTGTCGAAACCCTACTCTATTCATTCAACTAGGCATTGATTAGGTCGGTGGATTCCTTCTTAAAGCATTGTAAGGTAGGATCTTACATTATTATTTCGCGCACCAAACCTAAGAACTAGATCGTCATTCTACGCACCCTAGGCAACTAGGATCGTATCACATAGGACATTATCAATTATCCTAGATGGTAAGACAAACATGTCTGGAAATGTGTCAAAGTTGGAACTATTTTTGTTGTGGTGCATGTTGCATAATAAGCGTGTCAACCTTGGGTTCTGGTTAGCTAAACAATTGCATGCATGTGATGAAGGAGCAAAAATGATTTTGGGGTCACTAATCACTAAGTTAGTTGTCACCTCTAGGGGATTAAATTTAGATACTGCTGACTTGCATGAATTATGTGGCATGAAATTACTTGACATACGAGCCTTTGACCAAATGGGATATTTCCATTTGGTAGATGGTTTTGTACGTTTCAATGTAGGTTTCACGCTAGTGGAAGAGCACATCTTTGGTAAGAAGTACAAAGGCCAATTCAAGATTACGCCAATCAAGTACTCTAATGATGGCTCTACATCCCAAGAGCAAGCAGCAGAAGCACCAGCAGAGAATCTTGGCCAAGCTTGCGGCTAAGACACTATATGATGCTTTTCTTTCTCTAGGATTAGAGGAGTCTTATGCATGTCTTTCTGTTTTAATTTTTTGTGTGTTCTTAGATAGACTGTGTGTTGTTTTTCAAAATCAGAAATCATCCTGTATTTTAAACATGGATTTCATTATATAGAAAGTGAGGATGCTTGATTTCATAACTCCATGCCATGCTACCAAGGCATTCTAATGGGTTAACATTTCCAATACCTGCAAGAGTACGTTTCCTAGTATTCTTTAAACACCCCTCATCTATATAGATTCATGATACTAGTGCTTAATACTAGGGTTTGCAAGAGGAACATCTAAAATTGTTTTGTCATGACCTTAATTAATCAATGCCCTAGTTACATGTACTGTCAGTTTATTAAATTCTTGCAATGTGTGCTGGGTCTTTTTACTTACTATTGTATGACAGCCTGTGTTCTGTTTCCACCACCTTGCCCTCATCCCAGATGGAGTTGGTAGTTCGGCACCATATCCCACTTGTCTTGAGATAAAATTCTGATTGTCGGTGTTGTGCTAACCCTTTAAGGGTCGAAGCTTAGTACCTTTAGTGGTGTGCATGAGCATGCATCTTTATTTTCCTGCAATTGTTTAAAAAAGGAAAAAAAATATTTATATTGCTTGGAAGAAAATAAGAAAAAAAAGATGTTGAAAAAAAATGCAATATGCCTAGAAAAAAAAAAGTGAAAAGAAGTTATGTAGTAAGAAAGAAAGCGGAGCAATAAAAAGAAAAGAAAAGAAAATTTGTTGTGACTATGTGTTGCATTCTACTTTCTGTAATTGCATGTTTGCTTGAGAAATTGCTTGAGAGTCAGCAGTCTATGTAGCAAGGGACTAATGGGAGGACAATTGAAAATGTAATCAAATATTTTGTTCCAATTGCATGATCCTATCTTTAAGCACCTGATTATGGCACTAAACAGATGTAGGATGTTTGGGGTATTGGTGAGGCCATGATAATGCGGGATGGAGTTGTGGATTGAAGCGTTTAAGTATTCTATATGATGAGATGGATGATTAAAAATAAATGTTTCCTGATTTTTAACTTTTGTGTGGTTTTGTTTTGTTTTGTTTTGTTTATCGAGTCATTATTCTTAGGGGCAAGCATAATTTAAGTGTGGGGGGATTTGATTAAGCATTAACTTCTCATACTTTTACTGTCTAATTACTTATAAATTGGGCAGTAAAGCTATGATTTCTATGGGTTCTCCCTACTTTTGCACAAATTACTTGGAGGCTGATAAAAAGGAGAACATCACTTGTGGAGCACAAAATTAGACATCCGAAACTGTCTTGGCCAAAGGCTTGGCCAAGACAATCACGATAAAGACAGACTGTAACGGGAGACTTTGGTCAAAGCGCAAGGATGTGAGGTGGCGGTTGCAACAGAAAACGTGATTTGAGGGATCTGCTGCATTGAAGATTATCAGCAAGAATCCATAACTGGATCTCCCTCTCGGAAAAATATTTTGAATTTTCCCACAAACAATTTTTGGATTTGTATTTTTATCTTCCTTTATCCTTATCTTTTATTTTTGAAAGAGATAGAGTAGGACTAGGAAGCAGTAAAGTTTATAAGCTGTTAGAAACCCTTTGAGAAGGGGACTCTTTTTTTCTCTTTTCCAGACCCCGATTGTAAACGTTTCTGCTCTGTAAATTCCAGTTCTGAAATTTACGGATTTAATTCCTTTCATGCAAATAACAAAATCATTTTCCTCCATGAATGTCCGGTTAAATACCCGTTCTTGGTAAGGGTTATTGAGCCAAGTTTCTTATGCTTCGTGAGATCTAAGTATTCTTAATAATCTTTATCTCTAAAATTATTTATTTTCTAGTTTAACAAATCGCTTTCTTGTTAAAGTTTAGAATTGATCACTCTTAGATTTTAGCTGGAAAGTTGCAGTCAACCTAGAAGGGGATGAGCCAAATTGGATAGGCCAAGTAGAAAACTAGACCTCGCGATAGGCTAGAGAAAATGAATAATGTAACTCAGACCCAATTGACAACCGAGTGCCTTAAGTGCGAGGTAAACTTAAGTTAGGCGTTGTCTTCCCCTATGCCATTGATGATGATTGTGCTACCTTTCATTCTAATCAAGCCATCAACCAAGGTAGTAAACCCTTTAACCAACAAGGTGCATTTTGGTTAGGATTGTCTAGTAGGGAGGGAGTACCCGCTAGGGAATTTGATAAAGGAGGGAAGTAGAAGTGTATAAAAGTCCTTGCATTCTATAGCAACGCTATAGAGACGAAGATGAACATCATTGAATTAGTGATCGAAGCATAAGAAACGTAGCTTTCAAAATGCCCTTACCAGGAATTTCCATCCTCTGAATTTCCAACCTAGCTATTTTGTCCTGACCAAGCCCATTTTATTGTTTAAATTGTTGTTCTTTTATTTTCAGTTTCAGAATCAAACGAACTAGCTCAGTGACAAGGAAGTCAACCCAAAAACTACACATCCGAGAAGTCTCTGTAGACGATCCTCTTACCACCATCTGCAGGCCCTTTATGGGTCGTGATAAGTTGTAACTCATTCTCATTTCATACTCATTTTACAACTATTTTTTACGCTCTCGACAGACGATCAAACATATGAAAGAAAAATATATATTACTACTGAAGTCATGCTATAAGAACAATTTAAAACAATTTTAATAAAAAAATAAAGTGTCATACATACGTATAGTCATATTTAAAGGGTTAGGTAATTTCTCTTTTATAGTTGAATGATTTAAATATTTGTTAAAGTTGTTTAATTGTGCCTATAATAATAGGTAAAAGGTAAAGTGGAAGAGCAAAAGTAAAAAATTAGAAAAGAAATAAAAAATGAGAAAGTGTTAGAAAAATATAATAATAAATGAACAAAGTCATGGAGCAAGAAAAAAATCGTTATATAAAAGGACACTAATATTGAAAGAATTAAACAGTTAAATTTTTTTAAATGAGTAATTTTAATTTAACTAATCTATATGTATAAATAATAGGTAAAAGAAAAAAAAAGTGAATAAGTAAAGAGATAAAAGAAGAAGAAAAAAGAGATGAGAAATAAATTAAAAATAATTGAACATGGGGAAATAAATAGAGGGGATGGGTTCACACCACATAATAAAAACAATTAACTTTAACAAGTAAAATATATATATATATATATATATATATATATATATATATATATATATATATATATATTACTACTAAAGTTTGTTGCAAGAATAATTTCTAAAATATTTTTAAATAAATTCTCAAATGATATTTAAAAGAGCTGTAACTAATTTAATTAAAATGAAATGATTGGTTTTTTTAATATAACTTAGCTATGCATACAAAACAAGTAAAAGATTAACATAAAGTAAAAATCTACTAAAGTCATATGGTAAGATTAATTTTAAGTATGAATATAGTTAGAGTAAAAATGACTATAATTTAAAGTGTTATATAAATAGAATATGAAATATGATGAGTTAGAATGTTAAAAATTCAATTAAAAATTAAAATGCAAAAAAAAAAGCAATTGAAGAAATAGAAAAAATAAAAAAATATGGGAGAAAAATATGTTGCTAAAGTCATGAGGTAAGAATAATTTCTGATTTTTTTAAAAATAAAGAGTCATATAAATGGTTAAAGATATTTAAAGAGTTAAATAACTAATTTTTTATAATTGAGGTAATGAAATACTTTTGAATATAGTATAACTATGTGTATAAATCATGACTTAAAACCCTCTGTACTAATTGTTTGTTTAATAACCCCTTGTACTCAGTCTTTTTTGTTTAATTATCCCTGTCGTTACGGAATGTTGATGTCACATTTTTTGTTAAAAAAAATGCCACATCAGCACAATTTTGCCATGTAAACGTGAGTGATGCCACGTAGGTATATCCATATCAGAAAATAATTTTACAAAAATGAATATTTATAAAAAAAAACCTAGAAATTAGAACTAAAAAATAAAAACACCATCTTCTTCCTCCTTCCCCTCTCTGTCTCCTTTCTCTCTCTAGAATGCCTCGTACACCCCCCAAACAACACATACTGTACAGATTGCGTAAATCACCGACAAAACACAATGGCAAGACAAGAATAGGTTTCAACATCAAACACGCAAAAACTAAGCAATTTAATTGTGTCCAATTTAGGAAACGTAAGTCGGTCCTAGGCATTTTTTACCATAACCAAAAACGTTAGATCTTGCTTCTAAAGTACTAGATCTAGGTGCGCATTGCATCCTAGGCGCACGTTAGAGACGAATAATGTAATTAATTATAAACCCTAAATCAAGTTAAGAAAGGCACCACCAGAGTCAGAGGAGTAGTGACGGGCGTCACGGCTAGTGGAGAAGATACAGGAGTTGGAGTAGTGGTAGTGGTCGTAGTAGTAAGGAAGAAGATGGTGTTTTTATTTTTTAAGAAGCTTCAGTTGTTGTTTGGTTACAGATTAATGGGTCGGTTCAGAGAAAAAAGGTGGAGTTTTTTAGTAAAAAGTGTGATGGGTGTGATGTGTTTGACGGAGATTAGGTGTGGGATGAGAATGAGACATACCCATTGTATGAGTCAAAAGATTGCAACTTTTTAGATGAGGGTTTTAATAAAAAGATGAAATTGATTTATCCTGTTGGCATTTTCCTTGGATAATTGATCTGAGGTGAAGGAGAGGAAGATGGTGTTTTTATTTTTCAGTTTTCTAATTTTTAGGTTTTTTTTTATAAATATTCATTTTTGTAAATTATTTTCTGATATGGATATACTTACATGGTATCGTTCATGCTGACGTCGCAAAATTGTGCTGACGTGCAATTTTTTTTACGGAAAATGTAACACATTAACATTCCGTAACGGTAGGGGGTAATTAAACAAAAAAAACCGAGTATAGGGGGTTATTAAACAAACAATTAGTGCAGGAGGGTAATTAAACAAAATATTAAAGTTCAGAAAGTGAAAAATAGAAAAAAAGAGAGTAAGAGATGATAAAAATGATAGGAAAATTGATAATAAAATGAACAACGAAGATGAGAGAATAAATGATGAGTAGTAGTTCACGTTATATTGTAAGAATCAATTTATTTTAACTAGCAAAAATATATATTACTATTACATGTTTAAAAAAATGTACAAGCAAAAATAGTTATATACACACTATTTTTTAAAGAGTTATAATAATTTATACAGTGAAAAAAATATAGTAATGGTAAATTTATGTTGCAAGAATAATTTATACATTTAAAAAAAATAAAGAATTAGACAAATGGTTATGTGTTTGACATATATAAAAATATTGATAAGGAAACTCAAACTCGAAACATTTCTACAATACTTTTACTATAGAAATGGGCATTTTGACATATAAGTATCTCAAATGTACATATTAACTACATACGTGCAAGAATTTTAAAACCTTGAATCGTAACTTTATTTGGTTCATTTAACTGGTTTGGTTTGAAAATCTTTCGTAGTATCTTGAAAAAAATCTTAAGATTAAAAAGAAGAACCTTAATGGATCTTTGACCCCTACATTCGCTAAATTTGTGATTACATAAATAGCGTTTAAATCACGGAATGATAGTTTCTCCCCTGGAATGTGATTGAGGGGAATGCTAGTTTTTTTGTATTTGGTTAGCATTTAATATTTACAGAAAAGTAACATTCTTTTATTAATTTTATTCTTGAAAATTCTAAATAAAAGTGAAGGAAATTACTATAATTATTTTTAAGTACAATTGTGTATGGCTTACGGATAATTAGTTACCGTCTAATGTCTAGCACCTGCACACAAAAACATAAGAATTATAGAGCAAGCAGCAATGAATAGCAATTGCTTGACTATTCTTAAATATATTTGTTGGTGTATAGAATGGGGACCTATGTAGTAATAAAATATAACTTTTTTAAAACTTTGAAAAGTGAGTCCATGTAGTTATGGGTTTGTTGTTATGGTTTAATACGCTATTCTTAAATTGACCCCTAGGTAGAGAATCATTTTAGGTAGGGGTGTACATGGACTGGTTCGATCCGATT
Organism: Viola odorata; assembly: GCA_963691705.1. Taxonomy (NCBI): domain Eukaryota; kingdom Viridiplantae; phylum Streptophyta; class Magnoliopsida; order Malpighiales; family Violaceae; genus Viola; species Viola odorata. The sequence goes on from OY829541.1 coordinate 38,097,317, forward strand.
TTCAGAAAAAAAACAGACCGAATTTTAAATTTATGGGTCAATTTTAATTCTAACTCGTATTGTTTTGTTAAGAAAAGAAAGAAATGGAGGTGACTAATGACTTTTGAATCCATAACAACCTCAAGGCAAAATGCTATATTTTTATCCATTATAACCAAAATTGTTTATTAATGTAAGAATTCATAAGTATGAAATGGGTTCCTAGTTTCTCGATTCGATTTTCAATTATTAGAGATGGAAAACCAGACTGAATCGTTTATTTCAGATTTGGTCGGTTTTCCACTTTAAACAAAATCAAACCGAATTGGACTAAATTGACGGTTCCAATTTGGTTGCCGGTTCTTGTCCGGTTTTGCACACCCCTAATTTTGGGAGGAATTGGAGGGATAAAAAAAAGTTAGATTTCAAAGAATTCATTTTTTTCGGTATCAACTAAACGCAATAAAATTTTAATTTTAAATTTTCGAGCTACTTTTTTTTTTATTCGGTGAACCAATAGTACTTATATACTTAGGCATTTTTTTCAATTAAACCCCTCGCCCAAAGTTGAGTGAAAACAAAATCTACGCCATTAGATCAAAGGAAACAAAATCTAATGGCACATTATGTAAAAAACGCATAAACTAAGAGTACTTACGCTACCCACCAAATTTCCTTTACCTCTTTTAAATAAGCAGTGCACTCGATTCTTGAAGCTTCAAGAACTTATCTTCTTACGCAACAAACCCTAATCTAAGCAGAAGGAGGAGGGGCAGGTCGCTATGTCTCACTTCGGAAGGTCGGGCCCTCCTGACATCACTGACACTTACTCCCTTCTCGTGCTCAATATCACTTTCCGTAAGACCCCCTCCTCCGCCCTCTCTCTCCCCTCTCTCTTTCTCTGTATATTTGGTTTTGATGGTTTTTCTTTTTGGGTTTCGTTTGTAAGGTACGACTGCGGATGATCTGTTTCCGCTGTTCGACAAGTATGGAAAGGTTGTTGATATCTTCATCCCCAGAGATCGAAGGTTTTTTTCTTATCTCTGTTATGTATATTGTTTTATTGATTTGGTTGTTTGTAAACTGGGAATATAAGAGGACACTGTTTTAGTCCAGGTGACTTGTGTGACGTCATTTTTTTGGGCTTCGGATTTAGTGGAAACGCTTTTAGATATAGAAAGTTCATGGGGTCTGTTTCTGAGTAGTTAGCAGCACTTTTTCTTTTCTTTTCTTTTTTTGCTTCGAAATCAACTTTCCTGTGGTGTTTTTTTGGAGCAATGGAAAATAGTCAATTAATGTGTAGGTTTATTAAGTTTAGCTATTTAGACATCTACAGATACCCTGATATATTGCCAGCCCAGGTGTTTTCCATAACGTTACATTATGGGAATGGATACACGGTTCTCATTATATTAATGGTTGAACTTGAATTTATTTCCCCAAGTAATGTTGATGTGGTTATGTATATACATACTTATGTTGCGTGTTACGTCTAAATATCATGGTTTGTTTATAATAACCTACCCTACATTATTTTTCTGCTTCTACTACTTGGTATGATTGTTTTATTTTGTATCGGTCTTGATTTTGTTGGTTTCATAGGAAAACTGTTACGATTATTTTGTGGTCGGTCTTGGTTTTGTTGGTTTCATGTACAATGCAATCTCACTATAAGTAGTTAGTACAGTGATTAGTTTGCTAGTTTCTTTCTCATTTCTTTTTCCTTTGAGTGGTAGGTCTGGGGACTCTCGTGGTTTTGCATTTGTGCGCTACAAATATGCAGATGAGGCACAAAAGGCTGTAGAGAGGCTAGACGGTTAGATGTTCCCCCCTATTTCTTTTTCTTTTACCTGTCTGTACTTTCCTCTCAATGTTGATCCCCTTGACAAATCTCTATATATTTACAGGAAGAGTAGTTGATGGTCGAGAGATAACAGTCCAGTTTGCGAAATATGGCCCAAATGCTGAGCGCATGTAAGTTCCAAGTTAGAGCCTAATGGTTTTATTTTTAGCTCAATTTAGCATAATTTACTCACATGCTTTACTGCACTGTGAAGGATCCCTTACTAGATTGAATAAGTGTAGATTCTAGATTCTTGGGATTCTACCTTATCGTTGTATCATACAGTATTTCTTCTGTGGTCCTTCTTTACTGAATCAGTTTCCTTATCTTATTTCAGCCAGAAGGGAAGGATTATTGAAACATCTCCAAAACCAAGACACAGGTCAAGAAGCCGGAGCCCTCGCAGAAGGTATGCTGCTGCCCATGTTTTTCATTTCTACTTGCGTTGTTCAATTCTAAATTTACTACCCTCCATAATTCATTTTTCCTATCGTATTTAGCTATACAGGCCTGGTTGAATTTCAATCGCAAGGACATGTTGCTGTTTAGTTGTTGACATCAAGCATGCATTATTCAATTATTTTTCCTGGTTCTTGGTTTGGTGCTTGTTTATTAATTTCTTTAGGTACCGAGATGACTACAGAGATAGGGATTATCGGAAGAGAAGCCGCAGCAGAAGTTTGGACAGGTATGACCGTGACAGACATCGTGGAAGGGACAGAGACCATCGTCGACGAAGCAGGAGTCGCAGCGCTAGTCCTGATTACTCCAGAGGTCGAGGCAGAGGTCGTTATGATGAGCGGCGAAGCAGCAGCCGGTCAATGGGAAGGTTTGCAACTTCAATACGTTGTTCTTTCAACCCTTTGTTTTTTTATCTTGTTTTCATGTCTTATTGATAGTTTTGGTGAATATTGCAGTGCCTCTCCTCGGCGCAGTGCAAGTCCTCGAAGGAGTTTGTCCCCTCGCAAGGTTTCTCCGTCAAAAGGTGATTGCCCTGATAGACGTCATGATGGAAAGTCTCCACCTCCTCGAAGTGCTTCACCAGTTGGTCGTCCTGCTGTGTCTCGTAGCCCATCCCCTCGAAATTCAGATGCTGATGTGAGTTAGTCCTCTTTATGATTTTTTCTATACTGCATTGATTACTTAATTAATTCTTTTTACTTTGTTTTTTTTACTATGTAGGAATGAGGCTTGGGAATCTTCCTGGGAATCTGTTTTAAGACATAATATCACATTTTCAAATTCTGCTCTGGTACTTTTGAGGACTGTAGACGCTGGCTGGTCTGGGATGAATTTAATTGCTAGTTTGGGTAGGATTGGACTTATTTTGTGCAAGTCTTTAATATTGCTCTGTTGAATCTAGTGCATCTTTTACTTAGTTTCTTAGTTTGGCATGTATGACTTGTAGCTGTTTGGTGTTTTGACTATCTAGAAGATTTTGAGTTGTAAGCTACATTATTATGCCTGTTCTCCATCTTTTTTTTCCTTTTTAATAATGTGTATGTTTGTTTTCAAAATTAATTGCCATTCACAAATCGTTTATTGTATTTTTATAGTTGTGTCCCAGAAAAGATTGACGTGGTGGCAGATGGCCAAGATGTATTTTGGCTTGTGTAGCTGTTGATGCTGTTTGTAAAATGTAGATGGATCGTGATTGTGATTTCTCTAGATTTGGCTGTTGTAGCTGTTGATGCTGTTTGTAGAACATAGGTGGATCGTGATTGTGGTTTCTTTTATTTTTCATATAAGTGGTAAGATTTATGGTCAACCACCCTGGTTTCTAAAGCACATCATTATTCAGCTGTCTGAAGCTTAACTTGATTATTTCTTGATCTTGTTTGTCATGGAAATGTTGGTCCTGGAAAATGGCATGATAGTAGCTGTGATGGTAAAAAGGTGCACACGTGGTGAAAGCATTTTACGTGTAGCTGATGCTGCAAAAATGATGTGGATCTATTACACCATCATGTTCAGGCTGATAATTAAAAATGCATGTGCTGTTCTGAATTTTGCAGCAACTGTGCTATTGAAGAGGGTAATATGTTTCTGTCAATTATTTGTTTGGGTCATTTATTTGATGCAAACCATGTTTAACCTTTGTATGTGAAGTTTTGACTTATGTTGCTTAATGTAGTGAGTAGCACTCGAGTCGGTGCCTGTAGCTGTGAAGTGGTAGCTGATGCATGTTTTGTAGTTTGATATTCGTTGGTTCATGAGTGACTAGTGCAAATATTAATGAATAACCAGCTGTAGCCGGCTGTTACTGCCCTTCATGATGGGATCTGGCCTTAATTTTACCAGCAGTTTTGATACTGATGTTTGCCTGCCCTGCTGTGAAATGGTAGCTGATACCTGTTCTGTGGTATGGTCTTCGTGGTGGTACTAATGAATAACCACCTGTAGCGGGTTATTGCTGGCTTTCTTGGTGGGGTTGGGTTGAATTTGCACTAGCAGTTTTGATACTGATGTTGGCTGTCCAGCTGTGATGATCACTGCCTAGCTGCATTGCTGGCTTATGGTCAGTTCCATCACTTATATCCTTAAATAATTTCCTGTTGACATAAACCTTAATTGCGCTGTCAACTAGGTCCTTATTCCTTTACATATATTGACCAAAAAAGTTCCCACTCCTTGAAGAAAACTTGTTGTTTGTTTTATCCTTTCAGGTTGGATGTTATACATTGCGTTCACTTGGGAGTCTCTTGCTTGTTTACATATATTGACCCAAAAAGTTCCCACTCCTTAATGAAAACTTGTCGTTTGTTTTATCCTTTCTGGTTGGATGTTATACATTGCATTCACTTGGGAGTCTCTTGCTTGTTTATAATGTTTTTGAATGGAATTTGCCTCTTTGCTGTGGTCATAGGTCCCATGTCTTTGTCTGATGCTTGAGATTGAATGAACATGGGGAGTTTTAGTCTTGCTTGGTCCATTGATGTTGAGACTTCGCTTTGAATGTGCGTCCTCGTTATTTTAACTTTCATATTTGTTATTTGCTGAACTTTTCTTCTATTTTATTTGCTCCATTGTTTGGCCAAATTGAGTAATCTAGTGGTAGATACTAAGTTTTTATTACAAGTCTGACAGATAGTTTTGGAAATTAGTTGAATGTCTTTTGCAGGCTCAAAAAATTGTTATTTATCATATTGATTAAAAAAAAGGATGAAGGAACTATCAAATGTTTGAACTGGGGTCATCAGCTAGATTTGCGAATATACCATTTGAATCTCTTTAGCCTTTATTTTCTTTTTTGTGAGATCTGTTTAACTCTTTTTCTAATGTTTGGACAAAGCTGCCTACTGTATAATGCCTGGTGCATATCTATCTACTGATGTTTTTATGCCTGTCTGATTGCGATTTTTGATGAGTTTATTTTGTGAAGTCCTAGGGTTTCTCTTAGAGATGCAGTTTAGTGGTATAAAGGTCAGATATTTAGATGGGTTTTTGCAGAAGCAAGAGAAATTACTAATTAGGGGCTGGCTGCTGTGCTGTGGCATATATCAAGTTTGTGCTGGTCTTCATGAAAAAGGCAGACTAAGTTGTTTTGTTTGCCGAGGCAAAGACTTCTTCAGTGGCTGGGGCGCCTCTTACCAACCTGTGAAATGGACACTCTGGTGCAGAGCTCCATTCCGATCGTTTTGAATGTAAAAGTTAACGAATTTATAATCACCATTCAGTGTTTACATTATGAGTATCTACTTCATTAGTTACCAAGTTGTAAACTGTAGTTTTTCCCATCAAAGAATTGTAATTAATGTGGTATTACCTTATTTACAATGTCTTGGATAATAATACGGATAATAATACGGTTGAAAATAATTGGAAATGCTTCTCTCGAAATAAACATGGTTGAAAATGATGAATTATTTTTAAGTAAAAAAAATCTCTTGCAGATTTTAACTAAAATTCGATTATATTCATTACTTTTTTAAATAATTATTAATAAAACATATCACATTATTTAACTTATTAATAAAATTCGATTATATTCATTACTTTTTTAAATAATTATTAATAAAACATATCACATAAAATACAAAATAATTGTATTATATTATTTTATTGATTTAGATAAATTAATAATTTAAATAATTTTAAAATGAATATAACTAAATAAAATAATTTTTTTTACAAGAATAAGACAATAAATTGCATAAATAGTAACATTTTTTATTGGTTAAAATGTGAATAACTCAGATAAATAGTTTAAAAAGACATAGCTATAAGGGTATGTAAGTACTTTAATTAAATGCAACTTTCTCATGCGAGAGAGTGAAAGGGTTAAAACAAAATTTATTTCTGGAAATTTAATTTTCCCTATATTAATTAAATATAATAAAGTTAAGAATTTTATTTTCCAGAATCACTTTTTTTTTAAATTCTACTAACCAAACGCTATCTAAAGATAAACACATGGTTAATTTTATATTTATTTTTTTATATATAATAATATATTATTATTATACATATGTTTAGAATTTATTTGATACTTGAATTCTAATAGAATTTTGAATGGAATGAAGTGTGCTAAAAAGAGAGGAGGTGTTTATAAATTAATTGATTACATACAGCGGTCTTGTAAGGCTTTGTTGTGTTGAAGCATTTGAAGGTTAGTGGGATTCAAATTTTAAATACTTTTGTTATTCGACTAGTGAATGCAATTAGGATTCAAATTCATTAATGAACTAAATCATCACTAAGTTACATATTCATTAATTTATGATAATGTTTCGACTTATCACTTAATATAAAATATTTCAACTCTAATTTGATAAACTCCATTCAAGAGGGTGATGCATTGATGTTCTTACAACTTTTTAAAGTGTGCTTACTAGATCAATCATGATTTAAAAGGTATGTCGATTCTTTATTTATAATAACATAAAATGAGTAGACAATATGTGATATATTCTATTAAAAGTTTTAGAGTATGCTAAAAGTTTTAAAGTATGCCTATTGTAATCTTCTCAGTGTGCCTATTATATTGTTAAGTAGGATTCTTAAATTTTTACCTTCAATTTTATGTGACTGTTTAGGAGGAAACATTAATGATGTAACGTATCATCCCATAATTTTCTTCATTTTTTTTTTTGGACAGAGAATATAGTCCATATTTATTGTTAGTCAAACACTAGCCGTTGTCTCCACATACCATAAACAATTAATTTACCAAATTTTCACATGAACGAAAGATGACTAAAGACCATTTTAATATGGAATTCTAGGAAGACTTGTTGAAAGTGACTTAACTGAAATGCTAATCTTTCTAGGAAGACATGGCTGCAATTTCTCTTTTACTAGTTTACATCAAATCTTAATTTCTTGCTTCCATTTTTCTTGCCAAAAAAAAAAACGAAAAGAAAAAGAAAAATGCCATCCAAGGCCTTGATCTTCTCTGTTCTTCTGCTACTAATCTTCTCGACAATCCTTTCTTCTCAAGGAATGGAAATGGAAGCATTGCTAAACTGGAAAAGGAGCCTTAGTGACCAATCTCAGATTCTCCTCTTCTTGGAACTCTACCAATAGTCCCTGTACTTGGCTTGGAATCCATTGCAATGCAGCTGGTACAAGTGTCATCAGCTTAAACTTGACTTCTGTTGAGCTAAACGGTACACTTCATTCCTTCAATTTCTCATCTTTCCCTAACCTGTCATCTCTTGATCTTCATTACAATGAACTTTTTGGAACAATCCCATCTCAAATCAGTAATCTTTCCAACCTTACTCTGCTCAATCTTGGTTACAATCAGTTCTCTGGTTATATCCCTCCTCAGCATGGAAATATGACACATCTCAGTTTCTTGAGCTTGTCAAACAATCTTCTTCAGGGCTCCTTGGCCGATCTTTCAGTTCTAATCCATGCAAACAATCTTTTGTCTGGTACAATCCCTCCACAACTTGGAAAGTTGAAATTTCTCGCCCAGCTTCGGTTGAATTTGACCAACTTGACTGGCCCAATTCCTGCTTCCATAGGTAACCTCACAGGCCTAAAGGTTTTGTCTCTCTACGGAAACAATTTGTCCGGTCCATTGCCTTTAGAGATCAATAAACTTATCAATTTGACACTTTTCTTCCTGTCAAACAATAGTGTGTCTGGTTCTTTGCCAGAAAATCTTTGCCAAGGGGGAATTCTGAAAGATTTCTGTGCAAGTAACAACCAGTTTATGGGTACTGTTCCGAAAGGATTGAAGAACTGCACAAGCTTAACTAGACTTCGACTCGATGGGAATAATTTTGTTGGCAACATATCTGAAGATTTTGGTGTATATCCAAATATTGATTATGTTGATCTGAACTACAACAGTTTTCATGGGGAGGTATCACCAAATTGGGGGAAATGCCAACTTATGACAAGCTTGAAGATATCTGATAATAAGGTTAGTGGGGTGATACTTCCTGAGCTTGGAGATTCAAAACTTCTGCATTTTTTAGACCTTTCTTATAATAATCTCGAAGGCAGGATACCGAACGAGTTGGCAAACTTGAAGTCATTGTTCAATCTAACCCTCAGCAATAATAAACTTTCCGGAGACATTCCTCCTGAAATCGGAACTCTACTTGATCTTTCCTTTCTACATCTTGCATCAAACAATCTAAGCGGCACCATACCTAGCCAAGTAGGTGATTGCTCAAAAATGTTGTACTTGAACTTGAGCAACAACCAACTTCATGGAGATATTCCACTTGAAATTGGGAATTTGGTGTCGCTGCAAGTTTTACTTGATTTTGGCGGGAACTTTCTTTCAGGGGAGATTCCTAGGGAACTTGGGAGGTTGGTGAGATTGGAAATGCTTGATCTCTCTCGTAACATGCTGAATGGTTCAATACCATCTGAGTTTCGACCAAATGCAGAGTTTGAGGCTAGTTGATCTATCCTACAACGAGCTGGTCGGTCCAATTCCTGACAGTAAAGTCTTTCAAGAAGCATCACCAGAAGCATTCAGTCATAACAAAGGCCTGTGTGGAAACCACACTAGATTGCTTGTTTGCCCTACTCCCTCGAACAATGAGAAGAAAGGTCACCATTTGCTCCCATTGATTCTAATTCCTGTTTCAGGAGTTTTGTTCCTCTCGATAATTCTCATCAGTATCGTTTTAATCTCATGAAAGGAAACGGGGAAAAAGATGACCAGCAAGCTCATCAGTTCACAGAACTCAAACTTGTTTACAGTATGGAGCTATAATGGCAAGTTGGTATATGAAGACATCAAAGAAACTACTGAGGGTTTCAATGGAAAATACTGCATTGGGGTGGGAGGAAATGGGAGTGTTTAAGGCCGAGCTGTCCACAGGTCAGGTTGTGGCAGTAAAGAAGCTTCATCCAATGCAATGCACAAGATTTGAAGATCAAAGATCTCTAAAACCCGAGATTCAGGCACTGAATAAAATTCAACACAGAAACATAGTGAAGCTCTATGGATTCTTGGATCCTAAACAATCATTTTTGATTTACGAGTTCCTCGAGAGAGGAAGCTTAGCAAAAAACCTGAACAATGTGGAGCAACCGAAAGAGCTGGATTGGCCTAGAAGGATCAACATTGTTAAAGGAGTTGTCAATGCTCTCTACTACATGCATCAGGATTGCACGCTGCCAATAATCCATCAAGACATTTCGAGCAGCAATATCTTGTTGGATGACAAATATGAAGCTCATGTTTCTGATTTTGGCACTGCTAGACTTTTAAAGTTTGATTCCTCAAACTGGACTGCAGTTGCAGGCACATATGGCTATATTGCACCAGGTACTGCAATTCATCCATTCCTTTCGCTTTAATTTCGGTGTTACTTTACCCATTTATCGAATTTTTCTTTGCTTTCGCGATGTTCTGCAGAGCTTGCTTACACAATGAAGGTTACTGAGAAATGTGACGTGTATAGCTTTGGAGTGGTGGCACTGGAAATTATGATGGGACATCATCCAGGCGAGCTGATATCCTCGTTTTCTCCCTCTGCATCATCTTTGCTATCAACGCCATCAGTACTGAGATCATCGCAATCGGATGCTGAAAGCATGATGTTTGATGACTTGTTGGACAAGCGAATACCGAGCCCTCCTCCTGAATTGGCTGATGAAATTGTCAAAATTATAAAACTGGCATTCACTTGCATCAATGCCAATCCTAAACTTCGTCCAGCAATGCCACAAGTTTCTCAGGAGGTTATCAATGTCAAAGCTCCTGCTCTCTCCTCTCTCCTCTGAGCCATTACTTCTCAATCTTGGCATTCTAGCTGGAGGTTACTAACTACTAATCAAGAGTTTGGGTGCATTGCACAGAGGATTAGATGTTGATGATCTTGATTTTTTCAGCTTCCAATCAGAGATCAAGATGATCACTTCTCTAGTTGTGTTCTTCACCAAGTATATATATTCGAATTTTTATTAGAATATAGCCGTTATATAGCTATTAAATATAGCCGTTATATATCTTATAGTATAAATATAGGACAATTATGTAAAATGGAGATCAAGCAATAATAATCCTTTCCATTTTTCATTTGCTTCATTTGCTTCAACATGGTAGCGGAGCTAGTTTCTTGAAACTATTTTTTTTTCCTAGTCACCTCCGGTATCATTTTCATTCATCCACTGCAAACCTCCTATACAATTTTATCCGGTTCAACTCTTTGACTGATCGGTTCATCCATTTTTATTCCGGTTCTTAAGAATATCAGATCGGTTCCCAAGGTTTTCGAGTGCAATCTTTCCGATTTTGTGGTCCATTTTGCCAAATTGGGCTTCTGTTTACCCGGTTCAACTCTTTGCTCATCCGGTTCTTTGCCATTTTGTCGGTTCTTGAGCAAGTCCGCCCGCTTTCTGCCACTTTCAGATGTCCTCTTTCTGGTTCTTGAGCAGGTCCGGCCGCTTTCTGCCATTTTCAGGTGTGTTCTTTCCAGTTCTTGAGCTGGTCCAGTCAATTTCTGCCACTTTCAGCGAGGAACTCTTCAATTACAATCCACCTCCTCCATCGATCAAACTGCTGACATATTCACCAAAAGTCTCTCTATCCGTCATTTTCAAAACCTACTCTTTACACTCAAGTTGTCATCTAATATGTCATCTTGAGTTTAAGGGGGGTGTTAGAATATAGTCGTTATATAGTTGTTAAATATAACCGTTAGAATATAATTGTTATATAGCTTGTAGTATAAATATAGGACAATTCTATATAATGGAGATCAAGCAATAATAATCCTTTCCATCTTCCATTTGCTTCATTTGTTTCAACAATTAGAAATGGACATTAATATCAGTTCGTAATGTCAATTTCGACGTATTTTTTTATTATAATAATCTCTTTAAATTTTAAAATAAAATTAACTAATACAGGTAAAGGAAGAAAGTAACAATTCTAGCTCATCACTTAACTCATTCCAAGGACTTTACATGTTTTATGTGCAATTATGATAAAACGTTTGGTTGACCAGTTGTGTCTCATGAAAAGTGTTGGACATAATGTAGAGAGTAAACATGGGGTTAATATAACCCGGTCTTAAATTTGTCATTCTACATTTTTTATTTTATTTTTATTGATCTCAAATTTTTTATCTTTAGTTTAATATAGTCTCAACTGTTAAAAAAAACAGTAACGGAGACAAATTCCGTTAATTTTAAATATTTTAATACATATTTTTACCAAATTACCCCACGTTCTTTGAAGGAAAAAAACCAAAAAATTAGGAAAATAAAACTCTTCCCTTTTTCCTTCATCTCCTTTGACGGAGGACCCAAAATAATTCCAAAATTCCACATCATCCTCCTCCTTCTTTTCCAAAATAATTAAAAAAAAATCAATTTCCATTCTAATAATTTATGGGGTAATAGTATAAAGCACCCCTGTACTAACCGCGAAAAACAAACACCTCCTCTATACTTCAAAATGGCTAATACGCCTCCCCTAAACTACGTTAACCGTTCAAGGTGTAGTCTCCGTCCAGTTTGACTAACAGATCTGTTAAACTCACTGCCTATAACCGGTTTCCTTCTCTTTTTTTAACCGGTAACACTCTAATTAATTAAAAAAATGTTTGAATTTGAGTTAAAACAATTTTTTTTTTTTGGGGTTTGATAAGTACAAATTAATCCAAAAAAAAGCAATAAATCAATTATGCACTACACTCATTCAATTCCAGGAAACAAAAATCATTTATGCATTACATTCATACAAATCCTTAGAGACGTATATATTGTTAAGATTTTGGATTTGTTTACTAAAAAAGGATTTGATGATTTTCATCATAGAAGGATTTGTATTTTGAAGAAAATGGGACCAGATCTTGCAAGAAAGAAAATAGCCTCTCCCTCGCATCATCCCCTTCACCTTCCGATCCAAATCTATACAGTGAATCCAGATTCGTGAAGCCAACCAAGTTTAGGAATTTTGTTGACAATGAAGAAGCTAATCAAGCACAGAAACTGAATTAATGGAACCTTAATTCACCATTACCAATATAATCCCCAATTTTTTATTACAGATCTAGATCTAACAGTGCACTAGTAACACTCAAGCATTCAAACAAACAAGAGAGTACAACAACATAAAATACACCAGATCTGGAAAGAACATTAACCGCAAAAATTTTAGAGGGTACGACCCCGTCTCTTGAGCTCATCTCCATCATCTTCCTCATCAGCTGCAGTGTCACTTCTCTCATCACCATCGCCACTAGAAAACCCAGAATCCTTGTCAAAATAACCATGGTGGCCTGGGCCTGATGTGACATCCTTTGTCTCATATGGATTTCCCAGATCTGCCGGATAAATCACAGAGTGGGCATTGCCTGAGTATGGTGGTCGAGACGCTGTGAAATTGGAAACGAGGGTGTATCCTCGATCAAAATCGGAAGATTGGCTGCCAATAATAGGCTGGACCCAATTCTGGGCACCGTCGCAGAGATATGATTCTGGGTGTATTAGAGAGTAAGAAAGGTTTGATTTCTGTTAAAGGAGGAAGAAAGGAGGAAATGAGGTTGATGGTGAAAAGATTAAGGGTTTTAAATATTTTTCATATTTTTCTCTAATTAATTAGAGTGTTACCGGTTAAAAGAAAGAAAGAAACCGGTTGTAGGCAGTGAGTTTAATAGATATGTTAGTCAAACTGGACGAAGGCTACACCTTGCACGGTCAACGTAGTTCAGGGGAGGCGTATTAGCCATTTTGAAGTACAGGGGAGGTGTTTATTTTTCGCGGTTAGTACAGGGGTGCTTTACGCTATTGCCCCATAAATTATATAGTTTAATTTTATATTTATTTAACTAAAAAAAATCATATCTAAAATAAATAAGTAAGTTTCAGAAAAAATGTATCTAACCAAAAAGAAAAGAAAAAAACCTATATAATTAATTTTTATTTGGAAAGTCAATCATCCTCTTTTCTATTACACAATTAGGGGTGGCAAAAATCTACCCATACCCAATTATACACTCATACCCAACTAATTTAAATGGGTCAATATAATTTTTAAATGTGTAGAAATGAGTATGTACCTATTTAAAACAAAATAAATGGGTTTGGACATGGGTATACCCATTAATATCGTACTCATTATAGAGGTGTCAATTATCCCGAGACCCGTGGACCCAACCCGGAACCCATGGGCTCGACCCACCCGACCCGACCCCGGGACCCGTGGACCCGGCCCACCCCGTCTTCACTCATTTTTCATCATTTTGGCTCATTTTTTTACCATTTTGGCTCATTTTTACTGTTTTGACTCATTTTTTACCATTTTGGCTCATTTTTTACCATCTTTACTCGTTTCAGTTTTTACCATTTTGGCTATTTTTTTACCGTTTTGGCTCGTTTTTTACCATTTTTGCTCATTTTAGCTCATTTTTTACCGTCTTCGCTCAATTTTTATCATCTTGGCTCATTTTTTTACCATCTTGGCTTGATTTTTACCGTTTTGGCTCATTTTTTACTATTTTGGTTCTTTTTTTACCATTTTTGCTCTTTTTTACCGTTTTGCTCATTTTTTACGGTTTTGGCTTGTTTTAGCTCATTTTTTACCATTTTGGCTCATTTTTTACCATCTTCGCTCGATTTTCATCATTTTGGCTCGTTTTGTACCATATTGGCTCATTCTTTACCATTTTGGCTCATTTTTTACCGTCTTTGCTCATTTTTCTCATCTTGGCTTGTATTTTACTCTTTTGGCTCATTTTTACCATTTTGGCTCATTTTAGCTCATTTTTTACCATCTTCGCTCGATTTTCATCATTTTGGCTCATTTTTTACCATCTTAGCTCATTTTTTACCATCTTGTTTTACCATCTTGGCTCATTTTTTACCGTCTTGGCTCATTTTTTACCATCTTTGCTCATTTTTTACTCCCTCCGTCAAAGAATATTTGATGTTTTAGCCCAAAAACCGTTATGGTCTTTTAATTGACGCCTTCGTGGTTTGTGTCGTTATCCTTCGTGCTATTACGATTTTGTCACAAGAACGACGCGTAGTTTTGGTGTAAAAACTACATGTCACTCATTGTTGTGGTGGGAAACCAAATTTTAGGGAAAGAAAAGCTGCGCGGCAAACCAATTTCCATACCCAAAATATCCATCTTCTTCCAATTCTTCTTCTCTCTCACATTTGTTCCTCTCTTCCCAATAACAAATTAGGCTGAAATGGAGGGAATTTATTTTTAGGATTCACAGTACGACAACTATTTTGAGTTTGACAACTCCAAAAACATGGTTGTGTCAGACTCAATCACTCCAGACGATGCAGAAATGGTTGAAATTGAGGAAGAAAAATACATGCCCGCTAAAATAGTTGAAGACATATATGAAAGGGATGAGAATGCAAGATTTATTGAGGATGTGGGTGGGCAAGAAGAGAGCTCGCGGTTGAAGGTTAGTGAGGGTGAATCGATTGAAGCACACAGTGGGTCGGAGGAGAAACTTCTTCCTAGGGTTAGTGGCTCTGCAAACAGAGTCACAGAGGTAATGAAAGAAAAACCCAATTTGGATTTTGATCTTAATGAGTTACCCATGCTGGAAATATCTACCCCTCATTCTCTGAGAGCAAAGAAAATCTGAAATTTTGATTTTAATAAACTACCACCTTGTGATGATGATGAAGGGAATCCAGAAGATGAAGAAGTTGAGGTCTACAAAGATAGAGATTTTGACCTCAATAAATTTCCAACTGTTGGTCGGCACCAACAATGGCTAGGATGTTCTCAGTCTCGCGGGGATTCATGGTGATGGTATTGGAAGAAGAAAGGTGTTACAACAGAATAAAGAGGAGTTGTGAAAGTTTAACAAGGGTTAGGTGGTATGGTCAATTAGTGGAGTTGTGCCTTTTTATTCTGTAGACTCTGTGACTTACAAAGAAACATAAACAAGCAATATTATTGAGTGTGGGAATGGTTGTGGATGCAGAGGAAGGTTGAAAATTGTGTTCAAATGGTGTTGTTATGTCAACAGGTGTTTGTAAAGCTACATTGATTCCATCCCTATAAAATATGGGAGGTAGATTGAGAGATTCTCGGTTGTTATCACCATTCCTTTTCCTTCACTTTATTTTCCTTCCCAATTAAATTCTGAAAATCAATTTCCAGACTGTTGTAATTGATTTGGTTCCTTTTCTGGATTTATTGCCAATATTTTGGAAATCCATAAGTAGGTGTGACAGTTAGAGCATTTCAAGCGAATGTGGTGACCTTCTATAAACCTAACCCGTTCCAAGTTGGTCAAAAGATGAGAGGATTCATAACTTAACCCCCACACTGATGTGATCACACATGCCTTCACTTCGGCGATGAATGAGCACACATTCGGAGGCCGAGAGACATGCCCGGGGCTACCAAAAGTGGGCTAGATCTGTGCCAACCCGAGGCCACCCGCATGGCCGAGTTTCCTCCGCGAAAAGCCAAGTTTGGCATTTTTGGGTAGTGGTTGGCGTCATGACGCCAAACCACTAGCGTCATGACGCTAGCCACTAGAATTTTGGGTGGTTAGTCTAGTCTCTTGGCATCATGACGCCAAGGCCTATTTTGGTGGCCGAGAAGAGTGTTTTTCAAGCATTTTCACTTCCTATATATAGCTCTCTTCTTCATTTATTTCCTTAGTTTTTTTATGAGTATTTATTGCTTGAGTTAGAGAGTACTCCTCCCTCTAAACACCTTAAAATCTCCTTGTAAGGATCAAGTTTAGGAGGCTCCTTGATTCATTGCAAGTAAAAACCTCTTACCTTCAATCTTTAATTACTTGTTCTTGTTTACAATTGAATAGAACTTTGGGATTATTGTGTTTATTGACTGTTATGGATTCCTATGGATGGATTGTTGATTATAATTTGATTTGAATGCTTGTATATTGATTGATCAAATCTAATTGAATTTCTATCCGCAAATCTTCCATTAATTTCTAGATTTTTGTTCATCTTTATTTTGTCAAATCTGCTGCGTTTTTTCCAATTACCTATCTAATTCTCGTGTTTATTGTTCATAATTGATTGGGATTTTTCGGGTAACTCAAGCTAGATCCATTGACACTAAATGACTCACTAAAAAGAGCCCGGATCACATCAAGTGGTAGCGGAGCTTTGTTGCTTGAGTTTTTCCAGATTTTTGAATTTTTGCAATCGTTCAAGATCGAAGTGAAATCTATGGTTGAAAACCTCTAATCTTGTGTCGTTTATGATTGTCTTGAGTTTTTTGAACTTTTGGTGAAGAAATTAAGCCATTTGAACAACAAATTTGAGAATTACCATTTTTTCAGATTTTTGGTGTTCTTGAACATCTTCATATTTGTCCAATTATTTGAACCGGCCCAGAAAATTCTAAAATTCGGTGTCAACAAACTTCAACTTGTGTGTAGAAATATTTATTCTTGAGTCGTCCAAAAATTTTGTGGAATTCTTATACATTTTGGCCAAAACAGAAAGTTGCGCAGTTTTCATCCGAGAAAAGTGCATCTTGTGTTGTTGGTTTGTTTATAGTGTGTTCCAGCTACAATTTGCCTTTCTCTCCTTCATGAAAGTTATAGCTCTATTCCTTAGGAGTATCTCTATTTAATTTCGTGAGTTTTAGCCATCATTATCTATTTGTTTTTAAGTGTTGAAGTTACAGGTCTGTCCAAGAACAACTCGATCAAACAGAGCTTTTTCATTGTTTTTCAACCAAATTTCCTTCTTCTTTCTTGGTTGTAATTATTATTCTAAGTCTCATAATTGTGTGCTCTTCTTGTTGAGTCTTGCGGTTGTTATTTAAGATGAATGGGTTGATCAATAGTGAGCTTACGAATTGAGATTGTGTGAGAGCAATTTTGAGAGAGCTAAACACGAGATACCCGTGAGGGAGTGCTTATTCCACTAACACCTATGGATATCTAGCTTGTTAATTTTGCAGGCACAATGTCATAAGAGTGTGATAGTGAATGGGGTAACTAGGAAGTGTGTGATGATGAGGGTAGCTACCAAGACGGTGGTGATAATAGATATGAATCCGACGGTGGTGATTCTTCTTCCCTAACTCTTTTTGAGCGCAAGCCGTGCTTGGAACTCCACGCAACAACTCAAGAGGAATTAAAGGCCATGTTCCAAGCGTGGTGGCTTGGGCAAGGCAAGTCGGTTGATGATCTTCCATCTTTGCTTAAACCTAACAGTGACCATGCGGATGGGAATTTAAGTGGAGAGATAGGGGAGGAGAGTGTGCTTAATAACTATGTTGAAAATGAGATGATTAAGCAACCTATGAGTAAGATAAGTGAAGATAAAATGGAGAGTGATGACAATCAAACACTTGGGAATGAGTTGGGTGAGTGCAATCAAACACTTGGGAATGAGTTGGGTAAGTACCACTAAACACTTGGGAAAACACTTGGGAATGAGTCGGGTGAGTCCCACGAAACACTCGGGAGTGAATCGGGTAAACACGTGGGGCTAGATGTGTTTGATGTTTTCTTCAACCCGTTGTTTAAGTTTGGGAGGGTTACATTGGGGAGTGAAAAGAGTAAGCATGCTATCGAAAGTGAATGTAACCATACCTTTGAGAGTGAGTCGGGTGATCACATCGAGCCAAATATCTTTCAAGGATTTGCCAACCCTTTGTTTGAAGTTGGAGATATTACTTAGGAGAGTGAAAAGAGGGGGGAAAGGGATAGAGAGAATACCTTGTATTCTAACATGGATGACCCTTTCTTTTCTATGTTTAAATCTCCTTTGTAGAAATTGTCTACGGGTTTAGTCAAGGATTTTGGTGCTTATGAGGATCATTTCCTTTGCAACATTCCTTACCAACATCATGAACCTCTAATGATGTGCCCCTTGCAAAGAATGTTGAGTTATGTGCGCCCAAGCTAAGACCACAAATTTAAAGCAATGGATTCGAGGACGAATCCTTTCGAAGGGAAAGGTGATGATGTGATCACATAGGGATTCACTTCGGCGATGAATGAGAACACATTTGGAGGCCGAGAGACATGCCCGGGGCTACCAAAAGTGGGCGAGATTCGTGCCAACTCGAGGCCACCCGCGTGGCCGAGTTTCCTCCGTGAAAAGCCAAGTTTGGCCTTTTTGGGCAATGGCTGGCGTCATGACGCCAAACCACTAGCGTCATGAAGCTATCCACTGGAATTTTGGGTGGTTAGTGCAGTCTCTTGGCGTCATGACGCCAAGGCCTATTTTGGTGGCCGAGAAGAGTATTTTTCAAGCATTTTCACTTCCTATATATAGCTCTCTTCTTCATTTCTTTCCTTAGTTTTTTTATGAGTGTTTATTGCTTGAGTTAGAGAGTACTCCTCCCTCTAAACACCTTAAAATCTCCTTGTAAGGATCAAGCTTAGGAGGCTCCTTGATTCATTGCAAGTAAAAACCTCTTACATTCAATCTTTAATTACTTGTTCTTGTTTACAATTGAATAGAACTTTGGGATTATTGTGTTTATTGAATATTATGGATTCCTATGGATGGATTGTTGATTATAAGTTGATTTGAATGATTGTCTATTGATTGATCAATTCTAATTGAATTTCTATCCGCAAATCTTCCTTTAATTTCTAATTTTTTGTTCATCTTCATTTTGTCAAATCTGTTGTGTTTTCTCCAATTACCTATCTGATTCTCGTGTTTATTGTTCATAGTTGATTAGGTTTTTTCGGATAACTCAAGCTAGATCCATTGACACGAACTGACTCACTAAAAAGAGCCCGGATCACACTACACACCCTCCCCTATTTTATGACATTGAAATCTCCAACCCCTGCCTCTTGATATTTTCCTTGTTCCTAGTTTTTATCTGCGTTACTGGTCCTCTAACCTTGTTCTTGTTGTTATGGATGCAAGAGAGGCAGAATCGTTCCTTGTGGGTGGAGGAGTAGTGGGTGAGCACCTGGAGGTAGAGATCCAGTTCAATACTGGCAAGGTAGAGCAAACAAATAATGACATCACCAGGTTAAACCAGCAAAAAGCAAGATTGAGGCAGTTTAAGGCACAGGTGATAAGGCCCTTGCTCCATTTTGGAGTAGTTTAGCCGTAGATCATTCCTGGCGCCGGATCTAGTTCTCTTTAGAAGGACGATAACTTCAATAGATGGATGGAATGGATAGATATTTAGAGGATTTAGGGAGATAGATGCAGCGGATAACAATGGAGGAAAAGGAATGTTTATTTATGATAAACGAAATCAAAACTTTGTTCTTGACAAACTTACTCAAGACTAGCTTGAGTAACCTTGCCGAAAAGTACTAAGGATCTTCTAACTATTCGACCCTCTCACCACAAAGATAAGCAACCCGAATTAGTGTAGATGTTTGTGCTGGTTTGAAGAACCCTAAAAGCTAACTAGAGAATTTGGTCTAGGTTGAAGATTCACAAAAACAAAGACAAGTGTAGAAATGAAACATTCTACACTTTAAATACCTATACTTAATTACAAAAGGGGAATGATAACATGTTTCTTGGGCATGATTCTATCCTCCTTTCCAGCCCTTTCGAGGGCTTGATTCTGCTATTTGATCCTTATTTACATCTTTATTGCAGATCAGTACCTTAAGGAGAAAAAGAGCGAAAAGAAGCATTTTTTTAGGAATTCTTGGGATTTTGAGCTTCAAGGACTAGAGGATCAGAATGTCATCGAGCCCTCGACACTAACTAGACTAGTGAGTTGTCTCTCGGTCGCGATACCTCTGCCAATTCTCAACCGAAAGCCAAAGAGAAGAATCTTCGAAGATCCGCACGGGATTCCATGAGTTTCCAGAAGGTGTCAGGCGCACTAAAGATCCTAGGATATTCCCCTGAAGAATGTGTGTTGTCATGCTCCCATTGGCTATCTCTCTTCCCTTAGCTATTTTGTCTCCTAGCTAGTTTAGGCTATAGAAGCTAAGCTTTAGGGTTTTTGTAAAATGGGGGGCTGACCTAAGACATTAATACATCACTCTTTCTTTTACCTTAATTTTTAGGGATCTTATTCTCTTGGTATTTGGAGCAGCTGCTAGTTTTGTAAAGGGGGAAGCTTTTCTCCTTTGATTAATTGAATCATCTATCGGTTTCTTCTAATCCCTTTCTTTACCTTTTATTGCATGCTCATTATTATGTACTGTTCATATTCTATTATGAGTAACTAAATATCATCTTCTTAGTAAAGGGTGTTTCGAGGGTTGTAAGGTTCGGTTAAGAGGCCTAAAACGTGCTTAATATATTCTCTTGTCATATTCAATTGTTTATCATTTTAATCCCATGCTCATTTAGAAATGTTGAGGGCTTGATCAACTGTTAATATTTCTGCATGAGTAATGTCATTCTCTTAGTTATAACTGACGTGAATCCTTGAGTTAAAATAGACACCTAGTGGGGACATCGCGAGAGGTCTTTCGTCTAGGGGTAAACGGTCATTTAGGGTATGTGATGCGAGCTTGACGCACTGAGATGTAACGCCCTAGATCTGTCTTACCTCCACTTCATGGGCGTTTTGAGTAGTGCCTCCCCGCATTCGTGCCTGGGAGGACGGCAGAACGTCAAGGCTACCTCATATGTGGAAATGGGGGGTAGCTCCTACCTACGAAGGTAAGTAGGGGTGTTGAGTGGAAACTAGGCCCCTATAGCAGGTTTGTGCTTGAGTTTGGAATATTTATGTGCCCATGACTAACTGACCTAAAATTCAACCCGAGAACACCTTTTGCTAAGATCTCTTCCTATCAGATTAATATCTCTTTTACTGTTCTTATTGTCTTCTTGCCCGCGAATTGCTTTTGATTATCTTGCCCTCGACTTTGTTTTACTTTCATGCCCTGGATAATTATTTTAATTATTTGTCTTGTTAGCTCCCAAATCTACGTTGATTAATTTTATTAATCAACATACCCCCACCCCCCAGTGTTACCTGTTCATATTCTGTTGCATTTGTCCCTTGTCATACATTGAAACTGAAATATTATTCCTTCAATCTCTTTGGTTCGACCCTGTCTTGCCCTGTACACATTTATTTGTGCATTTAGGCATCAGGAAAATATTAAGTATATTTGAGTGACGATCAGGGAAACTACCCTTACACCCTTGGACAAAGGGGCTGAAGCGTCCTTGGCCTTGAGATGGGCTTCCAAGAAGGCTGGCGCAAGGTTAGGGCTTAGCTGCACGGGCTCATGGCTTTCTAGGGTTAGGCACGGGAAAGCTCATGGCTTGCGAGGGTTGGGCGCGCAGCTCTTCATGGTTTGCGCGACCTTCCCATGAGCCTCTTGTTGGTCCGATTGTGAGGGCATTGTCGTACACACAAGTCACCCATTTTCCCTTCAACTCCAAGCTGTTCCCCTCAGCTCTAAGACTCTTCAAGAGAATGGCCACCATCGCCTTGCTCCGAGTGAAGTATCCACTAGTTCCCGTGCTCATATCAACAGGCAATTAAGAGATTGCATGCAAATGATGGTATTGTCATTATGGACACTATGAGCGACTGTCTTGTGCATCTTGAAAGTGCAATTCAACTCTTAGAAGCCAAGAATGAAAGCTTGGAGGAAACAATCTACATTGCAAGGCTTGCTCAAGTGCTCTGGACAAGTATGGAAATAAGATCCCAGGCATTCCAAAAAATGAATAACTTGCTTTATTGTGTATGAACTTAATTGATTTCTATTTGGTTATGGTTCTGTTATGTTTAATCAAGACCTAAGATGTGAACTCTTTTTGTATTTGTAATATTTTTTATAATTTATGTGGTTGTTTTTAAACAGGTTATTTGGTGGTATAAGGTTTTTCTGATTATTGATGTGTATTCTGCATCGAAACATTGTGTGTTTAAGAAAACAGGGGATGTGCACAATCCTTGTAAATAGTTTTGATACAGGGATTGTGCATACTTCTGTGATTACTAGGGGATGTGCATTGTGTGTTTAAGAAAATAGGGGATGTGCGGTGTATTAAACTGAAAGAGATCTTCATTACATAATCCAAGCAATACAATCAATCTACATTTCCAATGTGCAATTTAATGACATATACACAAGTGAAGGGGATCTTCATTACCTGATCCAGTCATTCACATCTACAACAGATTGGATCAGGTAATAAAGATCCCCTTCACTTGTGTATATGTCATTAAATTGCACATTGGAAATTGGATCACAAAAGTGTAACTATTTATACAACACAATTTACATGTTGTTCAACTAATACACAATTAGCAGTAATAACCAAAAACTACATACTGCAATGTCATGGCATCCAAAAAAAACCTTCACATATTCACAACAAAATGAGACATCTCAACACATCCAAAAGAAGCACTACATAGTCCTGCAAACATATGAACATGAAAACCATATAATTACATTATCTGTGAAACTGTACAAATGCAAAACAAAGTGAGAACATTTACCTGAAATGTTCTATGGAGGGAGTAAAGCTACTATATTGGCATACACATCTGGTGGACACTGAACTGTTGATGGTAAAGCCCCTAATTTTGAAAGTGCTCTCTTCTTAATGTGAGGGATCTTGTATGTGTTACTCCCATCACATTTTCACACTTCAGTCATGCATGTCTGCAAGGTCAAAAAGATATAGTTGCTCTTCTTCACTGAAAATTGGTTGTATGCATCTTCAACAGCACGAATTAATTCAACCATGGACTTAACACACTCTTTGCTCTGGAGTGACTGAATTGCTCTAAAAAATCCTAAGTCCAATACATTCAAGTCTAGAGAATTAGGAGGCTAACATACAAGAGACACATTCAGTCCACTAGTCTCAACTGCACGTAAAAAATCAACATCATCAGAGTGAACATAGGTCTTGGCATTGTCTTGTTGAATGTAAATCCTCTCCAAAATGTTATGCCTAGGCCGGCAATAGCTGGTAGAACTTTGATAACATTCGGGCTTCTCTTGAAGGAAGAAACCGTATTCTTGAGCTTGAATGGATCTAGTCTCCTTTGGGAGGTGGTAAACACAAGGATGTATGGTGTAAATGGTGTTTAATGGAGAAGATAACGTCGCTAGAAGGAGTGCGGATTGTGCAGCGGATTAATGGATGAAAAGGAGAGTGTTTTGATGAACAACAATATACTAACTTGTATTCAAATGATTACAAGGTTCTCTAATTGAAGCCTTCCCTTAATTGATCATGCAATGATCAAGCCGAAATGAGTTAATTAGCTAAATGAAAATCGGATTTAAGATCCCTAAGGCAAAGCCAACTAATTGGTCTTGAAAGGAGATAAACTCACATTTAAATCAAAGACAAGCTATAAAGGAGACTATATCCTTCTATTTATAGCTTGTGAGTAATTACATGGAAAACCCTAGAACACCCCTTCACTTAAACCCTTGAAGGCCGGTTGGAAGGCTGACTTGAAACAACTTAGGAAACCCAAAACAGTCCCAAACGCAGACAACTTCATGGGCTGCTAGGATTTGGGCGTGGCCTTCTGCGAGGGTCTTCAAGGATTTCTCGGCCATCCCGTGAGGCCTTGGCGCGAATACGAGCTAAGGACCTCGAGCTCGTATCATCTCCTCCCTCTTCAAGTCGATTCATCCTCGAATCTAGAGGCTCTATCCCTCGAAAGGCTGAACGGGCCAAGGCATGCTCCCGACTAGTACTCACACACGGAACCCTCACACTACAACTCTCAGGGGAAATAGGCCAAGGTGGAGGCCTTCCGCGGGGAAGATAAGTAGGCATGGACGGGGAAAACTCAAGAACCATCAAGGATCAATGATTGCATTGCATTTCATCATGTTTTATTGTCCATTTACTTGTTTATTTGGACAGTAAATCTACTGATTTATCCATAATTTCCCCTTTTCTTGGCAGTTCTGGTCTGATGGCATAATATTGGAGATTCTGATATGGAGAGCTGAAGCTGATTTTCCCAGTCTTGGCCTAGACTTTGGCCAAGACACTTTCGCGTCCAATACAGTGCACCAGTCAGATCGTCTTGGCCTAAACTCCAGCCAAGAATCTTTTGTGATTGAGCAGTCATCATCATCCGATTGGGCCGTTTCTTCATTGGGCTTTGCAGCTGGCAAGTAGCAGCTGTCCCGCAATCTTGGAGGGATCTGAAGCGCATATCTCTTGAAGAATCCCGCATGGGATCTCCCTCTTTTGTAATTGCAATTTAATTCCTATTGTGACTCAAACAATTTATTATTACAATCTTTTAGAGATTTTCTAGGAAGTAGAGCTGGAGTAGGACAGAGGAGTTTTAGGACTATTTAGCCGAACATTGTTCTCCTCTGTTCAAGGTCGGTCCATCATCGGATTTTCTCCTCCTTCTTCTCTTTTTCTCTTTCGACATTATTATACTTTGCTCCGGATTTATTTAAATCTCGGATTAATTAATTTATGCAATTAAGTATTTTATCTTTTCAATTATGAGTATGAGTAGCTAAACACCGATTCTTGGTAAGGGTTGATGAGTTGAGTTCTTATGCGTTCGTGAGATCAAATCATGTTTAATAATCTCTTTGTTTGTATTTATTTATTTCTTAAGCTTAATCCATCACTTACTCACTAGAGACAAAGTCTGATCATCTTTGTACTCTAGTAGAGAAGAGTCGCAACCAGTCTAGAAGGAGAGGGAGTACCCGCTGGCTAGATAGAGTAGACAACTAGTCTCGCGCCAGACTAGAAGAAATAAGTAATCTAGGTTAAG
The DNA here is from genome assembly GCA_963691705.1 of Viola odorata. Classification (NCBI taxonomy): domain Eukaryota; kingdom Viridiplantae; phylum Streptophyta; class Magnoliopsida; order Malpighiales; family Violaceae; genus Viola; species Viola odorata. The sequence goes on from OY829541.1 coordinate 38,122,222, forward strand.
ACCAGATTGACAACCTAGGGTTTCCACAGGGAAGCACCTTGACCTAGGTACTGTCTTCCCCTACACCATTGAGGAAGCGAACAGTCATTCAAGACAGTAGTCAAACGGATAAACCCTTTAACCAGCAAGGTGTCCCTTGGCTAGGATTATCAGGAGAGGGAGTACCCGCTAGGTAATTTGAAGAGGAGGGAAGACAGGAGTGAAAAGGAGTTCCTCCACTCTATAGCAGTACTATGAATGAAGAGATGAATATACTTGAATCTATGATCGAAGCATAAGAACGCAAGCTCTCACATCACCCTTACTAGGAATTCCCTTTTATTAGATTTATTTCAATCTTGACCCCTGTCTTGGCCAAGCCTTTGGCCAATACTACTTTGAACTATTTTACCTCTTTCTGTTTTGTCTTTATTTTCAGATTCTACCAAAACCAAATCCAGTGACGAGGAAGTCAAACCAAGAATTACATCTCCTAGAGGTCTCTGTGGACGATCCTCTTACCATCATCTACAAACTCTTGTAGACAGTGATAAGTTGTATTTCTACCCCCAATTCCATGCCTATTTCACTATTATATTTGACGTGTTCGACGTGCGGTCAAATTTTGGCGCCGTTGCCGGGGATCTCTAACGGTATTTGTAGTTTTTGTTTTATGTTGTTTTTGATAGTTGATGACCAGGTCCTCTTGCAGAGAAGAAGATTTGCTACCATACAATCTGAATCTCTCTAAGATCGAAGTACAACTCCAGAAGATAGCTAGAAAAAGAAAAACCCCAGAAGAAAGTGAATCGGAAGCCTCCAGTTCCGAATCAGAACATAGTCTAGACCGCAGTCTAGACCAAGACTTCGACCAAAACAATTTCTTTGGTCCAGCTATGGCAGAAAATCAGCAAGAACCTACGATGAGGGAGCTGAACAAAACAACAGAGCAGGAAACCTTCTCCTGTATAGCTTCCGATAGTGGCAAATGATTGGTCGATCAAGACCAACATGGTGGCCAACCTTCCTAGGTTTTATGGTCATTCGAACGAGAACCCATTCAAACACTTGAGGAATTTACATGTCCAGTGCGACATGATGAAACCAGCTGCCGTAAGCATGGAGAGAGCGAAGCTGAAAGCCTTTCCTTGTTCTCTTGAGAGGGCTGCACAGAATTGGTTCTACAGCCTACCTCACAACACGGTCAACACATGGGCCGAGATGTCCACCTTATTCCTTAATAAGTACTGGAATGCAACAAAAGCAGGAGCGGCTAGAAAAAAATATGGCTGTCATCCAGCAGAGGAACAATGAGGGGCTGAGCGAATATCACCAACGGTTCAGAGAATTGCAAGAAGTTTGTCCTACACATGGAGTTGCGGATCAGACCATGATCCAATATTTTTATGATGGAATGCTCCTACCTAGCAAAGAGAAAGTTGATGCAGCCGTAGGTGGAGCATTGCAGGACTTGACGGTCACCAAAGCCAAACTTCTACTTCAAACGATGGCAGACAATAGCCAAAATAGCATCACTTCTGACAGAACTTCTACTCCTTCTAGTCTTTGTTCTATAGATGTTGAGCAAAAATTAGCTGAGTTAACTGATATGGTCAAAACCATTTCTGTCAATATTTCAGGTGCAATGACCACTGGGAACTCTAATCCAGAGCAAGTAGCAGCGGTTTGCGGAATCTGCCAGCAACAAGACCATCAGACCAATAACTGTTACATGGTGCAACATCCTGATGATGTAACACAAGTAAATGCAGTCTATGGGCAAAACTAAGGAAGTATGCAGAATTTCCCTCAAGGAAGTAATCAGTACTCGTGGAGAGGCCATCTGAATTTTAGATGGAGAGATCCAGTCCCTCCAAATCAGAATCAAAATCAAAACATGCCCCAGCAACATCCTGGCCAACCTCCCGTTAACTTTCAAAATTTCGTACCTCGTCCTTCACACCTTAATCCTGGCCAAGCCTCTGTACCTCAGCTGCCTCCAGCACCTCAACCCTTGCAGATAACCGACCCCTCTATGGAGGATACGCTTAAGAGTTTAGTTGAGATGCAATCTACGCGGTCTAGCTTAGCGGAGATGCAAAAACAAATCAATCAAATGGCCAATCAAGGGAAGTTACCTTCTACAACCGTGGAAAACCCGAAACACAATGTTAGTGCCATAAGTCTTAGGAGTGGAGCCGTGCTACCAGAGAGAGAAGGAGCGAAAACAGACGAAGAAATGAGAAAAATCCAGTCCCAAGAGATGGATGAAGATGAGGAAGAAGAAGCTGAAGCGGAAGTAGTCTTGGCCAAACCACAGGCCAATACTGAAGTTATCGCGGAACCAAAAGAAAAAGAACCAGTCTTGACCAAGACACAGGCCAAGACGCAGGTCAAGCCTGACCGGCCAGAGGAAACCATAGAAATTCCTCCACCATTCCCTCCTAGATCTTCAAAGGAGAAGAGGCAAGATGAAGCAAGAGACTTCATGGCTGTTTTTGGGAAAATAGCTGTTAATATTCCTATGTTGGACTTGATTGCAAAAGTCCCCTCTTATGCTAAATTTCTTAAAGAAATGTGCACTAATAAAAAGAAAATTGCAGGTATATAGAGGGTGAACCTAGCTCATGATGTCTCAGCAGTACAGCAGCTTCCAGAGAAGTGCAGGGACCAAGGGACCTTCACCATTCCATGTCAAATAGGAAATAAAATCATTGAGAAAGCCCTTTGCGATTTAGGGGCTGGCATCAATGTAATGTCCCTAAGCGAATTCGAGACCTTGAAGATTGGGACAATGAAGGAGACAGATTTGGTAATTCAGTTGGCCGATCGAACGATCATTCGGCCTAAGGGAGTGGTAACTGATGTCTTGGTAATGGTAAATGATTTTATTTATCTAGTGGATTTTTATATAGTTGAAATGAATGTACAATTGCCTTCTTGCACCACTGACATTTTATTAGGAAGACCATTTTTTAGGACATCAAAAGCTAAAATTGATTGCTATGAAGGAAGCATAATTCTAGAATTTTGTGGAAGAACAATTAAATTCAGCATTACTGATGCTTTAAAACATCCTAATGATTTACATTGTGTGAACTTTCTTGATGTTTTAGACCCAATTACTGAGGAAATTGCTAACATTTATATTAACGACCCCCTTGAGTATGTTATGAGCAGGGGAATTTCCACAAGAACTCTAAAAGAATTAGAGGAAAGGACTGGAGATCAGAAGGAACTCCAGGAAATTCTGGACAGTTTGACCGATCCAGAAGAACCAGAACCAGTCTTGGCCTCAAGCTTGGCCAAGACACAGGCCAAGACTGCCGAACTAAAAAAGAAAATAGTGAGTTGTCAATTTATTCAATCTTCGACTCCTAAATTCTTACCTTCTGTTGTGCAGGCACCTCAGTTGGAATTAAAAGCCTTGCCCGATCATCTCAAATACGCCTATCTAGGCCTAGACGACACCCTACCCGTCATCATTTCAGCAAAGCTAACGAAAGATGAAGAGGAAAGATTGGTGGCAGTCTTGAAGATGCACAATGAAGCAATTGGCTGGACCATGGCAGATATCAAGGGGATATCAGCCAACATCTGTACCCACAAAATACATGTGAAAGAGGATAAGAAACCTATCCGGCAACCCCAGAGGAGATTAAACCCTCCGATGATGGAAGTTGTTAAAAAAGAAATAATCAAACTGCTAGATTCAGGTGTAATTTATCCTATTTCTGATAGTAATTGGGTGTCTCCTGTGCAGGTAGTTCCCAAGAAGACTGGAATTACAGTAATTGAAGGAGAAGACGGCACCCAAAGAACGACAAGGATCCAAAACGGATGGAGGGTATGTATTGACTACCGAAGGCTGAATCAAGTCACTCGGAAGGACCATTTTCCATTGCCGTTTATAGACCAAATGGTGGAGAGACTTACTGGAAAGTCTCACTACTGCTTCCTGGACGGATACTCGGGGTTTCATCAAATCCCTGTTGCACCCGAGGACCAAGAAAAGACGATGTTCACTTGCCCGTTTGGAACGTTCGCCTACAAACGTATGCCATTTGGATTGTGTAATGCGCCGACCACCTTTCAAAGGTGCATGGTAAGCATTTTTTCTGATTATGTAGAGAAGAGCATCGAGGTGTTCATGGATGATTTTACCGTGTACGGTAATAATTTTGAACAATGTTTACATAATCTAGAAAATATTCTAAAGAGATGTGTTGATACATGCTTAGTTTTAAATTATGAAAAATGTCATTTTATGGTAGATCAAGGAATTGTCCTTGGGCATGTAGTTTCAAAGAAAGGGATTGAAGTCGATAAAGCAAAAATAGACACTATCAAGAACTTGCCTTACCCCTCATGCTTGCGTGAGGTTAGAAGCTTTCTTGGACATGCAGGTTTTTATCGCAGGTTCATAAAAGACTTCTCGAACGTAGCTGAACCAATGTGCAAGCTACTTCAAAAGGAGGTGGAATTCGACTTCAATGAAGGATGTCAGAAGTCGTTCGACGAGCTCAAGGAGCGATTGACATCAGCACCGATCATTCAAGCACCCGACTGGAGCTTGCCTTTCGAGCTGATATGCGACGCAAGTGATGCTGCGGTGGGGGTTGTCCTTGGGCAGAAGAAAGGGAGAGATCCACACGTCATCTACTATGCATCAAAACTGCTAGATGATGCCCAGAGAAATTACACCACGACTGAAAAAGAACTTTTTGCAATTGTCTTTGCCTTGGAAAAATTTAGATCTTATTTATTGGGCACAAAAATAATTGTATTTTCAGATCATGCTGCATTAAAATATCTCTTGGTCAAGCATGAGGCCAAACCTAGACTAATCCGATGGATTCTTCTCTTGCAGGAATACAATCTGGAAATTAAGGACAAGAGCGGCAGGGAAAACCTCGTGGCAGACCACCTTAGCCGCTGCCTAGCAGAAGGAGATCTGGAACCAGTGAGAGCGGAATTTCCTAATGAAAAACTGTTTTCAGTCACACTGTCTAGCCCGGAGTCTAGGACTAGACCTCAGCCAAACCCGCGACCATGGTATGCTGAAATTGCGAATTACCTTGCAACAGGTAAACACTATGGAGATATGACTACCTACGAGAGGGTAAAGGTCAAACACGACAGTAAGTATTATGTCTGGGATGACCCTTATTTATGGAAAATAGGTACTGATCAATTGCTAAGGAGGTGCGTTCCTCAAAGTGAGACTTTATCTATTTTAACTTTCTGTCATTCTCAAGCATGTGGAGGCCACTTTGGAGCAAGGAGAACAACCCTAAAAGTTTTAGAGGCTGGTTTTTATTGGCCTAGTATTTTTCAGGACAGTTTTCTATTTTGTAAAACATGTCATGCTTGTCAAAAAGTAGGGAATATTAGTTCCCGAAATGAAATGCCTATGAACTTTATTCTTTCTTGTGAAATTTTTGATTTATGGGGCATAGATTTTATGGGACCTTTCCCTACTTCTTTTAGCAACAGATACATTTTATTAGTTGTGGATTACGTATCAAAATGGGTGGAGGCGAAAGCCACCAAAAATGATGATGCTAGGACTGTTATTTCCTTCATTAAATCTAACATCTTGAACAGGTTTGGAATTCCTCGTGGGATCATTAGTGATCGAGGAACACACTTCTGCAACAAGATTTTGTCTTCTCTTTTCAGGAAATATGGCATCACACACAGGGTATCCACAACCTATCACCCTCAATCAAACGGCCAAGCGGAAGTTTCGAATAGAGAGGTGAAATCTGTCTTGGCCAAGACAGTAGACCTAGACAGACGTGATTGGAGCCAGCGGTTAGATGACGCGTTGTGGGCCTGCCGAACGGCCTACAAAGGTCCAATTGGGATGACGCCTTACAAGCTAGTCTATGGGAAGGCGTGCCACTTGCCAGTATGGTTGCAACACAAAGCATATTGGGCCATACGGAAGTGCAACTTGAGTTATGACCAAGCTGGACAGGAGAGAAAATTACAACTCCATGAGCTAGAGGAGTTGAGAGACCAAGCCTATGACAATCAGCTGATTGTCAAGATCAGAATGAAGGCTTACCATGACAAGAGAATTGTTGGGAAACCTCTACACACAGGGGAGAAGGTTCTCCTTTATAATTCCCGTTTTAAATTGTTTCCTAGAAAACTTCAAACAAGGTGGGAAGGGCCTTTTGTTATTACTAATATTTACCCACAGGGTGCAGTAGATATTAGAAATGAAAAAACAGGTGCCGAACTCAAGGTGAATGGGCAAAGATTGAAGCCATTCTTCGAAAATTTCCAGGAAGAAAAGATTTCTGAAAAGGTGGACTTGCCACCAGAAAACAAGTGAAAAGAATTCAGAGTCAAGCCCAAGACTTAAAATAAGGGCGTTGCAAGGGAGGCAACCCTTGATTCTTTTATTTTTAGGAAGTTTTTATTTTATTTTATTTTTGTCACATTTGATTTCGCTGGGTTGTTTTTGATTTTGCGCAGGAAATTAAGTGTGGGGAAGACCCTCAGCTTGGCCTAGAGCTAGGCCAAGCCTTGGGGCTACACTGCTTAGCATCAGAGCCACTCTTTGTGAGTTAGTGGGACACGTGTCAGCGCCGTCTTTTAAAGGCCTTTAATTGCTTTTTGAACGGACAAATCCAAAAAGCAATTAATTGCAATTTATGGAAAGCGTGGGAAAAACAAATCACCACCTCTGTGTATTCCCCTTCCCACTCTGACACTACATACCTACGTAACCAACAAATTCGGCCTCTCACCTGAGCTAAAAAAGCAACATTCCCTTCTCCTTCCTCTTCTTCCTCAATCGCACAAAATCTCAAAAACCTAAACTCTAAACCCACCATAATTTCAATCTCCATTCCTCTCAATCGCTCTACAACCATAAGCCCACCAAAGCGAAACCTGCCCTCCGACATTCCAGAAGCTAGTGACGACCTCCGTGGAGCGGCACCGCCTGTCTTTCCGACCGACGGCATCTCCGCCGCGAGACGTCTGCTCGAAGCACTCGAGAACACCGATTTGATGTCCTACGAGGATGATTTGCCTGGCGACTCTGAGGATAGTGTTGAGGGAGTCGACCGAGTCGTTGTCGTGAGCGATGAGGACTCCGACGACGTCCCCCTTGTGAAGAGGATGCGACCCTCCGTTCCCGCGTCGGCAGGAGAGAGAGAGAGCCGACGAGAGAACAGGATGCTGAAGAAGATGGGAGCAGCCAGAGCATCACACCCAACTCTGACCACTGCAGCCCCAAAACCTATTGCCGCCGCCGCTGCTGTACCCACACCACCACCGCCACCTCCGGCGAAGAAACCAGCCGCGGGGACTGCACCACCAAAAAAATCCGGGCGATTCAAGCAGGTGGCCCACAAAAAGACCCCGACGAAGAAGCCGGCAAGGACACGAGATCAATCGCCACCGCCGCCAAACCCTAAGAAGGCCAAAACCAGTGCAGGCCCCTCTTCTGCCAAAAGCAAAGGGAAGCAGCAGGTGATCGAGGATGATGATGTTGAGGATGATGAAGACGTTTCAGTCTTGGCCAAGACTCCGGCCAAGACTGCTAAGGTACCTTCTCTCCCTCCCCTGCACACACTTAGAGGCTGGTTGAAGTTTGACACACCAGACCTCAAAGCTAAATTGCGTGATTTTTATTCCTGTGACATCCCCGCCTTTGCTAGGCTTGATTTTAATTTTTTAGATGCAATGGGGTTAGGGAATAAGATTAGGGATTTTGTGTATGCCATTGGTTGGATCCCATTTATGTCTATTGAGTGTGATGCTTACACTGAACTGTGCTTAGAGTTTCACACGTCTTTCTGGTTTGATGAGGAAACCTTGTATGTTAGAGGTAGGGACAAACCAGACTTTGCTGCTGATGATGTGATTAATTTTTGCTTGTGTGATAAATGGAGTCACTTATCTGTTAATGCTTTCAATTCTTTGTTAGAATTTGCATATAGTGATGAGGCTATTTTTGACTATCCCACTGATTGGGATAATAATGCTGCCTTTAGAGAGATCACCGGTGATCTGGATGCAAAGTTCGATAGGAACTCTAAGGCACATGCTATTCTGAACCCTGCGCTTAGGATGCTCCATAGAACCTTGTCTATTAACCTTTCGGGGAAGACAAAGGTTTCTGGAAATTTTGCCAAGTCTGAACTGTTTTTGCTTTGGTGTATTTTGCACCAGAAAAGAGTCAACTTAGGTTTATATTTGGTTCAGCAATTGCATGCTCATGAGTCTGTAACCAAACTGATTTTTGGGTCCTTAATTACTTGGCTTGCTATTCAAACTGCTAAATTGGATCCTACCACTGCTGATTTGCATAAGTGTTGTTCCCCAAAAATCCTAGATTTGAGAGCCTTCGACCAAATGGGATACTTCCATTTGGATGGACAGTTTGTTGCTTGTAATACAGGTTTTACACCAGTAGGGGAGCACATTTTCTCGAAGAAAAATGAAGGGAAGTACAAGCTGCGCCCAGTACAAATTCCAGGAGAAATAGCAGAGGACAATATTGCCCAGGATCTAGGCCAAGACATAGGCCAAGATCCTCCCATTCTAGATCCTTCAGCGGCTGATCTTGGCCAAGCTTCCGGCCAAGATCCCTCAGCCAATACATCCAATGAACCTCCAACATGGGCCAGGGAATTCCAAGCGAGGCAGCTGCTGATCCTTGAGCAACAGAAGATCATTCTGGACCGTCTAGGCCAAGACAAGCCCTAGGACAAAGCGGAAAACCATTCATCCGCATCAACCAGTGAAGAAGTGCCTCGATGGGCCAAAGCACTTTCTGACCGACAAGATGTCCTCCTTGAGCAGATGAAACTCACCAGGACCAACGTTCTCCATGTTTATCAGCATCTGCAGGTACACCTAAAGTACCTCAGAGCTCTGTACGATAATTTGAGCTCCGACAGTGAGTCATCTGATGAGGAGGATGATCCCGAACCATCAGCGCCGCCAGCAAAGACACAGCATCCGTCTATGCCGCCTCCTGCTCCAAAAGATCTAGCAAGTTCAAAGCCGCCTCCAGACCAGAGTCTAAGCCAAGCTTCTGGCCAAGACGCCAACACTCCAGCAGCATAAGCTGCTTTTGCCCCCAGGTCGTGTCTTTTCCTTTCATTTTATTTTTTCTGCTTTTTATTTGTCTCTCCACCCAATGAGGACATTGTGTCTTTAAGTGTGGGGAGGATGTACAGTTGAGTCTTTTAAATTTTTATAATTTTTTTTTTGTGTCTTGTGATGCGTTTTGTGTTGAAATTGTGTTAATAATCTGAATTTTTGAGTCAGTTTTTGCATGATTTAATTTCTCTTTTTGCATGCGTCCGTCCAGTCCATAGAGTCTGTCATATGCATGATTTTATTAGTATTTTTTCTGCATGTTTTGAGTCTGTTTTGTGAGTGCACACCCGGACCCCTGTTTTCTTGCTTAGGCTGTTTAGTCTCTCGGTGGGACTGCATTTAGACACTTTCCTAAGGGATACAATGTTTTAGTAACAGGGAAGCAAATGAGCATAAATGATCAATGCCTAAGGGGCATATTCTCTTATGATTCCCAAACATTAACCATCCACATGGTCGTAGGGATACTTAGCTAGGACCTTAACTCTTATTAGGATAAAGGGGTTTGCTGCCATGATTTGAGTGTGTTGTTCTATCTGTCTAGAGTGTGAGACAGTAGAAGGTGTTGGAACGTCATAGGGCAGATATAGCAAAGGTGGAAGTCCCCACGGAAAAGGACAAGCTCTGTCTATGTGTCGTGTCTGTAAAAATACAAAGGACACTTGTTATGCCTAAAGCAAAACAAATAAAAAGACATAGAAAAGGCATAGGAAAAAAGAAAAAGAAAAATCTGTCAAAGTATTTCAAATGACACCAGTCTTTAGGCACTATTGGATAGACAACACTTTCGGTGGGACTCAATTCGGTAGTGAACCTTGTTACCCTATACTTAAATCTTTTTTATCTAGTAGGGTGTCTTGATACCATGTGGAAGGGGTATGTTTAGGATATTGATTATTCCTTGTTAGTCTAGCATTGGATATCTTAGTAGAGTGTCCTGGCATATCCAGTGAAGGGGTAGACAACCTGAAATTGAGAAAGTCCGGGGGGTTCTTGGTGTCTGTTCTGTTTCTGTTCTATTTTTGTTATGTTTTAATTTTTTTTTTGAGTCTTGAGTCTGTATGCTTGGGGGCAAGCATAGTTTAAGTGTGGGGAATTTGATTGCATTGTATTTCATCATGTTTTATTGTCCATTTACTTGTTTATTTGGACAGTAAATCTACTGATTTATCCATGATTTCCCATTTTCTTGGCAGTTCGGGTCTGATGGCATAATATTGGAGATTCTGATATGGAGAGTTGAAGCTGATTTTCCCAGTCTTGGCCTAGACTTTGGCCAAGACACTTTCGCTTCCAATACAGCGCACCAGTCAGATCGTCTTGGCCTAGACTCCGGCCAAGACTCTTTTGCGATTGAGCAGTCATCATCATCCTCTTGGGTCGTTTCTTCATTGGGCTTTGTAGCTGGCAAGTAGCAGCTGTCAAGTAGCAGCTGTCCCGCAATCTTGGAGGGATCTGAAGCGCATATCTCTTGAACAATCCCGCATGGGATCTCCCTCTTTTGTAATTGCGATTTAATTCCTATTGTGACTCAAACAATTTATTATTACAATATTTTAGAGATTTTCTAGGAAGTAGAGTTGGAGTAGGACAGAGGAGTTTTAGGGCTATTTAGCCGAACATTGTTCTCCTCTGTTCAAGGTCGGTCCATCATCGGATTTTCTCCTCCTTCTTCTCTTTTTCTCTTTCGACATTATTATACTTTGCTCCGGATTTATTTAAATCTCGGATTAATTAATTTATGCAATTAAGTATTTTATCTTTTCAATTATGAGTATGAGTAGCTAAACACCGATTCTTGGTAAGGGTTGATGAGTTGAGTTCTTATGCGTTCGTGAGATCAAATCATGCTTAATAATCTCTTTGTTTGTATTTATTTATTTTTTAAGCTTAATCCATCGCTTACTCACTAGAGACAAAGTCTGATCATCTTTGTACTCTAGTAGAAAAGAGTTGCAGCCAATCTAGAAGGAGAGGGAGTACCCGCCGGCTAGATAGAGTAGACAACTAGTCTCGTGCCAGACTAGAAGAAATAAGTAATCTAGGTTAAGACCAGATTGACAACCTAGGGTTTCTACAGGGAAGCACCTTGACCTAGGTACTGTCTTCCCCTACACCATTGAGGAAGCGAACAGCCATTCAAGACAGCAGTCAAACGGATAAACCCTTTAACCAGCATGGTGTCCCTTGGCTAGGATTATCAGGAGAGGGAGTACCCACTAGGTAATTTGAAGAGGAGGGAAGACAGGAGTGAAAAGGAGTTCCTCCACTCTATAGCAGTACTATGAATGAAGAGATGAATATACTTGAATCTATGATCGAAGCATAAGAACGCAAGCTCTCACATCACCCTTACTAGGAATTCCCTTTTATTAGATTTATTTCAATCTTGACCCCTGTCTTGGCCAAGCCTTTGGCCAATACTACTTTGAACTATTTTACCTCTTTCTGTTTTGTCTTTATTTTCAGATTCTACCAAAACCAAATCCAGTGACGAGGAAGTCAAACCAAGAATTACATCTCCTAGAGGTCAATCAGCCATCATCTACAAACTCTTGTAGACAGTGATAAGTTGTATTTCTACCCCCAATTCCATACCTATTTCACTATTATATTTGATGTGTTCGACGCGCGGTCAATCGGCCATGATGGGAAATGGTGGTGAAGCGGGTCAAACGGGTCAAAGCATGCTCTCGGCTAGTTGCCACACACGGAATCCTCAAAATACAACTCTTGGTGAATATAGGCCAAGGTGGAGGCCTTCCGCGGGCAAGGCATGTAGGCGCGGACGAGAAAAACCAAATAACAACCACGGATCGGCCAAGATGGGAGATGGTGGTGAAGCGGACCAAGTGAGGACTCTTACACATGAAAATGGATGTGTGGGCACTACGAATCACCAAAGGAGTAATGGGAGAAGTCCGGGTGAAGTAAGGGATCATGAACCCACTAGGAGGTGCCAAAAATGGAAAGGAAAGGGTGCGGGCAAGAGGCTCAAATCCAAGTAGAAACAGATCCTCAAAGCTATGCGTAGGCACACTCGGCATGATGGAGAAAGCACTTCCCATGGACTGAAACTTGCATTGCATCGCAAGGAAATGGAAGGCCTTCTCGTGGCTGCCCGAATAGAAAAGGTGCGAGGTCGTGCTAGTGAAACCCAATGGTAACTCAACCCTTAAAATATCCAAGACTCGTCCAAGGCGAGGAATGGGAATGACGTGGTCTAGGTGCGAGCCCAAAGTAGTAGATGAGTAGTCGTGGGCACTATGGATGGCCCAAGGAGTGGTGGAAGAGACACGGCAACCATGCGAGACCAAGAGGCCAAGTGAATGCGCCAAGATCCGAATGAAGGGCGTGCAGTCAACATACTCAAAACCACGAAGGAAAGGGTCCACCAAGTCATGTGTAGGCACCTTCGGGATGATGGAAAACTCACTACCAATGGACTGAAAGGTACGCTGCCGTGCAAGACAATGGAAAACCTTCTCATGGCTACCTGAAGAGACCTCAAGGGACTTATCCCAAATGGGTGGCGACCCAAAGTCCACCATATCATCCTCAAGAAGCGGTTGTGGCCCGGCTGAATCAACACTAGAAGGTACGCTCCTATCACTCTCGAAATCATCCAAAGGAGCACTCGAGACCACCAAATCCGAAGTCACCAACTCTCAATCAATATCATCCGAGGGAGTACTCAAAACCATCAAGTCTGCGAGATCCGAAACCACAATAAGCTTGACTCTCGGATTCACCAAATCCTCAACAATATCCGGAGCCACTAATCCACTAAGGTCCCTATCCTCAATTCCCGTGGATGTAGAAGGAACGCTCGCCTCCTCTAGGGGTTGGTCCCCCTTAGGCTCACATACGGAAAGAGTAGAAGGCTCAAATATAGGTAAAGGGGCGCTAGGCTCCATATCCCCTAGCCGCTCCGAAGGATGATCCAAGGTAGCCTGAAATGAAGCCCAAGTCATGGAGAACTTGTTGCCCATGTGCTCAAAGTGGCATTGCAAGGCAAGGCAAGGAAGAGCTCTCTCACTGCAGCCCGTAGATAACCCCCAAACCTCTCTTGCACTCTCATCGTTTCCATACTCCACCTCAACAATATCCGAGGGGTCCTCAAGTATGTCCTCCGCAATTGGGGCCAAGTGCTCCTCACTATCACGCAACCCGGATAGAAACACCTCATGCTCTCTAAGTGGTGGTGAACCAGCTGAATCAGTAATAGAAGGCACTCCAAGCTCTGCACGCTCCGTGTCAAATAATGCCCCGCCACCAAATAGCTTGAGCTCTCGCTCTATGCAGCAAAATATCTCCCGTGTCTTCATGTGCTCTTCTATGCGGGTCTTAAGTAACGCCTCAGCCAATTCCAAGGGGTAAGGGCTAGGAGTGTAGTGGGGCTCGCTCACAAGGGAAGTGACACGGCTATATGAGCCCGGAGGGGGCCGACGGACATGGTGTGAAGGTTGCCCATCGTGATAAAGTGTAGCGCGGTGCACTAGAGGCCGGCGCTACATGGTGACGTTGAGGGGGCCTCCAGACTGAGGCATAGGTAGAGGCGTCATGGCTGTGGTAGGAAGAGAGGATTCGGCCATGGCGTGGGGAAGATGCAGCCTCGGTGTAGAAGTCATGGCCTCGGTTCCCATGTTGAGATGACCCATCAATGAAGTCCTCGTGTACATAATAATCATCCCCACTGTCCGCCCTAGAGGCATAACCAAAGGCTTGCCGTGAGGGCTCACGAAAATCATACGCGCATTGAGAAGAAGATGTGGCACACGAAAGGTGGTCTTGGGTGTCAACCTCATAAGAAAAAGAAACAGACCGTGTCTCATGTCCATCGGAAGTAGCACCCTCATAACCAAAGGCTTGCCATGAGGGCTCATGAAGATCATACTCCCTTGGAGAAGAAGATGAGGCACACGAACGGTTTCCTTGGGTGTCCACCCCATAAGAATGAGAATCGGAATAAGCGCCATCATAACAAGTACCGTTGCCCTCACTAGCAACCAAGAGGTGGGCACCACTAACCAAACAAGGATTTTCCTCCCAAGTGACGACACTAGCACAACAAGAATCAACCCCATTCGGTCTCTCATGCTCCACTAAGTAGTTCACCTCATAACAAGAAGAGGCTCGTTCACAAGAAGCCATAGAATAGGCCGTACTAGAACAAGAGTCCTCCCAAGAGGATCCATCATCCTCACTATAAAAAGACATAGAAAATTACCTACAAAAGAAAACAAACGTAATTGATATATAAGCAAAGGGCTAGTCCCTCCCTCACGTGTTTCTCTCATGTTTCACACTACACTTTAATAATCTCACCTCCTCACCCACTCTAATCTCCAAGAAAAACAAAGTAATGTAGCTTAGCACAAACTATAAGACACATAACAACACAAGGAATGCAAAGAAAACAAGCTTAGAAAGAAAGGTAGAGAAAATCAAAAGGTATGCACAAGTTGGATTGAAATGCACACCTAATTGATTTAGAGTAGAAATAATGATGGAAACAAGAAGGATAGACCAAAGACTCAAAACAAAAGCTAGCTCAAAATAGACAACTCAAGAAGAAAGGAAAAAGGAACGAAAAAAAAAATTCAGAAATTTAAAAGAAAGACTCAAAACTGAAATTTCGAGTGACAACTGCGCACTGATTTTGAGTTGGAGAGAAGTATGTGAAAGCCCCAGAATTAGGAGAAGTCTAAAACATAAGAGTTGTTCCACTCAGACTGAAGTTTAAGCTGTCAAAATTTTAGAATTTCCTGGGCGCACACACTCACACAAAAGGGAAAATACGAAGGTAGTCAAAATGGAAATCCGAAAAAGAGAACACAAAAGAAATTTGAAACTTGTGTTCTTCCACAAGGACACTTCAAAAACAATGTAATTCACTTCAATGTGTATACACAAGTAGCTTCTTGCTTGTGACTCCTTTGCTTTTATTCTCTTTCTTTCTTTTTTTCTTTTTTTTTGAGAAGTGAGGAAACTTGATCACTTTTTCTTTACTTTTTTTTTTTTTTATCAAATCTTTTAGTTCTCTTCTTCTAAGTTCTGTTTTTGCAAAGGGTGAAGAAGACTCACTTGTATGACAAGTATTTTTAAAAGATGAAGTGAAAGACAAGTAGTTTTTGCTCTTGAAATTTTTTCACTAAAAGCCAAAAATGTGATGTGGCAAGTGAAGATGATGTGTCACTAAATGTGTGGATGACCAAGGAAGTGATGTGGCACGTGAGGTGGACGTGTATGACAAGCACACAAAGTGTAATGAAGCAATATTAGGGCTGGCCTAGAGTAATGAGCAAGCTGAAATGCTTGGCTCACAATTGAAGCAAATACTAGGCTCACAATTAAGGTGATGTGGTCGGCTAGGATTGGAGCAACAAATTCGGCACTTAGCAAGAACAAAATTCACTCCACATGGCTCTCAATGCCACCATAGAAGGCTCCAATAACTTCAGCAACAAATACACATTTAAGAAGATGAACTTTTGTCCATTTAGATGCACACAAACACAAAATATTTCAGCAATTGTGTTCTTCCAAAATTCAGCACACTAAAAGACAAGAATTTCTCAAGAACACCAAATTTGTTCAAATGATGTGGGAATGATTCCTATGGTAGAAAACAATGTTTAAACCATAGAAAACAAGAATCAAGGTGTTTGAACCGAAGAAACTCAAGAAAAATGTGTTTGAACCAAAGAGAGGAACGGGTATGAAAAACAGAAAAAAAAAATTTCGGCAAAAATGAAGAAACCTACGATGGAGAAGATGAATCAACCGTAGAGAGAGAGTTTACCAACCTAGAAGACGATTTGGAGCTCCGCTACCACTTGATAACATTCGGGCTTCTCTTGAAGGAAGAAACCGTGTTCTTGAGCTTGAATAGATCTAGTCTCCTTTGGGAGGTGGTAAACACAAGGATGTATGGTGTAAATGGTGTTTAATGGTGTTTAATTGAGAAGATAACGTCGCTAGAAGGAGTGCGGATTGTGCAGCGGATTAATGGATGAAAAGGAGAGTGTTTTGATGAACAACAATATACTAACTTGTATTCAAATGATTACAAGGTTCTCTAATTGAAGCCTTCCCTTAATTGATCATGCAATGATCAAGCCGAAAGGAGTTAATTAGCTAAATGAAAACCGGATTTAAGATCCCTAAGGCAAAGCCAACTAATTGGTCTTGAAAGGAGATAAACTCACATTTAAATCAAAGACAAGCTATAAAAGAGGTTAGCTCCTTCTATTTATAGCTTGTGAGTTATTACATAGAAAACCCTAGAATACCCCTTCACTTAAACCCTTGAAGGCCGGCTGGAAGGCTGACTTGAAACAACTTGGGAAAACCAAAACAGTCCCAAACGCGGATAACTTCATGGGCTGCTAGGGTTCGAGCCCGACCTTGTGCGAGGGTCTTCATGGATTGCTCGGCCATCCCATGAGGCCTTGGCGCGAATACGAGCTAAGGCCCTCGAGCTCGTATCAAACTTTCCCAACCATGAACTCCCTAATCACATTTCTGGTGATGTTAGTAATTGGTTTAACCTCTAGAGTACCACGCAGCATAATTTGACTCGATCTAACAACAGCTACAGATTCAACTAATGGGAATACCCCAATTTTACCATCAAAAGTACAATTTTCGTTGGAGTCATATCTAGGCCTCGCAACAGCTGCTAAAAACATAACTTGAGGAATGTAATTTGAGTTTTTAATGTTTCTTACTGGATCTGTCACATCGCGGAGGAGATAGTATCTCTGTGATCTCTTGGTCAAAAAGAACCACTTCTCGTCAATGTGGATTGTGTTCTCCATCTGATTGAAAGTTGGATCATGTGGAACTGTGGTTAGGTCGACATTGGAGAGGCAATGGGTTATTCTGCTGCTAAGATTGTCCTATGTCAATGAGGGCTTGATTGAATTTGTGTGACGCATGATATCTCCCTCTTTCAACTTGTTAAGAACAAATTGCCTGGACACACCCAGTGCAAAAGCAAGGGCTCTAATGCTGGTCCTCTGCCTTAAAGGAGTTTCTCTAATCCTTTCTAAATCAAATTCAATCATTTTTCTCCCACAATTTCTGACTCTAAGAGTTTGATGATCGTGTTGACTTGAATCTCTGGCTAGCTTCCATAGTCTCTGAATTGATCTAATTCTCACGCCAAACATACCAGCCACCACCCTGGTTGATCCTCTGTTCAAAATTCCATTTTTCATTCTTTCCAGAAGGCACTGATATGCAGCCAGTCTTTCAGCGCTTGTCAACTCTTTTTTGCGACCTAACCAGTTCAATAATGATTAAGGTCAGAAGGTAGGAAAACAATCAATTGGAAATTGAAGTAAGTAGACTGAGATGGAGTTAATAACCTTGACTTTCCAATTGCAAGGTTTCTGGAGCTAGACTCAAATCTGAAAAGTTGGTAGCTTCATCAACCTCCTCATCAACATTCACGTTGCTATTATTGGTTCCGAAAAAAGAAGATGCATTGGCATCCAATTCCTCAAGGCCAAGCGAGTTGATTGTTGGGGATTGAGGACTGGTTGGCTTATCATTATGATAAAACCATGGAAAATCCATTTCAGACCTTCTGTTTTGGGTTGTAGGATAAAAGGGGTTTTGATCGAATTGAAATGGCTGGAGTAAAAGGGAGGCAGAAATTTGAAACCCATTATGAAATTCAAATGAAATGATACTATTTGGGATGGAGGGAAGCAAATTTAGTTTGAGATTTCGTTGAAATTTTGGGGAAAATGTGGTAGGCTGGGGTTTCAATATCAATTGCAGTTGGGAAATGATTTTCAAGGTGTTGTTAATATACGGGCTCGAAGATGCGAAAGGAAAGAGAGGAGCAGAAGCGTGCTGGAGAAGATGAGTCCATGATTCGAATTTGGGCCAAGGAAAAAAATGACTGTTGGAGCTCGCGGGCCCACCGATAAAAACTAGGCTGCAAAGTAAACGTGTGTCAAGCTTCTTAATATGTGTGAACGTGGGCCCGCGTCAAATAAAATTTGACGGAGGGAGTACTATTTTGGCTCATTTTTTACTGTTTTGGCTTGTTTTTAACCATTTTTGCTCGTCTATTACCATTTTAGCTCGTTTTGAAATGCTCATTTTTTACCATTTTGGCTCATTTTATTACCATTTTGGCTTGTTTTTTACCTTCTTCGCTCATTTTCATCATTTTGGCTCGTTTTTACCATCTTGGCTCATTTTTGACCATCTTGGCTCGTATTTTACTATTTTGGCTCATTTTAGCTCGTTTTTTACCATTTTGGCTCATTTTTTACCGTCTTCGCTCATTTTTCATCATTTTGGCTCATTTTTCATCAATGGTAAAAAATGAGCCAAGATTGTAAAAAATGAGCCAAAATGATGAAAAACGAGCAAAGACTGTAAAAAAAATGAGCCAAAATGGTAAAAATACGACCCAAAACGGTAAAAAATGAGCCTAAACGGCCAAACCAGAGCCTAAGCAGCCAAACCCGAGCCTAAATGTTCAATCCCGAGCCTATATGGTCAAACTCGTGCCTAAACGGTCATACTCGTGCCTAAACGGCCGAAACCTAGCCTAAACGGCCAAAATCGAGCCTAAACGGTCAAACCTAAGCCTAAATGGCCAAACCCCAGCCTAAACGGCCAAACCAGAGCCTAAGCGATCAAACCCGAGCCTAAACGGTAAAACCCGAGCCGAAACGGCCAAACCCGAGCCTAATTGGCCAAAATTGAGCCTAAATGGCCAAACTCATGCCTAAATGGCCAAACCCGAGCCAAAACGGCCAAAACCGAGCCTAAACTATAAAATCAGCATACACAGTCAAAATCAAGTCACGTTGTAAAACTTTATCAAAATCTACATTTTTTTAGTAAAACAATGTATTTTTAATCTTACTTAATAAAAAATTAATTTTAAATGGGTTAATGGGTGGGTATGAGTTAAATGGGTATGGGTACCCATTTAAAAAATTATATGGGTAATAAATGAGTATGCTACCCATACCCACCCATTTGCCACCCTTACCTTTGATCTAAGTTTTCACTCAATTTTGGGCGAGAAGTTTAATTGAAAAAAATGTCTAAGTATATAAGTACGGTTGGTTCACGGAATAAAAAAAAAATAGCTCGGGCATCTAAAATTTAAAGTTTTATTGCGTTTAGTTGATACAGAAAAAGTTGGATTCTTTGAAATTCAACTTTCTTTTACCCCTCCATTTCCTTCCAAAATTAGGGGTGTGCAAAACCGGACAAGAAACGGCAACCGAATTAGAACTGTCGATTTAGTCCAGTTCGGTTCGATTTTTTTTAAAGTCGAAAATTGACCGAATCTGGAATAAACTGTTCAGTCCAGTTTTCCATCTCTAATAATTGAAAATCGAATCGAGAAACAAGAACCCATTTCATACTTATGAATTCTTACATTAATAAACAATTTTGGTTCTAATGAATAGAAATATAGCCTTTTGCCTTGAGGTTATGGATTCAAAACTCATTAGCCATCTCCTTTTTTTTCATTTTTTTCGTAACAAAACAATACGAGTTAGAACTGAAATTGACCTATAAATTTACAATTCGGTTTGATTTTTTTCCAAAAATCGGACCGAACCAGCCCATGTACACCCCTACCTAAAATGATTCTCTACCTAGAGGTAGGGAATCTCACTTTCCAAAGTTTAGAAAAAGTTGTATTTTATTAAATTACATAGGTACCCATTCTATACACCAAAAAATATATTTAAGAATAGCCAAGCAATTGCTATTCATTGTTGCTTGCTCTATAATTCTTATGTTTTTGTGTGCAGGTGCTAGACATTAGACAGTAACTAATCATTTGTAAGCCATACACAATTGTACTTAAAAATAATTATAGTATTTTTCTTTACTTTTATTTAGAATTTTCAAAAATAAAATAAATAAAAGAATGTTACTTGTGAATGTTAAATGCTAACCAAACGAGAAAAAAAACTAGTATTTCCCTCGATCACATTTTAGGGGAAAAACTATCATTCCGTGATCTAAACGCTACCTATGTAATCGCAAATTTAGCGTATATAGACGTCAAAGATCCATTAAGCTTCTTCTTTTTAATCTTAAGATTTTTTTCAAGATACTACGAAAGATTTTCAAACCAAACCAGATAAATGAACCAAATAAAGTTACGATTAAAGGTTTTAAAATTTAACCAAAGTTTAATCGGTATTCAATTGAATTCTTGCACGTATGTACTCCCTCCGTCAAAAAATACTTGACGCGGGCCTACGAATCACACAGATTAAGGCAAGGTGGGTCCGCGTCAAAAATAATATAAAAGAATGTGTTAAGATTTTATTTCTCATGCGATCGGGACGATGACTTCTGTTGGGCGGAGTTGCTGTAGTTGCCGTCGAACTCACCTGCAAGGCGCCGGAGGGGGGGCTCTAGCGTAGACACTCCGATGCTTAAGTCAGTAGGTGGTTCAGAAATGGCAGAGGTTCTAGTAAGCAATTTTCGGCCCTTACCTTTTGTTTTAAATTGAGGGAGTATTTATAGGCCGCTGGGGGGCGATACCTGAGCAAAGAGGCGATATCCCGGGAAAAGCGATCTCTCTGGAGGACGTCGTGGGTGATACCTTATGATGACGTCAGGGGCGATACCTTATGGTGACGTCAGAGCGATACCTTACGATGACATCAGGGGCGATACCTTGTAAGAGGGTTCCGCGGGCGATACCTCCATGGATACCTGGGACGGGATAATGCCGTGCGTGCAGAGACGCGTGAGTCCTCCCCCCGCTGATGTCGACCATCCCAGGAAACACCTTCCAGTCTAGAGCCGACGACTCGGATGTCTGATAGAGCTACAGGGTTCCGCCTTCGGTAAGGTCATAATTACCGTAACGCCCCTAAGAGGGTCATAATTGTTATCATAAGCCCAACTGAAAATGAGCCCGAGTGTTTACCAAGGGCTATCGCTCTCTGCCCATATCGGGGAACTCTTATCCAATAAGTAGGGGAGTGTATCCTTGCCCTTAAGAGATTATCCTGCGTGGGACGTCCAGGAGTAGGCTGACGGACTCTTGTCAATGTTACGTCGCCAAGGAATCATTTCGGTTCTGGCGATATCAGCTCAATCTGGTCCTGATGTAGGTTAAGAGGTCATGTCCGTTTGTCCTATTAGGAGATATCGATCCTGGTAGTTCATCGTTGATATTACCTCCGGTAGTAAACGGGGCCGTGTGGCTAGATTGTTCTAGAACAAGGATTTGCTGTCCTCCTGGCGTGGGCCGCTAGCGGGTCGCTTTGCACCTTGAGCGGGCTGCAAAGAGGTAAGATGGGCAAAGATTACGGAGATTTGTTAGGGAGTATGTTACTTACAGACGATCTCTCAGGAGCGAACAGGTCCTTTTCTTCCTCTTGGGGAGCCAACGATATTAACGCGGCTTCACACCGTGGGCTATCCACAATTTGAGCGGCTTTACACCACCAGATACCGGCGATATTGGCGCGGTTTTACGCTGTTTATAGCCACCTACCATATCGTCGCGGCTTTACACTGTGGATACCTTCATTTGAAAGGATTTCTGCCATGGCTACCCGTAATATCGTACTCCTCTCGAATACCGACATTCTCAGCGGCTCGCCGTCATCTATCCTTGTTTCCGTTATCAGATCTGACAGTCTTTAAGGGTTACGGGACGGCTCGTCTTTTGAGGACTTCCCTCTTCAAAAGGCCCGTTTCTCGGATCCTATAAATCCGGGGGCCTTCTTTACCCAAGTCCATCTCATTTTCTCCTTTCTTAATCTGCGTTATGGATCATTTGACCAAAAATTTTCTCCTTTCCAAAGGCCACACTCTCAAGAATCTCAATGATGGTGACGTCGGGTTCCTGGAGAACATGCTGGTCAAGACCTCTAAGGACATCTTGGAGCTACAAGGGATGCTGACCCCACTCCATTCCAGGCTGGGAGCCACATCTCTAGAGGACTTCAGTCCTTTAGAGAGCGTGTCGAGGTTGGCCACCTCCATCGCTCGGATTCAAGTGGTGATCGCCATGCTGCAGCAGCGCAAGGACATGTTGGGGTGCTGCTTGAAGGGAATGAGGGTCACCTCTACTGACCTGACTCTGGTCATGGACTCTCTGAGAGACATTCCCGAAGTTTCTGAGGATGCTGGCTCTGATGCCTGACGGCGGTGGCTCCCTTTGAGCCTTTTTTTTCTTTTACCCTAGTTATGCGGCTGTACCTTTCGGCTATTATGCCATAATAAATAAACTGTTTTCGTTGCGCCCTTAATCACTATTCTTCTTCTTTAATGCGTCCTTTGTCTTTTTTCGATTGGAGGCATTCTCAACCCAACTGAAAATGAGTCAGTCACTGGACGGTTTCCTCGCTAACCGTTCTGCATTAATTCTGCGCCGCCACCTCCTTGTCCGCCGATTGGGCTAACTTTCAGTTTTCCTCAATCTGGGGGAGATTTCAACAGGCGTGACTGTAAATCTAGATTTGTACTCCGGGTTGTACGCGTGTCAGCCCACGAGAGTCGTGTTGGAAGATCAAAAAACTTTTCCCCTTTTTTAGCTATTTAATGGAATCCTTTTCTTCCTTTCTGTTCATCTCCTTGTTTATTTTTCCTCTTGGCAGATCGTTTGTGATCTCATGGCTGACTCTTATTTTTTAGATACTGCGGCGCGGGATTTTTCGCCAACTCCTCCGACTTCGCCGGATTCAGACAATCCTCCTCCGTCACCTCCGTGGAGGCCACTCATTCGCCGGCGGGGACGCAAGAGGCAAAGGAAAAATGCCTCAAAGGTGTCTGCACCGCTTTTCAAGTATCATGCCCCTTCTGCTGAAAAGGGGAATGAACCCTCTCTTCCTTCCCGTGTCTTGCCAAAAATAGCTCTCCCCTCTGCGAGCGCTGAAACGGCGATGTCGACCACAAAAGATGAGCCTGACCGTTCACTGATACACGTGGGAAAGAGGAAGGAAGAGCCTTTCCCTCCCGTTAGCAGGGAGTCATCGCTCTCGAATGATGATGTAGTTTATTGCTATGGTATCTCTTGGTCTGAGGGTGATTAGTTTAGCATGCCTCATCTCTTTGTAGATGTCGTATGGCTTTCCGAAAATGAATAAGATAACCTTCCCTTTTCTTTTGTTCCCCTATCGCCTTTCTAATTCACTTCTTTGGATGTCAAGGGTTATCGTCGAGGGAGATCAGTGGCTGAGTGCAACTGTCTTTTGATTTCTAGTCAATAACCGTCTTTTCTGAAAGACATAAGTGACTGTCCACGCGTCTCTTTCTGCTCCGCACGTGTTTCAATTTTACAGGCTGTCTTCTTCTTCAAGTTGAACCTTTATAAGGGAAACCCTATTCTCTTTTATCATTTTTGCTAATATTCTGCAATTTTTCACACTTTCTCTTTCTCCTGTATTTCTTCTTGCTCGAGGAGAGTCTCCACAACTGCTCACCAGCGTCGACGGTCTGTTCTCTGGCTATCCATTCCATGTATTTTGCCCCTCTCTTGCCGTAGTTTATTTTCCCAATTTCTTATGTCTCATATTGGAGCCTCTGCGAGAGTCGAAAATCCCATAGATCTCGAGGCTAGGAGAGCTCGTAGTATTTTCGATTGTGATGAAGTTTTGAGGGCGGAGTTAGAGGAGAACGGTATCACCTTCCCCTTGGGTTGTCGCCCTTATAACCCTACAAAAGATATTCGGCTTCATGACGCCATGTGGGGAACGTTTTGGCTGGTTTACTTCAAGATGTTCCTCTATGGATTTCATCTCCCACTTCATACTTCTCTGATGAAGTTGCTAGACCACTACGATCTCAATTCGGTTCAAATAACTCCGCCTTCCTGGTGTGGGATTTATGCATTCCTTCGGTCATGCGAGATGAAGCGTATTTTCACTCCATCCCTTGATCTGTTCCATACATTTTTCAAGTTGAGCTGTCGTGCCTGCTTGGTGGATATCACTCCTAGATGGAATGACGCCGTCGTGCGATTTTTCTGGCGGAACTTCCAAGGTTTTGAAGAAAACGTGGATAATTGGAAAAATGGCTTCTTCACCCTTCGACTGTCGTCCCGCTGGTGGGGCGGAGGCTTTAATCGAAAGATTGTTAGTGCCGATTGGAAAAACCCAGAAGTGTTGTCTAGCACCGATGTGTCCCATGTTTCTACTCTGTTAGAGATAGAAGGGTCTTTCCGCATTCAGGAATTTGCTCGGTTCAGACCCTTGAAAGAATTTGTCATTGGTAAGTTTTTCTTTTACCGCGTTATCGCTTCACTTGGCTTGCTATATTAATATATTCCGTTGACAGGTAGCACTGAGGGTTGTTCTTCTGATGGAAATTACACTCCTCTGAATGTGGTATCGCTTCAGACGCTACCTCCTTCTCCCCCGCCCGAAAGTTCCAGCCATCCAATTATCCCACCAAGGAAAATAAGGATTAAGACTGTCGCCGCACGCAACGTTTCTGCCCAACTTTCTCGTTTTCTTGAGAATTGGTTGCCACTTCGGGGTAGGAGAGTGTCTTCGAGTCGTCCTGCGATCGAAACAATTGACAGCGATAACAAGAGCATGGATGTTGGTTCCGAACTGCGTCACGCCACTCTTGCCCAACGGATGAAGCTTAGGGCGAGGAAAAATGATCCCGTGGCGGAGTCATCCGAGGACAATAGTGAGGATATGGCCGCTGAAATGGAGCGTCTCAAAAAGAAAATCCGGAAAGAAAACACTGGTCTCCCGATTCCTTCTTTTAAGGAAGTTAACGCAGTTCCCCCCACTAAGGTCGACACTTGTCCTATCGCGAGTACCTCGCAAGTGGCGGAGGTTGTCAAAGCACCTTCCGTTGTTCCTTCCAACACTGATGAGGTTTCCTCGGCGGTGGACCCACCTTTACCACCCGGTGGCCCTGATTCTCCGATTTCTTCCTGTATTCCGGACGTGACCGTGCCGGTTTCAAACCCAAATGTCCCTCCTAATCCTGTCTCGAAGAAACCTCAGCCTTTATTCCTTTCGTCGATCTCGGGCGTCGGTAATTCCGTAAAGAGTTGCTCTCCTCCCTATATCGCCAACCTTTCCCCTCAAGGTCCTCAAGGGAATGTTGCGTTTCAACTGGATCTGTCATCTTTCGGTACTGACGGGCTTCGCGCTTTAGGGATATCCGATTCGCTATCGCGAGATGAGCCAGTAGGGACCATAGTGGGCCAGATGTTCAGTTCTTCGAAGGACAAGGAAGAGTTCCTGCAGCACCCTCCTGAAGTTCAACATTCACGCCTCCTGAACGATATGCTGGCTAGCTTTCGCGAGCTGCACTATTTTCTCGAGGATCATAGTGACAAGGTCCGACGCTCTCCCGATTTGACGAAACAATTAGACGCCGCTTTGGCGAAGGTAACAGAGCTGTCCAAGCTTCAAGATCGTACCCGGGCAGAGTTGAACGAGTGTCGCGCCAATCTCGCACGAGAAAGATCCAAAGGGAAGGCTAAAGTGGAGCTACTGGAGGTGGAACTACTGGCGGCCGACAAAAGGAACTCTTTCCTTCGTGAAGAGATATTGTCCCGTGATGCGGATTTGGCCAAAGTACCCTCGAGGATAGCTTGGTGGAAAAATAAGACTATGGAGGTCTGTATCGCTGGCTTTACAGATCTCTATCGCTAGGGAACTGTTGATTTGACCAAGCTGTCTGATTATACTTCCAAGAAGATAAAGGATTTAGGCGAAGGCAAGGGAGATTTTCTTTCTCTCGGGGAGGAGTGGGTGAATGGTGGCGGCGATATCTGTGCCGGCCATCGACTAGTCAAGGCCGACCCTCCGGGAAGATTTTCCTCTTTATTTGCTTTTTATGTGTTGTAATAACGCCTTTTCACGCAAAACGATATTTGTACTTCATTTTTAGATAATAAACAATCTCTGCTTCGCTTTTCCACGTTATCTGAGGTTACCGGCTTGGTTAACGCCATTCCGTGTTATCTCCTCTAGTGTAGTATCGGTCTTGTCTTATTTCAACAAAAAAAATCCTTTCTGATTTTTAGAGTATTTAATGCTCACGATCTTCTCATTAATGCGGGAGAAAAGTCGTCCTGGCATAGACACACGTGTCCCTTTTTTATGGCGCCATGGGCTAGCGTGTTCCATAATTTTAGCAAAATCTAAGCGTTGTCGCGCTTCTCTAGAATTGTACTCATTGCTTGAGTCTTTTCCTTGTGATCCTCTCACGCAACGACTGCAACGTCAGTCGTTTCTTTGACTGCTAGGGTTATAAAACCCAATACTTGTTTTCTTTTGCTTACTTTTGCCATTTTGCTTTCTTCATATTTTCTCTAGCCGTCTTATTTTCTTTCCACCGTTCAAGGTTCTCGAGGCGCTTTCTCTCTAAAGGTACCTCCTATTTTCTTTCATCGTCTTCTTCATCTTTACTTTTTATTTCTGCCATGGCTAAGACTCGTCGCTCTGAGTCAAGATCTGCCGATGAGAAAAAGATGGATATTACGGTTAGTAGTATTACCTCTGAGGTCGCTCTCAATGAGCATTTAGCTGCACATAATGTTGTTATCCCTGAGGGTTATAAAGCCACCGTTGCCCCTAAGTCGGTACGCTTGAATAGCGTTTTGACTGGCAAGCGTAGGGTTATACACACAAATGTTCCATTATGATTTCCAGCTTCCCATCAACTCTTTCATAAAACAGTTGCTCATTGTCTGCGATTTGAATCCTGTTCAATTAGCCCCAAATGCGTACTGCTGCGTTTGTGCCTTCTTAGAACTTTGTAAATATAAGGGGATCACTTCCCCTTCTCTTTTACTGCTTAAATCAGTTTTTAAGCTGATGAAGTGTCGGGGTGTGATAACGATATCGCCCCGTTATGACGATGACTCACTCAAGTCCTTCACTTGGAAACTTCTCCACATTGAGTCCTCTGTCGATGCTTGGAAGAAAGAGTTCTTTGTGATAGATCTTCCCGAAGACCCCAGTTTCTGGTGGCGGTCTGGGTTTAACCAAGACGTCAAGGACAACGTCTGGGCTCGGCCGGAGACTCTTCCTCAGCGCGAACAAGGCTGGTTAGACAAACTTCTTCAACTGAAAATCAGCGTTCATATCCGCTATGTGGCGTGCAGAGTCGATATGAAGGACTGCGTTAGACGTGAGTGTCGAGTCACTTCCTTCTTTATTATCGCTGATACTAATGCTAACGTTATTTTGCCATCATGCAGCGACGGATACCAACTACAAGCCTAAAAGCGTTAGGAGGTGACTGAAAAGGGCCCAGGAAAGAGAAGAAAAAGAGAAGGCCACCTCTACGGATGCTGCCGATAACTCCACTGTTCTTCCTGTTATTTCTGTGAGCCTCACTCAAGTATCTTCTTCCTCATCCGGTGAGGGGAATACCAACATCCCTTTGGGTATTCCTATTGTGACCGTCGCTGCCCCTTCTACTCGGTCGTCTCCTTTTAAAGCCCCTAGGGTTCCTGACAAAGGAAGAAGGAAGAGAAGGACAAGGAGTGTTGCCGCTCTCACTCCTTCTCCGGACGCGGCAGCTTCTTCTGAAGCCCCTCCTCTTGATACAACTATTGTGAGTGTGTTTTTTATCCATGGTACGTTATACCTTGATGCCAGGCGTTATCTTACCTGTTTCTTTTATCGGTGTTTCTACTGAATTCCTTGCAGGATACTGCCGCTGTTTCTACTTCCGCGTCTCCCATAGGTGAAATGGACATGGGTTATGTGCTAGTTGGCTCTAAGAAGAGATCTCGGCCGGAGGGTGAGGGTGGAAGCTTATCTTCTACTGTTGCCGCGGCGGAAGTCGGACCGGACAGCACCTTTGTTTCTATGGATGCTCCCCAGACTCATCCTTCTGGGTTTTTAGTGAACATGGGTACGGCTGAGACTTTCGGGGCTTCGCCCAATTCCTTCGGCGGGTCTGTTCATACATATGGTCCTAACTCGGGCTATCAAGAAGGTTTACAGGACTTTTCGGGCTACCACCCTCACGGTTCCTATGCCGTCCAAGGGGGTTCTTCTTCTCAAGTCCACCCTCTTATCCCCTGGCCTTTGTTTCCTCAAGCATTCCTTTATCGCAACGTTGTGGCGAAGGGGCCTCCACCTTCGACTATGCTGCGGACCTGAGTTCCTCGAGTGAGCCTGGTACTGTGACTCACCAAGTGGGCTTATATGATTTTCGCAATACAGGCTTAGCGGCTCTCGGGGGCGATGGTTCAGTTGAGGTTTCGGCTTTCTTGGCAGCCCAAATACTGTCGACCGCCGCTGAGCGGGAAGCTTTCCTCTCGCAGGCAGATGATGATAAGGCGAATTCGCTACGCTCTAATATCTTTTCCAATTTTGTGAAATTTCACTACTAGACAGAGCACGTACAGCGTCAGGCTGCTTCTCTTACTGCGTCCCTTTTCGAACTTTCACGAGAGCAAAATGAAAAGAATAAGTTGCTAGAGGAACGCACTCGATTGTTACTGGCTCAGCAGGAGTTGTCGGGGCAAGTGTCCACCCTTGATGCAAAGAATGTCGTGCTGGAAGGAGAGAAGTTATCCTTGGCGAGGGAGAAAGCTGCCCTGGAAGAAGAGAGAGTCTCTCTGACGGAGGACTCAGCCGATAAGAGCCTGTGTCACGTCGAGCAGACGGCCACTATCTTGGTTGAATGCTTTTAAGAGGTTCATGGAGCAGATGCGTACAAAGGTGACGAGGTCACAGAGGCCTTCAAGCAGAAGTCTGCCGACCTTAATGAAGCGGGTTTTCGTCGAGCTAAGGCGGAGGGTTAGAAACGGAGGAACCCCGAGGGCTGACACATTCCCAAGCTTTGCCACCTCTTTTGTAGCCATCGGGCTTTTTATTTTTTGCCTCCGCGGCATTATTGTTTTGGTCTTCGGAACTTGTGACCTTTCCAAGGCACTTTTATGCAATTAAACAGTTTATATTTTTGCTGTTGCCTTTTCCCATTCTTTAGCTTTCTCTTTCTGAAATTCCCAGGGCATTGCGACCATCCTGGCGACATAATATGTTTATCTTTTCAAGCAGACTCGTAGCATTTCAGCAATAGTTATCGCTGAGGCCAGTATCGGGTTAATCTTTCCCGGCGAACCTAATAGTATCGTCGCTTGTGCAGTCGTCAATCTTTCCACTGCTCGAAAGGTATTCTGCACATTCTCAATTGTAAACCATCAGTATCATAACGGGTTACAAGAGATAGTAATTACCCATAGGAGCCTTTCCGCTGCCGTCATAGGGCATTAGTATGGAAACCGCATGAATCGCTTTTTCCGTCAGCTCTACTTCACTAGGGATTATGCATCTAGTTACTAGCTGGAATTTTGATTTTTGCATTTCCATCTTTCCTCGATCGGCCTGGAAAGTGCCCTCACTTAGTGGGCCGTCAGATCGGGATAGGCCGTCACAAGGATAGGACTTTTCACTTTCAGGCGTTGTCCTCGCGTCTAGAATCATGTCCTTACTTAGTGGACCCACTACACTAGTCCGGTCACTAAGAGGGGACTTTTTGTTTCTAGAATGGAGTTACTATTTCCTTGGGGCGTGCCTTGTCTTGATGGGTCGTCTCCATGAGAACGGTCATTACAAGAAAAGGGCTTTTCACTCCCAGGGATTCCGGGTTGTGCCCTCACTTAGTGAGCCATCTAATCAGGACCGGCATTCACAAGGATAGAACTTTTCACTCCCCGGGGGCGCTAGGGATCTTTCAATCCCAACGCTAGTTCAAGGCATCCTGGGTCGTGCCCTCACTTGGTGAGCCATCTGATCAGGACCGGCATTCACAAGGATAGGACTTTTCACTCCCAGGTGCCCCCCTTTCTATCTGCACAAAAAGCAACCACAAACACCCAAGAAAGCTCTCTTAGGGAGCGTTAGCTAAGGTTAGGGTTGGCATCAGTCAAAGGTGCAGATAGTTCAAGGTCTAGGATAATATAATTTCAAACGAGCAATATTCCAAGAGTTAGATAGGGGAGTACCATCGAGCGTCTCCAGATGATAGGCTCCTTTTCCGATAACTCGGGTAACGCGATATGGTCCATCCCAGTTTGGGTTGAGCTTCCCCATACGTTGACCAGCCGCTCGTTTGTCTCTGAGCACCAGGTCGCCTGCCTTTAGCAACCGTTCTTTGACGCGCCTGTTATGGTAACGGGCCATCTTTCGTTTGTAGTGTTGTGTTTTCAGGAGGGTTTCTACTCGGACCTCCGGTAACGCGTCAAGGTTAGCTCGTAACCTTTCCTCATTCAGCTCCTCTCGGAAGTGGGCCACTCGTAGGCTCATGGTACCAATTTCTACCAGCGTAACAGCCTCGGTTTCGAAGGCCAATGTGAAAGGTGTTTCTCCTGTACTGGTTCTAACGGTCATGTGGTACGCCCACATCACGTATGGCAGCTCGTCAGCCCATTTCTTTTTAGACCCCTCCAAATTTTTCTTAATGCCACTGAGGATGCTCCGATTTGTCACTTCTGTCTGTCCATTGGTTTGGGGGTGAGCCACGGAAGAGAATCGTTGCTCTATCCTGAATTCCGAGCATTGGTCTTTAAAGAATTGGCTGGTGAACTGTGTCCCGTTATCACTGATTAGGATACGGGGTACGTCAAACCTCATGATAACTTGGTGCTTGAAGAAACGCCAAGTTTTTTTCCGCCGTGATGTTGGCGACCGCTTCAGCCTCCGCCCACTTCGTAAAGTAGTCCACTGCCACTATTACAAATTTTAGTTGGGACCTTGCCTTTGGAAACGGACCCAGGATATCAATCCCCCATTTAGCAAAAGGACAAGGAGCGATGATCTCCGATATTTCTGTGGTGGGACGTCGAGGAATTTTAGAAAACTCCTGACATTTCGGGCAAGTTTGCACATAGTCGTGGCAATCTTTCCGGATAGTGGGCCAATAGAATCCAGACCTGAAGACTTGTGCGGCCAGGGTGCTGCCCGATACGTGCATACCGCATATCCCTTCATGAATTTCGCGCAACGTGTGAAGACCCTCTTGTTCCGTTATGCATTTGGCCGCTGGGTGCGAAAAGCATCTTCGAACTAGGTCCCCGTCATAATACGTACAGCGAGCTGCCTGTCTCAGCACTCTTTTCTTTTCAGCGATATTCTCAGGCAGTTCTTCGTGTTTTAAGTATTTGATTATGGGGACTCGCCAGTCGTTCTCGAGTTCTTCCACAGACACAGATGCTTGCTCTTCTATGAAGGAGGGTATAGGTAATTCTCGGTAATACACGCCTTTGGGTATGGATGCTTCCGGGTTTGCAGCCATCTTGGCAAGGTTGTCAGCTTCGGCGTTGTCCTCTCGGGGAATGTGCTCAAAACTGACTTGCATGCCTTCTTTCTTTATTTCTAATAGCTCCCGCATCACTTTGGCGAGATACTGGACCATAATGGGCTCCCGAGCTTGAGAGCGCCCCAAGACCTGGTCGATCACTAGTTTGGAGTCACCACAAATTTTTAGACGCAGGTCTCCTGTTCTTCCGGTATCGTGCCTACCTTTGGAAGAAAGGCTTCTCCCTATCAGGAGTCCGGCTAGTAACGCCTCATATTCTGCCGCATTATTGGATAATGGCTGCAGGATTCGGATAGTGTATTGTATTCGCATATCGTTCGGCCCATTTATAAAGATTCCTGCTCCAGCCAATTCTTGATTTTTAGCCCCATCTACATGAATGATCCAGAGGTCCGTATAAGTCTCCGGAAATGGGATATCCAAATCACCCCATTCCTCTTCGGGTACGTCTGTTAACGGATCTTCCATAAAGGTGCATTCCGCTATAAAATCTGCCAAGATTTGAGCCTTTACAGATGGCCGAGACTGATACCGCAGCCCGTATTGCTCGAGTTCAAGAGCCCAGATTAGCATTCTTCCCGAGGACTCAGGCTTTCGAAATATCCTTTTCAGCGGTTGATCTGTTAGTACGATAACGGAAAAGGACTTGAAGTATCTGTCCATTTTTCGAGTGGCTTGAACTAACGCGAACGCTATTTTCTCAATTCGGGCATATCGCAACTCTGCATCCTTCAGAACGTGACTTACAAAATACACGGGGCGGTGCGTGTGGCTATCGTCACGAACAAGGACGGCGCTGACCACTTCGTCAGCAGCGCCGAGATATAGGTACAGAGTACCACCTAGTTCTGGCCTAGTCAGCAGCAGATCAGACGATAGGTAATCTTTTAGGCTAACAAACTCCTCTTCACATTCCGGGGTCCACCCAAAGGATGCTTTCTTGCGTATAACTTTGAAAAAAGGAAGACACTTCTCGCCTTGTTTGGAAATAAAGCGCCCTAGGGCGATAACGCGCCCTGTTAACCTTTGTACTTCCTTTACGGTTCTTGGAGATATCATGTCTTGTATAGCTTTAATCTTTGACGGATTAGGCTGGATTCCTTTTTGGCTGACCACGTAGCCCAGGAATTTTCCCGTCTGAAACGCGAACATGCATTTCCGGGGGTTCAGTTTCATACTGTGCCGTTTCATCATGTCAAAGACTTCCTTTAGATCCCGCAAGTGATCCTGAAAGCTAGCGCTTTTTACCAGTATATCGTCAACGTAGGCTTCCACATTCCTTCCTATTTGTTCTTCGAATATCTTGTTTGCCATACGTTGGAACGTCGCCCCCGCGTTCTTTAGCCCAAATGGCATCGCCGTATAACAGTAAGTGGTCGTAGGAGTGATGAAGGCAGTCTTCTCTTCATCCTCAACGGCCATGGGAATTTGGTGATACCCGGAGTTGGCGTCGAGTGAACTCAAATATGCGTACCCGGCAGTCTGATCGACTAATTGGTCAATGCGAGGAAGCGGGTAGCAATCCTTGGGGCAGGCATCGTTTTAATTGGTGAAGTCGATACACATACGCCAGTCTCCATTGGACTTAGGAACGAGGACTGGGTTGGCTAACCAGGTGGGGTACTGAACTTCGTGGATGAAACCAGCGTCAAGGAGCTTCGCTACTTCTTTATCAACAGCTAAGGCTTTTTCCTTAGAGAACGCGCGCCGCTTTTGCTGGATCGGCTTAGCACCAGGGTCAACGTTGAGTCGGTGCTCGGCTATTTCTCGCGATATACCCAGCATGTCTGCGGGTTTCCATGCAAATTCTCCTCGACACTTGTTCAATAACCGAGCCAACTGAAGGTTTTCTTCGGAACTGAGCCTTTCGCTGACAAGGAAGTCTGCTTTTTCTATGCCGATTACTGGTACGTGCACCATTTTGTCAAGAGGTTGAGCGCGCTTCTCATCGCCTTGTTCATATGGGTCCGCTGTTATACATACATACCTATCACAACTCTTTTGAGTCATGAGCAGGTAACATTCGGCTGCCAATTTTTGATTGCCCTTTATCGCTACCACTCCGTCCCAGGAGGGGTATTTCATTTTCAAATGCTTCTGAGATATTACCACTCCAAAGCGGTTGAGAAAAGGTCGTCCGAGTATGACATTGTAGGGCAAGTTTAAGTCCACGACAAGGAATAACAGATCCTCTGACCGCTTGGAGGTGTCTTCTCTGAAGTATACGGGCAGAGTGGTTATCCCTGTGACTGGGATTGGGATCCCGTCCACCCCAATTATGGGTTTCTTGCAAGGTATCAATTCGTTGTCGGGCCGTTTCATGAGATTGTAAGCCTCCAACGAGAAGAGGTTCACTGCACTTTCGTTATCTATGAGAGTTCTTCTGACTCCGTGACTGGCAATGATGGGCGTAACCACCAGTGTGTCGTTATGCGGATAGACAACGCCTTTCTCGTCCTCTTCGGAGAAGGTTAACACCGTGCGATCTAGGACGCTTATCGTTTCACCTTTCTTTGTCGCGCCATCTCGCTTGCGTTTTTCTCCTAACGCCGTCGTAGGTAGCTTTGGTTCATCCATGTAAGGAGTTCCTCCCGCTATGATGTTAATCATAGGGAAGCCTTCGTCATCTACTGCGAAAGTTTCCTCACCTCTTCCTCCGAGAGCATTATCCTTTTGTGGGAGGTGAGGTGATACTTGTCGGTCATCTGCGACCCTTTTCGTGGGATTATTTCTGGTGTCTTCTCTTACTTTGGTTGTGAATTCTCCTAAGTAACCTTCTTCTACCAAACGTTCTATTGCTGATTTTAAGTCCCTGCATACTTCTGTAGAATGCCCCCTGGCTTTGTGGAACTTACAATAAGCGTTTTCTCTTCTCCCTAGAAGTACTCCGGGCTTTACAGGCGCAGGGTACCGGATGGGAAGGTTTCGTTGTTCCACTATCGCTAAAATCTCTGCCCTTGGTAGATTAAGGGAAGGGAAATCAGGATCGTATGCCCGACCTTTAGAAGAATCTCTTTGGCGTTGAGATGGGGAGCTGCCAGGCTTTCCCTTTGAAGTGTTACCTTTCCGCCCACTGGAGGTTTTGGGAATATGATCTTTCCGCCGAGCATACTTGTCGGTGAAGCGGTCATCAAGAATGGTATTTGCAGGAGTGTTTGGAATCAGAGGTGCCTCAGGTGGCATGCCATAGGTTCTATCTCTGTTTTCCTCTTCTTCCATTTTCACGTAATTATGGGCTTTAAGTCTTAAAGCGTCCAGAGTCGATGGAGGGTCCACCATTAGTGCATCTCTCAATTTACTATAACGGCAGTTCCTCTTCAAGGCTTCTATAGCAAAATCAATGGTAACGCCCGGTGTTAGCGACATTTTCAGATCAAATCGACTAAGAAATTCCTTCAGAGTTTCCTGAGGCTTTCGACGTAGGTCAAATAACGCAGAGGTAGATTTCCTGATTGGAATCGCTGTGCTGAACCTGCTCCGGAACTTAGATTCCAACTGTGCAAAATTGCTGATGGATCCACCCGGAAGGCCCTCAAACCAGAGGCGCGCAACTCCTGATAATGTCATAACAAATATTTGGCATAACGCCGCATCACTGTGCGTCTGAAATTGCACGAAATCCTTTACTTTATTGATGTGGGAAATAGGATCTCTAGTGCCATCATAAGTCTCAGTGGGAAGCTTCACATGTCGACTGACCTTATGGCGTCTTATACGACGGCTAAATGGATGACCTGATGTGTCATCAAGAATTTCACGCTCATGGCGTGGGGGAGACATTTTCGCAGGACGCCTCCGATTCCGCGGATCTGGCGTGGGATGTCGCCTAGGAGACCGACTGTGGCTCCTGGGCAAGCGAGTTCGATATCTCCTACTGCTGGATCTTTCACTGCGCTCAGGAGACAAATCCCTATTCGCTCCTTCCCTTCGACCGTCCCAACTGTTTCTGCCTCCTCTAGGTGCCGATCCTCTAGACGGATGGGACCTAGGGGCACTTGCGGCACATAAGGCTCCACTCGCCCTTGAGTGAGCTGCACAAAATTAATCGGGGGATCAGCTATGGATAAAGTTGACCGGAGATTTCCCTGTAATGACGGTGACAAGGGTCGCTCAGTGACAATAGATGGTGTGAACATGACACGGGGAGGGACACTCGATCCGGAGATTTCAAGTGTCATTCTGGCAGTCATTTCAGTCAAATAGTCCAACCGAGAACGAAGGGCCGCTATTTCACTCGCAAAATGGTGTTCTGTACTATTTAACACAAATCCCCTCGAAGCATGAGTAGAGAAGCTGGATCCCGCCATTTGGGACAACGAAACGGTCGCCTGCGAGGAAAGGACTTCCCCTACAGACCTGATCAAAGGATTTAGAGATTCTGAACTGATTTGTTGTGTTGTCATAGAAAGATCAGCAGTATCAAAAGGGAATAACTGTCTACGAATCGAGAAAGGAACATTCGAAGATGGGGGTCGCGTCCGCTCCGACTCAGAAGTCATGATTGTTCCGATCTCTGGGTTGAACAGGGCTTGGCAATTAAGGATGCTCACTTAATACACCAAGACTCTCAATGAAAGCACCAATTTGTTAAGATTTTATTTCTCATGCGATCGGGACGATGACTTCTGTTGGGCGGAGTTGCTGTAGTTGTCGTCGAACTCACCTGCAAGGCGCCGAAGCCCCCCCTCCGGCGTAGACACTCCGATGCTTAAGTCAGTAGGTGGTTCAGAAATGGCAGAGGTTCTAGTAAGCAATTTTCGGCCCTTACCTTTTGTTTTAAATTGAGGGAGTATTTATAGGCCGCTGGGGGGCGATACTTGAGCAAAGAGGCGATATCCCGGGAAAAGCAATCTCTCTGGAGGACGTCGCGGGTGATACCTTATGATGACGTCAGGGGCGATACCTTATGGTGACGTCAGAGCGATACCTTACGATGACATCAGGGCGATACCTTGTAAGAGGGTTCCGCGGGCGATACCTCCATGGATACCTGGGACGGGATAATGTCGTGCGTGCAGAGACGTGTGAGTCCTCCCCCCGCTGATGTCGACCATCCCAGGAAACACCTTCCAGTCTAGAGCCGACGACTCGGATGTCTGATAGAGCTACAGGGTTCCGCCTTCGATAAGGTCATAATTACCGTAACGCCCCTAAGAGGGTCATAATTGTTATCAGAATGAAGGGAGGTGTTTGCTTTTCGCGGTTAGTATAGGGGTGCTTTATGTTATTACTCTCTCTCTCTCTCTCTCGTTGTTGTTGTTGCTCGCTGTCGTTGCTTGCTGTCGATCTACAGTTCATTATTTTTCTTTGCAAAAATAAAAGAATAAAAACCAAAGATCTGGAGATGGAAAATTTTTTTTGCTTATTTTCTTTGTGTGTTGCAATAATGCTTGTGTGAGGTTGGTAGATCGGGTTCAGATCTTGTCTGTTTGGTTGCATCTGTCCCATTTTTGGCTTCTTCATTGGCTCCTATATGGTTTCTGGGTATAGCTCGGCGTGGTTTGGGTGGTTCTCTTGGTTTGTGTTAGTAGGTGGTGTTTCCCGGAGTGGTTGCGGTAGTAGTTTCGTCGTTTTGGTGGATGTGATGTGGTTGTGATGGTCGTTGGTGGTGCGCAAATTGGCGATGTGGTTGGTGGTGCGCAGATCGGCGGTGTGGTTAGTGCTTCGGCGATGTGGTTGGTGGACTAAACTTCAATCGCTAAAGTTTAGGACTAAACTTCACCATCTTCATAACTCTAGGGACTAAACTGTAAATATTTTTTTGTAAATATTTTTCCAGAATTTTCAGAATAATTTTCTAAATCACCGACCTACCACAACACCTAAATTTACCACTTAATTAGTTTCACAGCCATATTACTTTGTGAAATTAATTAATTTATAAAAATAATTTTTATTAAATAAAGTAAAGAATTTCCACAGCCCAAAAAAAAAGAACATAACAAAAGCTTGACGGAGAAGAGAAGAAAAGAAAAAAAATTGGAAAAGAAGAAGCAATTGGGAAGGGAAAAAAGGCAACCGACTGTAGGGAGTCACTTTGACAGAATCGTTAGTCAAACTGGATGTAGACTACACGTTGAATAGTCAAGGTAGTATAGGGGAAGCGTATTAGCGTTTTTGAAGTACAGGGGATGTGTTTATTTTTTGCGGTTAGTACAAGGGTATTCTATGCTATTACCCCAAAAATGAATAAAGCTGGTCAAAGTGGGTCCGCGTAAAAAATTGATAACCATTGACATCACTGTAGCGGCATCTCCGCCATCCTACCTGGTTGCCCGGTCAAAACACTGTACCTACCAAGGGAGGCACGACACTGTTCCTACCGCCCTTAGCCTGGCGGCCGACCCTGGGATGGTCGACATCAACGGGGGGCTCTCACGCGACATCCACACGGCGACATCCAATCCCAGGTCACGTATGACATCACCCCGTATGACGTCACCCCGCATGACATCATTTCCTACCACTCCAACGACACCTACCAGGGATAACTCCTACCCCCTGTCGGTACATTCCTTCCTTTACCTATAAATACCCCCACCCTTTCAGACAAGAAGGTAAGCCTAAGACAGCGTGTTGAACCCCTGCCATTTTTACCACTCATACTGACTTAGGCATCGGAGTGTTTACGCCGGAGACCCCCTCCGACGCTTTGCAGGTCACGAAGGCCCCGGAACAGTGTTCCCGACCAGTCCCCGTAGGCCGATCCTGCTCAGCAAACCTCGGACTCTTATCAAATGGTGCTTTCATTGAGAGTCTTGGTTAATTAAGTGAGCTTCCTTGTTAACCAAGCTCTGTTTTTCTTGAGAGTCGAAGGATCATGGCCTCAGATCCGAAAACAACACCCCCACATTCTCACAGTGCCCACACACGCAGGGAACTTTTTCCTACGTCGTCGCTTAGTACTTTCACCACATCGCATGGGACTCTCTCCGCACAGACAGATTTCCTTTTTGGATCGGCAGGACTCACGCCGTTTTCTCAGACGGGCGCCCCATTTTCTCGAGCGAGTGCCCCGTTTTCTCAAATGGGCACTCCATCGCCCCAGACGGGCGCCCCGATTTCTCATATGGGCGGACCTAGTCACCCCGCTCCTCCACCCACAGGATCCAGAATGGGCAATGCTAACAGTCCTTTGGCAAGTTCAATCTCAGCCCTTCGAGCCCAGCTGGACTATTTGACTGAGTTAGCCGC
Organism: Viola odorata; assembly: GCA_963691705.1. Lineage (NCBI taxonomy): Eukaryota > Viridiplantae > Streptophyta > Magnoliopsida > Malpighiales > Violaceae > Viola > Viola odorata. Next base: position 38,160,799 of record OY829541.1, read on the forward strand.
ATGCTTTACTTCTAGTGCCCCTGGGCAAGGTGTGCCTTCACAGTTTGTTTTCACCCCTTCTATCATCACTGAACGACCGGTGTCGTCTCGACGACAAGTGAGCGCCCCTTTTACTTTACCTGCGATAAGCACGCCATTGAACTTTGTACAATTTACCGAGAGACAGGTAGAGCCTTACATATCGCGAGTGCCACGGGTCCCCGTCTCCCAAGTAGAGCAGCAACAAGGCGACTATGGGGAGCGTTGGGACGGTAGGAGAGAGGGAGCTGACAGAGGGGCTTCCCTGGAGCGGAGCGAAATATCAGGCAGTAGAAGGCACCGAACCCGTTCACCTAGAAGTCGCAGCCAATCCCCTAGGCAACGGTACACCCCGGAGCCTCGAGGGCACAGACGACACTTGGAAATTTCTCCACCTCGTCACGATCGTGAGATTTTAGATGACACCTCAGGTCATCCGTTCAGCCACCGTATAAGGCATCACAGGGTCAGTCGACACGTTAAGCTCCCTACAGAGACATATGACGGCACTAAGGATCTCATCTCTCACCTGAACAAGGTGAAGGATTTTGTGCAATTCTAGACGCACAACGACGCACCACTAAGGATTTTGAACAAGGTCAGATATTCGTTATGACATTGCCAGGGGTAGCCCGCCTCTAGTTTGAAGGACTCCCTGCCCGGTCGATTGATAACTTCTTGCAATTGGAAAGTAAGTTCAAGAGTCTCTTCAGCACCGCTATCCCCATCCGGAAGTCAGCCGCAGCCTTGTTTGACATACGCAGGAAACCTGAAGAATCCTTAAAAGGTTATCTTGGTCGCTTCGACATGGAGATGTCACTAACGCCCGGCATCACTATTGACTTCGCCATAGAAGCATTGAAGTGAAACTGTGACTACGGAAAGTTGAGGGACAAGTTAATGGTAGACCCCCCGGTAACCTTAGACACATTAAGGTTGAAGGCTCATAATTACGCAAGAATGGAAGAGGAGGAATATAGAGATAAAATGCGAAACATGCCCCAGAGTGCACCTCCCGTCCCTGCTACTCAAGCCAGCATGACCCACGACACCCGCTAGGGTGATGAATACGCCCAGCGGAAAGATTACATCCCTAAGGCGTCAAATCGACAGAAAGGTAACTTTTTTAGAGGAAGAACTGGCGGCTCGAACATTCAGCGGTAGGCGGACCCGCCTAAGGGTCAGATCTACGACCCCGACTTTCCTTCTCTTATACTTTCACGAGCGGAAATCTTAGCAATTATTCAACAGCGGAACCTGCCGATCCGCTACCCAGCCCCTATAAAACCAGGAGTGATCATGGGAGGAAGAGAAAATGCTTTCTGCAAATTCCATAAGGCCAGGGGACATTCCACAGATGCATGTAGAGAATTGAAGCTAGCCATAGAGCGTTTGTTAGAAGAGGGTTACCTCGGAGAATTTACCGCCAGAGTAAGGGAAGAAGTTAGAGGCAACCCCCCGCGCGGGGCGTTAGGCGGTCAGCAACTGCCTCCTCTCCCTGGAAGTAGTGGGACTTCTGGTGGAAGGGGGAAGGAAGCGTTAACGATCCATGACGAGGACATTCCCATTATCAACATCATTGCCGATGGCGCATCATATCTTGACGAGCTTACCCCAGCGACACCCGCTGCAGGGGAGAAGCGAAAATGAGAAACCCATCCCGCAAAGAAAGAAGCGATAGATATGCTGGACAGGATGGTACTGTCCTTCACAGAAGAGGATGAAAAGGGTGTCGTCTTCCCTCATAATGACGCGTTGTTAGTAACGCCCGTCATCGGAAACCATGGGATT